>OZ038442.1:14054538-14097038 GCA_964036265.1 Daptonema setosum | reverse complement strand
AATAACACCCGATAAAAACGTGAGTAAATATTTTTGTCCAAATTGCATTTCATCGTCAACTAGACCTTGTGATGGAACTTGACATAAACTCACCCGAAGTGTCCTGCTGTTTCGTGGGTTAGACGACCATGACAACAGTATAAAATATTGGTCCTCTGTGCCTGTGCAGGGTCACAATTTGTGTTCATGTCTTAGTTCGAATGCTTTAGGCGAAATGGAAATGACAGGCTTGTTGAGTTTTGGATTGGTCTTGGAGAATTCAAGTTATACACAGTAAAATATGTGTGCAAAGTTATGTTCATGTATCTTGCACCGGGTGTGTGAAACCGTTCAATTGCTGTGGTTGTATTCATTGGTGAATCACTCTACAGATTTCCCATTTCATTTCTCTTTTGGTTTGGTGTTTCTCTCTTAATCTTCGGTCTCTTAAAGCACCCAACATTCTGCTCAGTTGTAGTTGGAAATATACAATAGCTCATTTCGTGTCATCTTTCTGTAATTGTTTGATACTTCAGCTTCAGCAGATGTCCAATCATAAGTACCAGGCCAACAGTGGTAATTCACATGTAAATTAAGCGAATTTTTATGAATTGAAGTTGATGAAATTTACGTGTAACTGAAGAATCTGAATTGAATATGCAAGTCACTGAAACTGGAATGTGCGAGACGAGTGACCGACGTCAGGTTGGAGCTAATTTGGCTGTTCAACGCTGGTTGAACACGTTTTTTATTTACTTCTCGATTTGTTTGGTGACGCATTGCTTATCGTTAATTGTTTAGTCAATGTTATTGATCTTGAATGGCCTGCTACTACTAAATAATCTTTTTAACTACGAATCTACGAAGATTTTACTCTACAGTCAAACGGTGATGATGCCAACGGTGAAGAATATGGTGAACATAATGAGCCATCCTCTCGGCCCATTTTCACTGTCCAACAAATGGCATGTCTGTACGAACGCGCCATTGAATGGTACAACTGGCGGCGTCAGGGTAGATTCGTCAAACCGAATCAGATACTCAAGCAAAAACAGCCGTTCAAGTATTTTTACAGGTCATGTTGTTGTAGAATAGATTTGTATGCACCTGAGCTACCCATCATCTTCACCTGCTGGTAATTGTTGTTGATTTTCAGATGTGAGCCAAAGGCATACTTTGACGATATCAAGCGTGACGTTTGTCAGACCATGTCCATTTACGTCAAAGACAACGGGGGTCACGAACGATCGCCAATTAATGGTTGTTGTTGTTGTTGTTGTTGTTGTTGTTGTTGTTGTTGTTGTTGTTGTTGTTGTTGTTGTTGTTGTTGTTGTTGTTGTTGTTGTTGTTGTTGTTGTTGTTGTTGTTGCTGATGATGATGATGATGTCATAAACGACGTGTTTTAGGCCAGCTGTTCGGCTTATTCTGGTCAACGGAATGTTCGAGCGATGGTCAGCTCCCGACCTCATCAGCCTATGGCGACAAGCTGTTTCACGTGGATGCAACTCGAGTGTTCACCGCCGAACACCATCGATTATGGTAAATAGGCCAGCATTAGCAACATCATGGCAACATTATGGAATACATTTACAGTAGCACCTGATATTCAAATTGTGTGCATTTGAGATAATATATGTAATACATTATGAAGTTCACTTATACATACTACTGTATGCAGGTTCGCTGACTTCTACTGCGTGACCCAGAAGCATTACCTTTGTCTAGTGATCACTCGGTCTGGCAGTCAAGCCGACATCTTCTGCGCACAGCATCTACATCCCATTAATGTTGGTTCAGATCACAACCAAGTGGTATTATATATGTTGTGCCAGTAATAAATTGACACCCTGTACTCGTTCGATTGTACCTGAGGAAAACGCGTGAAAGTAACTGCTGTATTTGTTTGCAGATCGAGAACAACGAGTTTCTCGGTATTTGTGATGGGAAATACCTGGTAGCTGATTGGTCAGATGTTGGTTACTTGCTCTAAATTTGCTCTGCGTGTAACCGAATTTGAAATTTTATGCGGCATTCTTCCAGCATTACTTGACGTTTTCGATTGCTCATTCACAAATGGAATGTAGTACTTGTGTTTCTTCTTGCGAGACACCACACTTTCTTATGGTCGCACTCGTGACGTGAGAGCCCGTCAACCACGAATCCATGATTCACATGTTCGCGTCACGGGCAACAGTCTTATTCATCCTTTATAGATAAACATGTGTGTAATTGAATGTTTATGATTGCTTGATTGATTTTAGCTGGGCATCGAAATCATCATTACGGAAGACGTTCCTCTGGCCATCGGTGGCTTCAAGTCTGTGTTCATGTCAAAAGCAAATCGGGTTCGGCGTCAGAAGCGAAAAAACGGCGAATGGGCGGCGCAGGCAAACCAAGCCTGCCGTTTTTGTAACGTTCCGGTTAGTTGTTGTTGTTGTTGTTGTTGTTGTTGTTGTTGTTGTTGTTGTTGTTGTTGTTGTTGTTGTTGTTGTGGTTGTTGTTGTTGTTGTTGTTGTTGTTGCTGTGGTTGTTGTTGTTATTGTTGTTGTTGTTGTTGTTGTTGTTGTTGTTGTTGTTGTTGTTGTTGTTGTTGTTGTTGTTGTTGCTGTTGTTGTTGTTATTGTTGTTGTTGTTGTTGTTGTTGTTGTTGTTGTTGTTGTTGTTGTTGTTGTTGTTGTTGTTGTTGCTGTTGTTGTTGTTGTTGTTGTTGTTGTTGTTGTTGTTGTTGTTGTTGTTGTTGTTGTTGTTGTTGTTGTTGTTGTTGTTGTTGTTGTTGTTGTTGTTGCTGTTGTTGTTATTGTTATTGTTGTTGTTGTTGTTGTTGTTGTTGTTGTTGTTGTTGTTGTTGTTGTTGTTGCTGCTACAGTATATGTTAACGTATTTTCAGGACATCGACAATAGAGATGACTTGCACGAGCAACAAGTTAGCCGATTCTGGAAAACTTTTATTTTTTTACTCGCAACAAATTGTAATTATTTACTTTTTATAATAAACTTTTTCATGGATTTCTATTGACGTCCACCCATGAAATTGTTTTTTTATATGACTGAACATTGCTTTAGTTGAAGAGCTGATTGCAGCTTGAACGACTGGTCATACGTGGAGGATTTTCTCAATCGTCAACGGGAGAAAAGTAATCTGACGAGAGCAGACTTCTTGAAGAAATTCCTTTATGAAAAATAAAATTGCATGAGCTAGTTGCAATTTACAGATTGTTTGTTTATAAACATCAGAACTTTTCCATGCACGTAAATGATATTGTTGTATTTTGCAACTTTCAATACATAATTGCATTTTATATTTTACACATAGCTGAACATATTAAGGGTTAGGCCTAGCGGCCTACCCTTGATGTGATTATCTTGCACAAATATTTTTCCCGCGCAACATTGGTTAGAATGAATTAGCCGATGAAATGTTGGAGAACGATTTTTTGGCGCTTTATATACAAAACGATAATATATCAGTAATTTAACTTTTTTTCATTTTGAAATGCGAGAAGCCGGAATAAATTTAAGAAGCCGTGCAAGAAAACTATCTAAATAGATTTCATTGCAAAAAGTACGCAGTTAGGAAATGCATTCGGTTACAAGGTATTTTAACAATAAAATTTTTAAACAAGGTCTTCACGGAAAGCTTACATATATTTACATATAATTACATATAAGCTTACATTACAATTGGTATTTACTTGCAGAAAAAGTTCATGACATTCCAAGGGCATAAATATGGCAAATAAATCAAGCCTTAGATGAAGTTAAAACGTGTTCGAACAGCTGTTACTCTATGATTTGTTGCTTACTTAATCGAACGACTCGCAGCAACTCATCGTCACAACTCCTTTTATATGACCCCTATAAACATCATCACCCCGTCCAACTGGTTCCACAACATTACTGATCCCGACAACCTAACACGTTGTCCTCAACTTGATCTCACTTCAACACATTGACTGACTTCATCACGGTAAAGGTGCTATTCATACTTAATTGCGATACCCACGCGAGAAATCGCAAAACTTGCCTGATTGGCAGGTTCACTTGGGGTTTTAGCGATTCATCGCCGGGCATCGCAAATAAGTATGAATGACGTCCAAGGCAGCTTCAGTATGTAGTTATGATCACTTGCATGTATAAAATACATAGTTCCGTTCGTGATCATAAAGTGATATTTAAATACTCAGCTTTTCATATCTCAATAGCATTGCAGTAACAAATGGCACCCCCAACTGACATCACCAAAGTGAACAAATCACCAAACCGCGAAAACAACAAAACGAGCAAATCTTCCAAATCACCAAAACAAGAAAGCAAGAAAAACAGCAAGTCTACCAAGTCCAATTCTCCCGATAAAGGTAGCGATAGCCACAACAAAACCTCCCCCACAGAAACGAGCAGCACCAAGAAGAGTAAGAAAAGGTCCTCGCCTAAAAATAACAGCAACAACAACAGCAACAATAACAGCAACAATAACAGCAACAATAACAAGAGCAACAAGAATAATGAAACAAACACGGCTGGTAAAAGCGACCCGCGATCGATCGATTCCGGTGTGACCTCAGAGCGACGACGACTGTATAGAGGGGTGAAGTTGCCCGGTTGGACTGTCTGTCACCATCAGTTATTCACTCAATCACCTAGTTTTATAGTCACTCAGTCAGTCATTCACTCAATCACCTAGTTTTATAGTCAATCAGTCAGTCAGTTTATCAGTAAATCATTATTCCAGATCCCCATGAACTGATCACATTTGAGAACAGTTCGAACGCACGCACACCAGTTTGGCCGGGATCCAAACCGCTACATATCAAGGTGAAATACTAATTGAACACATCGATCAATTCACTTGGTGATTGTTACCAACAATTCAATTCAAATAAGTTTTTGAATCAAAAATTACTGACGAGTGACGACTATCAGATTTCAGAAATTCATACTCCTACTGGTCTTAATCCACTTACTGCTGCTTTTCATCGGACTGGCCGAATACATGACACTCAATCCGAACCATGTGCCACTAGAAAAACACACGGTACAGAAAAAAGCGGCATTGCAAGCAGATTTACGTTGGTGGTGATTGTGTACCGTTTTTTCATATTCTTAATGATTAAAAAAAATTCTCAGGCGAATACCTGACAACTGCGGAACGGGAAAATCGTGAAGACGTATACGACATCATTGAAAACCTGGCCAGTAAAGTATCGACCACTCACATTGTTGGTTGACTGGCTGACTGGCTGGGTGATTGGCCGATTGAATCACAAACTCACCTTCGATTAGTTCAAACTACTGTTAATGCATGCTATACAATTAATAATGCAACTGGGTATTTTGAAAACTGACTGACAACTAAAACAACTAACTGGCTAACTACATATCAAATTGAACCACAACTCAAGCCTTGATTTTTGACTGGCTGTCTACAGAATTGACTATTTCAGGCTCTCCCATGTTTGGTTGTTGGCATCAAGCTGGTAATGATGTGCAGCGCCCTTTCAATGATGAGTCTGGAAGACCCCCTCGCTGTCCTCATTACACGTGGAGCAAATGTGAGTCATTTGTTGAACCAATCATTGACCAAGTGAGTCATTTGATGAACCAATCATTGACCAAGTGAGTCATTTGATTAACCAATCATTGACCGAGTCAGTCATTTGATGAACCATTCATCCACTGGCGGACGAGCTTATCCTCTAAAGGGAGGGGAATTTCGTTAAAGAAGGGGGAATCAGCAGGAAGAAAGCCATTTTACCTACACCCAGAGGTGGGCCGCAGGGGGGGGGGTAGGGGGGGGGGGTTTACCCCCCACTTTTCAGGGTCGGCGGGTAGCCTACCCCTCCCCCCTAGACAAAAATTTAGGTCGCCTACCCCCTCCCCCCCCTACTCGAAATTTTTGAGAAAATCGGCCTCAAAACCTCGATTTTGAGGCTCATTTTTTTAAATTTTCCTGGCTGTAAGATTTTTTTTCGAAGAAACACGTTTTCTGGGTTAATTTTCTTGGTTAAAACCTGAAAAACCCGGTATATGTTATGTTTATACCATATAATAGAAGATTTTTTAGCAAAAACAAGCAAAAAATAAGCGTTTTATGCGAAAACATTTTTTTTTCTACCCCCCCCCCCCCTACCCGACCTTACCTCCCCCCCACTTTTCGGACAGGTCGGGTAAAATGGGATTTTCTGTCGGCTACCCCCCCCCCCCCCCCCGCCCCCTGCAAAGTGCCAAAAAACCCGGCCCACCCCTGCCTACACCTTAGGGAACAAAATTCCACTTCTTTAAACCGCCAAAGAGGGGGAATTCCACTTTTCCCACCCCTTCTCGTCCGCGTGTGCATTCATTGATCGAGTGAGTCATTTGATGAACCATTCATTGATCGAGTGAGTCATCTAATGAACCATTAATTGATCGAGTGAACCATTCGATGAACCAATCATTGACCGATGTAGTCTCAGTTTCAGTCAAAGAGTTAGTCAGTCAGTCATTATTGAAGCAAGCATTGTTGAAGTAACAATTATCAGTCAGGTAACCAGCTATGTAAGCCAGTAGTTAATCAGTAATCTATATATGTATCCGTTGTTACTCTAACGAAACAGTAAGTCAACTGGGCTCAATAACTGTCATTGACTCATTCAATCATTATATCACTGACTCAATTCATAGTCTGCCCATTCGATATAGCATATCAGGCAGGATCAGGAAACAACAGAAAAGTGTTCCCTCTGAAACATTACATGTTGTCTGTATTGAATAGAGACCATCTGCCATATACTGTAATGTTTCAGGGCTGACACCTGTATGTTTCCTGCGCATTAACAGAAGATTCGAATACGCTATACGCTATTACTGATAGGGTTTTGAATGAGCGAAACACCGATTATCGTATAAATTCGTACCACTTTCAGCTTCTCTTGATCGCCTTGCACGGCGTGAGCGCTATAGTCATCAGTGTGTCCACCATTCCCGCTCTCAGTTATCTGTTAGATACAATCACATGTACCACTATTTAACAGACTCAATTCACAGACTCAATTCACAGACTCAATTATTCACAAAAACGCTATAGCCGGAACTTATTTTCCTTACTCATTTCGAACAGATGAACAATACTACCACCGTTTTCGCCGGGTTCAGCGCACTATGCAATCCACAGGGCTATGAAACATCTAGTTTTGAATGACCATTTGAACTAAATGTTTCGGCCCTGTATATTGCCTGGTCGGTGAAAACTGTTAGACGACGTAGTATTGTTCCTCTCTGCACACTGGGGGACGAGCCAAATCTCCGAAGGGAGAGGAATCTTTCCAAAGGGAGGAGAATCGCAGAAATCATGTCATTTTACCTACACTTTATGAAACAAACTCTACTTTTTGAAACTTCCAAAGAAGGGGAATTCCGCTTTTCCCTTCCTTTCTCGTCCGCTCTTGCCTCTGCACAAAATGAGTAAAGAATGAAAATTGCGACTATGCCCAGATCGGAGTGGTACAACCTACTGATCAACCAAGATGGATGGCGCAACCCCGAGCATGAACCGCACGTCAACCCCATCGGCAGTGATCCGAAGGTCTGCATCATCTGGGCATTCGTTCACATCGGGGCACATTGGACACTGCTCTGGTTTACGGCATGGCAGATCGTTTATGTCAACCACTACGATAAGTCAGTCTTTTCTATGTCAACCACTACGATAACTGAGTCTTTCATTGATTATGAAACAAAGGCAAGAATAAAATAAACACTAGATATCGATGTGCCACGAGCAGTGCTAATGACATGACTCGAGTTTTTGTTGTTGTTGATGATGATGTTGTTGTTGTGGTTGTTTTTGTTGTTGTTGTTGTTGTTGTTGTTGTTATTGTTGTGGTTGCTTTTGTTGTTGTTGCTGTTGTTGTTGTTGTTGTTGTTGTTATTGTTGCTGTTGTTGTTGTTGTTGTTGTTGTTGTAGTTGTTGTAGTTGTTGTTGTTGTTGTTCTTGTTCTTGTTGTTGTTATAGTTGCATAATCATGTCAAGCTGTTCCACCCGTTCTGTTTCAGATACGTTGAGATAAAGCTGAATCTCCAAAAAGAGAAATCGTCGTTCCTCGGCGAGCCGCTTGATACTTGAGCCGATCACAAACATCGAAACCAACAACTATTTTGACAACAACCAAAACAACGTATGAAAACAATTGGATGCAAAACCGTGATACATTATCGGTGTCCGAATTCAAAATTTGAAAAGCGTTTCTCTAATAGAAAATCTACCGGTATCCTACCTGGATTTATCCAAAGATAAGCATAAAACAGACAATTTGCTGTATCGCTTACCATGCAGTTTCATCCACGCCTTTTCATTGAACTGAACATACCGACCAGATATTTAGAACCAGATATACCAGAACACACCGACATGGTTTTGCACCGCATTCTCTCGATACACATACATACGATATCAATCTTTGATCAAGACCACACAATTGTACACTCTTATTAAAAACTCTTATACCCGAACGTCATGTGGATTTCTGAGGTTGTTTTCATAATCATCAATTACGTTTTTGTGTGGCTCTCATTCTTCAGTGAAATGACATGACGCTACAGTCGCAGAAAAGCTACTTTTAAGATTGTAACGGCAGTATTACATTTCGACGTTGTTTATCATGAAAAACAAACCCGTTTGACTCCTTGTTATTTCATTCAGCGTCTCCATGATTCAAATGGTGTGAAGCCAATACACACAATACAGCCAATAAACATGAAACCACACTATGAGTGCTCGTTTTGGAAAAATTATCAATCATGGATAGCATTAACTCTTATTTGAGCAACAGACTGTCCACAGAGTGATTATTGAGAAATAGCAAGGAAAAGAAGGTTGAACATATTTCACGTTAGAAAGGGTTTTAGTCAGTTTTCCCAATGAATGGAATTATACTCATTTAATTAATCAACTTTAATCTCCCACAAATCCCTCAATGTGAATCCGTCTTTGAGTCTTTCAATGGCCACGCCCAGTTCATCCGAATAAACAGGTCCTCGGTTCTGGCTCTTCCCGTCACTGCCACCAGCGAAGTACGCCTGTAAGTAATCATGTTCAAGGTATACAGCCGGCCAGTAGTTTATTCAGTCAGCCAATGTTTAGGTGAGTCGATTCTCTGTTCAGTCAATGGTTACGTCAGTCAATACTTCATTCAGTCAGGCAGCCATTATGTCTGTCTCTGTCACTCACTGACTTACATACTTACTGTACTTAACCAACCGCGAATGCGTCCGGCCGAGAAACTTTTTGTTCAATTTCGATATCATCTTCGAACATCTCAACAGGTTGCTCTGGCGTTTGCTAGAAATTACGGTTCATACCCATTTGGGCGAATCCCACTTGGGCGACAACCACTTGGGCGATTCCACTTGGGCGAATCCCATTTGGGCGAATACCCACTTGGGCGAACGTCTACTTGGGCGAATCCCATTTGGGCGAATCCCAACTGGGCGAATGTAAATGAAACTGTTCACAAACGCAAAGAATATCTCGATGTGTTTCAGTCATGTTGTACACAAGTGTCACGAAACAGGATTTTTATGTGATAAAAATCAGTGACAATGCCGCGCGATCTCACAATCCGAGTGTTGTTTTAATTATCGCTGATGTGCTCGCGCGTCTTCCACAAATTAATGTTTTATTGAAGTGCACTTTTGATGTTTTAGTGCACTGTCAGACTAGCGCGGCAACGGCTTTACAGGCTCTGGTGTGACAGGTCAGACCTGTTAGCCTTTATTGTTTGGTATTGATGGTAGTACTAGGACTAGGCACCAATATAAGCCGTAGGATGGGTTTATTAGATAAACTAAAGATTATTTGATAACCTCAGTTTATTTGATAAACGCGCAACACGAAAGCTTATATGATAAACCTAGGCTATTTGATAACCTTGAACGGGTCTATAGGATAAGTTTTTACCCTAATTATAAGTCTAGTGCATGTGACACTTAGATCAGGTAGATGTGTTAAACCAGGTGATATAAGATATCAGTCGTTATTAGATACCAGATGGTATTAGATAACGATGATATTTGATATCGGGTGGTGTAAGATAAATCAATCTATCTATGATACCAGGCAGTATGAAATACCAGCCGGTATGATAAGCCGATGATTCTTGATAGTTGGTGGTATTAGATACCAGACGTTATTAGATACCAGTTGGTATTTGATAACGCTAGTAGTCGATACCAAATGTAGCAAGTTAATTCAGTCGGTCTATGATGCCCAGCTGTATGAGATACACGCCGGTATGATAGACCGATGATACTAGGTGTTCAGTGGTATAAGATACCAGAAGTTATTAGATACCAGATGGTATTTGATAACGCTAGTATTCGATACCAAAGGTCACTTGGTGTTGAAGTAGTGGACTTTCGGCACTCACGTCCCAGACGATGATTAACAGATTTTTCACCACAAGGGTTTGGGTTCTGTCAGACCTTACTAGAACCGAATAAGGTAGTTCTAGTAAATCACGCCCACCGATGAGGTTAGCGTACAGCTGGTTCGCAGATGAACTAGCTGAATTCCTATCGGAATATAGTGATGGTCGTCAATGCTGTTTTACTTGTCATTTGGCAACCTTTGTGTTTAATTACATGAAACAAATTGACTCGTTCTTAATTATGTGTTCTTGGTTACATGAAAAGGAATTGATCAATGTTCTTAATTACTGTATAATCATGCATTCATATGTATTTGACTACTGTTACATGAAACATTTATATATTTCCAATAAGAAAACAATACAAACGGAATACCAAGTTATTTCAAGTTATGCAAGTTCATAATAATTTAATGTTTCAAAGTGATAGGCAAACAAGTATAAAATATAATGGTAATATATGATATGATATATGAACTGAAATTTTGGTTTGTAAACGACGACTCTTGAATATAGTTATGGACGTCAAATATATAGCAGTTGGTGTGTCTAGGAATAGAGATTAGTCGCTGGTCAATAGCGGACAATAAAATTGCATTGAGTGCAAATAGGTATCACGTGAATAACAGTCAGTTAATAGATAGCGGATGAATCAATTATATCACCAAATAAGTAAATGAAATCACGTTATCTTGAAGTTATATTATCACATTATCTAATAGAAGTAATTATAATAATCACAAGAGTTTCCAATTAGATGTAGACAATAATGATTAAATAAGTGAATCCGCTACTAAGTTCAGTTGTTGTTGTTGCTGGTGACGTGCGGTCCAGATGTTGACTGCTGGGGGTCGGTTGGGGGCGAGCGCACGTGCACACTAGACGCATAGAAGATAATCCCCTGCACCAGTGAACGCATTTTCGCTGGTTGGCTGTTCGCTTCGAATTCAAATTCAAATTGAACGTGGTACAGGGTGATCAAAAATCCAATAATATGACATCACCCCCATGGTGTCACGTTATTGATATTTTATTCAATGTTTCACCCCGCAGATTACGGTATTCCTCTATTCTACCGTATTTTTTCTTTGATGCGTTAATGTCTTTTAGTTTCACCATCATTTCGTGTTGTGACAATTCTTTATAGTCATTCAGAACAAGTCACAATTGTGAGTGTACTCAGGTCTAACTTTGCAGGGATAGTCAGAATCCTGTAGAGTTTCGTTGTGTTTTCTCGTTGTAATCCATATATTATATGTTTTGGGTGTTATACATTACAGATACGTTTTGTTTATAACTTTGCAAGTTATTAGTCGGTTGATATTACTGTATTCTCTAATATCATGTCAGCCCACCATCGGCGAAATCACGTTACCCAAATTGCATTTATTTTTAACGGCTTAACATTCAAAATTTTTCTATAAATGGCCGAAATTGTCAAAAAATAATCAGTCTTAATCAAAAACAAAAACCCTTTTGAATCTCCATTTGTCAATTGTTTGATTTATTCACTTATATTTGTTGTTGAAATATTCCTGTTGCATTCTTTGTTTCCTCGTTTTCAACTTGAAGTTTTCATGTCATAAACTTGTCTTCATTCCAACTATAAACCACGTTTTCATTTAAATTTGTTTGACTTTGGAAATTACCTCATTTAAGTTCTTGTATCACAAGTTTTCGAATTCGTAGAAACACGCTCCCTAAATCGTTTGAATAATAAAGTCTATTTAATCCACCGAATATTCCCAGTGGACTCTTGCTGCCCAGATAAACTGGACAGCGCGTTTCAACCTGGAACGTATTACCTTAATTGAGAATTCATCTCAGTTTCGGTAGGCACGGATAGAGCCCGAACCGTCAGGTGGTAATCTATCCTGGACAAACATCATCCTGGGAATTACGCTTCCAGTCGTAGTCAACACGAACCGACACGCGACCTGGAAGACTCGAGTCTATCTCGTTCGACTTCGGCCCTGTAACTAGGTATCTGATACCCAGTCAGCCGATTGTCGTATCAATTATACGACCTCCTTCATCGATCTACAGTGCTTAGACGTATCTCAATACGCTATCAAGCCATTCCGATTCCCTTTGACTTATCATATGTGCCTATAATGGTTATCTCATAACCTGGGACATCCATAAGTTCAAAAGAACAACATCTTTGGTGAAAAGAGGTTATCCTATAATCTCTTCAATCATCTGTTCATAAAGTATATCATATATATAACTTTATCTTCACCACTCTTGATAGATCATGGTTATCTCATAATCTAGTCTATAAACCACATCATTTATATCCTAAAGTATATCAATTTATATTACTTTATTGCCTCTATTCCATCAGAAGTGGCCAGATTTCTGATTCCTTTGCTGGAACCAGGCCCTTCCAAATCATAACCTTGTATCATTATAATACACGTGTTATCCTAGGTGTACTCGCAGTATCGGAATAATCATATTCTAATTACAGTCACAATAGCAGCACGGCCAATTGCGACAATTCCATTTAGCAGCACGATACGATCCACGGGTAGTCAACCTCCTGGTGACACATCGATTCGTCAGCGCGCCGAAATTTCAAAGGATCGAGGTGAGTTTGGAAGTTTGAACTCTAGTAAGACTGTTATCACACTCATTAACTGTCTGTCTGACTGAATCAGTTTCAGCTGTAAACAGTTCATGTAACCAAGAACACAAGAGAAAATCTCAATCTTGTAACACAAGTGAAATTTGATTCGACTAACGATTTACATGCTTTCAGATGTTTCCCCTTGCTTGAAAAAGAATAATTTTCTAAGAAGTTGATGCTAACGGTCCAAGGCGGGGGCATAAAACTTAGGTTTCAGTTTAGGCTTAGACTTAGGCTGTGTATTTGGCAAAGGCTTGAGCGCTGCGCGCCCAAGCCCATCCCAAATACAGAGCCTAAGCCTAAGCCTAAACTGAAAACTAACTCTTAGCCTCATACTGGGCAATCTCCTTTACTAACGTATAGTCTGTGTTCATGACTAAGCCGAAGCCGTACGTCAATGAAAGGAGTGCTTGAAATGAAATGGTGGGCTACCAATATCAATTTTGGAAACCAACTTTTCTTATCAACTTCTTATTAGCAAAATGAAGATTGAAATCGGTGACTTAATCGTGACACTTCTCTTGTAAAACAACTTTCCATTCGGACAACTGATTAATTTTTTCAAAATATGTTTTCGGACAAACGACGAGTCGGACGACTGAACGCATACCCATTGTTTCATATACATTCGCCCAAATGGGATTCGCCCAAATGGGATTCGCCCAAGTGGGTATTCGCCCAAGTGGGTATTCGCCCAAATGGAATTCGCCCAAGTGGAATCGCCCAAGTGGTTTTCGCCCAAATGGGATTCGCCCAAATGGGTATACACCAGAAATTACTCATAGTTTCATCGAGCTATCACCCATTCGTCATAAAAAATTCCGTTTAGTCACTCACTCACTCACTCACTCACTCACTCACTCACTCACTCACTCACTCACTCAATCTCTCAGTCACTCACTGACTGACTCACTGACTCACTCACTCACTCACTCACTCACTCACTCACTCACTCACTCACTCACTCACTCACTCTCTCAGTCACTCACTCACTTACTCACTCACTCACTCACTCACTCACTCACTCACTCACTCCTTCTCTCAGTCACTCACTGACTGACTCACTGACTCACTCACTCTCTCATTCACTCACTGACTGACTCACTCACTCACCGGTCGTTCTTTGACAAACTGTACGCCGAATATTGGTTTCGACTGGAACGCTCGTCGGAGGCTTTGAATTTCCTTGGTAACAATCTCCAATCGATCACTGGGATCGACCCGGAATCCGAGCACGTAGTCACCACTTTGCTGAGAGGTCTCTATCACCAACGCCGGACCGAACTTGGACTCGCGCACACGACAACTACGCTGCAGTGTCATTGAGTCAGTGCGTGAGTGAGTGAGTGGGTGAGTGAATGAATGAGTGAGTGAGTGAGTGAGTGAGTGAGTGAGTGAGTGAGTGAGTGAGTGAATGAGTGAGTGAGTGAATGAATGAGTGAGTGAGTGAGTGAGTGAGTGAGTGAGTGAGTGAGTGAATGAGTGATTTATGTATTAAGTGCGTAAGTGAGTTTATGTTAACACCAACCAGTTGCAGATAGGGAATGCTGACATTGAAGTGTGAGTTCATGGCCGCATACCAGACGAGTCTGACGTTTGTGAGCACAAAGTATCCGAGGTTACCCTGAGTGCAAAAGCTTCAGTGAGGTGAGGTAGTGAGTGAGTGAGTGAGTGAGTGCGTGAGTGATTAAGGGAACCTGATCACTGCTGAGATTCCAGACACCTTCGATTCGATTGAACTGCTGTTCCCCAGGCAGCATACGCAATCGGTCATCGTCGATTATGGAGCCACGCATTTTGAGTTCTCGGAATAGTTTACTGGTTTCGTATGCTCTGAAATGACTGATTAACTGATTGATTAAGAGAAATTTAAGTTGATTTATTGTCTAATTGATTGATCTATTAATTTATTGATTGATTGATTGACAGATGACTGACCTGTGCACAGCAATCACCGTTGTGAACATGCGGGTGTTTGACGGGTTCATACACGTGAAGATGAACTCAAATCGTGTAGTGTGATTTCGAGCCATCAGGTAGAGAGATTCCGTTTGGCCTCTCAGTTTCTATAAATTAGTGAATAAATAAAAAGACAACTGGACTTTTTACTGAAACACACGGCTGACTTATTTCTTGTTTGTTTCTAACCGACACAGCCGTTTTCGTCGTCACACCATTGATCGCGTTGTAACCGATTGCTAAAAACGGTTGTAAAAAAGTAAGTTTCATATATCATGTTCACAATTTTTTATATACATACGTTCAGCAATATGTCATATAAGTTAATAAAATTTCATATCCGTTCAACACAAGTAGTGCGCACCAACACAAATTGATGCGAGTATTGGCGATCGAGTGCCAGACAAGTCGGATATTAGTCACTCGTAGAATCCCTGAAATAAACTCAGGTGAAAATTAATATATAAGTAAAAAAACTAGTATGAAAACAGTTTACTGTTGTTTTTATTAAAAAGTAGGCTACAGTACGCACCCCGTTCACCGTTATTGCCCTTGGTGTCCTCGACGTTGTCGATGCGCTCAATCTGCACCTCGCCAGGACGACATCGCAGCTGTCTGAATACATTATTAACCGTACCATATCATGTGAATCTTGATTAAAGAATACCAAATACATACACAAAATACCACATACATAATATTAGACGAATCGTGAACACAAGTTCTCTTGGTTTCTGGTTTTTCATAAAATTGTTTTTCTTAGACCATTCATACTTCACCGCTTCCTATGAAACTTTGTGACTTTCATCGCCGTTCTCCACATCAACATTCGTGTAGATACGAAACAAGATACCAAAAATCGTATAAGCACTGAAAATGCTTAATTTCAACAAAATAAAACACTAACGCTGCGTCCAGATCGAATCGGATGTCTCTGTCCTGCCAGATGGCGTCGAACTCAATGCGTTTCTGTCGAGACATGACGGAATGATGTGACTCACTCGGTTGATTACCATACGGGTTACAAAATTTTATAAATTTCTTCGACACAGAAAATGGACATCGAAATTTCTGGTTGATGCTTTACGCTCAATAAAAATATCAGATGACAATCTCAAATTGCACTGTAAGTTAAAATACCAGTGAACAGGATCATGGCACACCTGCTCAGTAGGGTACTGGTACATTATACGTTACTACATACGGCCTGCAGTAGAGCATGTTGTCATGGAAACTGGTCTGGCCAATTTGTGCGTTACTTGTGAGTTCAAAAATAGTTATATTATTCAACTTCTTTTTTCCCGAAATTTTTGATTTATACCTGAATACAACAACAATCGTTTTCGGCTTACATGTGTGTTTCGCAATGTAATTCAAAACTTGAATTGTCTCGATAAGAAGAATTGTATCTGCTCTGGCTTACGGCGATTAGGAGTAAAGTTCAAACGCAGCTTGATTTTTTACATTTATTGTACGATTACAACAAGGTAAAGCACAACAAAAACATAGACCCGAAGCACCCGTTAAGTATTATACGTGAATGGCACGTTGAGAAAATAAGTTAATTGAAAACTAATGAAAAAGCATAAAAACTCAAGAAACATTATAAATTTGGAATAATTTTTTTTCACATAATTTAATACATAATTTAATAAATAAGAATTATTTTGTTGAAAATCTCATAATAAAGACGGTTGAGAATGTACCAGTGAAATGCGAGCGTATTTGATTGTAAGGAGTGTGATCGAAAAATACTGTCATACAGTATTGCATTGGTTATCATGAAGTTTTATCATTTCATTAAAGTATGAACGGTTTTTTGTCGAATCTTGTTGGATCACTAGAAACGCAAGAACTGTTGTGAAAAAGTATGCAAATGTATAAGTATATGTATATAAAAACACATCAATCATCATATTGTAATTTCGTCCCAAAACGACTTTCAATCATTGTGACACGAGTTTTCCGGCATCGACGCGGTTGGCCAAGATGTCTTCATCGTCGTCGTCATCTGCGAAAAGTGAACATGGGATTACTCACTTACTGACTAACAGATTTATGATGAGTTAATGGTTGACTCTGACTGATTGATTTACTGATCGACAGCCAGTAAAAGATTGACTGCATGGTCATTGACTAGTGTGAATGACTGACTGAATGACAGACTATTAAGTGAATGGCCGTTTATGTTTTTTTATTGGAATTCTTTCTTACTGAAGCCAACAGGGCATACTAATACTAAATAATGATTAAATTAAAATCATTTATGAACGGAATCGGAATTTTATTGTATGTACCTGTTAACTGTGCCTCGATGGCTTCAATATTCTCATTCAACTTGTCGATCATTTCCCGTTGAATGCGGTCAAGTGACTCGGTGCGTAGACCACCTTCTCGGACAGCTGGCTGCTCATCTGCAATCAATAAATGGTTTGTGTCAGTAAACTACAAGATGAATATCATCTAACCAGGTTATTAAAAAGTAAATTATAGTTACGGACTAAAAACGCCACTGTATTTGAAGGGTATTGGATATATTGCTAGGTACTGTTAGGTTAAACTAGGTATGTATGTACAAAAAGTTTAGTTATTTACCGCTACGGACCTAAAAAAATTTGCTGTTTGGAAATGCCGCTATAAACATACATTACATGTATAAACGATCAAGTACAAAACGTAAACTACAATGAGTAACCTATAAACCCACCATCATCATTAACTGCAATGTCCTTACCCGCATCAGTCTCTTCTTTGGCCGACTCCTCCGTTGTGGCGTTCGATGGTTCGGCTGATGTGCCGTCTTCAGCTATCGTAGACGCAGGTATCGAGAATTCTTTGACTTCCACCGATGACTCGTCGTTCGATTCAGTGATTGGTTGACTTTGAGCAGCGACTGTTTGACTTCCATCTTTGGATGGTGAATGTCGACTAGCTTGACTATTTTTGCCGCTTTCGTCCTCCTCCCCACTACACGATTCCCAATCGCCCTCTTCAGCCTCATTCGATGGCTCGTCAACCACAACTGTCTTCGTCGTATCAGTTTTTGATTGATCGGCTTCTTTTCCGGAATCCACTGGTTTGGCAGCCGCGGCTGGTCTACTTGGTTTTGGTGGAGTCTTGGTGGTCGACGGTCTGGCTGATGCTGACGGTGACGGCACTGGCTGACGGGTGGCAGGTTTCTGAAATGTTGATGATGGAAAATCATTGTTCTGTGATTTTATTATTATTTAGAGTTGTTAAACAAAGAAAGCGCAGCGGTTCAATGTGTGGTGCACACTAGCACGATATCTACCTTTTGGAACTGGCGAAGAAAAAGGAATTCTACTTCTCCGTTCTCCCCTCGTCTGCTTGTGGTGGTGCAGTATAACGTATTTGAATGTTAGGGTTTGTTTAGCTGTTCAACAACATATTGATTTCTTGATGTTACTTATTGTTTCCATCTGATGATATACATAAAAGTATCAAACTTCGAACTAAACAAGCATGTAGGGTACTTAGCTCATCAAACATACGCATCAAAACATCACCTGTTTGGGTTGTTCCTTGTCTGCAGGTGGTTGGCCTCTGACCCGTTGTGGCTTCGGGTTTGCCTCCGAGCCCGGCGAAGGTTTGGGTGGCGTTTTCACAGTGTTCGTCGATGTTTTGCTTGTTTTCGCAGTATCACTCACTTCTTCGGCTTCTGTCGACTTTCTGCCGGAGCGGATCGTGTTGAGCTTGTTCCTAAGATCACCCTTGGCCAAGTCTTTCTTCGGTGGATCATCCGATTTCTGTTGTTTATCAGCAATGTTCGGTTGTTGCGGGGATCGTCGCTGTTGTTGTTGTTGAGGTGGGGATTTCTTGGCCGAAGGCGACGACTTCTCTGGAGATTTCAACTTGGCATCTTTGCTTTTTGATGTTTCGGCACCCTTTGCTTGTTCGCCAGCATTACCGTCTTCTTGCTGTTGCAGCTCCCTATCGCTTTTCCTGTAATCGTGCATCATAACGTCATCAGTCGGTGTTCGTCCCGATCCGCCACCGCCACGACCACCTCTGCCACGACCACCACGTGATCCGCCACGTCCTCTGCCTCGACCACCAGCCTTGTTGTACTCTGTGTCCAGTGCTTCCAGTAGTTTCTCGTGATCTCTGCAACATAATACATGAACTGTCTTTCAGAGGATTTTATCGTATCTCTGTTGAAAATACCTCATGGTAAAACGGCTGGTTTTGTTTTACTCATTCACTCGATCACTTGACGCAACCAAAATTTTGTACCCGAAAACTTAGCATTATTTATTTAAGAGAACGAAGTTATAGCTGACGTTTGCTAGGATTTACAGTTGCTCTTTCTTAGATATACTTTTATAAATCGAAGGATTTTGTTTACATTAATTATCTGTTTGGTAGTTATCTCTCTTCACTAATTCGATTATAAATATTGCTGAAGGCTGAGACTACTGTATTTCGGATCACGTGAACAACATCGTTTCACATACACAAAGAGTTTCGAGCTTTTGTAATTGCATCTATCCTTGGAGAGATGATTGGCCTTAAATTTAAGCATTCATTCAAGTAACGTGTGCGAAAATATATTATTTTATTGCTTTATTGATTAAAACACTCTGGACTGGACAAATGAGAAAATAAAATGCCAAAACAAAGCAGCGGTAACAGAAGGGCAAGATTATAGTGAAAAAGCAAAAAGGACAAACAAAAAAAGACAAACGTGATTATGTGCATTTATGAACTATCTACAGTATATTTAATTAGGATAAATAATTAGCAACACGTAAGTATCAAACGTTCAAAATTAAGCAAAATAAGAGGCGTGCAACAACATTATTAACAAAAAATTATTTGCCAGCAAAAAATAACCTTCATTAAAATTTACAATTACAAATTATCGAAAACCAAAACTACTAAGCATTTGAATGTGGCGTTGCTTTCACTGTCAGTGCAATGATATAAGATAACGCTAATGAAAAAAGCATGACCGTAGCGTAGGATGAATCGAAATTATAAGGAAAGTAATAGACCATGAAAGCAACAACCCAACTTGGTTTCAGTTAAAATGTACCCTAAACATATGACATTAAGACTCCACCAGCACAACACACAACCGAACAAACCAAAAAAACAAGCGTAAAACGCAAACCAATTAAGGCAACCCAATCATAGGCGAAAAGTATTAAAATTATAAAGCGCCTAAATTATAAAAAATCATACAAATAGATAAAATATTCAGTTCGTGTATGATAGGGTCACACATCATCATCATCCCGTCCAAAACACGGCACATTCCAGGTACTTGAATGATTCATGATTCCCCGTCCGACACCACCCAACCCACTCACAGTCTTGACACGTTGTAGATGCAGTCCACGATCATAGCAAATCTGATGCACATCAGCCTCCTTGTATGGCTGTCTCGTTTGACCGTCTTTCAGGTCACTCAAATTGAACCCGAATCCGCGTAAAGTTGTCTCTTCGTTTCCCGACAAGGCCGAAAGCCGCCGGGTCTGTCCGCCTGATGCCACGAATGAACCTGATCGAGACGATCGTTGACTCGTGGATGGTGTTGATTGATGTTGACCTGATGACGTTGATGTTGACCTGACGTCACCCTGAATCTGTGCCAACAGACGTTCCGAGAGTCGACGACTACGTTGCTGCTGAGTTGGGCTGTTTTTGTTGTTGTTGTCGTCAGTAACGAACATGATTTCAGCATTTGAATCTGTCATCATTTCACATTTATCACCCAGATTCGCTGACTGTATACCCCGATGCTCAAAGTACGACGAATAGAAGCGATTGCGAAACTCGGAGGCCGTAGGCAGTTCGATGGCTGCTTCGTAGAGGACGGCCTCGAAGTTCTGGTGGCGTGCCGTGAGAAGCCTGAGCAAGCAAACAAAAAACAGCGTGAATTTGACAAACAATTAAGTGGTTTAGCTAGTGTAACTGTTAACGGAATGAGTGGTAAACTTATAAGCGACTGGGCAAACCGTTAGCACGATGAACGACAGACAGACAACATAAACTACCTAGGCAATGCAACCATTGGTGACCCAATTTTTTTTTCAATTTGGTGGTGGTCAACCCTGACGTCGGGCCGGTCAAACGAAACAAGAAAATTTAGCCTCCATAGGAACATGCCTTTTCAGAGTGGAATCTATAACTCTGTACAAAAACATGATGATACTGGTACGCCGTCAGATGTTCCGTTTACCTTACCTCACCCTACAGGATTGGGTAACCACTCACCGCCGCTCAACACACCGACCGACCCGAAGAAACTTTTTCATGCACAATTTTACTAAACTACAGCTCATTGTGAAACGAAAAACACATGTAACAGTAGCAACACAACATGCATATAAAAATATCAAATCATTGATTATTTTTGTTTTTAATTTGTTTGGTATTAAGAAACAAGAGACCAACTTAGGTTTGTGATGATCCCACTCCCTGACCCAGCCCTCCTCTACTCGATTTCGCTCCAGTCGGTCGTGGTCGATGTGCTCTCGATCTTTCGGTATATCCGGAGTAGGTACCTGAAATCATCATGATCCACCATCATTGATATCTACGAAACGTTGCTAGTAAAAAACACGAATTTTCAATGATTTACTGAACAACAATATTAATGGTAACGGCAATTAAATTAGTGATAACAGTAGAGTGAGTGATTAAAATACAAACTTTACTTATTGATTCGGCTGGAAATATCAAAAAAAATATTCAAGTTTCCAGATAAATGTGATCAATTATCCAAGAATCAATCTTCAAGTGATGATGAGTTATCAGAACCTCTGCTGTCTGACATTCCATGACGTACCTGTGCATTTTTATCCTTGGATGACTGTGCCTTCATATCACGCAAAGATATCCGACTGGACGGCAGTTTCATGTTGTCCGACTGACTCAGCTTTTTCTCGCCGCCCGGTGAGTCGCACAACTGAAAATACTTGAGTAGAAGCTAGCTAATAAACAATGATGAATGTTTCCAACAGCAGGGCAGAAAACCAAACTATACTCTAACTTGTGATAAAACAGTGGTAGTCACTTCCACGCCTTTTTGTATTTTGCAAAAAATATTTGGAACCACTATGGGAATGCTGGAACCACAGGAACTAACCGTTAAGGACGGCACCTTTGCAGTGAGTTCAGCCATGTTTTTGTCTGCCTCGACTACCTGCAATGAAGAAGTAATTGTTTGATGATCTCTAGCTTTTAATTTACATGACACAACTCATCTTGAATTAGTACAATCAAACCTCATATCGTTTCTTGCGTTCTGCATCGCGCTTTCGAATTTCGGCAATTTTCCTGTCTAACTCGGCCTCTTTCTTCGCCTTCTCTTCAGCGTCGGCCATTTCGGAAGACTTCTAAAAATTTTGTATAATAATCAAATATTTTTTACGTTTACTTTTAAGATTGCATTATGAGATAAAATTATTTTATTTTTCTCGGCGCTGGTTGGGATTGCGATAGTTTTGAACACAGAAGAGGAATACCGTACTCACCACCCATTATCACAGTTTACCTCAGTCACACGGCACTCGTGTCTTGTCGAATGAGGGGAACATTAGGCAAAATAATAGAATAAAACGAGAAAAATCCTCATTTAGTATATTTTTATTGAAAAATTTATTTTTTAGCGTCCATTCATTCTATTTTTATTTTCAAGTCTTCATGATAGTGCCATGCCATCTACACGCAACAGGCTCGCCATGCTGTTCTTTTGTGATTATTAAGAACGGTGTTCAATCAACAAAAAACGGCATATAAGAAAAAATACCAATTATTAAATATTATAGCGTAGAAAAATTCCACAGCAAATTGACCAATCAGCATTTGGTAATTCAAATGCGCGCCAAAATTATGGTTCTCGCTGATTGGTCAATCCAAAAATTTGAATTTGAATTTGAAATTCAAATGACGTTTTCGATTATAGGACTAAAAGGTTCATTAAAAAAATTTGATGTTATAAACTATTTTTAATAAAAATAATAATAATAATATACAATCAAAAAAAATTTATAGTCTATCCATTTCTCCTCAGAACATTTTCGCAAAATTTTTTTTAATTAAAAACAGATTTAGCGTTTAAAAAAATTTGCGTTTTGTTCCACCTTTAAATTCTGAAATAATAACGTTCTACTATTTTTCGTTCATGCTTCTCCGTGGACTTTATTTATAAGAAGATCGTATAAATACTTTAAGGTATAAGTCGGTGATCGCTATCTTATTACAATCTATCATATCGGTAATCTGTAGATTGATTATTGAAAGTTTTCTTCCTTTAGCCCAAAAGTTCTATATAGATATTTTTTCTTTCACTATAAATAACTTGCAACAAAGTATTTGCAGGTGGTGCGATTATCGCTTCCTGTCGGGCGTCTTGAACGGTGGATAAAAAAGCATTGTAAAAAAGGTTGGTTTTCAGCTTTCATTCTAACCAATCATCAGTTTTTTTAATCAGTCTGTCTACGTTAAATGTTTATACATAAATGTTGCGCAATAGAGCTGATGTGCCATAGTGCCAGTACCGCAGTGATCGCTATCGAAACGAAGTATTCCGGAATCTTCGGAACGAATCTTCTTTTCGGAATTCCGGATTTCGTTCCGAATATTTCGGAACGAAATTCGGAATTCCGAAATCATTTCGGAATGATTTCGGAATATTCCGAAATCGATTCCGATTCGAAATCTCTAATCGGAATTCCGAAATCGTTTCGAAACCAACGACAGCCACCCCCGCCCACAGAAAGGGGAATCTTTCCAAAGAGAGGGGAATTGACGAAAATTAGGCCATTTAGGATACTGAAACTGTTTGAAGACACAAATTTCACTTTTGGAAACCATCAATGAGGGACAATCCCACTTTTTCCTTTCTTTATCTTCTGATAGTGACACCGCCGATAGGATTAGACGCTAAGAAATAGTTCACGTTTCATGAACTTATCACAACATTTATATACAGTTTTACACTTGTAATGCATGTGCTAAGCACACACCACGCGGTGAATTGGGCCTAACGACTTCGGAATAATTTCGGAATGATTTCGGAATTATTCCGAAATGGTCCGAATCGGAATGGAGAAATTTCGTTCCGAAATCATTCGGAACGGAATGAAGAACTTTCGTTCCGAAACCATTCCGGAATGAATTTGAAAATTTCGTTTCGTTCCGTTTCGTCCGATAGCGATCACTGCAGTACCGTGCCTGGTTAGCTATATATTGACTATCCCGCACAAAAATATTAATCATTTGTAAACATTTTGAATTTGAAACATTAGCATTTATGCGGTTTATGGTTATAAAGATATCGGAAATAGGTAGGACAGGAATGTTACAAACAAAGAAGACAAATTGAACTAAGTTTTGTATAAAGTTATTATATACTCACTAACTGACTCACTATCTTTCTCACTCATTGAGTCACTGACTTGCTCACTCACTGACTCACTCATTCGCTCACTCCCTAACTCACTCACTCACCGACTCACTTACTCACTCAATCACTCACTCACTCACTCACTTACTCACCCATTCACTCACTCACTCACTCTTTCACTCACTAAATAACTCACTCACTCACTCACTCACTCACTCACTCACTCACTCACTCACTCACTCACTCACTCACTCGTTCACTCACTCCATCACTCACTCGATCATTTACTCACTGGCTAATTCATTCAATCATTCACTCACTTATTGACTAACTGACTGACTGAATGATTGACTGACTGACTGACTTGCTCACTCACTGATTCACTCATTCGCTCACTGCATAACTCACTCACTCACTGACTCACTCAATCACTCCCTCACTCACTCACTCACTCACTCACTTACTCATTCACTCACTCATTCTTTCATTAACTAACTCACTCACTCACTCTATCATTCACTCGATCATTTACTCACTGGCTAACTCACTCCCTCACTCACTCGATCACTCACTCAATCATTCACTCACTGACTAACTCATTCAATCATTCACTCACTCATTGAATAACTGACTGACTGACTGAATGACTGACTGACTGACTGACTTGCTCACTCACTGATTCACTCATTCGCTCACTCCATAACTCACTCACTCAATCACTCACTCACTCACTCTCTCACTCACTCACTCTATCACTCACTCGATCATTTACTCACTGGCTAACTCACTCCCTCACTCACTCGATCACTCGCTCAATCATTCACTCAATGACTAACTCATTCAATCATTCACTCACTCATTGACTAACTGACTGACTGACTGAATGACTGACTGACTGAATGACTGACTGACTGACTGACTTGCTCACTCACTGATTCACTCACTCATTGACTAACTGACTGACTGACTGACTGACTGACTGACTTGCTCACTCACTCCCTCACTCACTCACTCACTCACTCACTCAATCACTCGATCATTTACTCACTGGCTAACTCACTCACTCACTCACTCACTCACTCACTCACTCACTCTCTCAGTTACTTACTCACTCACTAACTCACTCACTCACTCACTCACTCACTCACTCACTCACTCACTCACTCACTCACTCACTCGCTCAATCACTCGATCATTTACTCACTGGCTAACTCACTCCCTCACTCGATCACTCACTCAATCATTCACTCACTGACTCACTGACTCACTCAATCGTTCACTCACTCACTCATTCACTCACTCACTCTCTCAGTTACTCACTCACCCACTCACTCATTCACTCATAAACTCGAGAGCTCACTCAGTAGCTCCGGAAATAAAGAGCTTACAATTCAAACTAAATTCATGTCATCATAAAAAAAATTCTACTGTAGTTAATTTTCCAATCATCATTTTAATTTTATATTTTTTGTGCCGCACTGCAAGACGGGATTCAGGATCTTATTATGGGAGGAGGCGTTTTCAACTTTGGCTTTTTCAACTTCGGTCTTTTCAACTTCAAAAAAAACTGGGGAGAGTGTTTTCAACTCTGGCTTTTTCAACTTTGGCTTTTTCAACTTTGGCTTTTTCAACTTCGGTCTTTTCAACTTTGGCTTTTTCAACTTCGGTCTTTTCAACTTCAAAAAAACTGGGGAGGGTGTTTTCAACTCTGGCTTTTTCAACTTTGGCTTTTTCAACTTTGGCTTTTTCAACTTCGGTCTTTTCAACTTTAAAAAAATGTCCTAGAAATTCTGGGGCAGGTGTTTTCAACTCTGGCTTTTTCAACTTCGGCTTTTTCAACTTCGGTGTTTTTAACTTTTAATGCATATATTATTATGTGTGCCTAACCCTGTACCACTAATTATGGATGTTTAGATAGATTTTCATTGAATATGCTTGCATGCATGTGAGTGACTAGTGAGTGAATGAGTGAGTGAGTCAGTGAGTGAGTGAGTGAGTGAGTGAGTTATTACACACACACACGGCTCAAAAATTTGGCGGTTAATTCAAATTTATTGTTTCGAAAAAGTAGCATAATATTTTATTATAAATTTTAACAATTAACAATCTTAACTTGTTGAAACATGCACATAAATATTAGTCTGGTTCTATGTTGTTGATAAATTTAATGAAATAAATGATGTGTTCATAAGTTTCATTGGTTTGTTAAAATTTCCACCCGTTTACCCTATACCGTTCAATAAAGATGGCGATAACAGTGCCGTCAAACTTTGTGAGTAAACGATAAATCTTCGATATAACTTTTATCTTCGAAGCGAAAAGCGAAATCTTAGGTTAAAAGTATAATGTGTTTACCGCAAAGTTGAAAAGACCGAAGTTGAAAAAGCCGAAGTTGAAAACACCTGCTCGCGAAAAATAATGTCAAAGTTGAAAAGACCGAAGTTGAAAAAGCCAAAGTTGAAAAGACCGAAGTTGAAAAAGCCAAAGTTGAAAAAGCCAGAGTTGAAAACACCCTCCCCAGTTTTTTTGAAGTTGAAAAGACCGAAGTTGAAAAAGCCAAAGATGAAAAGACCAAAGTTGAAAAAGCCAAAGTTGAAAAGACCGAAGTTGAAAAAGCCAAAGTTGAAAAAGCCAAAGTTGAAAACACCCTGCCGCGACTCAAATTTTAAAGTTGAAAAGACCGAAGTTGAAAAAGCCAAAGTTGAAAACGCCTCCTCCCCTTATTATATATGACAGATTCCTTATATATGACAGTAGTCAGTATATTTTTAACGACCGTGCCTATTCAGCCACAAGATGGCGCAACGCAATGACAGCCTTTTTCTTCTCTATTTTGGACTGTAATGAACAGCAACAACCGAGAATCTGCTCTCAACAGATTTCGATTGCAATTTTGTGTGACATTTTATGCCCAACATGTACATACCATTACCATAATATAAATTTTTCTTTCTGGTTTGTATAAATATTTCCCCGCGCGGTTTTACAATCATTTTCAGATCCTCCGCGCTTCGGCTCCCGATCATTTTCAATACCCAAGTTTTTACCTGTTCTGTTGTATGTTGTTAAATTGGTAGAAAGTATTTAACTCGTACATTGTGTAGTTGGAAGATTATCAGAAAGCGCATTCAAAATGCCGAAGAAAGAAAAGGAAGAGGTGCAGACTCGTATAGCCATCGTGAACGCGGATCGATGCAAACCGAAGAATTGTGGTATTCCGTGCAAGAAGTCATGTCCCGTTGTGCGAATGGGTTGGTGGATGTACTTGTTTAATTTTATCAGCCCTATTGACCCTAATTCATATTCGTTTGCTAGAATATAAAATTTAATAACCATCATGTTCTATGCAGGCAAACAATGTATCATGGTGGACGCGTCGTCCAAGATCTCCGAGATCTCCGAAACCCTTTGCATCGGTTGTGGTATTTGCATTAAGGTTTGTATTTGATTGAGGCATACGTGTTCTGCAAGAGAATCAGTCTCATGAACAATAAAGCACATGTCATACATCAATTAAGTTTCTCTGTTAATTTGAGATTTGGCATGATCAATAACAATTCACTTTTCACTCTTATCAGCATCTGTTCATCTATTAAGCCAGTAATTTGCAGAAATGTCCGTATGAAGCCATCCAAATCATAAATCTGCCCAGCAATCTGGAAAGTTACACCACCCATCGATATGGTCCGAATTCATTCAAACTACATCGACTGCCGACGCCACGTTCTGGACAGGTTGGTTTAAAGTTCAGACTACTCTGGCTTACTGTAGTATTGTCACATCACCTTTTGCTTTCCAAACATATGATGGACTTGTGCCAGACGAAGCTGGGAATTCAAAGCATAAATATATTTTGGATTATACTCTCTGAACTACTTGTTTGGTAGAATTTGAGAATAACTTGTCATGAACACTTGTTTCAGGTTTTGGGTCTTGTCGGCACCAACGGTATTGGCAAGTCCACCGCGCTGAAGATTCTCTCCGGTAAAACCAAACCGAATCTGGGAAAATTCAATGTTGGTTCTTTTTTCCTGTGTTATCCTTCCTTCACAATGAAACTCATTCAGTGCCTTCATCACTTTCCAGACCCCACCCGAGTGGACCGAGGTGTTGACGTATTTCCGTGGCTCTGAGCTACAAAACTACTTCACGAAGATCTTGGAAGATAACCTGAAAGCTGTGATCAAGCCACAGTACGTCGATCAGATACCGAAAGCGGCCAAGGGCAAAGTCAGGGCCATGCTGGAGAAGAAAGATGATCGTGGTGTCATGGAGCATATCATTCAGGAACTCGGTTAGAGGCCAGTTGAAACTGTTGGAAGCACCATTTCTGACAAAATTAGGTTATTTAGTTGTCTTATGTGAAACAGTTCATCGAGAATCGAGTTGTAATAAAGAGTGTGTAGGTGGTAAGGTAAACTTGTAAGAAAATAAATGGTCTAACCCTTTATTCGGAAGCTCAGTCGGGTTCATGAAAGCGAATTTAGTCCTGTCGTTAGGATTGCCCGTTGTTGGAACAGTTGAAGTATCGTCGTGATTTCACTGGCCTTGTTGCCATATTTTATATGAGTTTTTGTTGAATGTGCATGCAAAGCTTTATGAATGTATAATTTTGTTTACAGATCTGACCAACGTCATGGATCGTGACATCAGCGAGTTGTCCGGTGGTGAGCTGCAGCGATTCGCCATTGCCGTCGTTTGTGTACAAAAGGCTGATGTGTTGGTGAACCAGGAGTTTTATTAGTAATCGCTATAGTAATTTTGCATCACAAGTGTTTTACTATGATTCTTCATAGTGTTAGTCAAAACTCACCAAAACAAGTACAACCATAACAACCAACAACCATAACAAACAACTCAAAAATTTTTCTCAGATACATGTACGATGAGCCGTCCTCCTACCTCGATGTGAAGCAACGTCTCAAGGCCGCCCACGTTATCCGTGGCATGCTCAAACACGACAAGTTTGTTTTATTTCGTCTTCGTTTGACATGAACCAAATGTCATCATTACCAGTGTAACCTTTCATATTGCAGTTACGTGATCGTTGTGGAGCACGATTTGGCCGTGCTCGACTACCTGTCAGATCTGATCTGTGTGCTCTACGGCACTCCAGGTCAGTAGTGCAAACATTCGTTTGGTATTGGCTGTTGTTCTGTATATTTATTTGAGCGGTATTAGTGCTTAATTAATGATTGATTTGATAGGGAATTTTCGTGATATAAAATCATTTAAGGTGCGTACGGTGTTGTTACGCTGCCACATGGTGTTCGTGAGGGCATCAATCAGTTCCTCGAGGGCTTCATCCCCACCGAGAACATGCGCTTCCGTGATACGTCACTCTCTTTCAAGGTTTTTTAAGTCCAGTTTTGTTAGTAGAAGAGCAGGAATACATTATCTCGCGAAATCAAAACTGTGATTGTCATATCAAGGGTTATTTGATGTATTATTGTCAATTATGATTTTTGCTCTTAACCATTGTCTGTTCGCTTATTAAACAAATGAATAAATGAATAAAATTTTAATTTCAGGTGACGGACCAGACCCTGGATGAAGAGATCAAGCGCAATCACAGGTACACATATCCTGACATGACTAAACAGTACTCGTCTGGTTAGTTATACTTAATATCAGTCGTGGTCCGGGATTATTTTCTTGGAGTGGGGTACCCGGATGTTTCGCGTCAATTTCATAACCAGACTTTACAAGTGAAAAGTAAAATACCGGAAACTTCGATTTTTTATACATAAATCAGTCGCTTGGTGAGAAGTTCTCTATCTAAATGGAAAATACCATTTGCAGATACGTTCAAACTGACGGTTGAGGCGGGTGACTTCACGGACTCTGAGATCATCGTTATGCTGGGCGAGAACGGTACGGGCAAGACGACCATGATCAAGATGCTGGCCGGCAGATTGGAACCTGATGATAATAGCACGGAGGTGAGTCATTGGAGGAAAGTTGATTGTTGTAAATGTAAGCATTATTCTTATTCTGCTAATTGTATTTAGTCGATGTTTGAGAATTGCCAGGGTATTTCGGGTCAGCAAAATATTCAGATGTTCGTTTTGTGATCATCGTTTCGCTTTTGACGATATCTCGACATACGTACCGCGGCGAATTGAATAATGGTTTTCTTTTTATTTCTCACTTCTCGAGCCTCGAAAATAAAGTATAGCTTCAACTTGGGCATTCAGGTACCCCAACTGAACATCAGCTACAAACCGCAGAAGATCAGTCCGAGTTCGACGTGTTCAGTACGACAGTTGTTGCACGACAGAATCAGGGACGCCTACATCCATCCACAATTCGTCAGTGACGTCATAAAACCGTTGATGATTGATAATCTAATGGACCAAGAGGTTAGCAAACTCATGCAAAACATTTTACATTTTTATGATGATTATATTTGAGGTTTGGGTTGTTATTATATCAATTGATGTCTGTGTTCACTCAATGATTACGATAAGGCACAGTTCTTATATCTTCGACAAAGTCATGATTCAAGAGCATGCTATTAAAACTAACGTCAATCTCACTCAATATCAAAATTAAATTCGTATATTTAATACGGCATTCTTCCGATTTTTTTGCTCAACGTGGCTGGTAGGACTGATTGACTAACTGATGATTTTTTATACGAATGTGAGGTTTATAGGTGCAAAATTTGTCCGGTGGTGAGCTGCAACGAGTGGCGCTGACGCTGTGCCTGGGCAAACCCGCTGATGTCTACCTGATCGATGAGCCGTCCGCCTATCTCGATTCAGAGCAGCGTTTGCACGCAGCCAAAGTCATCAAAAGGTTCGTGGCTCAAGTTAAACAGCTGTTTACTCTTTCAGTTTGTGTTTCGCATGTGTGTTGTAAGTTTATGGTTTGATGAAGACATTTACATTCTTGTTTCAGGTACATTTTGCACTCGAAGAAGTCGGCGTTCATCGTGGAGCACGATTTCATCATGGCCACATATCTGGCTGACCGGGTGATCGTGTTCGAAGGCGATCCTGCGATCAGGGCCACCGCTAGACAGTTGGTGGTGCCTCTTTTTACTGCGTTACATTGTACAGTTGGCACCTTTCAAAATAAATTTAAATAGTATATAATGAAAAATAATAACAATGTATTTACATTCATAAAAACGTGTTTGTAGTCCGCAATCGCTCGTCAACGGCATGAATCTGTTCCTGAAGAACCTGGACATCACATTCCGTCGCGATCCCAATAACTACCGACCACGCATCAACAAATACGACTCGGTCAAGGTTGATCACTTTTCAGTTTATGAATCAATTATCGCATTACGTGTTCTGTCTGATACACATTGCGTTGCAAATTTTTTATAAATTAGCCTGAGTTCAGTTCAAACATGTTTTATTAGCTTGGAATTGTCAGGCAATACTTAATTATATGCTGATCTTGAAACTTTTTGATTCATTACGAAAGAGGTTCCATAATTTTTTTCCTCCAGGACGCCGAGCAAAAGAAGACGGGCAACTACTTCTTCCTCGACGAGTGATCGAGATCATCGAATTGCTGATGGGTGCATTATTGTGTTCGCTGTTGGTGTCTTAATCAAACGATGAAATACTGAATCATTGGTTGTAATTGAATCACCCAATGTCCCGAATACTGATGATAAAGCGAACTACCTTCCATTTATTAGGTCTAAAAATGACAACTGAATCATCGTTCGCAGTGTGTGAATGTCGGTGAGTCACTGCGAATTGTCGTTCAGTCTCAAATTGTTAACTAGGTATATCGAATTGGTTTGTTTACCAAATGTATGTGGTGAATTGTATTGATTATATTTTAACAAAATCTGCGATTTATCTTTCCGGTGATTTTGTTAAGAGATTGTTCTGTTTTTAGCCAGATTTTGGCACGAATTTATTCTTCAAAGATGCTTCCTCCGATTTTCGGTCCCGTGTAGGGAGATTTTCTAGCGGTCCATTATTCCACCAATAATGATCGAACAGAACTTTTATTAATACAGGGTAGGGTTAAGAATATTTTATAACTTGGATTGGAATGGAAAAGCTAGACTGTCTCGTCATCTCGGTATTTTTATATTTTCCACCATTACAACCAGAGTATTTATTGGGTATTTTATTTTTCATATCTTCAGAAAGGGTATATTATGGCTGCATTTGCTTATACTGTGTAGCCATAAGTATAAATCAGTTCTGTTATGATCCCAGTTAATTGTTAAAAAAAAGTTATGGATATTGTTGATCACATTGTCTAATAAAAACATTTTTTATCTGTTATCATGCGTTGATGCTTGATTCAATTTAACTGTTTATATTCGTTGATTCGTTACCCCCCATACAACTACGGCTATGTCAGTTACGCCTGTACACCCATCGTTCCATGTTACGTATGCTTGCTGGCTTTCTGTAAAACTTGACCCGAACTGAGGAAAAGGTATGAAACAGCGACGAATTTCTATCTTTCTCAAACAAGCAAGTAAACGTGCAGGTTTTTGTTAAATTTCAGAAACGGCGTTTTCACCCATATTTAGTTCAGCTTCAAAACTAGTTTTTTTGTCATGTCTATCGCGGCTTTCCAACTTTAGACCATGAATCCCGTGTAGGAACGTACGAAAGTCTGCACTGAAATTGGGTCGCGCGCACTCTAGGAACTTGACTTACTGACTCTCAAAGTACGCACTGTTCAAGTTTGTCTTGTTCATCTAAATTTCAGTTACAGTGATTTCTTTATGGCTTTTGTTTTAGTTTTGAAGCGATTAGTCTTAATCGAAGACTCTTAGCCTCTAAGAATTTTAGATCTTTCTTAATTGAGAAATAAAGTTAAACGAAACTGACAGCCATTTATAAAATCACACCAACCATGATCGTTGGTTAAAGAAATGAAATACGGTATATTGTTTTGGGGTTGTTTTTTGAGAGGTTAAATATTCTTAACAAGAAAAAATTGTCTACGTTTTGTATTCGTTGAAAAAAGCAGTATAATGAGAAAAATGATGTGCATTATAGCATTTAATCTAGGTTTATTTATTGTGATGGGAAGACGCCAAGTTTCCGCAGTTCACAACATGAAATTCAATGTATATTTACTTGAAGTTAGTAGTACACCGAAAGTGTTATAATCCGAAGCATCAACAAAACGTTGTTCACTGCCGCAATGTTACATACGTTAAACCTTTTGGTACACACGAATTGATACCGAATGTCCATTCATAAGGATCTTATGTTGGCAAGAAAAGGTGATGATGCCCAGCCCATATTGTAGAAATACAGCTAATATTGAGCAATTACTAAAATAATAATAAATTTATAACAACTACCGACTTTTTTGATACGCAAAAAACGTAATCAAAAAAACAAACAGCTGAAAGATTTATGTCGGAAAACAGACAGTAATAATTACTTGATGTAAACAACAAATGAATGCTATAAATAAAATGGAAAGAGAATAGTGCCATTGTGAATTCGTCAAATTTCCATCGATTTTCAGTCGATTCGATGTGGAATGTGACATCCAAGTATGATTTAAACGTGACAAGGTAATGTTGTTTGTACTGAAGATGCCATGCCTGACTGACGGACGCAGTACCTATCCGTGTCCACCGATCTGTTCGATGTTCGTTGACACTATTTAGATTATCTGACATCCGTTTTCCGACTCTGCCATATGACATGACATTGAGGTATTTTTCAATTTATTTGAACTTCTTGTCTTTTTCTATTACAAAAAAATCCTAAGATTTCGGAGTATCAAAATATTTTTTAATCATTTTAGAAAAATAGCGACAACGAGAAAGCCATACAGAATGTATACAGTTATGGGGTACTTGATGCTCAGCGAAATCTTTTCATTCCTGTGAATGGCAGATATTGTTTTGCATTGCTTCATTCCAGTCTCTCCTCGAACCAGATGCAATGTCTTTGTGTTTGTGCAGCTGAAGAAAACGAAACTTCACAAAAAGTGAAACCACTTTACTTGTTGTCACTGATTTGTTTAGTGCAAAAAGCACCCACACAAACACGACACTTCTGGATCGACGATGGCAAACAGCGTTTCGTTGAGAGTCGGCGAAGATCATTGAATTCGTTTGTTATTGAGTAAATAAACAGATCAGCTGGCCGGCGGGCTACTTACAGTAGAGGTATGTAGATGACAGGTACCAAAAAGGTAATTGACCTGAAGAATGATAACCTACACTGTTAGCTCATCCAGAAAATCGTCAACTTACTGATCATCAGATGAACGACCGATAGGCTTCATGGTTTGCAACTGAACTGATGTTAAGCGAAACAATCGATGGTCGAGGTTCAGTTTCGGCAATACCGTTGTTAGAATCTGCCGTGAGTAATACATGTGTTTTGAAATTCATTGATGTGTACGTTGATTCAAATGTTTTGGTAGCATGTCCATACTGACATTGAAAATCTCTTATCTTTAATAAATATTAAGTCACGCACTCATGCAAACACGCGTCCCAACATTCGCAATCATCTGTGCTTATATCTTATTTACTTTGATGTGCAGGATTTGATCTCCAAAAATGTCTGTTTACTTTATGTATTGTGATGAGTCCAATTATGAATTAAAACGGCAGCCGCCAATTTCATTGTTATAAAAAACTTTCAGCGTCCGGAACAGTGTTCACGTCGGCAGACGGTTCTTACTTATTTCCTCTTTTTTTCATTTCGCCGCATCTGACCGCAAAATATGCAATACTCCATAAATCCGTTCAGCAAACATCTCAATCATTAGATTGTTGCAATTTATATAGCTAATCCGCATATCATCTGTGTTTTTTCATTAACGTATGTATATATTTATATGTAAAAAACATCGTAACATTAGATAATTCAGGTATGTAATTAAAAAGTTTAAGAAATGTGAAAATGGAATCATGGAATTTTTGATTTGATAAACAAAAATTATGAACTAATCTGAATCCAAAGACTTAGATTCGGTAACTTAACACAGTTTATCAAACGCTAAAATATGAGTCACCTATCAACTACCGTAAGAAGTGGAGCGTGCACTGTAAAACGGCGAGCATTGTTTATGTATGATCAATTATCGTGGTATATAAATACAGTATTATCTAAGAAATATCATTTAAAATAAACTTTGATGCACAAGAAACTTGATGCAATATGTATATCATTTTTTCCACTCTTTATTTAAGTGGGTCGATTTGAGTGATTCAGTTGAAATCCGTGCATTCGGTGGCATTTGACATCTATTTTATCCACTCATAACCGTATCACATTGTCCCCCATTAATTTCAGATTTCTCTAAGTTATACCAGACAGCACTTGTGACAATTCCAGGAATCAACCAAACCAGCAGTTTTTGTTCAGTGTTCTTAATAGAGCGTGTCATCCTTTTAAACAGGTTACATCTACAATACTGTAAAACTGTATTGAACCAGTGCTGCGGGTACGGGATTTGTCTGCCCAGATTTTATTGACTGAAGCAAACATCTGGGTAGCAGCCACAACAACAACAACAACAACAACAACAACAACAACAACAACAACAACTGAACAACAACAACAACAAAAACAACAACAACAACAACAACAACAACAACAACAACAACAACAACAACAACAACAACAACAACAACAACAACAACAACAACAACAACAACAACAACAACAACAACAACAACAACAACAACAACAACAACAACAACAACAACAACAACAACAACAACAACAACAACAACAACAACAACAACAACAACAACAACAACAACAACAACAACAACGACAACAAAAACAACAGCAACAACAAAAACAATTTCCCATAGCTCCAGCTGTAACTGTTTGACACGGTCCAGTTGTCAAGTTGAACCGGGTTTGTAACCCGGTAGATCTGCATTCAGTCAGGCATACTGGCGTCTTTGTTTGATTATTTATGGGATTAAAGCCAATTGTCACGCTACAATTGAGAAAAAAGTTGTTTCCAGTAGTTCGCTTGCGGGCAGTTCTTATAAAAAACTGTGTTTTTGTGTTAAGGAACCGGATTTGACGAAATTGAGTGGCTTGAGGTCTATATAAAGGTTGAGAGACCAACACTTGTCTCTGAATCCAATCGGGCAATTATTTGTTGAGTTTTGAGTTGTTTGTTTGAATTTGCGGTCAATTTCTCGGTGGTTTTTATGATTATTTCGTTTGTGATTTTTCATAGACTATATCTTCGATATGTAGGAGTATCCACGGATTTCATTGCATGATTTAAATAATATTATTGGATATCAAATTTATACTTCCAATAGATCGAGAATGCCTTATTTATACATCGATTTTTTTAATTTTTTGATAAGTATCCTCTTTGACTTTATTGTCAGTGATAATGAGCCCGCAGACATAAACACTCAGTGCGAACCCTCTTACATAACAGTACCTTTTATGTCGACTACAATATTGTATTTATTTAGATGTATAGGGCCTCTGTTAATTGAATGATTCAACATACATTTATTTGAGAGGCAAAAAGATTGTATAAAAGTTTTTTTTAATCGTGTTTGTTGTGTTGTGTTGTCTGGTCAAACAATGAAACCCATTTTACAACTTTGAAGATATTTGAGAAAACTAGTTTTTTACCCGGAGTGGGGGAAAACCTCTATGACATACTAATTCTTTGTCCGTTTTTAAACCAACTGACCACCAGTCGAACCACGGTTTCAAAAAAAGTTTCGCCTGCCGGTTTGCTATTGAATTGGAGCAGTTGCTTACAACAAACCAGTGTGTGCGGGTGGACAAATAAATTATGTTAAACATCAGAGACGGCATCAAATCACTCAGAAATCTTCAGTGTCATTTCAAACAAACATTTCGATTGTTTGACTCCCTTCAGCAGGTCGATTCTTTTATCTACTAATTTTTATTATCTAGTACTGTTACTCATTATTGATTTCACTCCACGCCCTTCGATTGTCTGTGAAACAGTTGCCGAGTACTGTAGGTTTGTGAGGATGGACACCTGTGAAACGGGTTTACCGCGTTCTGTCTGTAAGTACTGATTGATGGACTTGTTTCGGAGTGACTAAGTGACTGAGACACCTCCACAAATCCTCTTATATAAACGTCTGCCATGATGATATATGGATCAGTTTGTGTTCACATTTGACGTGGTATGCTGGTTTAATTAAAAAAAAACATATTATTGAACTGTTTCTTTCGGAGAATACATCCGAAAGTAGGGAGCCTCAATCAATTTTACATCATGTATCTGTTTTTTTTCGTGGGCTTCTATAACCACAAATGATTTCAATAATTTTGTACAGTTAAAAAAATGCATTGTGTTATTGAGCACACATCCTCCTATCTTACAAAACAGACTGGGCTTTATTAAGGCTAAATCAATCATAGTACACGAGTTATTTTTGCCTTTATATCTGAATGCATTTTTCATTGAGTTAATTGATAACTGTTTGTTTATCCGCATAATATTACGTGGGTTTCGAACCTACCAAGTCACCACACCCAACCAAACCACGACACCACTGCATCATCCTCATCGCGTCATCAATCAGCTGTTCTTGTCATTGAGTAAACATTGACTATTGCCACAGTTTTGGGACAAACTGTTCAAATAAACAACACCAACCAAAACTTTCGCATTATTTGATTGTGATGACAAAAACCCGGTTTGTCACAATTCTGTCAACTTTTAGAACTTTCAGGTAATTTCAGATAACTTTATTAACGGATTTTGCCGCTTTACCTCTTCACCGGTTTACCGCTTTACCGTCGGGGGTCGTCGGCGCCGAAATGGTCTAATGCTTTTGTATGGCTGATCTCTATGTCTGGTTATCTTCTTATCCGGATGCTGTGAGAGGACGGGACATACTTATATCCCGGATTTACCTTGGAAAAGAACTATAATGTAGATCAGCTGAAGGTCAGACACCCAGGATAAGAAAACTCTAGGGGTTGCTATTTACATAGATAATGACAAGATTCTCCTGATTCAGCGTTTCACATTTGAGTGATTGTAAAACAAAATATGTTTTCGGTTGAATTGCTGATGGTTGTTGCAGCCAGTCATGTCACATTATCAAACTGTAGCGTCAAACAGATGTCAAATCGTGAATTACATACATAATTTTTAAATACTTCCATTAATGATATTTGAATGTGATTACGGAATATTTTCAAGTTAGACAATAATTACATTTCAGCAAACGAATTAAACAACAGGGTGCGCGAAGGGAGTCGGTCGTCAATAAATATTGTAATCTCATACCGCCTAGTCACAACCACAATCACCTCAATTATGTACCGTATTATCGCTGCAATCACGCTGGTGGCCGTGGCCAACGCTCAGATTCGTTAGTCAAACATTTTAATTCAAAATCAAACTAAAACATCAAACTGAAACTCCAACTAAAAATACGAAATCTGTTATAAGCCAGAGACATTTAACGCTTTTATACAACAACTAACACGCTTCTACCTCCTCGATTCGTTTTTATGGTTGCTTCATTTTCTATGAAACTTGCCATTGGCAGACTTATGTGAAACTCTAAAAAAGGTCAAGTTTTTCAAGTTACATTTTCAAGTTACGTTCAAGTGCATGAAATCATTCCATTGCATTTGAACGTCATATCAACTTCATAATAAAAAAACTTCTTTGCATGATGTATCAATAACACTGATATCTTCTGTTCTTCTCACTGCTTGTGCTTCAGACTTCTTCTTACAGTCTGTCAGAATGGTTTACCAGCCGGTGGCTTCTGTCTTGGTTCCTTTTGTGGTACTGGATATGCATGTCTGGCAGGGGTGTGCTGTCCCGCATATCCTGGCCGTTAGTTCAGTGGTCAGGTCTCCATATCCACTTTCATACCCTGCGTTTAATGATAATAAGATTCAAAACTCACCAACTGACTTCTCTCATAAATTTAACTTCTTCACTGCCACTCACTCATTCACTCACTCACTCACTCACTCACTCACTCACTCACTCACTCACTCACTCACTCACTCACTCACTCACTCACTCACTCACTCACTCACTCACTCACTCACTCACTCACTCACTCACTCACTCACTCACTCACTCACTCACTCACTCACTCACTCACTCACTCACTCACTCACTCACTCACTCACTCACTCACTCACTCACTCACTCACTCACTCACTCACTCACTCACTCACTCACTCACTCACTCACTCACCCATTTCAGTGTGCCCGGGTAATATACCCAACGCCGGTCCATGCACCAACAATGCCTGTGGTGGTGGTTTGTCATGTATCAACTCCGTGTGCTGTCCACAAAGTGTTGGACCCACTCCAAGTTGGTCACTTTTCATCAAAACAAATTGAATTTTTTTATCATGAGTAAAAATATCTATATAATTACAGCCAACACATGCCCGAACGGAGCACAGAGTCTGGGTGCCTGCATCAATGGCCTCTGCCAGATCGGCTTCTCGTGCGTCAACAACGTGTGCTGTAGTTCGGTTCGGCTAACTTACTCACGCACTCACTCATTTCTATACTGACTGACACGACTCACTGATGTACTCTCTGACTAATTTACTCATGGTCTCCCCAAGTGCCTGAACTCACTCATTGTCGCAACTGATTGAGGTTTGGTCTGATTTTTTGAGCGAACGTCTGAACGATTGACTGATTGGTTGACTAATTTTATCCATATACGTATATAATTCACTCCTTCAATTCTTTCCAGGCGGTTACGCAGGCACCGATCACCCAGGCGCCGACTCCCCTGTGCCCGGGTAACATCCCAGCCAATGGTTTCTGCATCAACGGTCAATGTCAGAATGGTTTCACATGTGCCGTCGGCAACGTCTGTTGTCCCGGAGCACCAACTCAGGCCCCGGGTACGTTAGACACAAAACATACCTTTTGACCGTAGAAATAATTTCAGACCATTCGATTGAATTTGATGATTTGTTTTTGTCAAGTCGAAAAGCGATTAATGTTATCTAGCTAATGTTTATTTTAATTTCAATTGTTAGAAAGCTCAGTCCCCTCATCGATGACATACATAATCAATAAATTTTGTACTAATCTTTCGAATTCCATCGTAGTATTGTTACATAGTACGAAAGTGTTGTGTGTGTTGTGCATAACGGCTCTGTGCATGGTGCGTGTATACAGTATGTGAAACTACATATACCAATTTTTATTGAGTGTGGAACCCGCTATGTGCGAGTGCTAATGAACTGTCAGCCTAACCACTTGGCCAGACAACCAACACGATCATAATCCTATGTACACGGTAACGTGTTTTCAGTAACGCAAGGTTCATGCCCCAACGGCCAGACCACCTTCACCCAGTGCCAGAACGGGTTCTGCCAGAACGGACTCAGCTGCTTCAACAACTTCTGCTGCCCGGCCACGGTGGTCACGCCCACGCCCAACACCCAAACCCTCGGTACGGACAACAGCAATATGAAAAACAGATATTTTCAGAAATTTGTGAGAAACTTTCATGACAAGAATTATGTCGTACAACCGAGACATGTGGAAGCTGCCTTCGACATTTGCTCTATAAATGTCAATGTTTTTATGCAAACAAGATCGTCCGTTGCCTGATGCATGATCGTGAAATGCATTGTTCTTAAGTGGTACTCAGTACTTGGGTGTCTCACTTGCATGTTGCATGTTAACAAAGTGTGCTGGAGTTTCAATGATGAAGAAAAACAATTGTTTAAAATCAAATGAAACGATGATTGCAAACTCCATCGCACTGAACTCAATGGTACTGACTTCCCATTTGTGTTACATAGTAGAAACGTAGAAACTAATGTAGATCATTGAAACCCTCTAACAATACCTATGTTGTGTGTCCTATCCCAATTCCCCAATAACATCACTGTGCCATTGTCATCAAGGAATAACAAACTGGGTTTTGATGGGGTTTTACAAACTTATAATGACCGGATTGGTAACGCAGACTTTAATTTATAGTATCAGAAAAAAAACTTCAAATTGTAACACTTGAAACAATTAGCTTGGCTATCATCTGTGCCCGTTCACAGTCCGGTCATGAACATAGAATACCATTTGGGTTCATGTTTCCTCATTGACGCGGGTGTCACTCCAAATTTCAGTCATCACAACCCCGCTGTGTCCGGGCAATATTCAACCGGCCGCGGGCTGTATCAATGGCTTCTGCGGTCCATCATTTTCGTGCGATCGCACCAACAACATCTGCTGTCCGACCACATCTACACTGCCACCAGTGACTGTGGTACAACCCGCGGTGACAGTAGCCTCAACGTGCACTCTGTGCTGTACGCTGCCTAATTGCCAGACCTCGTGCAACACCGGATGCACCGTCAATAACGGTAGATGCATGGTGACAAAACTTGTATAGTATAGCCGATAGTGGATTTTTGGAGGATAGCATGGTAACGAAATATGGCAAATTACAATAGACGTTTAAAACGTATGATGGATTAGAAAAATATATATTAATTGATGGTGGCGTTCTGATGTTCGGTTAGATGCATGTTAATTCACATTGGTTCATACTGTTCGGTGCATGTGGGTGTACATATGTTGTAGTTGTGTAGATTTTTATATGCACCCCTATTCGGTTCTCAAGTTTACTGACCAAAATGTGCCTTGATTTTGCAGGCAACTGCGCCAACGGTCAGCCCGCCGTCGCCGCATGCCTGAATGGCAACTGGTGTGGACGTGGTTATTACTGTCAGACATCGATCAATAGGTTACATATGAACTCACTCACTCACTCACTCACTCACTCACACACTCACTCACACACTCATTCACTCACTCACTCACTCACTCACTCACTCACTCACTCACTCACTCACTAACTCACTCACTCACTCACTCACTCACTCACTCACTCACTCACTCACTCATTCACTCACTCACTCACTCACTCACTCACTCACTCACTCACTCACTCACTCACTCACTCACTCACTCACTCACTCACTCACTCACTCACTCACTCACTCACTCACTCACTCACTCACTCACTCACTCACTCACTCACTAATTCACTCAGTTACTTACTTATACAGGTGCTGCCCTGGCCCGTTCGTTGGACGCAAGAAGCGGTCGGCCGGAAAGAAGAACCTGTAAATTAAGGAGACGGTTCACGAAAAAATATATTTTTAAACAATGTCATTCAGCGATTCCAAGTGTGCATTTCTG
>OZ038442.1:14027038-14049538 GCA_964036265.1 Daptonema setosum | reverse complement strand
GACCTACATAAGCAACGATCGCTCAGCTTGTCTCATCAGTCGATCCAGCAGCAAGCAGCTAAGCAGCATCCTTCAAAAAAACTCACATCTCAACGAATCGAACCGGTGATCATGAAGATTGTCATCGTTCTGTTGGCGCTCGCTGCCTCCACCTACGCGCAGTGTGAGTTGCCTTTAACACTTATAGACATTCGATCAAGCATTTGGTTTTAATTAAGTTCAAGAACTACACATGCAACTCGGTAATAACTGATCAAGTTCCTGTTTTATTTTGGGTATCAATCTCAACCGTTTGTCATTTGTTTGTTAGCTCATCTTTTAACAGTAGTTGCTCTGTACCAAATGGAAATGGATACTAAGTAGAATATACAATGAGATACAGAGTTATAAAACGTAGTACATTAAATGCTATATTTAACCACTGTTTATAGGCCCTGGCTCCGGAGCTGCCCCGCTGTCTTACTGCTCATCGAACAACCCGTGCCAGACGCCCAACTGCAACTGCGTGCAGCTGCCCAACAACGTGCAAGGATGCTGCCCCCAAGCTGCCCCTCCCGCCCAGAGTTGGTCCATTTTCAATGTTTGACAAGCAAGAAAGCCCATCTGGTTTATGTAATAGACTAAAGTCGTTAAGTGAACACAAAATATATCGTTAAGCTAACGGTTTCGACTTCAGATCTGTGCCCGTCCGGCCAGCAGCCGCTGTCGATGGGATGCGGACCCAACTACTCGTGCCAGCAGAAGGCTGAGCTGCCATGCCAGTGCTCCACCCTGTCTGGCGGTGGCATCGGTTGTTGCCAGGCTGCCCCGGTCGCCCCCGTTGCTCCGATCGTGACTCCGGCTCCGATCATGGCCCAGTCGCTGTGCCCCAACAACGTCGCCCCTCTGTGCTCGTGCAACCAGCAGGACCAGTGCAAACAGACTGGCACCGCTTGCGCCCAGCTGTCCCAAGGTGGTAGCGGTTGCTGCCCTCCGTCCTACCTGCCCCCGGCACCCCAGGTCGCCCCTCTGCAGTACCAGCAGCGTTGGTCACGTTTTTTTAAATATTTCTATTCTCTCATACAATTAACGATGCTTCCCTCTGTTTCGAAGGAAGTATTTTATACGTAGACATAATAGCAAACAAAAAGAGTTTATGCTGAATGATTACAGCGACTTGCCCCGGCACCGGAATGATGCCCGTGTCCCAGTGCGGTCAGCAGAACCAGTGTCCCCAGCAGGGATGCCAATGCCAGCAGCTGAACACTGGAGCCACTGGTTGTTGTCAGCAGCCCGCTGCCACCCCCGCTCCCGTCTACATCCAGCCCATGCAGTCCAGTTGGTTACATTTTCTTACGCTAACATGTTTTTTTATTTTCGTCAATCAAAAGTTCATAATGCTCATTTGAGATTTATCATTTCTCATTATCAATTCATGTTGCAGGCTGCCCCGGAAATGCCGCCCCCTTGGGATCATGCAACTCTCAGCAACAGTGCTCGCAGTCCAACTGCGCCTGCAACACCGCCACCAACTCTTGCTGCCCCATGGCTCCGCCTCCAGTACAGCAGGCCCCTGGTCAGTTTCTCACAACTCTTTATTCTATTCCACGTAGCTTTTTATTACACCAATGCCACTCGTTTATTTTTTTCATCGGATCCAGCCTACTCATTTGTATTTCTGTTGGCATTTTTGGATTTTACTTACCCTTTTATACTTCAGCATTCCTTTATACCCAAGATATCATTCCATACTTTGTGTTTTATTTATGTTTTCCCTCGGTTATTAACCATCCTGTGCACATCGTTTGTAACCCCCGGTAGAATCTATTGTAGCCTGCCCCGGAAGCGCTCAACCGATCGGTCAGTGCGGAAACTCATGTAACCAACAGTCGGACTGCTTCTGCAATCAACCTACGAATACCTGTTGCCAACAGCAGCAGCCCGCTCCCATGCCCATGCCGATGCCAGCCCCTGGTTTGTCCTTATTCCGCATCCATACCCCTCAATGCATGTCCTCAATGAATGGTCCCAATTTATGGATTGTTTAAGCATGAGTTGTTTATATGTATTTTTATGCATATCCGCAATATCTTGATTTATTATCAATTTAAGTTTGATGTAAATTTTTCATGTTTGCCTTGTGCATTAACCAAACTCACAGAGTGTGTGTGTTAATGTGTTGTCACTACTTCCGTGTGCCTACAGCTCCCATGCCCCAAGTGGTCCCCAACCCGACGCCCTCGTGTCCCGGCGCATCAACACCACTTGGCCCGTGTGGCAGCATCTGCGATGTTACACCAAATGCCTTCTGTGACCAGGCATCGAACACGTGCTGTCAGCAACCGATGCCCGTCAACCCAATCGTCATTCCCAATGTGCCATCCCCTGTTATGCTTCCAAATGTGCCAGCCCCAATGCCGGCTCCCATTCCAGCTCCCATGCCAGTTCCCATGCCGGTTCCCATGCCAGCTCCCATGCCAATGCCGATCATGCCTGCCCCGGTACCAGCTCCCCAGCCAGCCCAGCCCCTCATGCCAGGTTTATTGAAATGTACAATAAGCATCGAACCCATTTAATTCAAAAACATTCCGCAAGTTTCAAAAAATAATAACAGTTTATGGCGTCTTGAACGTAAAATGAACGGAACGGCCCAAAGAACAAAAGAAAGTTGCATGTTTTTAATGGTTCAACCCAGCACGTTTCATATGCATACCATAAACAAATATGAGAATTCAAACGTCGTAAAACGCTTTAATGCATCCATAACTCTTTGATTCATAAGATTTTCCTCCAATTAAAGGTGTCCAATTCCAGACCCTTCCGTTTTAGCTTGCCCCGGCGCGGCCCAACCCATTGGACAGTGTGGTAACTCGTGCAACCAGCAGTCCGACTGTTTCTGTAACCAGCCGACCAACACCTGTTGCCAACAGGCCCCAGCACCGACCCCGGCCCCGTACATCCCACCCCAGCCATGTTGGTTTTCATAACGGCCCAGTTCCCACCGGCCCATTATTTTTTACTTTGAGTCAGAAATCGTCAATCGTTCACGTGCACCGCCATTCACCGGCACTCAAGCGCGCTTTTCAATATTATCTTTTGTTCTTCAAACTTGATCTAACTCTATGATTTAACACAGTTAACACAGTAGTTCACAAATGCACAAAAGTAGTGGTCACTATTAACAAAGGTAGACATTTGGGTCGATAAGTCAAGCTAACACAAGTCTAACACTGTAGCGTGCCCGGAAAACACGCAGCCCATCGGTCAGTGCGATAATCAGTGCAGTCAGCAATCAGACTGCTTCTGCAATCAGCCAACCAACACTTGCTGCCAACAGCCACCAGCTCCCACTCCCGCCCCCACTCCCGCCCCAGAGCCGTGTGAGTTACATTCTATTATTTTGGTAAAGCTGTAATAACATCTTTAATAAAAGCACTTTTCATTCATGGTAAAAGATAGCAACTAATCTTTAGTCATATTGATTCTTAGCTTGCCCCGGCGCTGCCCAACCGATCGGTCAGTGCAGCCAGCAGTGCCAGCAACAGCCAGACTGCTTCTGTAACCAGCCGACCAACACCTGTTGCCAGCAGCCACCAGCACCGACTCCAGCCCCGTACATCCCACCTCCCCAGCCATGTGAGTTTTTCATCATCCCAATAAGCATAGGTAGAACAACTCGTTTCTAGTACATGATCTATAAAAAAACCTTCGCTAGATTTTATTAGAACAGTTAACATGCCATGGGCGTAGATTTCTCATTAAGTTCATCAAATTTAATAAAAATTCTTTGTCTTCGTTAGCATGCCCCGGCGCCGCCCAGCCGGTTGGACAGTGCAGCAACCAGTGCCAGCAACAGCCAGACTGTTTCTGCAACCAACCGACCAACACCTGTTGTCAGCAACCCCCGGCCCCGACCCCGGCTCCGTACATTCCTCCTCCCCAGCCATGTGAGTTCTTCAATCAAAATGTTTTCGACGTTTTCCAGAACCTAATCACACTTGAAGAACACACATGCTTTCATTTTATTTTAATAGATATAAAGCTATGGGCGTAGTTTGCACAATAACGTTTTTTGTAGTATTTGGTTTCTCATTAATAACTTTTATTCTGCATCTGTTAGCGTGCCCCGGAAACGCGCAGCCCATCGGTCAGTGCAGCAACCAATGCCAGCAGCAGCCCGACTGTTTCTGTAATCAGCCAACCAACACCTGCTGCCAACAGCCACCAGCACCGACCCCAGCCCCGTACATCCCTCCTCCACAGCCATGTAAGTTTACATAATAGACCCGAATTCCAGAACAACATCTGGCTTGAACAAGGCACTTATAAATCACGTTTTACATTGTGTATATTACCCGAGTACTATAAATGCAGCGTGCCCTCCTGCCACGCAACCCATCGGACAGTGCGGTAACTCGTGCCAACAGCAGCCAGACTGTTTCTGTAATCAACCGACCAACACCTGTTGCCAGCAGGCCCCAGCCCCGACTCCAGCTCCGACTCCGGCCCCCGTTCCGAGTTAGTAAGCACGTCGTGTGAACAGTGCCGCATGATGCCCCTACCGGGCTGCCAAGAGTGTAAACTGCATGATGTGACCGACTCATACGATCTCATCATCAACGCCGAACCGCGTATTGCGATCGTTGCCCCTTATTTATTGAACTCACCGCACGTTGTGTTGTATACTTCTATTCTGTATTAACATAGTTCTAGTCATATTCTGCATGATTCGGTCGGGTCTTTTGACTCACTCAACTCCCGGTTTCTACGTTTCTAGCATGCCCCTTTGCCGCGAAACCACTTGGTACATGCGATTCATCGTGCCAGTTCAAACCGAGTTGCTTTTGCAACCGGCCAACCAACACATGTTGTCAGATGGCAATGGCTCCAAGACCAGCCACCATGGCACCATCGGTCTTCATGCCATTGGTTGCTCTGCGCCGGGTACCTGCCCCCCTCGTTATGCACCCAGGCAATGACCGATTTTATTGTTTTTTTTCTGTGATATTCAAAGTCTCTGTTTGTGTCCTGATGTTTTTTACCCCGTGATTCTCTGTCCAATGCATGCATTAAGAACAAAAAACAATTTCCCTTGAGCTAACCGTTTTCAGCGTGCCCTGGCATGTCTCAGCCCATCGGACAGTGCGGCAGCTCATGCAACCAACAGTCCAACTGTTTCTGCAATCAGCAAACCAACACCTGCTGCCAGCAACAGCAAGCGCCGATGCCGATGCAGTATCAGCAGTATCAGCCTCCGATGCCAATGCAGCAGTATCCGGCCCCGCAGTATCCGGCCCCGCAGTATCCGGCTCCGCAGTACCCTATGCCAGCTTACCAGCCTCAGGCACCAAGTTTGATAACCTTACTTTACAGACCTAACATTCTCAACCTTGTGGAAACTGATTTACCCGTTTGTCACTTGAATGCTTGAATTTCTCAAACCTCGCATCCCAAAAAAACTTGACATTGGTTTTGGAACATTGACTTTCAGCTGTGAAACGTTTGTACTGGTAAAAAGTTTGGATGAAACGAAAACAGTTATGAAACATACGGCTATTTCTATGGCTTAGTTGCTTTTTCAGCTTGCCCCGGACAGGCTCAGCCAGTTGGTCAGTGCGGTAACTCATGCGCCCAGAACCCATCATGCTTCTGCAACCAGCCGACCAACACCTGTTGCCAGCAGCCCCAGGCACCGACCCCGGCCCCGTACATCCCTCCCCAGCCGAGTTGGTCTTTCTTTTCTCTAACGAATATTTAAGCCGTAAATTGAAAGCATATCTACTGAAGATGGTCAAAATAGTAACCAAAATATAAATGTATGCAATTCAGCCTGCCCCGGAGCCGCTCAGCCAGTTGGCCAGTGCGGAAACGCTTGCGCCCAGAACCCATCGTGCTTCTGTAACCAGCCGACCAACACCTGCTGCCAGCAGCAACAGCCCATGCCCCAGCCAGCCCGTTAGTTCACACATTCACTGACCCTACTCCGAGACTCAAGCAAACGTACAAACCATTCTGACCAACCTTTGTATTTCAGCTGTACAGAGCGACTGCGTGTCGTCTTGCCTTCTCGGTAACTTCTGTGGACCGTCGTTGACGTGCTCGGGTAACGGCAACGGCTCTGCTCGCTGTTGTCGTCGTGCCAAGAAGAACTAAGTCGGACACACTTTAATGGATCACGACTTGCCGATCTGCTGTTTCCATACTATTTTTAAATAAATTTGAACAGCACAATCGACATGGTCGTTTTCGCTCCTTTCCCAAACATTCTTCCCATTTTTTATGATTGTATTGTATCAGTTGGAAATCTGCTGGTGGCGTGGTCGTGCGTCGGTAGTGCGTACTGTGATAGGCGTAGTTGTGTCTACTGCTCAACCTGACGTTTCACGCATGCTATAACACATGCTGCGAAACACATCAGACTGCGCAGTGGTGCAGCCTACGCCATCGCACAGTCGCACTGCAACCGAGCGGGGCTACACCACAACCACTAAATGTGATTGTGTGATCGATTGACTCACTGTACATGTTTGTGTGTGCGTGTGACTACTACTCTATTGAGTTTTTTAACTTCCCTTTTCGTATATTGTTATACTCGTTTAGAATGCTCTGCCTTCATGACAGACTAGCATCGTCTAGCTCTGAACGTTTTCTTCTTAAGGTTTCGCATCATTATTGTTTTATTTCTAATGGTATACATCACTGCCCTGTATTACAAAATTTGAGAAAACCGTTCAAATAAATCATGAGATTACTGAAGTTGCTGGCATCTTTATTAAAAAGCAAGTGCAAAAAACATTCAAACGCTTTTTATGAATAATATCACAAAAATATCATAGAGCGAGAAGGTTTCTTATTTTGGCGACCGTTACCGCGATGTCAGTAGACTGAAATAAATCTTCATCGGTACACTCACTCACTCACTCACTCACTCACTCACTCACTCACTCACTCACTCACTCACTCACTCACTCACTCACTCACTCACTCACTCACTCACTCACTCACTCACTCACTCACTCACTCACTCACTCACTCACTCACTCACTCACTCACTCACTCACTCACTCACACAATGACCCACTTCTGCCTGCAATGTTGTGAATCCCATCTCATTGGGAACCGTCAAATATTGAGAATTATCATCTACGAAAAGGCATTCATTACTCTCCTTGCCAAGAGTTGTAAGGACTTTCTCAAAGAGTTCCCGCTTCGGTTTGGCTACTCCGAGACGACACGATTCAAACAACTGAAACTAATCAGTTTATGTATTTCATCAATCATCTTACAGTCGGTCACCAATGGTCACCACATTACAATAACCAACAGTCAATCAGTTATTGGTTACTACAATCATGAAACATCATACATACATAATCACTCAAGCAAGTTATATGATTAACATTTCCACCGAGTTGTGATGCCAATAATTCGTCGCCAAGGTAAACCGCTGATTGTGTTTTATCCATATCCAGCCAGTAGTTATTGGTGACCAAACCAACAGTGATGTCGCGTTCCATAAGTTCTTCAATCAGTGCCCGCATTTCAGGAAACACTTGCGAACCTGAGAGACAGTGTAAGAAAGCTGAAGATTTTTAGAGACAATGATTAAGTGAGTCAGTCAGTGGATTAGTGAGTGACGAAACATTAATTTGTTCTTGTTCTTACAAGAATATGATTTCCTAACTATATTTTGACAGCGACACATGTGACGAAGGTGTTCAATTGAACATGTCTTCGGTTTAACGACATTAATTTAATCCAACCGTTTGCATAACTGGTCGAAGCCGAGGTCAGTGGACAAATGTCATACTCATAACACTCTATTTTGCTGTCATTTGTTATGTTCTGCAATTAATCATCATTTAAATTTCAAACCAGTCAATCAACTGAACAATCCATCAACCAAACAATCTATCTTTCAACCAATCAATCAGTCAATCAATCAGTCAATCAAAACATCAATCAATCAATCAATCAATCAATCAATCAATCAATCAATCAATCAATCGTTCAATCAATCGATCAATCAAACATGTTGTTTTGCAGCTACCGCAAAAACAGTTTTATCGAACTCCAGGCCGCTCATGGCACCAACGACGACTTGACCGTATGCCTCCTGCACTTTGGCATCTCGGAAACAAGTAGTTATTGAATCGGTGGGCAGACTGAACCGCTTCTCTAGGTCTGCAATGAAATGAGTGAGTGAGTGAGTGAGTGAGTGAGTGAGTGAGTGAGTGAGTGAGTGAGTGAGTGAGTGAGTGAGTGAGTGAGTGAGTGAGTGAGTGAGTGAGTGAGTGAGTGAGTGAGTGAGTGAGTGAGTGAGTGAGTGAGTGAGTGAGTGAGTGAGTGAGTGAGTGAGTGAGTGAGTGAGTGAGTGAGTGAGTGAGTGAGTGAGTGAGTGAGTGAGTGAGTGAGTGAGTGAGTGAGTGAGTGAGTGAGTGAGTGAGTGAGTGAGTGAGTGAGTGAGTGAGTGAGTGAGTGAGTGAGTGAGTGAGTGAGTGAGTGAGTGAGTGAGTGAGTGAGTGAGTGAGTGAGTGAGTGAGTGAGTGAGTCAGTGAATTAGAGAGTGAGTGAGTGAATGAGAGAGTGAGTGAGTGAGCCAGTGAGTGAGTGAGTGAGTGAGTGAGTGAGTGAGTGAGTGAGTGAGTGAGTGAGTGAGTGAGTGAGTGAGTGAGTGAGTGAGTGAGTGAGTGAGTGAGTGAGTGAGTGAGTGAGTGAGAGAGTGAGTGAGTGAGTGAGTGAGTGAGTGAGTGAGTGAGTGAGTGAGTGAGTGAGTGAGTGAGTGAGTCAGTCAGTGAGTGAGTCAGTCAGTCAGTCAGTCGCCAACGCTTGAAGTGGTGAACGTACAGCTCAGGCACCAGCACACCAGCCTGATCAAACAACACAGTGGTTATAGGCATGCTCACTACAAGTTCAAGTCTGAAAATCTGTAGCGCGTCTCCGTTGATCGGTAGTACACCGTATGTTTTCTGTTATGGCTCATACGGTAAATTATCAAACTGCAGGAAATTTTTTTCAGTTATGAATATTTTAATAAATACCATAACACGATATAATTTCCATAGCTTTCAAACTACAGTAGTAGAAACTACAAGATAAAGGTCAACTTCACATCAAGATTTCTGTACATCGTTAAACAAACTAGTTTACTACACGATGGGTTCGCTTATCAGTAATATTCTATCGAATACAGCAGTATATCGATGGGTCTTTCGCATGAAAAACCACTTAATGTTTCAGTGGTTGAAGTACACACGCAGTGGTGAACAGGATCGTAAACCGATGCAACGCTGATACGCATCTCTTGTACGCTTTCGCATTCAACTTTGGAGATCAAGCCGAATTCTCACGCACGTACTTCTACACACCCGAAATTACAGCCAAGTGCATAACCATGACAACCCAGTATACTCGTATGTATGAAGTTGGTTGGGTTGGCCCTCGATTCACAACAATATTGAACCACATACGCGAGAGATAAGGCAGTTTGGTACTTGTCCTGCTCACACCAGGAGACGGATCGCCACTTCAGCCTGAGTCTGCTCCAAACCATGATCACGATTATCAGTGGTAATCGTTTGTGTGCGTACCGGGCTATATAGTGTGTGTCTTCACACGTACGCTGACCGACATCACCAAAACCTCCAGCCGAGAGTCGAACCCGGGGACCTTGCGATCCAAAGCCTAACACTCAACTAAATAAGCTAGGCTGCCGGTTATGTATGGAGTCGTGTGATCGCTTCTCTCATCTTCACACTTTCGAATCTTTGCGAAAAATCAGACTTTTGTTCACTCACTATCTACTAGATTTGGTGTGTACTACGTACTTCAGTCAGCTCGTTATGAGGTCGTCAAACGTTCAGAGATAATCAGTGAATTCATCGTATCCAATCGCATTTGCACTTCATGAATGGGAAAAGTATTATCGAGTTTTTCATAATGTATCGCGATGATTAAATTTGTCATCCTTTAGTATACAGTTTCATCAGTGTTTTTTAGTCCTTGACGTATTATTTTGATATGATATGGTTATGTAGAACATGATCATTTTAAAACTTCCTTCCTTAATTTCGATTTATTTACATGATGTGGGCTTTGTAGTTTTTTTAATGCGCTTTAAAATGTGCATTGAAAACTGGATTATACATAGTTAAAGTTCACGGTTATGCCGAACCATGCACCACTTCAGCTCTGAATCATGTACCCCATGAATAAAGTTTTTGAAGATTGCAACAACCTTTTGTAGTTAGCAAGCAAATTACTCTGTTCACCAGTTGATCATGAAAAAAGTGAATTCAAAACAAATAAAAGTCGTATGGCTCTGCAATGTTTTCATGAAGCAAGTGCGTCATTTAAACAATTGTTTGCCACAAATGACGTTCACGTTTGTCAGAATTTTTTTAAATTTATACTTAGGCTAGTAAAAAAGTATGAGACAGTTATGATACTAAAACGCTTACCGCTCTCTCATAAAAAGTTTTGCTTTATTTTTTTTTCTAAAAGAACAATCTGTTAAACCCGCATGACTATACGATAGTGTGCAGTTATGGCGTATTATGTACAAAATCAAGCCCCATTGTCCATTATCCATGTGGCGGTAAAAACACGCGTGTCAAACTGCAATTATCCAAGCAAATGAAGATGAAAGTTTTTCCGGGATAAATGCTCATTAACATAGGTATTAACTTGATTACGGTTCAAATCATTAAATCGTATCTTATTACACAAAGGAATATTCAGTGATTATCTGCCACAACAAGCACTGGCGGACGAGCTCAACATCCAAACAGAGGGGAAATTTGTCAAAGAGGGGAATTGTCAGTGTTCAGGCAATTTTATCTACCCATTAGGGAACAATTTCAACTTTTTGAAAACGTCAAAGAAAGGGGAATTCCACTTTTTCCACCCCTTCTCGTCCGTTAGTGACAACAAAACAAGTGACGTCATTGTGCCCAACTTGTAAACAACTCAATCCATCTGCCATTGGCCGACGAGTGGTCATGATTTTGGTTATATGAATTAATTTTAACTATTAATTTGATTCACTTTTTAGAAAAAATGGTATCATTGTCGAGAATAATCAATTTTTGATTCTCAGAGATACCTAAGCAATATTTCTCAATCAACGCAATGCACGTAGTCACATGAACATGCATGGTGGTATTATAGCTGAAGATAAACCTCTCCATGATTTACATTATTTTTTTCATCTAGATGTATGTATCTCAGTCTGTTTGATTCGTTCCCGGTTTTGAGCTAAGCGTTAATCAAACACTGGTAAACTGGTTATTTCAGTCAAATACAATAGCTGGATTGTTTATACAATGATGGATGTTTGCTATGTTTCATAGTAATTGTTTTAGCAAGTAAAGAAGTAACACGGAACCGAATCTTACTCATGAATCTTTAAGAGTCTGTATATAATTATCTGCAACTTTAACTGTTGTGGTAAAATTTTCAAACAGCTATTTCTCGAGGCAGAGGCACCCTATGAACTCAGCACATGACCGACCTCGCTCAATCGTTCTTCATGAATCATGACATCTGCTCATACCGGCTATTGTTGTTTGGGATGGTATAGTATAGTTTTGTGTTAGTATGTTTCCCACAACACGAACCAGATTAGCTTTTTTATGTTTTACGTTCATCTTTTTTAATCAGAACGCTCTGCCTAAAGTTGACTTTCCTGTATATTGGGTCGTTATACATTGTAGAGAAAGTCATCGGTGTTTTAGTGGTTTCCGAAACTCCTTGTCATTAGAAACAGATGTCACAGAAAACTGTTCTCTTCCTACAAATTATTAAATAACATCCTTCACATAATTTTTTCAAATTTAAATCCAAAATTACCAATTTTTAAGTCAATTGGCCCTGACATGTGTTGTTCGGTAATGACGTACTCCAATGACGCACTCTTTACATCCCAATGGTTATGTATTGGGTTTGCGGTATCTAATGACCTTTGCCTCACTGTTATACTCTATTTCGATTCAATTAAATATGTAAATGTTCGGGCTAAGCTCATCATGTTTGACAAATCGGCACTTAGTTGACTCATCAGTATGCAGATCTGTTATGACGAAGTAATTAAGGTTTCACTTTGTCGTATTGGTAAACCGTATTTTGTGGGGACGGTTGATAAATGACAGGGTGCCCGCTGGCACTCTACCAACTTCGTCAATAACATTCCTTTGATTCGAATGAATCAATTAATTTCGTTTGTGACCATAGGTCGCCTGACTATGTTACATAACCTACAGATTACAGCATTTCAAAGAAGACTTCGTTATTCTGAGCACGCGACGGTTTGAAGTTTTCACTGCCAACCGAATGCCATGAGATTGAGTTATCCTTCAAATCTTCTTGATTTCGTGCCAAGATATAAAAAGTTTTGTGGACGGGACGGTATAGGTTTTTTTCGCTCCTCGACTTTCAGCGATTGTGCGTGATTGCACGCGACCGCATGAGTCCGATTGTTTGGCTGACTGACTGACTGACTGACCGACTGACTGACTGACTGACTGACTGACTGACTGACTGACTGACTGACTGACTGACTGACTGACTGACTGACTGACTGACTGACTGACTGACTGACTGACTGACTGACTGACTGACTGACTGACTGACTGACTGACTGACTGACTGACTGACTGACTGACTGACTGACTGACTGACTGACTGACTGACTGACTGACTGACTGACTGACTGACTGACTGACTGACTGACTGACTGACTGACTGACTGACTGACCGACTGACTGACTGACTGACTGACTGACTGACTGAATGACTGACTGACTGACTGACTGGCTGACAGACTGACTGACACCACCACTGTATTAAAATATACTAAGCCCATTATCTATTAAAGTGCCAGTTAACAGGGTCATTATGGCACTGTTCAACCCACAGCTGGTCATATCAGTTTACCAAGTTCACTGTTCACACCATGCATTGTTTAATGGATTTCGTTTTTTGAACACCTGTCAAAATGTTTATTCTCTTTTGAAAACAATACAGCTCGTGAGTCGTGACACTTTGACGATTCTGCCATTTACAAGAAAAATTCATTTCTATAGAAATTTCCGAAATGAGTACATTTTTATAATAAGATATAAATACATGAATTCTAGTCCAGAATGTGAATCCGATCGCATCCATAAGGGATGACGTTTCGAACTGCATGTTTGTCAGGAGTGTGCACAAATTATCAAACCCGATTGCGTGTATTATACTTTTTATTTCAATGAATCATACAGTAGTATATGTAATCGATCTCGTGATTCTGCATTATTCTAGACAAATGTTAATGGAAAAAAGTAAATATAATATATTCATAGACTGCCACAACTCACGTATTCCCATTCCAACGGGACCTTGTTCCACGTTCTGTATGGTATGCCAAGGTAATGGCATTATTTATGAGCCAGTGATGTTCGATCCCAGGGACCATAGACCGGACGTACATACCCTTTTATCCTCTGTACCTACGCTTTTCGTTGATGCATGTAAGAGGTCGGACTGAAACTACTAGATATCAAATTCATCTATAAATTTTACTCTTAGATTTTATTTCATTTTTTACTTTTTTGTTCCATTTTTAAGAAATATTCCAATTTCTTGTCATTCGTTTGTGAGTGGATTCAGTATGTTAAATATTACAAATAACATCCCTTGATTTATCAAATTTCTAGTCAGATTATCCAATATCGCTGCTCATTGTATGTGAAAGGGCATGGAATTATGTTCATTGCAAACCAGCCCACTTGCGATTCCGGATCCCTTTTCCCATTATAACCCAACGAGGGAAAGTCACGTACACAATGCTATATACTAAATTTTACACCGAAACCCATATGTTCCTTACCTCATATCCTACTGTTTCAAATTGTATGATTGTATAGACTTAATTTTATTATTTGCTATGCTTAGTACCAATTTGTTTCATATGAGAAAACATGTCTGTTTATAGTATAGCAAAAAATATACAAGTTTAACTGTTGTACTATAATGTACATAATGCAAAAATGATGGAAATTGTTACTTATGTGCTGGGCACGGAGCGGAGTTTTTCGGGGATGAACTAAACAACATCAAAATTGAATTACAGCTGGTGAGTTTGCCAAGTCACTGGTTGAACGGGGTCTGTACGCTACCATGTGCACCATGCGCTATGCCGATGCCACTATTGCCAAACTCCGACTCCAACCACGTGGTCTCGTATCAAACGTCTATCCATGCAAGGATTCATCATTTTTAGTCCCGAAACGAGTTTACAAAGTTTATGATACGTTCATACAAAGCCATGCATGCATTCTACTTGTAATGAAGTTTATTTAAAATTATCATTCATGTCGTAGCATTGAGCAATGTGTTCCGTATTACTCTGAACATTACATTGCTTGTCTCTGAACATGCTATTCTGATTTACACAAGTGATATTGCAGACTCCAGAGTCTGTAATATGTGAAACGGTAGTAAATATGCACCACATATTATAAGTGACCATGGTAAAAAATCTTTTAGCAATGGCACCTCCTTCATTTGACAATCCATTTCCCATTCTGATTAATTCTTTTATTATTGTCAGATTGTCAATGTTAATGTAAATGTTGTCCATGTTTTTATTCCGTAAATTAGACGGCATGAAGAGGGCACACTGAATGGCTAATAACTTGGCCGTAGATTCTACGTTTCGATCAGTGTTCATAAGACATGTCCAATTGTAGGCCAGCCCAATATGTATATTTACATATTCTACATGCAATGCAAACATACATACTTCCTGTTCCCTTTCCATGCTGCCGTTGGTCGTTCCCGGCACTGGCTGACGAGCTAATTCTTCAAAGCGAGGGAAAAATTTTCAAAGAGGGGGGAATTGGCAGTTTTCAGGTCATTCTACCTACACCTCAGAGAACAATTGCTAGTTGCTACTTTTTGGAAACGCCAAAGAGGGGGAATTCCACTTTTCCCACTTCTTCTCGTCCGCTAGTGGTTCCAGGCGTTCCGAATCGTAACAGAACGGGTTGTCTGGCCATAAACTCTGGCCGTAAATATAGTACACATGTGTGTACTATAATACACGAATCTACACATGTACATACAGGGTGGCCCAAAAGTTTATGTACACTTTTTGGCCATCTTTTTCGCGTGTGTAAAATCATAATATTAAAACGGGACAATAATGCTCGGACTGGAAATTACCTGAAATTTCCAAAAAAGCCCTCCGTTTTGTTCTCAGATGAGTATTTCACGAGTTATACACACAAACGTACAAAAACACGTTTTTTTTCTTTTTTACGCTTATTTCCCTCTAACTCACGATTAAAATCATGTGTTATTCATATTGACTGTGAGTATTTCAGCGTTCTTACTGCAAATAAAGTAGAAAAAAATGCTAACTAGTATATAACGCTACTTCAGATTACCCAGATCAGGCAAAACATGAAACATTAGCGTTATGCGATACCAGCCCTGTTCAAGTGCACATGCATTGACCACAATCGTCTTGCATCAGGGCTATTTTAGATGTAAAACTTGAAAATTATGCAATAAATTTATCCATTTATCACTTTCAAAACTACTTTATCGGTAGTATTAACCATTTCATTGAAAATAGCCCTGATGCAAGCCGATTGCAGTGCACATGCCCTTAAAAAACTGATATCGCATTTGACGCTGATGTTTCATGTTTTGACGGTCTTGCCTTATCTGGGTAATCTGAATTAGCGTGAATTACTAGTTAGCATTTTTTTTCTATTTTATTTATAGCACTTACGCTGAAATATCACAATAAATATGAATAACACAAGATTTAAATCATGAATGAGGGGAAAACAAGCGTAGAAAGTATTAAAAAACGTGTTTTGTACGTTCCTGTGTATAACTCGTGAAATACTCATCTGAGAACAAAACGGAGGGCATTTTTGAAAAGTTCATGCAATTTCGAGTCTGGCCATTATTGTCCCGTTGTAATTTTATGATTTCACACACGCGAAAAAGACGGCCAAAAAGTGTACATAAACTTTTGGGCCACCCTGTATGTACATACATACATCGGCGCGTAGAACTGTTGGCGCGTTGCCAGTACCGCGTGGTGAGAATAGAGAGTCTACGCAAATACATGGAATACATACATACATAGTGACATAGTGTACATACGTACATGTGGCTCGATGCATGCTATTCTAGATTGTATGTACGCTCAGCTTCAGTACTCTGATGAACATGCTTCTGTCACTTTCAGATGGCCACTGAGAACAAGTTGGATTGTCGTTCGTGGCAACACGTTTCTTGTTCCCATATTTATCTGTGTTTCTACGCAAATTCAAGAACTGGCAGTCCCAAGTTCGAAACCTGACTTTGAGACACAGAACCTGACGCGTTGCTTTGGGGTTTCTGTCATTGTCTGTCAGTTCATTCAACCGCTCTGAACTACGAAAACACCGTTCTGATATAGTATTAGTGTGCCTTCATGGCTTCAGTTAAATGAAGAAGTCCTAATAAACGAATTTGTGATTCTGAAGTACCTTGTTGCCTGCTTACCATGTACTTGGGTATGACGTCATATGTACCTACATACATACATGTACATATTGTACATACACACATATAGACATGTATGTACCAGGCTGTATTGCTTGCCAGCTTGCGATGGCCGGCCACAGTTAACGTTTACTGGCTACCAGCTTCCCGTACGTCACGTAGACATGTGAATACTTGTGATATATTTATCAAACGACAAAAATAAATTGCATTTTTATTTTATGTGTTTTCCTGTCTGAATTTCCAACGAAACCCGAACTGGAATTGAAGGTTCTCCTCAGAGTTGTTTACTCGGCTAAACTAAAATAAAATCTAGTCCTATTTACATATTTTCATGGAAATAAGTACAGAGTGCCTTTCTCCATGGGCCTACTTATTATTTACTTCATCGTACCAACCCAGGTCCCACCGTTTCCGTGTTCTAGACAGACTTTTATGTCCTAATGAGGTCTGTATGAGTGCTTATAACTTTGGTATATACATTTTTTTCTGTAAAACCTTATCTTGTCTTGTCTTGTCTTTATTGGCACTTTGAACCATGAAATTTTGAATGATTATGAAACCTAAGCCCACATGTGATTTTGTAGAATAACACACGGAAACAAGGACATACAAAAACGATAGAGTAAAAAGGCAAAATGAAACCAGGCATGTTGAAACCATCGTGCCTGCTTCATTATCGTATGTTAGCAGCTACATAATTCATACAGCTCTAAATGTTCGTTCATTCAGGGTTCAAATTACAGTTTAGCACCGATGATGAAACTTCATTTTTCTGTCAAACTGCCGACGTCAATTCACATCACTCACTGCTGAAATCCATTTTCCCCGTGGGAGTACAAATAGATGGCATTTCACTTGGTATATGTGCCATGTGCCACGGACATTGATGTATTAAGTGGATCAAAAAAATATTAACCCATTTTGATGCCCTGACTCAGATTAACCTTTTTCATAGCCAAAAAGCCAAAAAACGCATATGTTTGGTTTTGTTTTTTTGTTTGAAATTAACAATGGTTTGAGTATCAATTGTTTGACTGCTTGATCCGCTGGTACACAGTTGGATAGTGGACGACTCTGCCCGCGTCTTCCTGCTTGTTCCTAGCTGTGTTTTCTTTTGTTTACTAAGCTTTAACATCTCGTAAATTAATATTCGTGTCCTGATAAATCCTAGATACCTATTCTATCTACATATTTGGAGTGCAAATGCTAATTTTGAGTTTTGTCTGTCTCCGTCAACTGATTGCTGAATACACCGTCGTGTGGATATTCGATACTCATCCCGTGATGAGTCCATCTGTAATAATCCGAGTAGGTTCACTAACAGACTTCGTTATTTTGGGGATGAGAACATGATCTGTAATCAGGTGATTCGTGATCAGATGTTTTCCTTCTCCGGTTGTTTGAAGGGTGCATTTTAAATACATAAGACATACAGGGTGGGCCAATAAAAACCATACGATTTTGAACGTTAATAACTCGATCTATAAACAACCGATTCAAACGTTTTTGCTCTCATTTGAAAGCCAATATTTTAACTTAAAATCCCTTTAATTTTAGTCGTGTTTCATAGAGTTACTCTAAAGTTACAGAAGAAAATTTGAAAAATCGTGTATTTTTAGCGAAAAAGTGATCGAAATGCATGGGTTATTGTGTTTTAAAAAACTGTAAACGGAATATTTCAGTTTATCAATAAATTAAATGCATAAAATAACAACTAGTTAAGCCTTGCTGATCAAAGATAAACGAATGGCACACTTAATTTGATCATTTTCCTGAACCACCAAAGCCCGGGCTCAGTGTAAAATTTGTCAATGGCGGCTATGACATTTGCCATGAATTTTTTTTCAAAGCACTTAATATGGTATTACGGAGTTTCAAAATTAGAATTGAGCTCAGAAAACTCTATTTCCTTTATGGAACTTTTTAATTTTAGAAATTCGTGGCCCAATAAGAACATTTTGTTAAACCAAAAAAATCCGTTTTTTTTCTTCTAAAAACACGACATTTTGGGGTTTTCTTCTGTAACTTGAGGGCAGCTCTATAACACAAGATTAAACTTGGAGAGATTTTAAGTTAAAATATAGGCTTTCAAATGAGAACAAGAACGATTGAATCGGTTGTTTATAGCTCGAGTCATTAACCTTCAAAATCGTATGGTTTTTTTTGGCCCACCCTGTATATATCACAAATACTTCCTGTAACATATAGTATCCAAAATGTTATACGCTATAAGACTCAACAAATTTTAAAATCAGCTACACACCGCCCCGCGCATTGAATCTGTTTATACAAATGTTTGGTTAAACAAAAATCTGCTGAGGAAAATCTGGGGAAAGCTTATTCATAAGCCATTCAATCGCTCGCAGAGTTGATCAAGTTTTGTATGAATAGAATAACTACCGAACCACACTTTCAGTCATGGGCGTATACAAAGAAGATACTGAGTTGATTGGCATTTATTTTGTCCGCCTAGTTCTAACACTTTGTACATGTTATCTATACGAGCATGATTACCGGATCGATGCACTATGGCTGCTACAAGTAGTTAATATCGAGCCTAATTGGAACATTCAGTAGAGACACAATGAACTACGTGACAGAAAACGGTATACATACGTAATTACCTTATATCAACTTTCGATGAATAAACAGTGAAGGATAAGTTACTCGAATATACAATCAACATCAAACAAGAACCAAAACATTCCTGTTTTATCAAGTTGTCAATCTTCAAGCATTGCCTTAATGTCACGCCCAACGTCATGTACAATTTTGCTTTTGTGCTCAGTCGAGCGTGATGTCATTGTAGCCCAGTCGTACTTTAATGCGAAACAGTAAATTGTACTTTGTAATAATTTTTACAGATCAAAACTTTATAGCACGAAGTTCAAATATCGAGATCCTTTAATTAGTAGAATATCATCATAATACTTTTTTATTACTAACGATGTCTAATGGAATCAATAAAAAGCCTAACCAACGTTTCGTTGTCATTCATTCTGATTAGTTGAAAAAAACTCTCAGTGTTCAGTGAATTAGTTACCATTATGAGATTTTGCCAGACCCACCCGGTGCAATCGGTGTACGCCAGATTGACTCTGTATGATATTTTTTTGTGTCCGAATTAGGATCTGTGGTGCCATCCCAGTATCTAGGTCTGAGCCTAATTCGATTCAGCATACAGAATCTACCAAGTAAACATTGAAAAAAGGCTTCATTAATTGAAAAAATTATTTTACATCTTTGAGTTTTTTTATTAAGGTTGTTCTTTTAGCTGGCATGCGATTAGTCATGGTAAAAAATACTAATGACCATATGCTTAGGACAATTTCCGTATATATCGCATCGTTATTCTCTTTTCATGTTCAATTCTAGTAATTCTTTAAACTTAATTATTTTTCATGTTTTTTACCTCTTCAATTCAGGTAATTTGTAATTCGTAATTTTTGTAAGACCGATTATATGCGAGACAACACAATGAAATCTGATCTGATGCTTAATTGTACTCTGTTGCATCCGCTGACCGGTAAAAATAATGGACTACTATCCTATAATAATTTCTATGTTTTAGACTCTCGAATAATTATATTACTATGGCAACGGACCAGCCGCATCAGACTATCTTATGACCAAGTGTCGCTCTTTAGAACATCTGTTTTTTTTTGACAAAGCGTTCGACGCTATCAATCTTTAGTGTAACATTGCACGATGTCTCGTGATTTTGTTAAACTCGGTAAATCACGTTCATTTCGAAATGTAAATGTTTTGAAGTACAACAACAACAACAACAACAACAACAACAACAACAACAACAACAACAACAACAACAACAACAACAACAACAACAACAACAACAACAACAACAACAACAACAACAACAACAACAACAACAACAAAAACAACAACAACAACAAAACAACAACAACAACAACAACAACAACAACAACAACAACAACAACAACAACAACAACAACAACAACAACAACAACAACAACAACAACAACAACAACAACAACAACAACAACAACAACAACAACAACAACAACAACAACCACAACAACAACAACAACAACAACAACCACAACAACAACAACAACAACAACAACACCAACAACAGCAACAACAACCACAACAACAACAACAATAACAACAACAACAACAATAACGTGTAGTATTTGATGTCGGGTAAAATGTAGTGGTCGGTCTAGCCGAAAAAGTGGTCAATCGGTCGTAGTTTTGTATTCCTGGGTGAGCGTCAGCTTGGTCCCAATCACAATGGTGTCATAGAGCTGCTTACCAATTTTTTGGAAATATGAAAAAAGGAGAGAATTAATAAAAAAAGTATTCAAAAAATGTTTCCACATTTTCAGGTTGAAGACTTTCTTTAATCATGATAATACTGTCAAAAACTTCTCTATCTGTAACCGTAGTTCTTGCTGTTATTATATTTGACTGTTGTCTCTTAACGAGTCGTTGGTACTATTTTTCTATAACAATTTTGTTGTTGTTGTTGCAAATAAGTATGAACAGACCTACATACTGCTCGTTGTTATGTACATCCAATGTATGTATGTATGTAGGCAAGTAGCCAACAGCAGCCACACGCGCGCTCTCTTCCAAGTCTGCACTTTTGTTTATGTTGGTTGAGGCAGCTTCGGCGGCTTCTGATTATCTTGGAAAGTTTTTTTGAAATCTGAGATAAATTGCTGGTATCTGGAGAACGCTGTCAAATTTGAACGTTTCGAGGATCTTTGAAGGTTACCAGATGATTTTAGGTTGTTTCAATCACTGATTTGATGTTGTTCTGGTATTTTGGGGTGCGATTTGCGAGAGTGGGGAAGCTATACTTTTTATTGCCAAATCGGGTTTACGATTATGACTTGCTTGGTTGTTTTTCAAACGTAAAATGCGTTTTGTGGCTGGAAATTTTTCAAGTTTCTGCTGGGAGAAACTCCTGTTTTACGCGTTCCGGAAGTTTTACCAAAAAAGGTTTAAGGAAGCAGACGACTCTGAGATCACCGCAAACAAAATATTCACGTTGGCTAACCCAAGCACCGTCTTCTCTGATTATACAACCTCTACTCGTTTAACTACACTGTCTGAATGTTACATTCGTACGTGCAGATTCTAGATTCTGGAGACTTTTTACACGTATTTACTGCGGGTGAATTCCAACAAGATGCATTACCACGTGTTTTTAGTCTATGATGAAAGTGATATTAGTTTAATAATTGGCTTTATTTCTGTATCAGTGTAGTTTTCATTACTAATAAAACAAAACCTAATCTATTTATAGACTCCCAGACACTGTATCAGATTTCCTCCTCCATTGTTTTTGTGTCATGAGTTTTTTCGTATCATGTTCTGGGATAAACATGTTATCTAAGAGGATGAGCCGTAAGAGCCGTATTCTTATCACAGTTGTTTTGCATAAGATACCATAATGAAAATCATTTTACTTTGTCATACAACCAAAATAGTTGAAAATTTCTTTAAACAACAGATCCCGATAATCATGAATCTGCCTAAGTTGCGAACTTTCGACACAAAAATACAGTACTCTTCTGGACGTGCAGTATTTATATTGAATTCGACTTTGACAGGATACGACATCAATCACGCTATGCCTCTTTATTAGCATACGTTTATTCAAGCCTATATGTTCATTATCCTTCCACAAATTTGTTCCCGCCAACCTCCTTTGTACTACACGTGTAAAGTAATCATGTTCTCTGTTGACCTGGTTAATTTTAAATTGGAAAAAATTATACACATTGATTGACAGAGTAATTCATTCAATCTAAATTATATGTGCTCTGTTCAGCTCTTTCTTTTCTCCATGTTTTTCTTCATGTGAAACGGGCTCAGTCACTAATGTCCAGTCCACAACCACGCATTACCAGTATTTGTACAGTAAACGTTCACCCTTACAGCAGAATAAAAAACCATTGGTAGAAATATAAACTCGGA
>OZ038442.1:13954538-14022038 GCA_964036265.1 Daptonema setosum | reverse complement strand
TATAAAGGATAACTCGTGAATAGATCATTCAGGTCACAGGAAGACTGCAGTGTGTGAATAGGTATATAAGCGACTGGCATTATGTTCACATGATTATGCAATAAAGCCACAAATTTACAACGAAGCCATAAACTCATCAAGTAATAAAGGTTAAAAGTTAGAGAGAACAATCACCGCATAACACAACAAAGAATGTTTGAGGCAATTCGATTATTCAACTGAATCATTGAATGTCAATGCAGAAACAGAAGGCAGGGCAGAATATTAAACTGAATATTACACTTGTATGTTTTCAAATGATACAATGCAGGAGGCCAGCTAACAACAGTACACGTTAATTTAGTAGTTTTCCGAATTAGTCACCTATCGATTTATGATTACAAATACATAAACTTGATGATGAACTTTGACACACACAGACTAAATGTAGCCACAGTACATAGCAATGGGTGCGGAGGATGGATTATTGATATACGCAATAGGCACCTCAAGACATGCAAACATTTACACTGGCAGTACAAAAACCGACACATTCGAAAATAATCAAACAAAAAGATAAAACAATTGAGACCAGCATCAAACTGGGTGAAGCAGGGATGGAGGTCATTTATCGTTAATTAGATATGGACATGTCATGTTGAAGATAAGCAACGAATAACAAACTTATAATTGATGATTATGATTATAAATGGGTTGATTATGGATATAATACTCGATGTGAGATACATTGATCACCTCCTACAGGCTACAATTACTGCTCCATCTCATAAAATTACTGCTCCATCTTGTACAATTACTGCTTCAACTCATAAAATTACTGCTCCATCTTGTACAATTACTGCTTCAACTCATAAAATTACTGCTCCATCTTGTACAATTACTGCTTCAACTCAAAAAATTACTGCTCCATCTTATACATTTACTGCTTCAACTCATAAAATTACTGCTCCGACGTGGGCAGACGCGAGATGAGCATCTTGGTGAGCGCAGCTGCCTGCAGTGCGGCGTACGCCTGAAACAAACACATGTCATGTCACATACCACACGCAATTGTTGCAGTGAAAGATGATGTTTGTGAGAAGTGAAGATTTATGTGAAAGATATTGCCTTGCCACCAGAACAAAATTTTATCAGAGTATCCTTTGAACACAGTTGATGTGCGTTCGACTAATGAAAATTTGGCCGGATTTTATCACACTTTATTAAGTAAGACCCCATTAGATTTCGGACGCCGTACAAATTTTTACATAAAGTTCCCAAGGACAAATTTCTCCCCACAAATTCGCAATAAATACTGAAACTCGCCCTAACTACCTCACGAACAAATGCCTAACCTGCCACTGTTTATTCCTTGTGCCGTCAGCGTAATCAGCCACGCCACGCACCAGCACCCAACTATCGATGCAGTTGCCGCGGATCGAGTCGACCACGCTGTCAAAGTCGGCCGTGAACGCCCGAACGTTGTACAACGAAGAGTACTTGTCACGCAGCTCGCTGTCCGATGAAATCATTGACGCACCAGCGATTGTGCCTTAGTTGATTTGGGTTGATAAATATTACAATCTATCTTTTCCTCATACGTGAATAGGGAATCCTCATTATTTCACCATATTTGTGATTTGGTACGATGGTACCACATTTTGCTATTGAGACATAATAAATAAACGAATGAAGATGATTTTGGTTCGAAGTCCTTGAAATGGAAAAGTGATGAAGTGAGATTTTACATGTACGAGTTCATGAAATTTTCACTTGAGAGTCTCTATGGTACCAACCGGCATGAAGACGGGGCACTGTTTCGTTTTGTCGGGCCGGATGGGGCATCATCAGCAAGTTGCCGGTACCTGAAGATCAACAAATAAAAATGGAATATTCTTAATCTTCAGTAGAAATGTTGAATCTGAATCCTGAAAATCAACCAAAAAACAGCCGTTTACTTACGACTTTAGAAAAAACTCAATCAATTGTTTGACCAGCTTACTTTTTTAAGATGGGCTACCAACCGTCAGGTACGGCCATTGTATCCGACTCAGGTGGTGGTCGGGCAAACGAGTAGTCACGTGAGGACATGACGTTTTGGTTGAGCTTGTCGATGACCTCGTCTGACAGCGACTCGGACCAGGGCGCTTCGTCCTGCTTGCCGTGCGACCTTAAAGTAGATAAATTGGATTTATAATCCATATTCCATATAAGTCTAGTCTGCATCAGAGAACTTAGTAGATTATTATCACGGTTTCAGTGATAATGACGTTGATTGAAAGACACTGACCCATTTCTGTAACTGTAAGCATCCAGTTCTTCACATCCATGAGGTGAGGTGGTATCGTGCCCCAAATAAGTTACTTACCTCACCGTCATAATTGGATTCACGTTTTGTACAAATTCAAACAATCTAACTAAAAACCAGACGCATCGCTATCAGGTTATCGTCTTCGCTGAACTTTTATACGCAAGATCATGGAACACAAAATGGCACCAACTGCTGGATATCATTGACAATGCGTTGAATGATGTTGTCCTTGGGGTTCCAATCACGCGACGTGAATCCGCACACTTTCTCGGTCTGACGGTCGAGCTCGAGTTTCTCGCAGAACACGTACGAGTGCTTGCCGGATGACACGATCACGTCACCACGACGCAGGTGACGTTCACCTAATTGATAAACGTCACAACTGTTAGCAGACATTGCATACTTCATTGAATAATAGTTGATTGATGAAACGTTATGAATGTTAATTGTTATGTTACTGACTGACCTCGAATTGATTTCCAGAATCTCAAGCTGATAGTAACACAATAAACAAACAAACATTAGTCACATACTGATGTACTGACATGTTGACACCAGCATTTCATCGTAAATATAAAACATTCGATCAACCTTGACCCCAAATCTGCCCAATTTTACACAAGAGAAGAAATATACCGTAATAATTAACCATCAGTTCTCAACCTCAAATCCGCGCAATTTCAAAACGAGTGAAAAAACTGAACAAATGTAAAAAAATCCATATCAACCAACCATCAGTGAAGTTCTCGACCCCACCGGCACATCCAACGACAAACACGTGCTCGACGTTGCTGAAGTTGCCGAGCAGTCGGGTGGTGATGCTGCCGGCCGCCGTCATGGCCTCGCGTGAATTTCCAATGGCTGACAACTTGGTGGCCACAACTCGATGACCGCCGATCTCGCCCAGCGTGTACACGTTCGATTCGCCTGCAAAACGGGGTCACGAATTTAATCGGATTTTTTTAAGTAATCTCACTTTGAGTAGATTATTTCCGTTTATTTTGAAATGAAATGTTTATCGTTAAAAACATGATGATGAAATAATACGTTTGATTCGCCTGGAATTGGGACCAGATTTTTTATTAGATCTTGGACAACGATAGAACCAACCGTCACTCTTGTAGCGATGCAGCACTTTTTTGTTATGTATCATGGCATCGACGGCCATCTTCTCGACGAACAGGGCACTGATGATTGCAACGGTGGGTCGTTGACTGGCATCGGATGATGGCTTCAACCCCCCAGTCAGTCCCGGGATCAGTTGGCCACCAACGGGACTGGCACACGAACTGTTCGCTGCCGATTCACCACCACTCGAGGTTTGCTCTGAAATATAAAAATATGTTAATATTAATATTATACAAATATGTAATGTTAAAGAAATTTTTTGGAAAAATAATTAATTGAATTAAAAAGTAAAAATCCAGCGCAACCATCACAACTATTTTATCCCAAAGTTTAAAAAAATCATCTGAGATATCCCAGCCCCAGTGGTCAGTGGTTGATCTTCGATTCGAAGCCACACCAGATCTACTAACCCTTCGTATTTTTGCTTTGTTTACCACTCTGATTAGCTTTACTTTTAGCCGCTCGAATCTTCCTACGGTTTTCATTAATCGCAGGCTTTGATTTGGTTTCAACCGCCGGCATAACTAACGTTTCCAGTTCGGTGAAACTTTCTGTGAGGTCCACAACTGGATACAATATGCAATAGAGATATTGTGAACTCTCCATTAAATTGTCCTCATTCAGGAATCAAATTCGCATTTTATAACAATAAAAGGAACATTCATTTCAGAAAGGAAAATGGTTGGGTGTGGTGTCATGAGCGAAACGCTACTTAGGTTACTATAAGAAAGTATAAAGTATGTTGTTGATTTTCATGTCATATATTATTGTGAAGGCAGAACATTACTTGACACCTTCGCTTATCTGCAAGCAAAACCTATTGAAACCCCTAAACTAAATACTTAACTAAACCCACTACCACTAACCTTGTGAATGTGCCTCAGCCGATTGATCAATGCGCAGCCATTCACCCGTCTCCGTCTTCTGCCCGATTACACCTCGGATGCGCAACTCCTCCAGCATCTCGATCACAACTTCGACCGTGCATCGCAATGTTCTGCAAGTACATCACCAATAATCATACATTTGCACAATTAACTACGCAAATTAATTACAATTGATTCTCATAATTACGCACACGAATAACTACATTTTGTTAATGGTATGATATTTTGTAATTTGGTTGGCACTCAGAAATCGGCTTTGCTGAATTGCAACTAAGGGTGACTGATCATTGGGTACGCACACGTACGATTACCACTGATAATCGGGCTCGACTTTGGAGTCAACTTTGAGGTTGGAATGGCTAGCTATATCCTCCTAATGATAACAGGACAAACCCCAAACAGCTTTTACTTCAAGGTATTTGTTTCACCGATGTTGTAAATTGCGGGCCATACAAACAAACAAAAACTTGATCGTACGCATACAGTCCCCGATCCATCGACTAAATTTATTTCATCATATCATGCCACTCATTGCCATATCCATTATCTCATCATGTTTCGCTGTATACTGTATTGTATAGTCAAAACATTCCAGACCGGATGGGATGATATGAATTCCAGGCGCAGGCACGATACAGTAAATGCAGATAACATTATGCACAGAGGCATATGTACAGCAACAGTACAACACCCACCATCCAACAACGTTTATCGGGTTTATTACCGTAATGGAAACGAGATATTCCAAGTCACAGACACACGTATCAGAACAACCGATGCAGCAAAAAAATCCTGACTCTTTTCCATCCTACTTATCTCTGTCGTAACATAAGTTTGCAGTTTTAAATCTAATAAACAATTTCAAAATAACAGTAACACCCAGGATGGGATAGTAATACAAATACTATCATATATTTGCTTGGTTCAACCATCGAAATTGGTGAGATATGATAAACAAAGCAAATTGTACTGTAGTGTAGCACAGTAAACGGTACGGAATGTGGCACTGATGATGAGTCACAGTCACAAGTTCACAACATACGAAAACATCATGTGTAACCCATCCCAGTGAATCAGCGATTATACAAAATCATAAAATGCAACCCACTTGAATTTCTGAATTTCGCTTTTCTGTCAAAAACACGAGCCAAACCTCCAAAGGGAGGTGAATTCCGTCAAAGAGAGGGGAATTGGCAGTTTGCAAGCCATTTTACCTACCCCCTAAGGAACAAACTATACTTTTTGAAAACGCCGAAGAGGGGAATCCCACTTTTCTAACCCCTTCCACTTCTAGTCCGCTAGTGAGGCCCGCAAATACATAAGATGGGAACGGCACATTTCAGAGGAAACCGCAGAGACCAATGTAAACAGAATAATGTAGGCCATATCCCTTTACGCCAGCGTTGCTTTATGAGGTCATTATGTGAGTGTGACGTAAATGTAAACATGTTAGCGAGCAACACTGCCGGCACATCTGGTTTAATATATAACAAATTCTACTAACTACTAATGTTTTTTTTAATGAACATCAATTACATCGGAGCATATGTTGTCCCAAGCACCAAAAGTAAAAAGCCCAAGTACATGGTGGCAAGCCAAGTAAACTTTCACTGCTATAATAAAATTGTACCAGGATATATCAGATATACAGTAAACTCGAAATCGGATGTCTTTGCTGTTCATGTTCAAAGTTAAACATATAAAACGTTTTACTCCTCCGGAAAATCGATTGAATCTTTCACGCGAACCTACATTCTATAGTTCTGACAGAATAAATAAAAAATCAAGATCCGATCATATTAAGACCAACTGTGCGATGAACTGCACACTGAGACCGTTGGGGAAGGCGTGCTCAAGCAGCTCCTGCACGTGCGCCACCGTAACGTTCTCGATTTCAGCATCACATTCTGCAAATATCATCATGAAGTAATAACATGGTTTTCATATATAATCGGTCTCACAAATTACACGAAATAAACAATAAAAATATGATAAAAAAATGAAACTACTGCTAACCATGCTCAATGGAAGTGGGCGCGTGCTCGACGTGCTCCTTGATGAGCAGCATGTCCACGTCGATGCGACGAATCTCGTGGTATTTTTGTTGCATCACCTTGAGTACGGCTTTGATGAACGATACATAGTCTGCAATAATACATATTTATTAAAGGTTTACATAATTTTGCGAAACTTTTGATGCCATCCCCATCAAAATTCAATCCTCTTCGTTTCGAAGGGGCTCACTCCATGCTACTTAACCATGGTAAAATATAACTCGCCTCGTCAGTGAAAAGATTTTGTAACATTAACAGTCAACTTTCCATTATATACTCAGTTGTTTTATACATTTACATTTACATACATAAATAAATGAACACACATGGACACAAGTACAAGCCCAAGCTGACCTTTCGGGAATCCACCCTTGAGCAGATCTCGGAAGAACGAATTAGCGAGCTGAGTACGCACATCCGGGGTCGTCTCATCGTAGAACCAGAAACGCAGCACACGACGTTCCTGTTAATTAATCTGTTTAGTTTGATTAAATACAAACCACTACTCGTAACATAAAATCAGAGAACAAATCAAAAACATTACGTCCCGGTCCCATAAAGGTTTATTTTATAAATGGCAGTTAGTAAACTACAGGCATCAGATAAACTACTTTATCAAATGATTGCAGCGCAAACTTCACTAATTCACGTCAGTTAACGAAATAAACAAGCAGTTTTCAAGTTGTATACCTGTTTATGCTGACCAGTGGAAGCAGCCACCAGGAAAACGTCGAAGTCAAGATGCAGGTGCGGGTTGACAGACGGATCGTGCGTTTCTATAAGTAAAAATCAACCAGAATAATCGTGGATACACATAACATATTATGCATTCATATTACGCTACGGCTAAATTGTTAGCCATTTTGTGGGCCCTCTTGATTTCGTCTAACTCACGGAATAAAATACATACATACATAAAAATACAACAGGACTGCTAATAAAGCCAATCAACTAAATGAACATTAAAGAAAAGTCAACAAGACACTAACAAAACACATTATTTATGAATGATTAAATAGAATCTAACCATGTTCGGGCGAATAATGACGAACAACAATGCCAACGTGATGACCTCCGGCCACATGACGAATCTGGCCATCAACCTAAAACAACAGTATTTAGTAATGTGGAAAAAGAAAAACGTCAATGTTGTTAACTATCGACACCCGTACAGGCAACATGAAAGATATGCAGTGCCGACGGCCACTTCATCATGAGTCATCATGGCAGTGATTGAGGGCGACCCATTCTTCGCAATACCTCCCTAATTCTTCGCCCATACACCCTTGATTTAATCCCTTGATTTTTGATCTGCCCTCCACAATTCTATTGTTCCACACTTCCACTAGGGCTTTTGAAAATGATAATGAGTCCCTCAAACACGACAGAGGGAGCTTACAGAACAGGTAACTCGGCCTTAATTTCAGCCAGTCAAAAACAAAATGCTAACAAATTATGCCAACCTTCTCATCACCCTGATAACGTTGCACTCTGATCACATTCTCGTCGTGTCCCTGCACAATCGGAGTCATCACAATCAAATCTCCATCGGGTGCCGTCGTACGTGTTGTCCGTTGGGGCTCCATTTCGACCACAACTTTACGGATTTCGTCGACCAGTGGTGAACTTTAGTCTGATTTGTATTCTTCTTCTGACACACAGCTAAACAAAGCACTTTATTATTTTTTAGAAGAATAACAGCAACTAAAACGGTAATCGCGACCCGTCGACCGGTCGACCCGTCGACCGAGATCGGTCGACCGGCCATTTGGAGGTTTTTAGGCTGCCTACATAGCTGGATAGGTTTAGAAGGCTAGGCATGAGCATCAAAATTAGGATTCTGTGTAGGCTTAGGCTTAAGCTTAGGTTTTTGCGATAGGCTCGAGCGCTACGCGCCCGAGCCCATACAAAAACCTAAGCCTAAGCCTAAGCCTACACAGAAACCAAATTTTGATGCTCACACCTGCCAAACTGTTAGTATAGTGCTCCAGAATAACTTTTGTAAACTTAAGTCGGTGCTAGGAACTAAGCCGAAGCCGTACAAACAATATCAAAATTCGACGGGTCGACGGGTCGCGATAGCCGAACTAAAACATGATTTTAATTTTATTTTCAAATTACCAAATGCGACAATTTTAATTCACTATTTCCTTGTAAACAATTTTATTTTTATGTTTTTGAATACAACGAAATCTGCAACGACAAAAGTTTTGATCAAGATATTGGTTTATTTTTTTTTATCACAAAAACTCAGTCACTCACTCACTCACTCACTCTCTCACTCACTCACTCACTCACTCACTCACTCACTCACTCACTAACTCACTCACTCACTCACTCACTCACTCACTCACTCACTCACTCACTCTCACTCACTCACTCACTCACTCACTCACTCACTCACTCACTCACTCACTCACTCACTCACTCACTCACTCACTCACTCACTCACTCACTCACTCACTCACTCACTCACTCATTCACTCACTCGCTCACTCACTCACTCACTCACTCACTCACTCACTCACTCACTCACTCACTCACTCACTCACTCACTCACTCACTCACTCACTCACTCACTCACTCACTCACTCACTCACTCACTCACTCACTCACTCACTCACTCACTCGCTCACTCACTCACTCACTCACTCACTCACTCACTCACTCACTCACTCACTCACTCACTCACTCACTAACTCACTCACTCACTCACTCACTCACTCACTCACTGACAAAACTTGTAGCCACTCAAAAATCCAGATGAATCCTTTTGTATTTCACTTGCACAATTATTTATTGAAATATTTGGTGGCGATCAATCAATATTCTCAAAATAATGACGGTGAACACGGATATTTTTTGTCAAAAATTTTGTAGTATTTTCTGTTCTTCAAAATTATTCGGTTTTTCAAAGTCAAGGGTTACAAAATTTTTTTTTATTGTTATGGAAGGAGCAAAGCGACTGACGGCTCCCCTACCCTAGGTTAGGCTGATGCCCAATAGGATCTACTTGGAAAGTTGCTTTTATGATCTATCGACCTGCCTGAAACGTGAGTCAAACAATAGCATTGACTCGCACTGGTTGTCGTTACCCCGTAAATGGACCAGAGTTTCCCTCTGAGGACAATGTTGATAAATTCATTCGGATTAATACAAACATTAAAACGTGAATTGAATAGCTAAAACTGTCAACTGGCTGTCGTTGGGCAAGCAAATTACTAGAGCTTCGCTTCTTGATAAAAATTTGTGCATAATTTAAAAAGGTCGAACAGCCTTGAAACGTGAACGGATTACAAACAGTTCAATACGGCTGTCGCAGGGCACTGTTTCATTCATGAGCTTAAAATTTTTTATGAAATACGTGTTCATACTGTTTCTTTAAAAAACACCAGTGCAAAATTCTGTAATAACGATTTATAAACCTCGATTAGCAGACTGCAGGTTGATTTCTATTGGGAGATTACGTTGGTAAGCAGTTAAAGTGCCATAACATGTGGGTTGTTCTGGTTCACATATGACCTGGTGTTTCGAGTTGATGCGAAATGTTTGGCACTTCATCTTGGTAGCCCGTCTACTCGCTCTCTCCTACCGTTCAAACTCTCCTCGTCTCTTCTCTTTCCTGATAAAGTAATAGAAAATAGTGATGGAAACTATTAGGAAACCTTTAAGTAATACAAAATTCTCAAAGGTTTATGGGATAAGATAGAAAGTGAATCAGTTATACCTGGGAGCATCCGCCACTGAGTCAATACTGCGTCTGCAATTCGGGTCTACTACGTACGAGGGCACATTACGTTTTTATGCCATAACAACATCCACTAGCGCTTGATCTTCAGCGGCACTAGCGGACGCGAGGGGAGCGGAAAAGTCCCCCTCTTTGGTGTTTTCAAAAAATTAGAACTTTTTCTCTAAGGTGTAGGTGGAAAGCCCTGAAAAACTGGCGATTCCCCCATTTTGATGACATTCCCTTCTCTTTGAAGGATAAGCTCGTCCGCCAGTCTTCACTGGTTTATCGTGTTGTGGTCAGTTGTATACCAATATTATTAATAATTATTTAACTTGCATTAGTTGGATGTTTAGTATTTTGTTTCATACTAGGAAATCAGCTGTTACATAATCTTCTTACTACAAGAAAAATCTTTATAGAGTGCCCTGAGGCATTTGGAAACCAACACATTTATAACTTGTTGCCATAAGTTTCGTCGAAGGAGACATTTTAGTAAAGAAGTTGGAGTTTCCCGATTTCGGCTGTCAACTTGTGTAATTTTAAGATATGTAATTTGGGATAAATCCCATACTCATAGAAATTTGCGCATCACAAACGGATAATCCATGTCCAACAACTACTATGTATATAAACAAAAATAAGCATCCGTCTGGGATGCTTTATTGGTTTTCATATCCGGATAAATCTTATTTGCATTGTTAGCCAGTTTTACTTTCTAGGTTCTACTGTACTCTCGTTTGATTAGAGACTTTCGAATTAAGTAAGTAAGACTTCCATATATAACCACACATATGCAATCAGTGGACATTCCTATTACAAGTTTGTCAGAAATCAGGCACGGAACAGTATTTAAAATCAAGTAGGAGAGTGGCGCAACTTCGAATTTAATCTCTTAATCATTTGAGAATGCTATAACACTTTTTGCACTCCTTTCTACTTGATCAGGCCAGAGAGGATTACAACCAGAAGCTTATGTACTTAAAAATATCTTACATTCTTACATAATCTGGCATTATTTTATATGATTTAACATAACAAATCAATTCAAATAACTTGCAACAAGTGTTGTTGTCCTAATCACTATTTGCATAATGTGATTGTGAATTAATAATGAGCGGTTGTCAGATGTACTACGCCTTAATTGGGCTTACGTTTGCGAAGCACTGGGTTGCTGGTAACCCGAATGTGAGCGGATGAATGGGGCCAGATAAAACCCTATTGTTAGAAGGATTCATAAGGGTTGAGCAAAGGTTTTCCTGCTTTTATACCGGCAAATAGTACTTTAACAATACCATTTAATCGAAAGATGGATACTTTGAATCAATTATGTATCTTTTTTAAGTGAAACAGTACTGTTTTATATCACGGACATAGCACAACAGTGCCATTTGGCTCATGTTTATGCACTAATACATTCAATGCGTTTTGTTCCACGATTATTTTATGTTTAAGTTAGAATAGAAACACTTTTCAGTTTTAAAAGTCGGTTTTTGAATCAGAAACTCTTTCGATAGTTTAACTATACTGAGAAAAGTTGTTTTCCAGAAATAATCCCGAACCCAAATGATGGACTACGATTTACCGTGGAACGAAAACGACCTATCGCCTATGGACATTGAGGTGGCGCCGGGACTACGTTTATGGATGTTGTTGGGATTCATGGCGGGTATACTCACCTTAATGGGTGAGTGAGTGAGTGAGTGAGTGAGTGAGTGAGTGAGTGAGTGAGTGAGTGAGTGAGTGAGTGAGTGAGTGAGTGAGTGAGTGAGTGAGTGAGTGAGTGAGTGAGTGAGTGAGTGAGTGAGTGAGTGAGTGAGTGAGTGAGTGAGTGAGTGAGTGAGTGAGTGAGTGAGTGAGTGAGTGAGTGAGTGAGTGAGTGAGTGAGTGAGTGAGTGAGTGAGTGAGTGAGTGAGTGAGTGAGTGAGTGAGTGAGTGAGTGAGTGAGTGAGTGAGTGAGTGAGTGAGTGAGTGAGTGAGTGAGTGAGTGAGTGAGTGAGTGAGTGAGTGAGTGAGTGAGTGAGTGAGTGAGTGAGTGAGTGAGTGAGTGAGTGAGTGAGTGAGTGAGTGAGTGAGTGAGTGAGTGAGTGAGTGAGTGAGTGAGTGAGTGAGTGAGTGAGTGAGTGAGTGAGTGAGTGAGTGTGTGAGTGAGTGAGTGAGTGAGTGAGTGAGTGAGTGAGTGCGTGAGTGAGTGAGTGACAATAGTTTTTCACTTCCAGTTGTGACTGTCTGCTGCTTCATGAAAATCAGAATTCCACGCACAAAACGTCAAATCGAATTGGCTTCTGCCAGGAGAAAACTAATGAAAAAGCGAGAAGCCGATGCTGCAACCAAGGCTGCTAATAGTTAGTGGCATAGTATTGACCTACGTGCTTACATTATTAATCCACTAGTGTCAATAACATGTAGAACTGACCCTACTCACTCACTCACTCACTCACTCACTCACTCACTCACTCACTCACTCACTCACTCACTCACTCACTCACTCACTCACTCACTCACTCACTCACTCACTCACTCACTCACTCACTCACTCACTCACTCACTCAATAATTCACTTACTGTACAGAAGACAAAACGCAACTACGCCTTTCCATGTCACCGAGTCGAAACGCTGACTCTGAGCACACCTCCAATGGAAAGAAGAAATACAGACATCGGCCGGACACGGAAGACTCAGGTTGTTGAACACCCATCTCAAACTTGAATCTGTTGTAGTTTGGATAGACGGACGAAGAAGCTGATATGCGTACGGTACAGAGAGGTAAAATCTTTTTTCTAAACTGATCCCACTATCCTTCAGGCGCTCATTCCATCTTGTAATAAAAACGTATTTTTCCAGCAAAGAAACATTATGAAAGGACTGTTTTTGTCTTTGAGTTTGCACAGTTTACTTTTATCAATCGCAAAGCCTTATCATTTACTTGGGTGTGAGAATCCGCCGAGTTCCAACCCAACATAAATTTTTTTCGAGCTACTCTCTGCGAGAATCTCTTATCTAAGTGAGTGAGTGACTGATCGATTGACTGACTAAATCTCGCACTCACTTATCGAAAGATAGTTTGACTGACTGACTGAATCACGGCACTCACTCATTAAAATAATGTTTGACTGACTGACGACCTGACTCAGCTACCGACGTTCATCGACTGCATCCGACACGGACAACGCTGACTACACTGGGTGATGATGATCTGGAGATGGTGCACTTGGGCAATGCCACGGATAATGGCGGCCTGCAGGATCGTGGTATCGTAACCCAGGTTGATCTCTGCCAATTTGCTGTGTTGCTGCGATGTTTATGCTCAGGAAATTTTTCTTAAACAGTTTTCTGTGCACCGATGTTTTCATTGAATTTCGTGAAATGGAATCATTTCGGAAATAATTTTTTTATTATAGTTTGTAGGGCCTTACAATTATCTATACGAAAACTCCAGAAAAACTTTGTTCAGATTACATTTCATGGAAGAAATTATCAAAAAGACGTTTAAAATCTTTGTGCGAGAATTTTAGTTGGCAAAACTCAACAACGACTAAATGTACTGAAGATAATTTTTACTGTATTGAAGGGAAACGATTATCATAATTTTCAGCTCAGTCCATCATGGTTTTTAAAGTTGCTCGTTTTTTTAAACGTTTTTGTATCTGACTTGTTCGTATATAATGTTTGCCTGTTTTCAGGTAGTTGATAAACAGTATGATCGACGGAGGAAGAAGGAAATCATAACGGATGTGTGATACAAATACATAGATATGTATGTATAGTTATTTTGATATTTATTGATAATTTTACTACAATATCATGTTACTATTGTATTTTATTTGAACTGTATAAATCGAATAATTGAACACAATAAGACTTTGTATACTACGAATAAATACCAACTGAGGATTACTAGTTCCTTGTTAGCGTAGCAAACCAATGGTCTGACATGTGTCATTGGATGATCATTTCGGACTAGTTTTTTTTACCAGCAGTACCATGTGGGCAATGAATGAACCAAGGAGCCCACAGTAGGGAGTAAGTGAGTGGGTGAGTGAGTGAGTGAGTGAGTGAGTGAAAGAGAGTGAGTGTGAGTGAGTGAGTGAGTGAGTGAGTGAGTGAGTGAGTGGAGTGAGTGAGTGAGTGAGTGAGTGAGTGAGTGAGTGAGTGAGTGAGTGAGTGAGTGAGTGAGTGAGTGAGTGAGTGAGTGAGTGAGTGAGTGAGTGAGTGAGTGAGTGAGTGAGTGAGTGAGTGAGTGAGTGAGTGAGTGAGAGAGTGAGTGAGTGAGTGAGTGAGTGAGTGAGTGAGTGATTGAGTCAGTCAGTCAGTGACAGTGTGTCGGGCGTCGGTTGGAGTCGGTTATAGTTCGTGGGTAGTGTAATCGGTCGGTTAATCGGTCAATCCTTGGTTTGGTCGATAACTCGGTTGGTTGGCTGATTTATTCATGGCAGGGCTGTCAGTTAGTCGGTTAGTTGGTCGGTTGGTTTGCAGATGGGTAGCATAATTGTTGGTTAATTGGGTTTTCGGTCAGTCTATTGATGTGCTGGTGAGTGATTCAAGCGGTGAGTCCGAGTCGGTTGGTTCTGGATTTTTAGCTAGTGGCTTCGTTGTGAGAAGCTATGTCGGCGGCACAGTTGTTTGGTTGGTGGTTAGTCTGTTATTTTGGAATTTCATCGCTAATTTTTTTGTTTTATAATACGGTAGTCCATGTTGAACTAAACGGTTTGCTGCTTACAAAACATGTGACAGAAAAGGTTTACAAAAAAATTACAAAAAATCATTTTTTCCGTTAAAAATATACCCACTACTGTCATATAACAGGATTCTGTCATATAACAGGATCCTGATCCTGACTCCGCCTCCAGTCCAGAATTCTGATGTTTCAACAATACGAACAAAAAACGTGACGTGGCAAAACTTTAAACTTCGTGTTGAAACTGAAATATGTGTTTTGGATCGAAATTTCTGACATGTCAGTTTATTTTCTTGTTGCTCGCTCACAAATTCACTGACTCCCTCAATCACTCAGTTGCTTAATCATCCCTCACAAATTCAATTACACACTCAATTATTCATTTAATCACTCATTCAATCATTCACTCACTGTACCCAATCATTCACTCGCTTACTAAATCAATCAATCGCTCATTCATTCACTCACTCCTTGCTTCCTACACTTCCCATCTCAACCACTCACACAGTTAATAGCTCACTCACTCACTTACTTTCTTCTTCCACAGTCACTCAATCTCTCACGCTCTCACTCAATCGTTCCTCACTGACTGAATCACTCACTCACTAGCGGACGAGAAGAAGAGGGAAAAGTAGAATTCCTTCTCTTTGGTGGTGTCAAACAGTAGAATTTATTCTTCAAGGTGTAGGTAGAATGGCCAGATTTCTGAAAATTCATCCATCCTTCGGAAATAATCCCCTCCCTTTGAAGGTGTCGTCCGCCAGTGCACTCACTCAAACCCTAACTCACACATTTATGAACTCAATCACTCACTAACTCACTCACTCACGCAGTTACTAACTCACTCACTCAATTCCCTACGCATGCAACCGCTCACTCACCCATTCATCCGCTCACTCACTTAATCACTCACTACACTCTCTAAATTCTCTGACTTACAAACTCACTCACCAATCATTCACTTAATTGCTTAATTAATGACATACTTAATAACCCACTCACTCACTTTCCTACTCACACACTCACTCAATATTTCACTCCCTCACTCACCCGCTCACTCACTCACTCACTCACTCACTCACTCACTCACTCACTCACTCACTCACTCACTCACTAACTCATTCGTTCATTCACTTACTCACTGACTCACTCATTCATTCACCCACTGACTCATACACGCACTCACTCACTCATACACTCACTCATTCATAAACTCACTCACTCCCTCACTTACTCACTTACTCACTCACTCACTCACTAACTCACTCACTCACTCACTCACTCACTCACTCACTCATTTGTTCATTCACTCACTCACTTACTCAAAAACTCACTCACTCACTCACTAACTCAGTCATTCATTCATTCACCCACTCACTTATTCACTCATACACGCACTCACTCACGCATATACTCACTCACTCATATTTAAACTCACTCACTCCCTCACTCACTCACTCACTCACTCACTCACTCACTCACTCACTCATACACTCACTCACTCATACACTCACTCACTCCCAAATTTTCGACTCATTTTTTTTGTGAATCCAAAATACGATTTATTATTTTTTTTAGATTTTGTATAGTGGTTTTCCTATCAGCTGTTGAAATAGTCAGTATATATCGAACCATTTTTTCGCGAATTATTTTGAAGGAACTCTAATTATTCGAGTTTTTAGTAATTTTTAATAAATCTTGACCCACTTTCATTTCATAACTAGCTAGCTATTATACAGATCATGTTTTGTTTGTTTTTTCAGCCGGTTTTTCATGGCCCGAGTTGACTGGTGTTATAATATTGACGCCTCTTCTTCAGTTCAGATCAACACATCAAAACACATTATTGTACGTTAATTATTGAATAAGTCATGGTAAATATTGGCGGCGAGAACGGAATGAACGTCCCGTCGGGCCACGGCGAGTTTTTCGACCAGAATGCCGGTGGCGGACCGGAGGACCAGGGATCCGACATGCGATCGGGACATGACGACAAATCCAGTCGGGTTAGTGAGTTAGACTTATTTATTTAACTGAAGCCATAAAAGCACACTAATATCATCAGAATCTTGTTTTCATATTAGAGAATTAAGTAAACTGACGGGCAATGGTAGAAACCACAGCAACGCGTCACGATCTGTGTCTCAACTCGAATTTCGATCTTCGGATCGCCAGTTAGGCTGGCACCCTACGCACTAGACTAGGCAGGTGCCATAATATTGGGGTAATTTTGAAGTATAAGTACAGCTATGAGTATGAATCGTTGAGGAGCAGCTCAATGAAAAATCTAGCGCATACATCTGGGATATTTGGTTATTACGACCTGTTGATCGTTTGATCCGTCGACCGAAAATATTATCTCTTGTTCTAAAAATCTTCTAAATTGACCGGTTGACAAGTTCGCTCGACCGGGTGACTGTTAATGAACAAGTAATGAAGATACGTACGATCAGTACAACCCATCATACAGACGACCAGAGGTGGGCCGCTGGGGGGGGGGGGGGGGGGGTAGGGGGTTACCCCCACTTTTCAGGGCCGGCGGGTAGCACCCCCCCCTAGACAAAATTTAGGTCGCCTACCCCCTCTCCCCCCTACTCGAAATTTTTGAGAAAATCGGCCTCAAAACCTCGATTTTGAGGCTTATTTTTCAAAAAATTTTGGTTGTGAGAATTTTTTTTCGAACAAACACGTTTTCTGGGTCAATTTTCTTGGTTAAAACCTGAAAAAACCGGTACATGTGATGTTTATACCTTATAATAGGAGATTTTTTTTAGCAAAAACAAGCAAAAAACAATTTTTTTGCGAAAAAAATTTTTTCTACCCCCCTACCCGACCTTACCCCCCCCCCACTTTTCGGGGCGGGGGGGGGGGGGGGTAAACTGAGATTTCGGAATTCTACCCCCACCCCCTGCAAAACGCCAAAAAACCCGGCCCACCCCTGCAGACGACTCATGATTGAAGCACTTGATTGAAGTTATTGATTTGCAGACATTTCGTATGTAATTTAAAATTCTGATGTGTGTTTTAGACTCCGTACACCATGCCCGGCGTTCTCCACTTTATCCAGCACGAATGGGCTCGATTCGAAATGGAGCGCGCACAGTGGGAGATGGAAAAAGCCGAATATCAGGTTGATGATTGAAGTAAAACCTTTCATTGTTGTTCATATTCAGTGAACATGCATACATGAATTTCGTATATACGTTTTTTATAACGATAAACATTATGTGAATGTGAAATATGAGTGAGTATATAACTACAGCGGAATCTGAACAGTGCAACCAGTCTTCGAATTATTGAAATACAATAACTAATTCAACTTTTACTTTTATGTTCTGACTAATTTTCAAGTATTGTCGTATTTGCAGGCGCGCATCAGCTTCCTGCAAGGTGAGCGAAAGGGACATGAAAACCTGAAGCTCGATCTGGTGCGTCGTATCAAGATGCTGGAATTCAGTCTGAAACAAGAGCGCTTAAAGACGTATAAAGCGTTGCATAACGGAGAGGAACCAGACCTGGAAACACTCGGTATCGATGAAGCCGGTTATAACTGGCTTCTATTTATTAGTTTGTATCTTTTAAAAGTTCATTTTGTATATTACGAATCGAAACTATTTTATTCGATTGAATGGTTCGTTCGAAAATTTCATTTAGGTTGGTTTCCTTCGTTAATATCACGTTTTTTATCACTATTCACTAGCCCATGTTATAAAGTAAGTTGCCCATAAGTTTTAAGAAAAGAAACATCAGTTAATCATTTGGTCAATGTCTTGCATTACTATTAGGTTGTTTTATTCATTACTGGTTAACATTTCTTCATGCTAAATAAAGTTACCTCAATTGAAATTCATTCCATGTTAAGATGGCATGGAGCAGCAAGTGCCCATGGATGTGGATGCCGTCAGCAACGCTCAGGTGAACAGCAACGTCAGCTGGAAACAGGGCCGTCAACTGCTCAGACAGTTAGTTATAAAACAAACACATTTTATTTATAATTTCAAAAAAATATTCTGTATTTTATTTATCAAGTGTTTTCATTGCATTTATGTAATGTTTTATTTATTCGCAGATATCTGCAAGAAATCGGCTACAGCGAGACAATACTGGACGTGCGATCGTATCGGGTTCGTTCGCTGCTCGGACTCGTGCCCGGTGATTCGGCGGTGCCTTCCGGTGAAAAGTTGGTGCTTTTTACCTTTTTTGTTAATCGTAAATCGGATGACCGTTGTTTCACTATTTGTGACTTGGTATCCTACTTTGCTATTATGGCATAACAACTGAACAAATTTCATTTGAAATTTTGTTAGTAGGGGTGGGGGTGACGCATGGGGGGTGATTTTTAGGGTGAACGGTGAGTGATCATCAGCCGGTAATAAGAAGTACCTTTCAATGGGTCTAGACGTATTTAAAGTAGGGAATTTTTTACAGAAATCGCTCAGATGACATACAATTTGCAAAATTTAATGATTTGATGCTTGATAAATCGAGTGTTGTTGTTGCAGACCGGAGGGTGGAGTGGGTGTACCACGAGACATGGCCGAACGAATGCTTTACGAGAACCAACAGGCCGTCATGGACACGTCCGACTTCATCAACCCCTCCTACAACAAAGGCGGCAAACCGGCGCCCGTTGAAGAATCTCACAGGTTGGTATTATGAGTTTTTTTTACAAAATAAAAGTTTGAATAAAAATAATCATAAATATTTTTGTTATTGATTGTAATTTTATCACCCACTCACGTTTTCTGTTTCCGTGATTCCAGTGATTCGGACGACGACGGGGTGGACGGCAAAGCAAAGCCGTTGAAACGCAAGGTAACTTCTTATTCATGCTCTTCTTAATGAATGACCGTGGAATTGGGATTTATATTGTTTTATGGTGTCCAACTAATGGATACACCAAAATCCCTACGGTAGTTGTTTCGTTTGATTGGTTGTCGTCAGCCATCAGTATTGTTACTGTTACTGATTTGTGTGGGCCTTGTTAAAACGGACAACTGTAAACGTAAACCATTGTGTGCTGTGCTGTGTTCTTCTCTCTTTTTTGATTAGGTCAAATGTTCATATTTCCCGCTTATTACCCGGCATCGATGTCAAAGTGGCTTGTTGGGTATTTAATTCGAACAGATACCTTCATTTACAGGAAGAATCAACGAATCTGGCACCCGATGAACAGGAGGCTTTAAACGAATTTGAGTTCCTTTCCGGCGAAACGGCCTACGACCGGGCCGGATACGGAAAACAGAAATCTACGGTCGGTTTGGCGATCATAGAATTGAACAATGTTATGTTATGTACCTATTACTTTACCTCAATAGTATTTTCTTAGTTTTTATCCACGATATCATATGGTGTAGTATTTTATGTATTTATTTCAGTCGTCCGATGGCAGTGGAGCCGGTACGGACTCTCAGTGGAACATTGACCAGAGTCAGTTGGACAAGATGAAGAGCCAATATCGGTTGGGTTTTTTATTCTGGAATATTTTTGTAATACATAAAGGAGACAACACAAGTTGAGTTCATATCTTCATGTTTTTTTAAATCATTACAAAAAGCGACCATCATCTTTGGCTCCGTTTCTAACTAAATTTACCACTTTTTGGAGTGATGTGTTCTACGTTTCAGGATGGAAGCCAAGCACAAGAAGGCCAAACACGACCTGACATCGATGATCCAGATGCTGGACGGTGGGCAGGCGGGTGAGGCCGGTCAGCCACAGGCACCGGAAGGTGAGCAGGAATTCGAAGACGGTTATTTGCTGTGGGATGCACGGTTTATTTGGTTGCTTATTGTACTATTTTTCATGGCCAGCTCTATTCATCTTATGATAAAAGTTCTGATATGTTGATTGTTGGTCATCATCAATACATTTATTTTAGTTTGAATGAGAATTGGAAGTTTTTCTTTCGTATCGAAATTTATTCGCTGATTGTTCAAGTTTCACGCACAGACACATTTGTGTCTTCTCCATTGCTGTGGTTGCACCTCACCGCGAGTTTTAAGGTTTCTGACTGACCACTGCATATTTTACGGGCAATTCACCATTAAGAGCATCAATATGTTTTAGAAGTGCTTTTACTTCTTTATATTGCCTTCAAAATAAAACACATAAACAGCATCTTATTTGTTTTCTGATGATTCAGGTGCCAAAAAGGATGGACTGGAACAGTACGTGTTTGGTACATCTGGTACGCTGCCAGCTGACATCGACTCGGCCTTGGGTCTGACAGCCACGGGCACTGGAGCACGTGGTGTTGACATCAGGGACGAATTCGTTGGTTTCACACTTTGTTTTGAAATGTATCTTTCTATAATCATAGCTTTATATTCGATTGGACAAAAACCTTCCCGATGATTGGAAATTCTATTAACATGGAAAGAAACATTCACATCTAGAGAAATGAAGTTTCGGTTTAATTACAATACTAACCATACGAAACCAAGAGTCCAAACTAGACTGTTTGTGTGGCTGGTAGATATGCTATAGTTCAAAATCCCATCAGTTACGTACCGAACTTTTTATACTCATACTGTATTATATACTTTCGTAGTAATTTCTGTTAAACTTGACTAATTGATGATGCTGAAGTATTTTTTTACGATTTTCTCTATATGCCTGAACCTGGTTGATTATTATGTGTCAATTGCAGATGAACGACGAAGACGGTGCGCTGCCGAAGAAGTGGAATCTCAAGTACACGCTGCGCAATCATTTCGATGCCGTCCGACAAATGCAATTCCATCCGGTTAAACACATTTTTAATTAAACAAACTCAGAGTTTGTTGAGTTGTTTTGACATTTTGCTTCACATCTGAATAGAAAATAATAATAATAAAAACATTCTAAACGTTTGCATTGGCTTTGACCTATAATATATTCAATTTTTGGGTTATTAGCGAATTGAAGAAAAGGGAGAAAAACTGATTATTGTTTAACTAATGAGTCTTTATTTAGGTGGAACCTCTGGTGTGCACAGCGAGTGACGATGGCACGGTCAAGCTATGGAATCTGGCACGAACCAATGTGGATGATTCGACCAAGACGACCATCACAGATCTCGAACCCGTTTACACGTTCAGGGGACATCGGTTAGTCTAGTAGGGGTTCGGACTGATGTGACCATTCATCTTGCGTTTATTTATTGAATAAATGAGACTGAGAGTACAATCAGCGTGCATGCAATGTTTAAGTAAATGAATCCGTTTTTGATAAACTTATTCGTTGCGCGGATCTGTGAGTGAACGTTTCAGTGACTTGCATTCGAAGTGTGATAGACTGACTAGTGGAAATTTTGTCATTTCTTACTCATACTTCGTTGTCTAACTGCTTAATCAACTTATTTTAGTAGGCAAAAATTCTGATAATACTAAATTTTGTAGTCTATATTTGGTAATCATATGATTTGCAGCGGTGCCGTTCTGTCACTGGTTCTGTCGCCAACAGGCGATCAGTGCTATACGGGTGGTGCTGACGGCACGGTCAGGTGCTGGAATGTGCCATCACCTTGTATGGAAGTTTATGATAAATTCGGTTGGTCATCCACCTTGAATCCAATTTTAGATAAGTGAGATCAGTTATTGCAACTCAAATTTGTTAATCTGTTGTACATTTTCTGTGAGTTAGTTTAGTGTATTATGAAGAGTTCATGATGGAAAATGCATAATAATACACTCAGTGATTCAAAAGTAAATGATTAACAAATATATTTTATAATATTTTTAAATAATAATAATTGTTGATAATGGTTGATTGCAGACTCATCCGTATTAACGGAGACACTTCGCGGCCACCACAATGCCGTCTGGTCGGTGGCCTTCCACGCCTCCGATAACCGACTCATCAGTGCCGGTGCCGATGGCGCTGTCAAGTTGTGGGAACCGGGTTGGCATTTACTTTGACATTACAAACTATTTTGGTTGATCAATACAAGGTCTTATAATCAAGTTATCATGATAATTTTTATCCCCAATAATTGTTTACGATGAATTGACCGTTCTTATGTACCAGTACCAGATGATTTGTGAAAAAAATCTCGTAAATTTGAACCCGGGCCAACAACAGATTCAAATTGCGCGCTTGAAATTTCTCTGAGTTACAAGAAGTCACGTCATGTCATGAAAAGCTATAGTGCGCAAAACCCTCTAAGTATCAACTGACGCCTTTTGTTTGAATAATGATGTTTCTTTCAATACATCAACACATCAATGACAGTTTAACTCATGAGTGATAGTTATTCAGGAGCACCCGAGCCCCTGCTGAAGACGTACGGTCCACCGCGTGCCGATGCCGTACCCACGTCTATTGATTTCGTGTCCACCGAACCACAACAGGTCGGTTCAGTTCAACAACTGGTCATATATCATTCTCAGTTGATTAGCCGGCTGCATTTGAATGCAACCTATTTTTGAATGTTAGTAAGATTGTTGCGTGTGCGTTTATGAGCAAAATATGGAGGGAAGAGAGGAGACAAACCTCTTATAAAAAATCACATAGGTAATAATTTGAAAAAATCACTGAGAAAAACGGTGGGATTTCTGAATTGGTCGACTTTATCGATAACTCTAGTATAGCAATAATTCTTACTAACCCAATTATGTAAACAGTAGTGTTTTGACTGATATATTCGTTAGTCTATTGATTACCATTACAGGTGTTGGTTTCTTATTATCCCGGTACCGGTGCGTCCATTCTGGATCTGGAAACCGGCAAGACCGTCGTCAAGTTCGACTGCTCCACTGATGGTTTGTTTTTGTACTTATTTATATCACTCAGTGGTGCTTTTTAATAATTTTAAGTTACATGTAGGAGTAGGCCCACTTGAACGGGTTTGAAAACCGGCTAGTGAACGAAATAGTGTCACTGAAACGTCATTGACAGCGCCGAATCGTAACGACGTTTTATGATAGATTTCAGATTATCAAATAAAAAAAATATAAAAGATTATCAATAAGTAACAATAGTTTTAATAAGAGTCAATGGATAATTGTATTGATTGCAGACGGTCAAGTGGCGCGAGTGACCAAAGTGGCAGCGCATCCGACCATGCCCGTCACGGTGACTGCCGGTGAGGACAGACGTATTCGATACTTTGATAATAATACTGGTTGGTTGGATATAAGGTTGTAATTGTTATAATTTTATAATTATAACCGAAAACAAAAAAAATGTTTGGTTTGTGGAAGATATCGCTCGAAAAGTGTGCTAATTACTCATTTTATGTGGAATCACGTCGCTTGCTATATGGCTGTCGCCATTTAGAGTTATGAACGAATGGTTTCGACTGATTGTGGTCGTGTTGACCAATGAGAGCACGTTATTTTGTTTTGTTGTAGTTGAAGATGATTTCGACATATCTGTACAAATTGTGTGACCGTAACTTTGAGTGTGGTCGATAAATATTCATTGGATTATTTTGTGTGTTTGTAGGCCAACTAATCCACGGCACGGTGGCACATGTTGAGGCCATTTCATCGTTGGCACTCGACCCCAATGGCTTATATCTGCTATCTGGCGCACACGATGGATCGTTGCGGTTATGGAACATGGAGAAGCGAGTGTGTTTACAGGTTAGGGCTCTTTTTATTCTTTCATTTTCTTTGTTTCCTTCCTTTACATCTCATTATGTAGTTTATCAGCCGGCTCTGTTTTTTGCTTTCGAGCACTGATGTAATTAGGTGATTGTGGATATGATGATGTGACCGCATTTATAGTCTTTGTCGCATGTCTAGTGTAGTGCATTGGGCACCAGCCTCAAAAACTATTGTTCCTAAGTTTTAAACCTGATATACAGATCCTGACGCGTTGCTGTGTGGGGTTTGCCATTGCCCGTCAGTTTATTCAACCTTTCTGGCCACTACGAAAACACCAGTCTGTCTGATAGAGTACTAGTATGCCTTGAGGGCTTCCGTAATGAAGAAGTGCCCGTGAAAATATGCCAATCGTTTGTTATATCATGGTATAATCAAGTTGTAATTATTGTTCAGGAGATCGCGGCGCATCGGAAGAAGCTTGACGAATCGGTGCTGGCCGTGGCGTTCCACCCGTCACGTCCGCTGATCGGTAGTGCAGGTGCCGATGCACTCGCTAAGATCTACCAGTGATCGTACATATACGCCTCGTAATTGGTTATAAGAGAAAACGAATTCGGTTCACGACCATCGAATCGCGATTTTTCACAATCATGAAGCGGACATTTTGGTTCTAAAAAATCCAAAACGTGGCACTGAAAATGTATCACTTGTGAATCTGGTTCTGGACTTGAGAATCTGATTCTGGCCATGCCAAAACTGGATTCTCAACTTCATGGGTTTTCGTACTTTTAATCATTTCTTTTGAATTATAATCAATTATGAGGTCAATTACACGCTCATGTATTATCTGTATGTAACTCAGCTTATTACCATAGTATAACCAGAAATTTTTTCGTGTCGCATGAAAAAAATGATTTGTCGACCTGACATGCACGACAGCTGTTAGTGTTGTTGTTACAAAACAGCTTTTCGATGCAATTTTCGTGTGCTTCAAAGCTCGTATAACTGAAATGGTGCGACACAATCTATTTTTTTGGCTACACCTCATCTCAGTCGCTTCAGGTCTGTCCGACCAAAAATCTTTAACCACCACCGTTTCCAGCTGTATAAAAATTCATTTCTCTGATCGGGTTCGATTCAGTTGACTGAACTTCGTTTTTAGTTTTAGTTCAATCAAGGGAGTGGATGGAGATTTTTTGATTGGGCAGTCCCTGGTTCAATAGCATTGGGTTTTTTCATCGCAAATTTTATGTACCAATACCAATGCTTTGAACCTTTTAATTAGATCGACTGAAGATCACAAAAGATTGTATGTGCTTGATCGATGAAAACGGCTAACCCTGATTGTCCTGTTGTTCAAAATTGCGAGTATTTCTTTATAAAGGAAGTTTTATATAAGTCTTCTGCGTATTTCAGTGTGGGAGTTTGATCAATAACTGTTCAGATGAATAATCTGATTTCCCAGACTGTTTTATCTGATATTGCTGGCTCAATAAGTGATTTATTACATTTTGTTTCGAATTTATTTTAATTAATTTTGTTTGAACATTAATAACTTGCTATTTATGCTTTATTCAATTGTAGTCGCATCACGTTCCCGGCGTATAATATGACACAGTATATAATATATAGACTAAGTATTTATGGTGATCATATTCTAATTCATAACGCGTTTTTTACTGAATTTACAATGTTACATGTTGATTGCAAATTGGCTTAGTCGGTGGTGATGTTAAGAGAAATGAATGAATGAGTAGAGAAACAAAAAGTTTAAAGTCACAGTCATTGATTCAGTCGTTACTTTACTTTGAAAAGTTTTGTCTTTCTCGCTTCTCGAAATTTACGAGAATTAATAGTCAAATTCATTCATTAGTCTTCACAAATCTGAGCATTTCATAAAGTCGAATTCTGCAGCAGTCAAGCTATTTCTTTATTCATATAATTTTTTTGCATTTTATTGATTTTATTCATTAATATTGTGAAGTGTGACCATGTTTTCCGCATTTTATTCTAATATTTTCGCCTGTATAATTATACATTATATTATATTATATTATTTTAACTCATGATATTTATGATATAATGTCAATTTCGTCCACTCCAATCCGTTCCAATGTGTATTCCACTTTTGAGGGTAATTTATGGATAAGCGTAACTGTAAAAAACTCAGGCAAAGTATAAGCGTAAAAATATCATCTAGTTTTCAGACATGAGAACACCTATTAACCAACCGAAGTTTTCGGGCTTCATGAGTGTTGACCGTGAAATACCCATCGTGTGAAATATATTATGAAGCATTAGTAGATTAACAAGCGAAAAAATTGTCTTATTTTTCTCTCACATCACAATGCACATATTCGATGTACAATTCGTTTATTAATTTTGTGATTTTCTTGATTCATTGTAAAGTTGCTTGTAAATCCCGTGTAATTCTAGGTTCATTATATCCTAATTATCACCAATCATCACATACTTAAACTGGTCCCAAAATGGGTACAGAACAAATTGAAACAGATTATTTTGTCATTTGTATACTGGAAACTAGAACATTCTGGACTATTTATAGTTATTTGAGCGTCCAAGAGTAAATGATAACTATCTGACTTTTGCTACTTTTCCGTTGAGGAGGTTGGGTATGCCTGATTGGTTCAACAGCCCTTTTATCTCGATTTTAATAATCAATTGATTGGTTATGCTTTGGCAATATGATATGTTCTTAGATGGATTTCTTCGATTGTAAACTCTTTGATCTGCACAACCAGCCAGAACAAAATTATTCCATAATACATATTCTACTGGGAGTAAAAAACTTTTTTTGTACTGTATTCTAAAGCATACTAAAAACGGTGTCTGTTTAGTTTTTTAGCGTTTTTTTGCTTACCGAGTTTTCCTCCCCATACTTGCTCGTACATAGAAGTACATTTTTATTTATATCAATAAGCGTTTGGCTGCTAAATGAGTCGAAATAAACACAAATTGAAAATGATCGATGGATTTCGGGAATTTTGAATTATTATAAAACCTAAATATATAACCGACTAAAAGAATAGTAGAGAACAAATATCAATGTACATTTTATCACATGATTAGGATTAGAAATGTATTTTGTTTGAGCAATCGTTTAGTAAAATGCTGCATATATGAACAAATTCATCAGGTTTTGGTGAAGTTATAAAACCGCATCGTGACGTTATGAAATTCTGCAAGGCGCTACGCGGTTCCTTGATCAGTCATGAAAAGTTTGCTTCTTTTTCTTAAGAGTTGTTTCCCCTACAACTTACTAGTAGAATCATCACAACTCACCAAGCCAATAATAATAATAGTAAATGCGCAGTGTCATCAATATTTTGGGTCTAATCCGTCCTACATAAACAAAACGGTCGAATCATGCTCGACACTCTACCAAGACACGATTTGGTATCGTAAACCAAATCATCAGCCAACAAGTCCCCATCTCTGACGGGAAACGGTTTAATTGAATCCAGATAAACCGTGATTATCTTGTTGTGGAAGTCAATATCAACAATGGCTTGAGCATCGTATTTTGATGAATGGTCGTGCTCGACAGACCACGAGTGAGTTATCAGTTTGAGGAAGACAACGAAGGAACTGGTGAAGGGCAGGTTGATGAGACGGGTGACGGCGCTGAGAGCTAATGTTTCGCAGCGCTGGTCGTTGTAACGCGTGTTCTCCGTGTTGAGCACCTGCATGTTTGGATCATAATCAATTTTTGTTAATATTGATAAGTTTGTTTTTATAAAAAATCGTTGATGTTGATGGTTGTGGTTGTTGTCAAGCACATTATATGAGTGTTTGACAAAAACCATGACTCGAATATAAATGTCCAACCTGCAAGACGGCTTCCCCGGCCTCGTGTTTGCCAAAAGCCAATACATTGCCATATGAAGCGTTGTGCAGATTGGTGGTATCGATGTCGTACAGCTCGACGGGCATTGAAGCTATCACCTACATATAAAAAAATACAATAAATATCACCTACAAGCTATCACCTAAATATCATCATATGAAGCTGACCACTATTAAATCAGGTTCCGAATCGCTGTTTCGCTGATTTTGTAGTGAACATTGGAAGTTGATGTTGTGTTTGAAACTCTAGATTATAGTCTTTTCTGTGTTTTTTCTGAACCATTACTTACAAATTTAAGGTTTTTAAGCCAGTTTACTGATCGCGTGAAAGTAGTTAACATTTAAACAAACTGACAAATAGTGGCGTTAATATTAATAACTGTCTTTACTATGTATTAATGTTATAAAAAGTTCAATTTTCGATGATCTATTGCAATGACTATCTCACCTTAACGGTAAATTTTTCTCCAATGGGTGTCGTGGCACTGAATTCCTTCAGTTGCTGGTATTTGAGCACCATGAAAACCGAAAAGTTTACGGCGCCGAAAATGGCCAAAAGGCGTGCGCGATGTCGTTCAAAGTATCGAGCCATGCTCGGGATTAGATAGGGATCGCTCAACATAATGTTGTTGTTGTTGTTGTTGTTGTTGTTGTTGTTGTTGTTGTTGTTGTTGTTGTTGTTGTTGTGGTTTTTGTTGTTGTTGTTGTTGTTGTGGTAATAAGGTTATTGCAACCACCATCGCTGAAAAAATACATCGCAAATGTATGTTCTGAACAAACCCATTTTGTACCAAAATACATACATACATACGCCACGCACACAGACATATATTTTATAACAAACGCAATGGTTATGCACGATACCAGAGGGAAATAATACACTTGACTTGACTTGTATTTATTTATATATAAAATGGGTTACTTACACAAATTACAGTTCAGTGAAGTATGGCACACATCATGTACGGAAAGGAATGCAAGCCGTTTTGTTGCTGGACTACGCTACACGTGTGTGAACCTCTACACACTGGCGGACAAGATAATCCTCCAAAGAGAGTGGAATTTCATCAAAGAGGGGGAAATTGGGAGTTTTCAGATCTTTTTCCTACGCCGTAGGAAGCAAATTATACTTTTTGAAAAGGTCAAAGAAGGGAAATTCCAATTTCTCACCCCTTATCGTCCGCTAGTGCCTCTAAATGTGCGAGTTAACCAACCGGAAGCACCAAATACAATATTTAGTTTACGCCTTCTTAATTATTCAAGTGTTGAAAGAAAACATAATATGCAGGTTAGAAAAAAATATCACTGACTGGTTCAAAATACCGATGCACTATGCATCTCAGAATGATAACCATTCAAGATAAGACTGTGCTACCTGTGTTCATAAACATTTATAATTTATAAAACATATGATTCATTTTTCTGGCATACATACAATCATAAATAAATTATGGTTGCAGTGGGCCGTTTTAATCCGCGGCTTAACTGGGTCTTACAAGATAGGACTCGACTTGGAACACGCTTTCCTCACTTGGATCAACATGCATTTGCCGCAAAACAAGTTTTTTAAGACGTTTACATTGTACCGGCTGATAAAAAGCGTTTGCAACATTAACTCTGATATTTTTCCTACTAGAATGTATCAAATGTACGAAACCTACGTAACCGTTCATAAAATAATGAATATTTCACCAGTGGAAGTCCATCATGAGAACCATTTGTGTGACAAACATTCATAAAATAACTCTGCTACATATTTGTCATGTGCGCCTGATTTTATTTCTGTTTATTGATGGCTAATGGAGTCATCAATTGTCGAGTTTTGCAATGAATGACTTTGATTAGTGAGGGGTTGGCTGAATTTCAACTATACAGTATTTGCGTTTCGCGGCTATCGCATGCAACTTTCGATGGTACATATGTATATGTATTTAAAAAATTGCTATCAGAATGAATGCATATACGATCTCAATATTTTCTCAGAGCAAAATAAAGTTCAATAGAATTTATTTTTGTAATTACTGTACTTCAATGTATACTTAGGCAATTACCATAACATATGTAAGTATTTATGAACTCGGAGTCTGGAGACGATATTACTATATTGAGCCTGCAGAACGTGCACATAAACCAGGCATAGACTGCATTTGGGGAACATAATACTCCAAAGTAAACATCATCGAGTCGCATATCGTTATTTATTGATGTAACTATAACGGACGAAATACGTAATCGGAGATGTCTCTAGTTTCTTCACTCCTTTTCATGGTCATCCACTGTGCAATTTAGACAATCGATTAATAATCTACAGCCCTAGATTCCACTTGACACCGTGACTCAGACCTCCGACTAATTCTAGAAAATTTTGAAGAAACTACGTGGGATCGGTTAAAATTCATAGATACATACCGAGCCGGCCAGCATGCTTACAAAATGGATGAATCGGTCTGCAACTCCATTTATTTTCTCAAAGCTCAAGTAGCATGTTTTTTACCAACTATGAATGCTTTCCTAATGTGAGTTTGTTTACCCTAAATTTCTGTTGTAGATGGACAATTTACCAAGTCATAACCAGCGACACGAACTGTAAATGGACAATAATGCCATTATACCGACGATTGCCGGTTAAACGAGGTTCTCGGTGCCCATCTGAAATGCATGAAAACGAGGTAGCCGTTTCATGGTGCACAGTCCACTTTAACTTCGTAGGTATGGTTGGTTTATTGTTACCACGTGTGGCCTTGCATCGTCCCTGCGCACATGTGAAACATTATGACCATTTTTATAGTTCCTTTTTACTCATTAAAGTCAAAACTCAACCCATACAGTTTTCAGAATCAGTTTCACCATTGCATTTTAAAGTTTATAAACAAGAAAATAAAATAGTTGATCACCACAAAGTTGTTGTAACACGGCCACCAAAAATTTCACTAATGTTTCACATGCGCGCAGGAACAATGCAAGGCCACTTGCAGTAACAATAAACCAGCTATACATATTAGAATACTTGCAATGGCGAAAAACATTTGTGATAATCGTTGGTTCAACATTTCAAACTACGTCAGAGACATTGGACACTAAAATGTTTTATGAAATAAAACTGGACACTAAAATATCGTATTTGGTTGGAACAGATTACATATTTAAGTGTTATTGTCCATGTGTAAAAAAGGTTTCACATGATCATGAATCACCTACATACATAGAGTACGTAGGTACATAGTATTTCCAAAAGTGAAAAACGCTCGTGATAATTGTTGGCTCCACATTTCCGATCGGAAGCACGGATTGCAAATGACGTCATTTTGACGTTGGACACTAAAACGTTTTGTCAAATATCGTATTTGGTTGGAATAGGTTTCATGAAAAACGTTCTAAAAGAAGATTCCACATGTTGACATATCATGTGGCATGTCTTGATTTGGCACCTGAGAGGGTATGCCAGACCGATGGAACATCCTCCGGAAAGAAACCTGATCCGAAATACTGTGTTTGAGGTCGTTATGAGTCATACGAAAGCACTTGATTGTCTCATGGGTAAATACAAACATTGTACCCTCCTTTTATATAATGGCAAACGAATCAGGTGAAGAGAGCCGCGTATGAACTTGGTCGATTGTACATACGTACGTAAATTATGTATGTTTACGCTAAATGATTGACAGACTATAAAGGTTATGTACTTATTTACTGATCCATTCAATCGATTCGTAGCAACATCTTCTGTATCATGCGGTCTAACTGGAATACGTTATATAATTATCAATAATAAACCCTGATATATATTCTCAATCAACTTGTTATTCTTCAATCACTCAAGTCAAGTCAATTCAATTATTCAAATCAGATTCTCACTTGTCAATTAACCGATAAAGAAAAAACCCAATAGAAATCGTTATTGATTGATTTTATTCATCCTCCCAACGTTCAATATACTATTTTCAAATATATAAATCATTTTATATTGTAACAGAATAGTAATAATATTTATATTTATATTACATTGAGTGTTTCGGTTTCTTGTGGTGATGGCATTGTAAAACGTAAAATATATCCGAAAAAAGACATAACCGAAAGGAAAATCCAAAAATTTCACCATATAGCTTTATGATAAAAAATTGTTTGGCGGTTTTTGAATTGACCGGTTATTTCCTTTAAAAAGTCGTAGAATTATATCCAATTTCAGGAAAAAATATGGTTCATAAAGGTTCACCAAGGGTATTTTTCTTTTGCAAAAGATCATGTGATTTCCATTTCTTCTCTCATGAAACAGATTGGATACGTGAAACAGAATGATAATACACATTATAAAAGTCAGATTTTGTATGCACAAAAAGAACATAATATACAGTTGATAAATTTTGTGTGGTTATTTTACATGAAAGCCAACAATTGAGAGTGTACAAATAAGGTGTAAATGAGTATAACAAAGTCGTGGGCTACATACATAATGAGTTTCAATTTAGAAAATAGTCTGTTATGATTTGTCTGAATTGCCACTAAACACAGAAAATTATCACTTTTTGTTAGCTATTTTGTTGTTCATGATTATTCATACTCAGTGAAATGCAACTATTTTTATGTAAATAATAAAAAAGCCCGGACAACAAAGGAGCTCTTCTTAACCAATTTTAAACGGTAAATATTATATGTATAATAGTCGTGTTTTCCATGGAAATTTTAATAATACATCAAACTCTTTGACCAGAAAAATACGGTACGCATTTGATTGAGAAACAGTTTACAGAAACACGCTTATAAAAGATCTCGGGAATAGAAGGAAAATACATTAAGATGCTCGCGCTTTCGAAGAATTACATTTAGGAGGAAAGCATGAAGAAAGGGATAATGGAATTGTAAATGGAATTTTTTTGGGATTGGATTGTAACTTGAACTAAATATATGAACTTATATTAAGTAATAGAATTTATTATTGAATTGATCAAAATATTGCACATTAGCTTTTCCCGTAACTTTTCAACAAAGTTCAGCAGAACATACATAGCTCTGTAAATGTGCAAGATTTTTACTGGTTTTGAGGAAATATCTGACAAAAGAGCTATCGTTAAAATTCATAGTATATAATAATAAAATAGATAATCTGTATGATATATATGTTTTTTTGTTATATTTTCAGTCATTCAACATAAAAGGCCATGATTACCATGATGACACAAAATTAAAATTATTTTAAACATGTTATGAAAAGAATTTTTAACAAATATATTTTGCTAAAACAGCTGTTTTTTCGGATATAGCCTATCCAAAGCTTATTGTTTAGTCAAACTCATATCTACTTTTGGCGGGAGTAAAAATTTTTCATGTCAGACTTTATTCCATGATAGGTTATAACACTGGTTTTTTATAAAAATTTGCAGAATAAATTGTTAGTAATTTATTATAGAAAAACAATATAGCAACAAGAAAAATTATAATATTTTGTTATAGCACGTTGAATGTGAATCACAGCAAAGAATATTTTCTCAGTACTCCAACACTCTGTAAAACCTGTACAACATACCAATTCCAAACTCACTATATAAATAATAAGTATTTTTTATAAGTTGTAAATATTTTCAAAAATATATAACAAAAGCGACAGGATTTTGTATCACAAGCCAGGGTCATATAACAATAGGTCACGTTGTAAAGGGGATCACAAAATCATGGGACAATTTCGTATAATACAAAAATACAAAAATAGTATAATGAACATTGCCAACACCATTTGTTTGTTTGTATATATGCGGGTTAACAAGGGTATATATACCGGTGGGTCGATGGGAGGGAAACACCTAGTCAATTAGCTCAACTGCTGTACGAAAGGCTAAACAACACAGGCAATACTTTCTACAGAAAAATATATAAAACACCAGGAAAATAAAGAAGTACAAATAATTCTCTCTCTATTCATAGATAGAAGCTTACAGTCACCAGTATAGAGTGGGGAGAGTACTATCGTTCATATGGTACAACATGTACAAATCTACAAGTTAAATAAAAAATAATCGAATTTGATACAAACACTTTCGTATTGAGACTATATTATGGACGTAATGTTTCAGATAACTACATACATACAATATAATATATAAAACATGAATGTTATCGTCGTATTTATGCATCCGGAAGTACAAAATGAGTTTCACCGTTTATGTGAAGTTACGAAAAGTTATTTCCTACGGCTTCTAAAAACAAATCGCTGTGATTCAGTGGATTGAATGACAAAATATCTTCAAAACTTTTTTTTCTATATAATAATATAAAAAAGTGTACGGTCAGTATCTGTATGTATATGAAAGCGCGAGCGAACGAGTAGTTATCAATTAACAGGTATTTTATAACATATTTATACAACCAATCGGCATTTTAGAGTTCACTTCCGTTCAGGTATACTTCCGTATCTTACTTCCAATCCACATCACTCTACATGCCCATTAGTTCTATACACCAAGTATAAACATGTATAAACGAAGTAAATATAACAACAATTATGAGGGAAATGCACTCTGAAACATTTGCTGGCACTCGGTTAATTCGTTATGTTACACCAAATATACCGTAACGTTACGGCAATGTTACGGTAATATTTAGCGAGTAGTATCGCCACTGATTGAACCAGCACGACGTGCGGGCGGCATCAGACCCTTCTGGACAGCCTTTTGATGGGAGAACTGCAAATACATGTCAGTTATTGACAATGCTACTCACTCACTCACTCACTCACTCACTCACTCACTCACTCACTCACATGACTCACTCACTCAATCACTCGTTCACTCACAGCACTCACCATTTTCATCGGATACACGGGCGTGTTGCACTTTTTGCAGTGTTGTGAAATATTAGCGAAACACCTGGTTGATTGCCAGCGATGAGCACACGCACTGCACTTGAAGTAACCGAATGACTCGTTTGATCCTTGATAAGGAGTGTGGGCGTTAGGACTGCACTGCTGCATCACACGCTGCAAATAAGATTAGTTAGTTAGTCTGTCAGTTATTCAGTCATTCAGTCAGTCAGTCAGATAGTCAGTCAGTCAGTTCTTCACTCACCAAATGACAGTCGCTAATGTAGTGATCACCCCGTTGTTTGCAGCAGTCACAAATGTAAGTGAACGGTGGTCTGGGTCGGTCGTTGTTGAGGAACAGGGCTTCCTTGAGCTCTTGCAGTTCTGTAGGTGACAGGATGTCCTCAATATTGTCGGATCTGAAGTCAAACATGTCATGGTTATGTTTAATTGAGGGAATGAACAAGTTGAAGATTTGACTGACTGACTGATTGACTGACTGACTGACTGACAAAACGATGGAATGAATAACTGACCCCGCGTCTGAATGTGTCTTTGACTGGCTGGTCGACCGGCCATCCATACCACCAGTCAGACTCAGGTTGTTCTCGCTGTCGTATCGGTTGTCCGAATCGGATAGAACGGGTGATACAGAAAGCGATGAATGTGTGGACGTGGAACAGATGTCGAACGATCTCGATGGCATCTGACGACCCATTGGTGGTGCGTGTGATACCTGTAATGAGTTGAGTGAGTAAGTGAGTGAGTGAGTGAGTGAGTGAGTGAGTTAGTGAGTGAATGAGTGAGTGAGTGAGTGAGTGAGTGAGTGAGTGAGTGAGTTAGTGAGTGAGTGAGTGAGTGTGTGAGTGAGTGAGTAAAATGACTGACCTTGTTGTAAGCAGTTATGGGTCGGGCTGTTGGTGGTGGTTGACAGCTGAACATTTGTGGCGGAGTATTGGGACTGGAGTAGCCCATTGGCGAACTCACCGGAGGCGGGTTGTTGAAGCCAGGTGGTGGATACACGAATTTATTGAAGTTGTTGTTGTTGTTGTTGTTGTTGTTGTTGTTGTTGTTGTTGTTGTTGTTTTTGTTGAAATTTTGGGTGCAAGTGCTGGTGGGTGGCGGTGCAGACACATTTGTGATTTGGTTGTTCGTCATATTGCTTGCGTATTGTTGACTATGGTTCAGTTGGGTATTGTTATTGTTATTGTTGTTGTTGATGTTGTTGTTGTTGATGTTGTTGTTGATGTTGTTGTTGTTATTGTTATCGTTATATTTGTTGTTGAGAACGGCATTCTGATATGGGGATGTGCAACCGTTGTGTTGCAAGCCCGATGTTGGCGTGGTTGAGCTGGGCGGACTGTCGGAAAAGAACGACGACAAATTCGTGATCGGGTCTGGTGTCACACAAAAACTATCCTGAAAAGTAAAAAAAAGCTTGTCAAACAGTTAAAGAGCCTCAACTCACTCACTCACTCACTCACTCGCACTCACTCACTCACTCACTCACTCACTCACTCACTCACTCACTCACTCACTCACTCACTCACTCACTCACTCACTAACTCACTCACTCACTCACTCACTCACTCACTCACTCACTCACTAACTCACTCACTAACTCACTCACTCACTCACTCACTCACTCACTCACTCACTCACTAACTCACTCACTAACTCACTCACTCACTCACTCACTCGCTCACGCACTAACCACGCAGACGTCGCTGGCGGGTTTTGTGGCCAGCTTAATTCTTTCAAACGGTGATGGCGACCAAACGGATCCGCTGTTCCATCCGATGAACTTTCCGTCTTTACCAATCAGGGATTCTTCCTTGATCAGGGTGTCATTACCCTGGTACATGTTTTGGTGGCCTTGATAAGCGATGGTGTCGTTATTGGCCATCATGTTAAAGGTGTGATTGCGTAGACTGGAGTCGGTAGTGGAGTATGGCATCATATGATCGCAGCTTTTGTATTTATAGTCTTTTCTGTACACGATAATTATGCCTGCAAAGTAAATTTATGATCAGTGAATGGTTCGTCTTATATATGAATAAGTTTTATAATTAGATAACCTTTTTGAATGATGCAGAATAATTAGATAACCTTTAGAAACGTGTGGTTCATTGTACTATAAATATGAGCCATCTATTAATAGTGCACTGTGCACATGTGGCATGATCGAGCTTGCTAATTATAGAAGATGAGATGCAAACAAAAACTTACAGGTGAAGCAGTCAATAATCAGGTATAACAGTCACATTACTTTCATAAGCTAACTATTCTTGAGCGCAAAAGGACGAATTTAGACTCAATATGAATTGTTGTATCATTAGGTGACAAAAACAAATCTAGAAGTCACCTGTCAGCAAACCCTAACTTCGTGTTGAGCCAGCCAATCAACGGACAATCTGGGACTTGACTAGGTATAAATGCAGGACTGTCAAGGGACGGTCCACAGTCAGTTGCTTTATTAGGTTGGATGGAGTTTATTGATACATGCATACATACAGTTACAGATGTTGGTGAAGACCATGTATCTATGTATTTATGTAATGGTACTGTGATTACAGGATGAAGCTAACCGAAATTACTGAAATGGTATTCAATTAAAAATGAGCTAAAAATAATCGTACGGCTATATTTAGCCGTGTTTCTAAATATCATCGCCCACTGGATGTTTCTGGCTTATTCACCAATTAAAACGCCTTGTAAACTGTGTTATCGAAACGCTAATTGGCACCGATGTATTTCTAACATCCATTGGAGGAACCTAAAGCAAATCAGGATATATAAATAATTATCTAGATCTTATTGAAAGCACCGATGTTTGCCAGGCCATGGTTTAAGTGAACTGAGTGGCACTAAACTGGATACAACTATTTGTTTTGTAAACATTTCAATGAAATGATAATTACACAAGTAATTATAATTAATTAATTAACTAGTTTTGAAGAACAAAGAAAATCTATTAATTACATCATGAATATAGCAAAGAAACTAAATGATTATAAACATTTCAAAATGTTAACAAAATAAACGGTACGTGATCAGTACTTCCAAAGTGTCCAAGTCGATCACCTTGATAATGGCCAACTAAAATAAGGTAGTTGCTTATATACTGAGGTGACTAGTCTAGGCCATCATGTTTACATATCACCTTATCTGTGCCCAATTAACGGCATAAATGCCCGATGACCGTGTGCAGTGGCGGAACCATGAATATGTAAATACATAAGAGTGTGTACCATGTGGAATTTAGCCGAATTACACAAGTATTACTAGTTTAATTAACATTTAATTAGAAATACGTAAACTATTTTCCTATAGAGTATAGTGCAACCGAGAATATTTGCATAATCGGTGATCCGCCTGTCATGCACCACGATCCAACCCCATTTATAATCACCGTGAAACGCTAATTGCATTTGGGTAACATTTCATTACTCGGACGACATGCGTGACTGACTGACTGACTGACTTGGATCATGTGGTCAGTGACTGACTGTCAGATCCTTCATGTCAGTCTGTCATTTTTTATGTGTCTGTCACTCATCTGTTTCAACTGCCAGTCACTTCCATATTAAATCTTGACTGACTGACTGATATTCAATGAATCTGATAATATTCAGTAGTTTTTGAATATGAAGGAATATAAGAATTATCCCACGAGTTCGGGAAGTGACTACAACAATAAAGTTACAGCAATCAAAAAGTGTTGATGCTATGACACGATAGGTAACATTTGGTTAATTAGCTGGCACCAACATGCAAAGCGTGCTTAAGTGATTAACTGATTTAAATTGGACAAATATAATCAAGAAAGTGATGCAGTGGGCACGTCAACGACCAGCGGACGAGGGAAGAACAAAAAGTTGGATTTCCCCTTTTTGGCAATTCAAAAAAGTGAAATTCGTTCCTTAAGGTGTAGGTAAAACGGCCTCAAAACTATTCAAAAACTTTCCCTCTTTAGAGGATTGGGCCAGTGACGTCAACCGATGGTGAAAAGCGTCAATCAGTGAATCGGTTGTCAATCACTGAGATAGTGAGATGTTGTTGTCAGTTGGACAGCCAATTAGACAGTTATACTTGGGGTTATAAAACGAATGATATGGATAGATTGCGATGAAATGATTGAATGGATCAGGATTCAAGACACAATCACCTGAAGTGATTGATGTGTACCCGAGTCAAACTTATTTAATATAAACACAACCATATAAATTGATTTCCTTTCCCCTGGCTCAGGGAAGGGACTCTTAAAACATACTTGCATCTCAAAACAATTTACATAGGAAATAAAACTTTGGGTGAGAATCATAAGTAAGGTCATACTCATATTATTAAAGTGGGCCCTTACCATGTGAAAAAGCTTTCAGAGATAGCTCATACGCAAAAAGAAGATGAATGTCTAACATCCGGATTTTTAGCTCTATATCAGCTTACTGTTCAGTTATGGTTACGTAGAGGGCGAAATAAAAACACAATCCTATAAAATGTACATATTAACCGTTTTTAACCTAGAATAATGAAGCATTGTATGAATGACATAATAGTTTAGTAGTCGACCTTATATAGTAAGAAAATTTCATGTTGATAACCGGTCACGGCAATTATAATGTGAAATGCAATCCCATGACACATCTACAAAGTTTGGCCCATATTGGAACTACAATGACAAACTCTGGCAAACATTTGTAAGAGTTTTCCGGTTCACAATGAACTTATCCAAGCATCAGTAACATATCAATAGCAATTAAAAACACGATTCGACATTTGTTTGGACTGGATATGTTTAGCAGTTTGCTCTAGTGGGTTTGTTCCGGTCGACCAAGATGATTGGTCGGGGCCGGATTATACTGAAACTGAGAAGGTATGACCTATGAATCAGGTATGACGGTGCCATTGGTTACTTGATATAGGATGCTGTCAAGCATTAATGATTACTGAATGGCAATCACAAGTTGAAGACAATACAGTATGAAGCGATGGGGAGGGTTTATGTAATGGCTTACATATCTACGTATGTATTGTCATTTAAAATGTCATTAGTCCATTTTAATGATGCATTCTCAAGCCACAAAAATGGGAAACACGTCGGTTATTGCTAATGATCGAATACAATAGTAAGTACGTCATTGTGGAGCCTGATTATTAAGGCGATTTTGAAATGATAAAGTTAAAGGGATAAAACGGAGTTTTACAATGTGCAGTGTACAGTACAATAAGGACAAACATTTTATGGACGTTGTTATCTGAGTTTGATGACGACGTTTTTCGTACAAATAATGTGCACGAGTCATGAAGGATGATGAACGGTGTGATCGATTTAGAAATTTTAAACTCTGATTCAAGTTTTGAAATTTCAAAATGAATTGGATCATCGATAATGAACAGGTTAATGAGTGGATGCTGTTATTTCAGATATGAAAAATTATTACAGTAATGCATACATAAGTTGTTATAAAAGTACTGTAATTATCTCATCCAAATTATCTTGACGACGACGATGAATGTAAGTGAAAAGCCGGCGGAGGCAGCCATGTGCACTCGATTGTATTGAAAAAAAGGAACTTATAAAAGACCAACTAATCAAGGTGATAAGAATCATAAGACAACCGACGAATATTCAGATAACAGGCAGATTCAGATGAAATACATGAACCGAAAAACATCAAAATCAGCTGACGTCTGTGGTTACAGCACCTTCGTGGTCTGTCACGTCCTCCCACTCAGTTGTGCCCAGTCAGACTACCACGTACATATGAAATTCAATCATCCTACCATGGACGTACGTGCGTAATGCGGTAAAGAAGATGTCAAAGGACGATACTGAGTCACCTGTTGTAGTAAACATATTCTAAATTAAAAATTTCGATTCAATGGACTGGTTCAGGAAAGTAGAAAGTCAAATTGCTGGTTGCTGACTAATACATACATAGCATAAGTGTTGTAAGTATCACAGTTTTTTATTGCGAGTTATAGAAGCCATCGTTTTACTAATAGTGTATCAGTGGCCAGAGAATTTGTATTAACTGACGGGCAATGGTAGAAACCCTGAAGCAATGCGTCAGGTTCTGTTTCAGGTTTCGAACCTAGGACCACCAGTTGCCTAGGCATGGCGCCCTACGCACTAGACTAGGCAGGCAGGAGACAGTTTTAGAATAGATCGGTGTAAACGATTATCAATATGCGATAAGCATTCTACAGTACGCAGGTGTCGTGGATGTGGATGACTCGTAAGCAATGACTTCACAGTTTATCATGATAAGGCGAATGTCGTCGCTGGATGGTGTTGCACGAATCAGTGAATCGCTGAATCTGGGCTGCTGCTCTTTGACACGCGTTTCGTAGTCAGTGCCGTATCGCATGCAGCAAAAAGTGCAGCACGTTGCCGATAGTATTAATAACTAATAAATGCGCCAAAAAAGTCACCAGCGTTCACCAGCAGACAAATGTTCACATGGTATTGGATGACGTTACGCTCCAAAACCAGGACAATCGCTCGCATCGGCGGACGGGCTGTGTAATCCTTCAAAGAGAGGGGAATTTCTTCAAAAACGGGGAATGGACAGTTTTTCAGACCATTTCACCTACACCTTAAAGAACAAACTATACTTCTTGAAACCGCCAAAGAGAGGAGATTTCCACTTCTCCTTCTCGTCCGCTAGTGACATATGCAGAATACTATTCTATAAGACGCTCGCACCAATAATACCCAACGTACATATGTACCTGCAACACGAAATGCGTACGAATGAACGCAACCGTTAATCGGTCTGTCGCGCCCGCCGCACCACCACCATATTCTACGAATATTTGTTGTTATTTATGCAGTGATAATGATTTACGGGCTTTGGCGTTGGCGCGTCAAATTCAACGCCGAAATTCGACAAAATAATGACAAAAAACATGCGTCGAGCGCATTTGTTCGGCGTAACATTCGTGAATGACGCGACGTCATATTTATATACGTACGACGTTGGGGTTGACTGACGTCGTGCAGATCACGGGCATTCGTTACGTCACAACCACGTTATCCGCTGCTCAAAGTCAACGACGATTCAGTCAAAAACTTGGATCCTTCTGAATTATTGTTTCGATACCCTTAAATACAAAATCTTCAGAATATAGTACATTTGACGAACCATGCTATCTATCCGAATTAACTGCCTCATCCGCTATTATTTGATAACCAATAAGAGGTTCCGAGCGTTGTTATCGGCGATTTACATGGATATATAAAAACCTGTCGAAGTATGGAGAGGTGTTCGTTCGAGGTCAGAGGTGATGCGATACCTGCCAGTAAAAAATTACAACTCGCGTGCAATAATTCACCAAGTTCTTGACGTTGCGTTGATTCGCTAGCGGACGAGCCAATCATCCCAAAGAGAGGGGATCTTTCTCGAACAGGAGAAATCACCAATTTTGAGTTATTTTAACCTATACTCAGAGGCCAAACTGTATTTTTGCTAAAGAGAGGGGAAATTTCCCTTCTCTATCCTCTTGTTGTCCGCCAGTGCGTTGGTGGTCGCGCCGTCACAAAAACATAAAATCACATCGGGCGTTATTCAGCGTCACACATGTTTTTTTTATTTTAATGTTTCAACGCACCAGTGCAGTTTTATTTTATATTGATATATTTTTAACTTCAGTATCCAGTTTTATTCGAAGATTAGGATCGGATGTTTATTTTGAGATTTTCATCTTTTACGGAACCAGAAAAATTGCCCCGGCGAGCGTCAAACTTCTTGAAATTAAGGAACAGTAAATTCAACCATCGTCCATGGTGGGTGATAAATATCGGCTTGAACTGGTGACGCTTCGTGATCGTGCAGTAGAATAAAAAAAGTCCGAAAACAACAAAAATAATGAATACTGACATTCGCACGAAACATCGTAGAATACGGGCGATTCGGTCTCGCATTATAAAAAGTAGGTTTGGTAATTGATAGTTTGTTTTGGCATGGCATGTATCTTCGAAACTTTATATATACATAACATAGAAGATGTTCTACATGTATAACTTGCCATAAAATGAGAACTAATTCGTAAATCAACTTTCATAAAAGTCTATTTATGAGCATAACAAAGACAACAAAGACATTTTCTGATTGTTAGTTACCGATGTGTGAACGCAGATTGAACAACTCAATTCAAACTGAAACTCAGTTAAGTTCATCATTTTCATCTAGAGAATCAATTTTAGGTAAGTAGTCTCACCTCATCGAAACCAAAATTTACTCTTAAGTAGAGAATGCTGATGCTGAGTCAGCTTAATTAAAGCTGATATCAGCTATAAATTATGGACAATAATGCCAGATAACGACTGGTTTTTTGAATTTTTCCAAAGGAAAAAATGTCGAACGGAGCAATGCCAATGAACGGGTATGGGACAATTACATATAAAAATAACAAACCAATGAAAAACATGGAGATAAAACAATAATCACAGCTGGTTCTTAGATTGATTGTTATTCTTCGATAGTTGGATAATTGGAGGACATTTTACGTTGTGGAGAAAAAACAAAGAATTGTGGAAAGCATAGCAGTCACGGCTACAATTATGGGAAATGGAATGCGTACCAATTATGTATGTACGTGTGTACATGCGTAGAAAGTGGAATACAATATATACTTATATAGGGGTATGTAGAAATGCACATACAAACTTGAGTGGATTCATTTATCCAAGTAAAAATTGATGAATCAAATACATATAATCAGCTACTTCTTCATACGATAGGGAAGGAGTCAAATTCTACATATTCCACATGGATAGAATAGTGAAGTCTCCAAGGTGTCTCAGTGATGCAACGCACAGAAAGACGCTCATCGACATCTAAATCTACAAACATTTCTTACGAATACGAACACTTCTTGAATTCGAATCCTCGCATTCAAGTAGGCAATCCATGTAGAATCCCAAAAACGGAGAAAAAAACAACGGCTTCAAGTAATCCTCAACGACGGAGACTCATTCAACCGCACGCAACCACATTACATAACGACAACGATCAAAAGGAGATTGTTTGCGAGATTGAATGCCTCTATTTGCAACACTTTACTACAAAACGCATGCAGCACATGAGCACGCACGTGAGCACGCGCAATCTTCAATATACAGATGCTCGAATCCTACAAATTGGGTGAGTTACTAGCGGACGAGAAGAGGAGTGACAAATGGAATACCCCCTTTTCGGCGAGGTTGAAAAGTGCAGTTTGTTCCATGGGGTGTAGAAAAAATTGCCTCAAAACTGCCGATTCGTATCTCTTTGACAAAATTCTCCTTCGTTTAGAGAGTTGGCTCGTCCGCCAGTGAGGGTGAGTTACGGCACGAATGTGTTCGTGAATGCGACTTGTCACTTATGACTACTGGATGGATAGTCGGCGGCTGTGAATGATGGATCGTGAATGCACATTCCAGTACTGCATGCAACCAGCACCAAATCCATTCAAATCATGTTACAGACACACGACGTGGTGGCGGATAACAAGAGTCAACTTGAGTCATTGGTTTGTGGGCACCAACAGGTTATGACATTGTATAGGTCATTTTGCCACCAAAAAGACAAAACAGATGGGAGAGCGGGAATTATTTTATAAACCGCCGAAAGATGGAGAATGTGGTTAGCATTTGTCTTGTTCTGAATTTTGTGCAGCACAACAGCCAACTACATAACTTGCGCGTGCAGTCACAAAACACGCGCGCATGCAAATTTGCATGTATCACACGTGCACGCGAATGCTGGCTGAGCTGCATGCATTTGTGAACATTCGCAAACAAGTTTAAAGGATCTGGCCTGCCTGCACCCATCGATTACCCAAACACGTATCCCAAAGTACATGCAGACACTTGGAGCAGTGGCGCGCGCACTCCCTAATCCAGACGTTGCATGACGCGTGCTCACGTGTGTGCGCGCATTTTACGAATGTTAAACGCGTGTTATAGTGCTGCACGTGTACAGGATCAAAGCTTGAATGAGCTCAGTGGAAGGAAGATTCACGTGAGTGAGTGATTGAGTGAGTGAATGTGTGAGTGAGTGAGTGAGTGAGTAAGTGAGTGAGTGAGTGAGTGAGTGAGTGAGTGAGTGAGTGAGTGAGTGAGTGAGTGAGTGAGTGAGTGAGTGATTGAGTGAGTGAATGTGTGAGTGAGTGAGTGAGTGAGTAAGTGAGTGAGTGAGTGAGTGAGTGAGTGAGTGAGTGAGTGAGTGAGTGAGTGAGTGAGTGAGTGAGTGAGTGAGTGAGTGAGTGAGTGAGTGAGTGAGTGAGTGAGTGAGTGAGTGAGTGAGTGAGTGAGTGAGTGAGTGAGTGAGTGAGTGAGTGAGTGATTTAGCGAGTGGATGAAAATGTGATTGATGAATGACTATTATGATACACCTGTTTGATTATGTAGGTAAACCTAGCGGAAACAAAACAAGATTTACGCAACAATTTTCCAGGGGTCAACCCAATGATCTCGATTCTGAGGCAAGGAAACACGCTCTCGTGCGTAGGACATAAATTATGAGTTTGTTTATGTCCGAACAAGACAACTGGTGGTCGTATGATTTATTGATCGTGAAAAGTATGGTCATAAATAAAACGATATCCACTACATGTAGTTTCAGACTTCGAATTGCGATCGAATAACAAGTTGCCAAAAACTTTAGCAGAAAATTATTAAGCCGAACATTCGCTTAATACAGCTTTCATTGTTTGCCACAAGAAATATTATTGAAATTTGTTGAGAAAAACCTGCGCTTGCTTGCAGACACATGCTAAAGTAGATTTATTAGACGAACATAAAGTACGCATGTATGCGACTTGGACAGAACTGGTTTTGGGTTGGTCTGGTGATACGCCGATCGCTAGTCAAATGCAGAAAACATACGTTTGGTGGTAGGATAATTTGGTAACAACACATTTTTTCAACTAACATCCAACGAGATACATATACATATGTATGTACATACATTGTTTGGGGTATAGATACCCGTGAATTTACTAACTTAGGTGGAATTGCTGAAAACAGGGCCAAGCGGAGGGTCAAACATTGAATATGAATTTCAGATTGACGCTCTGCAAGTTTGTATGTAATCTTATATGAATGTACACATCAATCGCTCAGCTATTCATCACAGTATACATAACACAATCATCAAATTGATTACACCGTTACTTATTTATTGATGAACTAAAGCCATCACGAATCGGGATTCAATGCACTTCCGAAGCGAGCGGCTAATTATAATCAGATTATGACACTTCATAGAGCAAGTTATTATTTGAAACTAATAAAATTAATTAAGTGACCGTTGTATTGAATGATTTGGCTTAATCGCGCACTCAACCATTATGTTTAATTGGAAATTTGATTAAGATGAAAAGCTGTGCCGTACCTTGAAATTGAATGAATAATGCAACTCACTAGAACAAATTTATTCAGCGTTAATTGGTGGATCAACAAGCAACCCATTTAGCAACTCATAGTTGCATGTTATAAGCCAATTAGTCCGATTGATCAGATCCATCACATTTATCACAAATATACAAATTTATTGCATTAATTAAGTGAATGACGGACAGAAAAACTTAAGTTTGAATTACGAAGATTCTAGAGTCGGTATTTTTACATATGCTTGCTAATTAAATTGTTTGACATGGAGGTCATATATCTTTTATGTAACAGATCAAGACAAACAGTTATGAACAACAACAACAACAACAACAACAACAACAACAACAACAACAACAACAACAACAACAACAACAACAACAACAACAACAACAACAACAACAACAACAACAACAACAACAACAACAACAACAACAACAACAACAACAACAACAACAACAACAACAACAACAACAACAACAACAACAACAACAACAACAACAACAACAACAACAACAACAACAACAACAACAACAACAACAACAACAACAACAACAACAACAACAACAACAACAACAACAACAACAACAACAACAACAACAACAACAACAACAACAACAACAACAACAACAACAACAACAACAGCAACAACAACAACAACAACAACAACAACAACAACAACAACAACAACAACAACAACAACAACAACAACAACAGATTGTTTCACCAGTCAAAATCAGATTTTGCAATGTCATATCTGTGCACGATTTTGTGATCGACTTGGAACGATTGCCAAGGAATGCAGAAGTGTGCTGAATGAAGAAAATCGTGATCATGCCATTATACGTTGAACTATGTGTTACAAAGACGGATGAGTTTGCTGGATTGAATCATCAGTTTCAGTTACAGAAACAGAAATATGGGTATTAGTTACAGTGAAAAAATCACCGTTTTGTATAAATGCAAATTATAGCAAAATTTTCTAATCCGCCTTGCACATAACTTATCACAGAACACAGGGCCGCCTACTTTGCGTGCAGTGCAGTTTTATATTGCGCGCGTGCACGCGTACCGTTTTGTATGTACGTTTGTAGCTGTTGTTGTTGTTGTTGTTGTTGTTGTTGTTGTTGTTGTTGTTGTTGTTGTTGTTGTTGTTGTTGTTGTTGTTGTTGTTGTTGTTGTTGTTGTTGTTGTTGTTGTTGTTGTTGTTGTTGTTGTTGTTGTTGTTGTTGTTGTTGTTGTTGTTGTTGTTGTTGTTGTTGTTGTTGTTGTTGTTGTTGTTGTTGTTGTTGTTGTTGTTGTTGTTGTTGCTGTTGTTGTTGTTGTTGTTGTTGTTGTTGTTGTTGTTGTTGTTGTTGTTGTTGTTGTTATTGTTGTTGTTGTTGTTGTTGTTGTTGCAAATACAGTCGTTTCACATCCACAGAAAACTGTTGCTGTGCTTGCACGCCAGTTACAATTAATCACCACGGCTTGTTAAGAAAAATCACCTGGAAATGACTACTGCACAGCAGATGTTGTTGTTTTGTGATTACTATTTTTATTATAAGTGTTATTCCAAATATACAGATTGAAACTTCGAATCTATTTTTTTACCGAAATTGAAACTAAATATATAGTGCTAGATCAAAGATCTTTCAAAGCAGGCAAGGTAAAATTGCGTACGGCGTAGATAACCGTAAAAACAATACGGACGAATTGATAGAGATGTGGTTATTGTGGCAGGTGTTGGAAACACAGTTGACAACATTGACGCAACAAACAACATGTACGATATAACTTGATGCAATTGCAGATTTGTTTCTCTGTTTGTGATATTAATATCGCATTTATCTATCTATATCTGCAGTACTTAAACCAAGCGTAACAATATATACGAGACAGTTATATGGGGGTTCCTACTTACAATTTAAATTGTTCACAAAAAAGATTTCTCATGAAATGAAGGGCCATATATATTTTTTAGATCATTGATAACATATCTGGAAGGGATATTCTAGAACATACGTACCAAACTGTACGCACATGTTACTGACAGGTGCTACTGACTGACTGACTGACGGCTGACTGATAGACTGACTACTCACCTAACTGACTGACTGACTGACTGACTGACTGACTGACTGACTGACTAACTAACTAACTAACTAGTCAGCTAACTGCCTAGTCACTAACTGATTGATTTTTTACTTCCTCACTGACAAACTGACTGACTTACTGACGACGTATTCTGTTTTTCACTGGCTTGACGTCAGATTGAGTGATGCACTTTACAGTTAGCAACATGCATGCTAGTTTACACTACTTTGTTTTGTGACTGTGTAACTATGTAGATAACTGGCTGACTATATGTATGTAGCAGTTAGATTAACTAAGTTACTGACTGACTACCTGTCAACAACTAAAAGTCAAGAGCAATAACAACAAACAACAAATTTTGTGACATTAATAAATAATTACCGAACTCCCGATAAAATAACCAGTTATGTGAATTTATACTGTATCTACCTGTCTACCTGAATTTTATGGTAAATACGAGTAGATAAAGTAGATAGTCACGATGTCAACAAGTCTGTGGAGATATTTAAGTCTGCAAAATGTTGCACACTGCTCAATAATATTGAAAGTAAATTTTTTTACATACCGCTATTTACTGTGAAAAACATTAAAAGGCTTCACAAAGTGATGTTTCAAACGTCGACAATACTCAACAAAAGAGCACAAAGACCCTTTTTATGACAAATATGCGAGAAGCAAACTTGCTCGATCGAGCTGAATTTTTGATTTAGCAGAGCAGTGCACTCCTCCAAACGGCACTTTTTGTCCGTCTCCAAAATTCCGTCTCCAAAGTTGTTATAGTTGTTGTACTGCACTGTTAATATGAGGGGCTTTGTTGTTGTTGGTGCTCACAACTGTTGTTGTTGAGCAAAAACATTTATGTTGTTGTTGAAGAAATGTAAGAATTATTGTTTGCTACGGTTGTCGTAAGAATGTGGATGTTAACTGAATGTGGAGGAAACCAAGATTTTAATTTTGATGTAGTGTTGCAACGCAGAAGAATAGAGTTATTTATGGCTTTGCAGTTCTAGTCAATTTAGTTTCCATCCTTTTCACATTCCAAAAAGTTAGTTTAATCTATATAGAGCTTTTGTCTTTTCAAGCAATATAGGACAACTGCGTGCGTCTAATATTGAATAGCTATGTAGATGAAATTAATATGCATTAACAAAAGTATATGCATTGTGACGTACAAGTGTGAGTAATAGACATAAATAATCATGCTTGTTTATGTCACTGTCACGTTATGAGGCAAGGCAGACAAGGCGGCGCAATTATCATACTTTATCAGAAAAAATCCATTCAAAAGACAAAAAAACATTGAGAACAAGCACAACTCAACAAAAAACATGAAAACATGAAAAAACAATAATAAAATTATTTATTGTACATGTACAGAACATTCTACGGCGTGACAGAATGATTCCAGTTGTGGTTCTGGTCGGTACCTGTTTCAGTATTTATAAGTATTCACAATCGAGAATTGTTCTGCTCAGAATAGTAAGAGTAGTAATAAAAATAGTAATAGTGACGTACATTGTACATGGCATAATAATAACCGATTGATGAATAGAAGGCGTGTCTAATTATATCATATGACATTTATTACGTACTTTGATGTTCTTTCTTCTATTCTGCTGAACATGTATGTACATAGCTTATACAGGGTTTCTTGTTAACCAAAAAATTATTGGCACGCCGTTTGAATTCAAATTTGCTTCAGGCGCACGTAAACATCTTTGGATTTTTTTCAAAATAAAATTACAATTCGGTAAACGAACGGTGCGTCGAATTCACTGTATCCATTCGTGGTAACCGGTTTGGGGAAATAAATTTCAGTAACAGAATACCTTCAAAAACTCAAAATTGGAATAGAAACTACTCTGACCGACACTGGAATGATTCGTTCCAACGATCTTATAAGCGTATTTTGTTGTAGTTGTAAGAGGGAGGACATGCTCTTCATCATCATAACTATGCGTCATTCCACCCTACAGCTGAATAGTAAAGTCCAGATGACTCACGTCACGATTCGAACGCTGATCAATAACTTGAATAAACAAATTACTGAACCGGGGCGTCTTCAGCCGGCCGTCAAACCGGTCAACTCTGCGGCGACATTTTTTCGACAAGTAAATAAAAGTGGCAACAGGCGTTCAGAGGCGATACTGTGTACAGGGTGTCCCACGTAACTTGCAATTTTCTGCGAGGCCGCCACAATTTTTGTGGTTGAGCTATTTGAAAAATTAAAAAAGCAAATGAAAGCCCATTTTATAAAGTTTTTTTCGCCGCATACTAGAAGTTCATAGCTATCACGCAGATCGAGATATTTCCATTTCCCCAAAAGTAGTCATTTTCAGTTCTGAAATCTCAGTGGGCTCGGTGATCAACAGTACCGATTGAAACCTATTTAAATGGCTTTAATTTGTCGAGAAGATTGAAAGCTGATCATTTCCCGTGTAATTAAATGTAAACCGGTAGTTTTCTGATTCAAAATCCAGCTTTGAGAATAAATCGGTAATGTGTCTTATTTGTGATTTTTTTGTCTTTTGATGACTCCTGCGTGGTTTCGATCGATTATCCAACGTATAAATATGTCCCATCATGATTTAAAAAAAACGAATTAATTATTAATGATTACTCAAATTTATTTTCAGACTTATATTAACTTTTCAATTAAATACTGTGTTTCTAGAACAATTTTTAGAGCCCCCGATGGGACAACAAAAACTTAAAATGACTACTTCTGGAAAAGTAGCCATAATTTGAGAACCGTTTGTACAATAAACCTCTGGTAGATGGCAAACAAAACGTTACAAACTGGGCTATCATTTGCTTTTTTAATTTTTAAAATAGCTCCACCACAAATTTTTTTGTGGCTTCGCAGAATATTGCAAGTTACGTGGGACACCCTATATTAAACGGTGATTGGTGACTTGCATAGTGTCCGTTTACGTTGGGTGTGTCTGGTTGGGATTCGGAAGTGAACACTCATCTAGGATTTATCAAGTATGTACGGTCTGGGATTAACCGGATGAGTAACTCGTTGTGCCAACGTGTCAACTATAGAAATCTGAGGAAAATCGTGGGTGCTAGCCAACATTAAAATGCGGAACTTTAAACGAAACACCATGTACAGGCTAACGTACATATGTGAATTAGTATAATTTATTTTCTGGTAAAGTGGATATGATAGATGTTCTCGTCAGGTTTGAATTCTCGAAATTTTGAAAGCGCGCAAAAAGCATATTTGAACTGCGCGCCAAAAAGTTTTTGGCCAACAAGAAACCCTGAATTGGCTATATAATGACTTTTGCACGCCATTTTGCACATTTACGTGCAGTGTGATGCAAAAGACTAGAACTTTCTGAACGCTCACAAAACTTTTTCTCAAATGTGGAAAAGGTGGGAAATAAAATGCTGGGTAATAAGAACCGATTACACATAAATGCTTAAAACATGATATAATGAAATCAGTGTCAAACATTAATGCTTGCATCGATGTTCACGTGATGTCAACTTGTTTTCCACGGTAAACAATAGCTAAATGCTCTTTTTTCGCTGTCTACAACTTACATATATTTAGCGGTAAATTACAAATCTGGTCTGACACTGTGCTTTATCATAAGTATAAGATCGGTGGTTAACTGTGAAGTTATACAGTAAATATAAATTCAGGCGTGTCAGTAACCACAGCTCACACAAACATGGAATAGAATACATCTGATCAAATGGTGGTATGATAGAAAACTATTCTGCTTGTTGTGTGATCGGTTGGTTCGGAGAGTTATGAAACCAGAACAGCAGAATTGGGAAATTTTTGCGAAAATGAATAGTTTGTACAGCGCTCTGTAGAATAAATAGAGGCGAATTGGCGCGCGTCATAGCAGTTGAATGAGTCATCCCAGTTACATAGAACATGTATTTACGCTCTAGCCAATGGGCCACTCCTCCGAAGGGAGGGAAGTTTCGTCAAAAGTGGGGAATGGGCAGTTCCGAGGCCGTTCCACCTACACCTTAGGCATCAAATTGCACTTTCTCAAATCGCCAAAGAGGTGGGAATCGCACAATTCCCGCACCCCTTCTCGTCCGCTAGTGTGTACTGCTGGTTGCTGCTGAAACAAACAACGCCTTTTCGGGTTCCGTTCCATTCCCACGCGTTTGTGTCGTCTCCCACGAATCAGATTCACTGAATTGATTCTTGAATATAACGTCATTCGGAATGGAAGGTAAATTCGGAGGCGATTTACCGTTACTATAATTGTTTATCCGAGTGAAAAACCAGTTTTAGTGTGGAATAGTTTATGCAGTAGTGGAATGAGTCATTTAATGGCGCGTTGTCAACTAGAGAATGGCGCGAAATAGTTGTTTTGAATTTTATTATCAATAGACAAATACCATTTGATCATAAATATGGATCATATGTTATGAAAGTAGACCTGCCTAATTTTTCTATTACACTTGTTCTAGAAGTTTGCAATTTATTTGGTATGATGTGGCTGTTTGTATTTTATGCACGTTACTTCTCGTCTGTGACTCATAGTTGTTGGTTACGTACATATATATTCTAGAAAACATCCAATTGGTTATGGGCTGGTTCGTGCTATGAGCAAATGCCGTTCTCTTTACTGAGATGTGTGGGAAAGCAGGGTTTTTTTTTCATCGAAATTTAAGATTACAGAATATAATTTAACAGATCGGTGGAATTTTCAATACCATGTTTATGTTTTCTTTTCTTGAACATTGAAAATTGATTTCTTGTCAACATTTGAGTTGCATGAACAAGGTTCATGAACAGACGGGTGAACATCATGCTTCTGCGGGCGGAAGGTTGGATTTTATGATGGACTCTGTAGGTTCAGAAATATGCAAAGCGACAAGCGAAATTCATGCTCCAAAACATGGGCTTCGTTTTCAGTTAAACATTTTTTTATAAAATAATTAACAAAAGTATTATAGTAATATATTGAACATGCGGGGAGTTGAATTTACAGATTTTGTAAGTACCATTATAGTTATTTTAAACATTTGAATACCGAATTGCATAGTATTATACTTTTTCGCTGACTACTAAGTTATCGTAATCATATTATTACAACTGGCAAGGCGCACAGGAAGTAAAATGCGACGTTTGAGGTAATAAAGATATCCGAATAAAATATATAAACTCTCAGAAAACCACTGTGGTACTTTTATATCGCCTGACTGGTAAATACGGTGCCGAATGGCAGCCCTTCTTCAAATAAGCCACATTTCATTGGGTATACATATATACATTGGCCCGAGTCGTACCGTCGTGAAACGTGAGTACGCCAATATAGGCGGCCACTTTCAATGTTGAGCCGGTGGCACTAGCGGACGAGGGAAAAGTGGATTTATCCCCTCTTTGGGATTTCCAACAGGCTAAATTTGTTTCTTGAGACGTGAGTAAAAGGGCTTCATTTGAAAAAAAAATTCTCCCGATAGAGGACTGGCTCGTCCGCCAGTGGCCGGTGGGTGGGGATGATTCCGTTCTCGATGCTGTTTCAGTCCAATTCGTTAAGCCAGTCTAACGAAACACAGGAAATCGTAAACATTTGTGGCTTATAATACTAATATTGTAAGACAAGTGGAAGTATTTTTATTTTATAACAAAGTCGGATTTGTTCCTTGTGATGCCCAATCATGTAGGACCTATTCAGCCCTTCCAAAGCAGATAATTGACCGATCACAGTAAACAGGACCCGATCAGTATCAGATCAGGAACAAAATGGACTTGGACGCAGGAACCATGGACATCCAGGAACCACACAGGCAAGACTGGCTTGGGCAATATAAAACAAATATAGATGTACTTTACATTACATTATATAGTGGTGTATGATTGGTAACTTGTACGATTCACACAATTATACAATAATAATACAGATTTTTGTATACACTTTATGGGTGCTCAAACACATTTAAAAATAAATTCATCAATTTATCCTCGCTGGGATGGATCGATAAAATGCATACATTTAGATCAGGAACTTACATACTGTATCTCTTTATTATAACCGTAACGTTTTACATACATACATAGATCAGGAACTATACAATTATGTACTAAAGGACAAATATAATTTACAGGGTATATAGTATTAGATACATACATTGTTATGTATGTTGGGCGTACCACCACTACAGCTGTCATGAACTCGACCTGCGTACATAATAAACCATGATACATGCTATTGCCAGTAAACAACACAAATAAAAGACGGCAGTATGTAAGTCTGCAATGGTGCATACATATGTATGTACTTTATGTATGTATGTATCATTACCTACACAACTGTAAAATTGCACTTTTGTATGTATTTATTTTAAAAATGGCAACTCTATAACATGAAGAACTACTGTCTAATGCAAGCCATTCAATTTGCAAGTATTCAAGTTTCTGAAATTGCTATACCGTGATTACAATATAGTTCATTTCCTTCCGTCCTCTGCGTGTACAACCGCACACAGGGAACTAGAACATGGAACTACATACATAATGTACGTATATGTACATACATGTACTGTAGGAGTCATATTTCCTAATCCAGAAGGATAAACGCAATTCTGTAATGCAAGACGGCTTGTTACCAATACATACATATATCATGTTGACTTCAATTACAGTAGCAAATCTGCAGTCTTGTATGTACTGAACGTAAAATCAATCTGTAATGTCCACATGTTTCCTTACACAACATGAACGAAGTTCTATACATAGGTGTTCCTGGTTGTGATGACCTATGTGGAGTTGTAAAAGTCTGCCATGGATGAATGGCTCTGATGAATGACTTTTGATTAACAACTATTAAAACCACAACAACAAAAACAAAAACAATAACAACAACAAAAATAGCAACAACAACAACAACAACAACAACAACAACATTAACAACAACAACAACAACAACAACAACAACAACAACAACAACAACAACAACAACAACAACAACAACAACAACAACAACAACAACAACAACAACAACAACAACAACAACAACAACAACAACAACAACAACAACAACAACAACAACAACAACAACAACAACAACAACAACAACAACAATTGCGATAACCATTTCAACATTGCAATAATATTCTAATACAGATAGCAACATGAACCACACCTATAACATCCGAATCTACATATATAATAATTTCTTATAATTGGGTGGGTGGTTTATGAATGGCATACGTAACGTAAATGTACCTGCAACTGAGCAAGGCGTACATAGTGTATTGGTCTGGGTTGAGTTTATTGTGAACCCAGCTGTGCGTTGAGCGTACGTACATGTTCTACGTAGGTGTAACGTATAATATGTACCATTTAATCGTGTTTTTCTGGTACATAACAAGCTAAAACATTTGATGTTCTTAAGTTGTGTGTCTGGGCCATGCTACTACTCGGCATTGCAGTGCGGTGGTACAGATCTTTCTAGTTGCGAGTTCACCATCATATGTAGTTTAACCTAGAACCTGTTGCTGTTCTGACCAAAAAACATTCATTAAAATACATATTTTTCTGAATCAGAGTTGGTTTAGAAAAATTCCAGATCGGAATAAATTAAGTAAATTTTGAAACCGTCCGTATTGGAATGTAAAATACAACCGAACAGAATACCCCCCGGTTTTGGTGCCCGAACGGCACACTCCCACGCACGTACATATATTTCCTTAGCACAAGGTGTCTAGCATAAGTTAAAACTAAAAAGTTGTTGAGTTGGTCGACTTTGATATCTCTGATCAGAAGAGAAAAACTGTGAGTCGAGATTTGAATAATCCGATTGGAAACAATACTAGTACATAAACTATAACATTGTGCATAATAATGAAATGTACTTAACGAATCAATGCGAGCTCTGTGCGTTTCTACAACGAATGATGTAAATCGCCCAAAGTTCCCGAGTTCTCGACTACGGCAGGATAGAATGTTCGAAGGTGAAAAAAGGGCGGCGCACACATTCACGTGTATTTACGTACATAAGTGCAAGTGTACGCAGATATGTACATAACATACATATTGTACAGAATGTATTGTTTGCCCAAAAAGTACATGTGCGACAAGGAATGTTAGTTTGGAGAGTGAGATACATACACACCTACTAGTCAATCAAACATACTACACAAGCAATAATAAATAGAATATGTTGATTTCAAGTCGAATCGGACAGACGGAATAAGCACAGTGCTGCGCTCCACCAGCATAATGAATAAATACGATCTATCATCATCATCGTATGTATATAACACCAACAACCAATACATTCGTATGTATAATACTGTATAAACCACCAAACAGCCGCAGCTTGTTTATTTCCCATTTTGCCGGCCCGACCAGCCGAACACTGTAGCCGGAGCGCTGGCTAGCGTTGACTGACTGACTGACTGACTCTGCGGTTGAGTCATCCAGTTGTTGTTGTTATGGTGGTGCTGAAACGTGAGCTAAACGCGTTGGTGGACACAGCGAATAGAATGAATTAATGGAATTGAATCAACTACATTTTCCCCTGTCTTGGTGCAAAAACGTCTTAAAATTACTGTTAGCAACGAACGCTGTAGCGAGAATTCCCCCACGTTGGGGAATATTGTTATAGCGCGACTGGACGGCGTAGGTGGTGTTCGACGGGTGTTTAAATGAGTGTAGTGCGAACTAAACGAACAGCTGGGTGTGGGAGGAGAAAGGACAATTATTAATGTGGATGAAAATGGAGCAATTCATTCAGGTATTTATAGAGTTTAATTCATTGAGGTATTTATAGAGTTTAATTCATTGGGGTGTTCATTGTGTTTACTTCATTGATGTAATGATAAGGTGTGGTGCAGATGAACATTTCATGAACGTTTCATTCACTTAAATGTATGTCTTTTATTTCACATACCAGATTTACTTGTGTTTTGTATTCGTTTTATTTCTCCATCATAGTGTTTCTTCATCATATTATAACAACGTGAAGCATAGAGATGATCAAGTATTCTTCTTACATGTAGTACATACATTTATACAAATTTATTCAGTTTGTGCTGTTATTTGGGACTGGTGTATGATACAAAAAGATAAACTTTGGTTAATAGTTCATGTAAGTTCCTAACTACATACGTACATAATTCATGTCCATGAATATAATGTTTGAGTGTTTGAGATCAACACCCAGGTTTCCGGAATAATTTTTCTTAATTTGGTTTGGGTGTAGCCGACTGGGTTGTACTTTGATGTAACAGTTAATATCATCTGCCTTGTCACTAATTTAGTTAAATACTAAATTAATGTCTATGATTTAATGATAAATCAAGCAAGAAAATTTCGATAGGCCGCTCGTACATTTACGCCTGAACAAACCTTATTACTATCTTTCATTTCGCGAATAATTGAAAATTAATCTTTGTAGGAAAAAAGCCGTAAACAATTCAATATTAATAGATCTATAATGAGATGCTTAATAAAGCTTAGTTCTCTATTATAACCATGTTATTTGAGGTAGTCAAGCTAGTGTACATGGACATTTATCGAATAGAATAAAAGATGACATTAACTAACAAACGAAGCGTAAAAACTTCTAGTTAACTAACCGATGGATCAAGTTAGTTTATATAAAAACTTTATCAACCGAAAAACAATTAATTATCAAAAAAAAATTTAAGTAGTGTAGTTCCTATATATCAGTAGTTCATAAAACACTCTCTAACTTGAGAATAAAAGTGAGATTCAAGAAATGCAATCGTCGCTGTCGAATCACAACAAAATCATATCGAACTTATATTGTTGATATCTATCCGATGTACAAATTCAAAGAATAGTTATACTGTTCCTCTCAAAGTTCATCCCAGATTTTTGACGTCACAACAAGGCATTATATTTTTCTACAAATCCCACTGTAAACCAATCGGCACACATCAAACAAATACCGGATTTCGGAAAACACGATCACTGAAAAACTGTAAAAACAGGGCGCACGCGCGTGACATGCGCAGAAAAATGTTACAGCAAATAATAAAAAGACGGACGTTTTTTGGCGAAGAAGAGCAAAGTGTAAGAAAACAGCACAACAATAAACATTGTAGGCGAAAACAGTGAACGGCGCGGAGGGAGAATTTTTGTAACACGATAACTTTTGTTAGCCCAACATTGGTTGAACTGCCTGGGAAACCTAACCGTTGTGGTCCTTGATCAAAATTAAATATAAGTCAATAATAAAATTTTTCGAGTACCATGGAATCATGTTAACCCTGTGTTCAGTACTACATGTACATATGTACGTCTCTCAAACAAAGCCGTCTTTTTTGGCATTCTTCTGATGTTGGATTCCAGTATCAACGCCAATGTTTTTCTCTCACTCCGTAACATTATTGCATAGCACGAACACATTTATTTACTTATACGACCACAACTACAAAATACCACTGCAGAATGACACTGACATGTTAAGTGCAAAAAAACACGCCTTTTGAAAGGAGAATGTCTGCAGGAATTTTTCACACGCCGTAAATCACACTCTGACCTTTGTATTCTCGGTTACAAAGAATAGTGTGTTCCTTTCAAGAAAATATAATCGATTCTTAATGTATCCGACATCAATCTATACGATTAACTCTAGTAAAAACAAAACAACTAAACAGAGATAAACAGATAAAAGGAAAACAAAGAAATTAAGAAAATCAGAGTTAATGGCGTAATAGTTGCAACTGTTATTCCACAATTCATCAATGAAAAAAGATTGGCAAAAACAGCAGACAGCAGAACAAGCTGACGGAGTTGGGGGAACGCCGATTGACAATTGAGCTCTCTCCCCGAATGAGAAAATAGAGGGAGGACAACATATTTTCGTTATAACTTTTTGTGTGTTTTTCACTGACCACTCTTCTGAGCAGTCAGTCAGTGAACAGCCAAGACCAAAAGCAAATACAGCTGGTCACTGCCCGAATTGTCATAACGGAATGAAGTTTACAGTCGCGCACTACAAATTTGCCCCCCCCCCCCTCCCCGTACTGTACCTTCCCGACATCCAACCCCCCCCCCCATAAACATTTTGATTGTACGAAATTTATTGGATATCAAATCGGGGTACGTTTTTCCTGAGATCAAATTGACCAGTTGACAAATCTGTTGGGTAAACTTTTTATAAGAAATCCGACATTTGGGAACGAGTGAGTGAGTGAGTGAGTGAGTGAGTGAGTAAGTGAGTGAGTAAGTGAGTGAGTGAGTGAGTAAGTGAGTGAGTGAGTAAGTGAGTGAGTGAGTGAGTGAGTGAATGAGTGAGTGAGTGATATAGTCTCAGTCACTCAGCCGCTCACACTTTTGATGTTTTATGGTTCAAAGAAGACCCATCCACTGTGTCTGTAACAAATCATAAACAACACTTTAACGATCAAAAAGCGTTTATTATTAACGTACATATATGTACACGTGAAATAAAATAGTATTTAATTTATCACCATAGGGGTTCAAACCTGAATTCGCCGGAAAACTGAGCGAGACAGAGTATGAAACTTAAGATATGTCTTTCTACGTGTTAACTTGTGACTTGGTATCCTACTTTGCTATTGTGGCAAAACAACTGAATTTGATTTTATTTTGTACCATTTGGTACATACTGGTGAATTGTTATATGAACAATAAAATGACAAGTTTGAAAAACACATTGGTGGCTGCCCTGACATGGAACGTTAATAATAAATTGAACTGAGCTTGCATTATTAATAAGCAAACGCAATCACCTGAGAAATAAATATGAAAAAGCTTGTTTGGAGTGTGAGAGAAGCTACACATTTGCATCATCCTTGCACATTTCTCTACAGACATACGTGAGGTATTTATATCTTCTGTCTGTGGTAAAGTTCACAGTAAAGTTCAGATTGTAAAAACGGGTGACTGCGTCGTTGACTCACGTGAAAAGCACGTGAAATTCAAAACAAAACAGATTTGAATACGACTATTCATTCGCATTCCTTATATATGCAAATACATATTATTCTTTCGTGAATAAAATAAAGATAAAATATTTTCTAAGTTATGGCTTACATCATCAATAAATTTTCTGTAAATTTTTGTACAGTTGTCAGTGTATTTTACATCAAAAGTATTCAAATGTATGGAAACTCATGATGATAAATCCGAATTAAAGCATGCCAATAGTTAATCATGCCCCTAATCAGTTAAACAATTTTGTCGATTGCCAAAATATTTGGTGGGACCATTAATATCTCGGTTCGTCTCTCTGATATTATTTGGCAGAACACACAATGAAAAATTTCATTGATTCAATGACCGTTTTTTCAATACATTCTGAAGCATTATTATATTTTGAGAATCAGTTTTCAAGCATGTGTGACATGACATGTATGGAAGTAAAAAAACTCTTGAATTTGTATGCAGACAGTCCGAGTGAACACTTTGCGCATGTTCAATAATTTACGTTCATGTGTTCCAGAAATGCACTGAACCGAAGCGCAGCAATGGTCTGAACAATGTCAAAAAGATAAATAGGACACAAAAACAGCATTGTTCAATATTGCGACGTTGACAACTTGGTGTTCAGGTAAACTGGTTTGATTAAAAACCGCCTGTGTAAGACACAATTATATTTGAATGTACGAAGAATACGCAAATAATTAGAAATGCTTGTTAGAATGAACTCGCATGATGGACCAAAATGTATTCTACATACAGTATAATGTATAACATTTTACATTTAACGTTCATGATAAGGCTATGTAACTTATATTGAACTTTAACTTAGCTGTTAAAATGTAATAAATGAGCTGACTACATACAGTTGAAACCTGATCTAAAACACTTGTATTATTATTTATACACACATTAATTTTTATTCTTATTTATCAGCATATTTCTATCGAATTTGAACCAACGGTATCTGGTCAAAAACATAAATGTACATTCAGATGTAAGTAAACAGAAATAAAAATAGTGGAATGTGAAACTGTCAACGCGTAGGAGAACATATTTTACGTCATCACTGTCTAAAAATGGTTTCAAAGGGCAAAAATTCATTCCAACAATGGTGATAAAATGGGACGCCACAGTTTCTGATAACGTGGGTGGGGCTTCAATGAGTAACTGACTCTAACGAACTGACTGACTGACTGACTGACTGACTGACTGAAAATAAATGAATAATAAGATATAGTTGAAGTTTTTTTAAACAGTGAAAAAAGTCCCAATATCATACATATAATAACGTGTATGAATGGCGCCTACAATGTGATTCATGAATCATGATGTTCATGGAAACAACAGCGAAAACAACAACGGACATGTTTGGTTGTCACAACACACTACCGCATTTGTATCATACGAGACCGTGGTTGTATTTTTCCGACAAATATTATTCTAGAATCCAGACTATAACGGACTAGTTATAACAGTTATAATTTTTCGGAACTGAATTAGACAATTATTTTTGTTAACTTTAATTAATGATTTGTCGTACATACAAAATAAATGGTGTAAAACAGCGCATGGGAATCAGTGGATGTGCGAGTGAGAGTGAGTGAGTGAGAGAGTGAGTGAGTGAGTGAGTGAGAGAGTGAGTGAGTGAGTGAGTGAGTGAGTGAGTGAGTGAGTGAGTGAGTGAGTGAGTGAGTGAGTGAGTGAGTGAGTGAGTGAGTGAGTGAGTGAGTGAGTGAGTGAGTGAGTGAGTGAGTGAGTGAGTGAGTGAGTGAGTGAGTGAGTGAGTGAGTGAGTGAGTGAGTGAGTGAGTGAGTGAGTGAGTGAGTGAGTGAGGGAGGGAATGATTCATAATGTAACATTTGGTCGAGTTAAAAAAAATTCTTGCCGCCAATTCAAATTTTCAATTTTGAACTTTTCAGATTCTGAAAAAAAATTATTTTCAATTTTGCTTGATTTTTTTCCATGTTCTTTGATGAATTGTTGTTTATTTTATTGCTTCAGGTTTTGATTTGCCTACCACAAACATTCCAGGACTTTTGTCGGTTAAGTTTTTGCGTTTGCTAATTGCCACCAAACCAACCATCAGTAAAATGCCCGAGCCCGTTCAAGCCGAATCGGTGGCCGCCGAGCCCAACGTGGAGGAATGTACAGCTTCGGCCAATAAGATTGCCAAGATCAGTGTGCCAGCCTCAACAACAACTGAGCCAGGTTATCAAGATCAAGATGTACATTTTTAGACGTTCAGATTCAGATAAAGTTAGTAATTATAGTTTGCCATCAACTGCTTGACTCTCACCTACTTTTAGGTGTTCTTCGCTGGGCCAAACTGAGCGAGCACGCGTTCCCACCGGTGCATGGCTCTGAGCTGGCTGCCGGTCATGACCTGAAGAGTGCCTACGATTACACCATTGAACCAAAAGGTTGGCTTTTTCTAATCTTTTAGCGAAATTATATAGCGTAGCGATTATTATAAAATTTTGTAATCTACCTGATATTCAATTTCAATTTCAGCACGTTGTCTATGCAAAACGGACATTCAAATCGCGGTACCCCATGACACGTACGGTCGCGTGGCACCTCGTTCCGGTTGGTCGTATCCAGATGGAAATTATGTTATATCTGATTGTGCCGTAAAGGAGGTGGTTTTAGGAATGGATTTCACCACCAAGAATGCAGGGCTCTCAAAATAGAAGTATAGATGCCATGACTTACTTTCTCGTTGAACTCGCTGTCTGAATCAGTCGCTCAGTGAGTCGGTCAAAATTCAGTCAGTCAATCAGTTAGTCAGTCAGTCAACCAGACAGTCACTTAAATGTAAGTCAATCAAATCAATCAATCAGCTAGACATTCAGTGAGTTGGTCAATGGCATGTCAACGAAATGGTCCCATATGCTCCTAATCTTGGTTTCTACTTACATATAATGATCTGATTGATCATTTTGAAGTTTAATTAAACTATGAATTACTGTTCAGGTTTGGCGTTCAAGCACGGCATCGACGTGTTCGCAGGTGTGATCGATGCCGACTACCGGGGCAACGTCGGCGTCATTCTTTTCAACTCGGGCGCCGAACCGTTTGAGGTTGCGATTGATTTAATTTTTATGGATTTTTTGTATGATTAAAATAAAACTGTATTAAGAAAATATGAATTGTAATGGCATTTTGAAAAATTGTATTTTGAGCTTGTGTTTTAGGTCAAGAAGGGCGATCGCATTGCGCAGTTGATTCTCGAGCGCATCGTCATCCCCAAGGTGAGTGACTGGCGAACCTGTTTATACGTTTTTCACGTTTTACATTGTTTATACCATTTTTGATTTATTAATTCAATACTTGATAAAACAGATAAACCTTTATTCTAGTAACATTTGATATGATATTATGGACAACTGAGTTGTCTGGTCACTGATTGGAATAACTGCACACTTCTATCTCGAAGCTGGATGTATTTATCGTTTTTAATCTACTGATTTTTTACTGTAATTCATTTTGCAGCTGGAGGAGATGCCCACTCTGGATGAGACGGAGCGCGGTGCCGGTGGATTTGGATCAACGGGACAACAGTGAACTTGACCACGTGTGATCGGATTTATGTGCTTTATTCAGTTCGTTGCATCGAAGGCTTAACGATTTCGAAAATATTCCACTTATCTTATGGTATACGTTTATTCTTGAATATACATTGATTCCGTTTTTGCTCATGCAGCAAACTGATATATATAAAATAACATAGTCCTGTGCTGTGGTTCTATGCTCATCTCATTTGATTGAAATCGCTAGTCGATTATCATCTTTACATTTTGTCCACGTTGGATAACATTTTGTGTGCTACTCCTGCATTTCCCGGTTATATTCACTTGTATTCATGTGTATTGTTCATTGTTCCAGTTGATCTCGTTATGGTTACTCTTATATTGTAAAACCAATACGTGTGTGATCTGCATGTTTTGCGCTAAACTTTTTCTTATATACAGTACACGTAATTCATCTTACTCTAATTCGATCGGTAACTGTTCTTTCTTATTTCTATTGATGTTAAATGAAAATTAATGATACAGCTTACTGTTGATTTCATATGGGATTAATACGAAAACAATCGCTCAAACAGAATTACACGGCGTTATTTTTTATACAATAGACATAAATATATATCGGATAGAGAAAAAAATTCAAAGTTCTGTAATTTGGGTACATACATATGTAAATGAAGGAAAAAACGGGATTCATTTGAAAAGGCAGTAAATCTGGTTGTAATAAACGAATGGCAGCATAGTCAATAATGTCAGGTAAGATAAAGCCGCGCAAGCGTATACTTTATAAACAGCTAAAGCTGACTATTGTCGTGGTGAGAAAATATCGATCGCTTTAAATGCTAAAAAAACAGAAAGTTATAAGCAATAAAATTTAAAGATCTACAACAATCATAGAAATAAGATTGGTCCAAGTTTTGTACAAGGTTAGGTGTCGCGCGAAACGCTAAGGTTCTAGAATCTGAATATGAGTAATCTATGGAATAATAGTAATAATTGATAGTAAAGTTTTCCACAGTGGTAGAAAAGGCACTCTAGAAAATCGGATAGAAGTCATTTGTTAAATAGTTTTTATTAAATACTTTCTAATACATAAATGAATATACTAGGCAAAAAAAAACAAATGAGCCGTATGGTTCATGTTTCAAGGTTTCAATTAAACCACGGCTCGCACTTTGCGCGGTCCGTTCTCGCGCAGGGCCCGATCGGGGTCGATTGATGTATTGGAGGCCGAGTACAATTGCTCGCCTGCAAACAAATGCTCTCAGTCAATCAGTTAGTTCAGTTGTTATAATCAATCAAACTAACAATGCACCACTCAATCAATTACAATCAATCCAACGGGGAAACTATACATGGCACTCAGTTTGTTTTTCAAGTTCCCAACTACAAACATTTTTATGTACTCACTATGAAGAGCATACCTAAAAAAGTTTATAGTTTAGAAAAGATTCAACTTGGAATAACAATCGTGTATTTTATTTGGAGACAATGAGTGTGTATTTTGAATGGGATTATTTGTAGGATTGTGCCAGTAGCCGGTACCAACCGAGATCGGCCATTTCACAGAGTGCCGTGAACACCCAGGCAATCAGTGGCAAAGCTACCGTAACCGGGAATGCCACCGTCAGGCTGATGAAGATGAACGCACCTGAAGGTGTCTCATGTTAAAATATAAATTTGTATAACTATTTCTATACATTTAACTATGTATTATCAACTTGCGTTTTATTTAAATATATTTTTATCAAATTATTAAAATTTTAATTTATCTATTAATAATGGTACTGGTCACCAACCAACAAGGAACACGGACCGGCTGGTACCGAACACCCTCGAGACGAACCAACTACGCTCCAGCTTCACTTCGGACCACTTCATCAGCGTGCTTACACCTGCAGTCACATTGTTACAACATGAACAACAACAATAATAACAACAACAACAATAACAACAACAACAACAAAAACAACAGTGACAACAACAACCACCGAAATGAACCTACATTCAGTGACGACTGCCAACTGAGGTCGAATGTCTACGTTGGAAACGGTCGTGGTACGTGTGAGCAAAGGTAACTGAATAACAATAGTTTATAACACACGATTCACCACTCACTCACTCACTCACTCACTCACTCACTCACTCACTCACTCACTCACTCACTCACTCACTCACTCACTCACTCACTCACTCACTCACTCACTCACTCACTCACTCACTCACTCACTCACTCACTCACTCACTCACTCACTCACTCACTCACTCACTCACTCACTCACTCACTCACTCACTCACTCACTCACTCACTCACTCACTCACTCACTCACTCACTCACTCACTCACTCAATCACTCACTTACCCGAGCATCAATCGTGCCATACAACGACTCACCACCACGTCGGCGAGGCAGAGTGCCAATCTGAGATACGCAAAAATCTTTTAAGATATTAACCATAATACTGCAACGACTCACATAATATGATCGATGTAACTTGGCATGATTGAATGTTACCTGATTGCATGCACTCATCATGTTGATTTCAGATTATACGAATTCACCACCGGTTTTGAATAATTACGACGAGGAATGAACAAGGAAATGTATGCGCTACTAATAACTCATATAACTTCTGCAAAACTATTGGCTACTGTGGTAAAGAAGCAATTTCGTCATTGTAAGGCAGAAAAAATTTATCAATACAATCCTTATTTATTACATATTTATCTGTTAACATTATTATTTTTATTAGTAAATCTTAAGATTCTTATCTATTCCATAAAACCTGATCATATTCGTTATCCAACTGCCGCTGCTCATGTGCCAGTTCGAAGTCGTGCTTGAGTGTCTGCACAACCTCGCCCATGGTATTGGCAGCTGCAACAAATGTTCCTTCGTAAACAACAACAACAACAACAACAACAGCACGGAGAAGTGTCATCCATAATCATACCAGTAGACATATAAAACAATAACAACAATGAAACAACGTCATCGACAGAGACAACAGACACATCTTTAGTTCCAGCCAATTATTATTATGATTCAGCGCATTCGATTTGATTACGTAAAATTATATCCGACTTTTAAAGCTTTTTATCAAAAAATATCCAAAAAAATTATCAAGAGAATCTACTACATCCTTCCAAAATCTGGCTTCCGAAACGCTGAAAATTTATTGAATTGGCTATTTGTCATAAGTAAAAAACCTCAACCTGAGATTACAGACTGTGAACGCAAACAAAAGGTCAATGCAGTACAAGAAGATCAACTCATCTCTACCTACCACTACCCTGGTTGGCAGCCTCCTTGCACTCTTTCATCAGTCTGGTACCGTATGTCGCCTTATCGTCAACACGATGGCTTGCTTCAGAGAAGACCACAGTCAGTTAAAACAGTTGACAAAGCTTCTGTGTTTTTCAAAAAACTTTCAACTATTAACATTTCAAAATGATAAACAGTCACACCATAGTGTTTACTGTTGGCACCAACTTCTGTAACATCGAAAGTTTGAAACGAAATTTCTTCGGATCTTGATGAACTGTATCAGAACAGAACCGCATCATCTTATGCTAAGCAACGACATCATTTCAACCATTCATCAACAATTGCAACATCAACAATTATAATTATGACATTTGTACAGTATAACCCTC
>OZ038442.1:13912609-13949338 GCA_964036265.1 Daptonema setosum | reverse complement strand
CTGACTGACTGACTGACTGACTGACTGACTGACTGACTGACTGACTGACTGACTGACTGACTGACTGATTGACTGACTGACTGACTGACTGACTGACTGACTGATGACTGACTGACTGACTGACTGACTGACTGACTGACTGACTGACTGACTGACTGACTGACTGACTGACTGACTGACTGACTGACTGACTGACTGACTGACTGACTGACTGACTGACTGACTGACTGACTGACTGACTGACTGACTGACTGACTGACTGACTGACTGACTGACTGACTGACTGACTGACTGACTGACTGACTGACTGACTGACTGACTGACTGACTGACTGACTGACTGACTGACTGACTGACTGACTGACTGACTGACTGACTGACTGACTGACTGACTGACTGACTGACTGGACTGACTGGATGTGTGATTCACTGACTGAGTAACTGATTGAATTAATGGAGAGTTCCAATCAGTAATAATAAAATATGTCTGAATGAATGACCTGCATGCAATGGCCGCGCACAATATGGCCGTGCACATGTACCCTCTTGCTCGTCCCGATTGCATGAGTTTCACGCTGAAAACAAGCCAGTATTGGAGGTCGGTTTAGAGTAAACGTGTAATATAGAATATTTCACACTGAAATTAGTCCATGTTTACAAGGAAGAGACTTTGTTATATTATACTTATAGCATGTAAATGTGATCTAGCGTTAAGGAAGGTAAAAAGCGGTACACAAACGTTATTAAATAATATTAAGGTTATTGTAAGTAAAAATACACAAGTAAATTCACGTTGTTTCGTTCATCAATTATTGGTGGAATTGAGAAATACGTACTGAAACCGCTGATTTCGTTATCGCGCTGTTGAATAGTCGTCACGCCTGATTTTTTGTTTTCTTTTGACTGAATTTCAATCATAAAAAAAAGTTAATTTTTTAATATAAATGGAAACAAGTGTTTGATTGAGTCAACTTTTCTATATAAAATTATTTTTCAAAACTTATACGACAATACGAAGTGAGACATTTCAAAGAAGTAAAACAATTCCCGCCAGTTGAAATTCTTGCTCAGAGGACTCTTTTAGAAACCATTTGACAGGACAACATGAACTTGTTTGTCCCAGTATTTCCCATTGGATACAATGTGGTGCTCATTCAACAAACAGTGTAAAATGATAAATATAGAATTGTCAATTAGTTAACATTCTTAATCTGCAGATAGATTTCTGTCACGCTTTTCTCCAAAATTTTTCGATAATATATAAGAAAATTCACCTCTTGAAAGTCCAATTTTAACAATTTCTCTAGGCATGTAAGAAGCGATTTCATGAGTTTATTGTATATAAGCTTGATCTACAGATTGAGAATGCAAACTGATTGACAGTGCTATACAATGAACATACAGAGATACAGTAACCTGTGGCTTAATAACAACAATGGTTTTGTGCATGGCAATATTGTTACGGTAATAATCATGCCAGTCACACCAGGTTGTAACAAAAGTTGAGTACATTCAATATCGTCGAGATCCACCGGCGGAGAAGCTTATTTTCAAAAGGGAGGGAACATATTCAACCTTTTTTTCGCCAAAGAGGGGGATTCTTTTTTTACCACCCTTCTCGTCCGCTAATGTGTTGGCTAATAAATACAGAAGTTTCACTGTCTTGGAGTGAACACAGTCAAAAGTAAATAAGCGAAACTCCGAAGTTAAATCTTCCTTATTCCGAAGTTAATCTGCTCATGGGAATTAAAATGATCGTTTGCTGGAAAAAAAAATTTGAAGCTTTTGAAGGCGATAAAAATTAGAAAGCAAGCAAACGTTTTATTTCCCAGAATGAATATGGACGTACATAAAAAGCAACAGCAAATATAAATGCTTGTAAATGAACATATCGGGAGAGTATGCTGGGGCTGAAACGCACTAACCAGAACTTGGTCTTTGGTCCACTGCAACCTTGGGAAGACCTTGAGTTTTTAAGCTCATTATTGTTGTCTCGTTTAAGTATTATTTTCCAACAAATACTTATCCAAAGATTCCCAAACACTTTCAATATTTTGTCAGCAATCTAGACTTGGTCTAATAGAGATGTAGGCAAACATTGTATGTACAGACATTCCTTAATTTCTGATTTGGATCGACTTTTCACGAAAAAAATCTTCCCTAGTTTATTCACTTTTCACATCACATACGCGCTTACTCATTCATTCAACAATTCTTATATTGTTTCATACTTTAAATTGTTTCATCATATAATTGAACCAACAATTTCGTCTTCGCCAATTTGGGTGCAATGCTGAACACATTTTCGAAACTGTCGAACACAACAACGAATGTGGTGACGAACTGGACGATCTTGGAAACCTGTGAGTGAGTGAGTGAGTAAGTGAGTGAGTGAGTGAGTGAGTGAGTGAGTGAGTGAGTGAGTGAGTGAGTGAGTGAGTGAGTGAGTGAGTGAGTGAGTGAGTGAGTGAGTGAGTGAGTGAGTGAGTGAGTGAGTGAGTGAGTGAGTGAGTGAGTGAGTGAGTGAGTGAGTGAGTGAGTGAGTGAGTGAGTGAGTGAGTGAGTGAGTGAGTGAGTGAGTGAGTGAGTGAGTGAGTGAGTGAGTCGAGTGAGTGAGTGAGTGAGTGAGTGAGTGAGTGAGTGAGTGAGTGAGTGAGTGAGTGAGTGAGTGAGTGAGTGAGTGAGTGAGTGAGTGAGTGAGTGAGTGAGTGAGTGAGTGAGTGGCTGAGTGAGTGAGTGAGTGAGTGGAGTGAGTGAGTGAGTGAGTGAGTGAATGAGTCAGTGAGTGAATGAGTGAGAGAGTGAGTGAGTGAGTGAGTGAGTGAGTGAGTGAGTGAGTGAGTGAGTAACATGACACGAACGTCTCTTTTGAAGTGACTGATCGGGCGAAACACTTTGGTTCATTGGCAGTTCCAGTCAGGACATTCGTCAGTCCGGAGCCCATCTCAGATGGTGGCGTGAAGTCTGAAGCGAAGAAATAAATTCAGACATTGAGTTTATTATCAATGCTATTCAAATAATCTTTTTGCGAAGGTTTTTCATAAAAATTGTCTGATTGAAATTGAAAGTTTCAAAGTGTCATTCTGTCAATGCGTATTATGTTTCTTTCCCTTTTCATTACTAGTTTTATAGAGATTGAAATCATAAGTATTGTAGTCGATTGTATACGTGGGATTATTGTTGATTAACTGAGCACGTACTGTACAGGGTGTCCCATTTGAAATTCCGCATTTTTATTTTGAATAAAAATAGCAGTTTTCATTCGATTTCTAAAATTTTTGCGCTAAGTTATAGACAATTTTAGGCTATTCTGTTTTGTTTTTTATTTTTAAAAATCGAGCTAACAAATCAATTTTTATTGTAAAATTCCCGACACACCCGTTTTTCACGTTTTTTTGCTCTGTAGTCGGTGTTTTTACGATAGCGTGACCGTTACAAACGCAATTTTAATAATTTAAATCATCATTTCAGTTAAATAAAGTGTTAAAAACATGTTATAATACGGATAACAATGGAATTATTAATAATCATCTAACCAACTTGCTGCTAAGACTCCGCATCCACAAGCATGCGTGAGTGCAGGGAGCAGGGGTTTTTTCCTTAAAGTTTACTTATCAGGTTTGTCCATTCTTAACAGTGACCTGATGTGGTGGTTTGCGCAGCATAATATCGTAACCCACTGTATTTCACCGTAACTTTGACATTATTTTCGTTTGGGTCAATTAATCTCACACAGGAAGAAAAACGCATGCAATGCTCCCTGCTCTAGCGCATGCTTGCAGAGGCGGAGTTTAACTGCGTTGTGGTTACAGTTTGTAAGCAGCTTGTGAGTTAGATGACTGTTAACAATTCCATTGGTATCCGTATTATAACATGCTTTAACACATTATTTAACTGAAATGATGATTTAAATTATTAAAATTGCGTTTGTAACGGTCACGCTATCGTTTAAAAAACCACCGACTACAGAGCAAAAACGTAAAAAACGGGTGTGTCGGGAATTTCAACATAAAAATTTATTTGTTGACACGATTTCGAAAAATAAAAAATAAAACAAAATAGCCTGAAATTGTTTATAACTTGGCGCAAAAATTTTGGAAATCGAATGAAAACTGCAATTTTTATTTAAAATAAAAATGCGGAATTTTAAATGGGGCACCCTGTACATTTAATATGCATGCAAGTCTCTATATCATAAGTCAATCATTGTGTAATTCAATCTATTTTTATAAATAATAGAAAAAGTTATGAGCACGGCACTGGCATGGGAACGAGACTCCTGTTCATGTATGTATGTATGTATGCCTACAGGAATTCACGTTTCAAGTGCTTCCATAAATCGACTGCCACTGCACCGCAGGAGCCTAGAACTTACCCAACATCGATGTGTATATTGCACATCCAGGTTTTCTCATTCCTAAAAACGCATCAAAATTTGGCGCGCGTTCAAACTTTAGATTTTTTTTCACATGAGACATTGACGTGGCACCTGATTTACTGCATACATAATGTTGTATATAGCGGGCACTAGCGGACGAGAAAGGCTGGGAAAAGGGGAATTCCCCTTTTTGGGAGTTTCAAAAGCTAGAATTCGTTCCTCAAGGTTTAGGTAAAATGGTCAAATTTCGTCCACTTCCCGCCTCTTTGGAAAGATGCCCCTCCCTTTGAAGGTTTAGCTCGTCCGTCAGTGGTAAGGGGACCATAAAAACTATTTTCGATAACAAGGAACATCGATCAAGTCATACATTAGTGTTACAGTCAGTTACACATTTTTCAAGACCAGAAGCAAATGGTGACTGATTATCACACCTTTTTCAAAAAGGTGGACAGACTGCTGATTTGTTGGCTGCTCTTCTAGAGCACCTATGTATATTGACGGTCAATCTCTTTCTGTTCCCTGAATAGAGAGCACAGACATCTGAGCACTTGATCTGCCAAGTTCGAAGTACCGTGAATCGCTCAACTTGAGTCATGGAACAACATGTCCGGTTCAGGATTACAAGCAAATTGATAGGTGCAAAGGGGGAAATAATAAAGCATGTATACACTAGAATTCATACAATTAAAAAACAAATTACTACAACATTCCTACAATTAACTTGATAAGTTTGACACGTTTTTGGGGAACTTTTGGACAAAAGTCTTTGTTATTAAAACAGAGTTTTATATGTTCGTTGATGTTCCAAAGTGGTCGTGGCATAAATTTCGTGACACTTGACACTTGAGAATTTTTAGCCCACTAAACATACATATCTGGGGTTAAAGAACAACTTACATGTGAGATTATGAGATTACAACTTATGAGATCACCAGGAGGATTTCACTACCGTCGTCTTTCCCACTCTAGTGTGTCGGATCACAGTAGCTGGTGACTAGACTAATTGTTGTTGCCACTCTGAGAACGGAAACCCATAATTGGGTACATGGATAACCACACAGGTTCAGGATGGAAGAGTTCGTTTACATCCTATCCTACAAATAACCTATTTATTTACATTAAACCTAGTTCCTGACATATAACCTACTTCCCATTCTTCACAAAACCTTTTTAATAAGACGCATACGTTTCAACTGCCAACTCCAATCACTGAACGTAAAAAAATTTATAGATTTTTTTGCAGTGGATGAGAGAGAACCTGTAATAGCTCATTTACCCACGTTTGATCTACAACTTAACGAAGAAAAGTCCATTCAAACGGTCAATATCAGGGGAATTTCATGGTTTCCACTCCACTCTGACCTGCATGGAGTTGTTTTAAGAAAATTGAAAATACATGCCATTTCATAAAACTGCAACTACCGTACATGTAGTTTGTTCCTGTAAATTGACAGACCATGCCTCAGAAATTTTTTATGATTAAACAAACTATAGCTATACGCCTAGTTGCCTACTGAGTTCTACAACTGAATAGGGGCCATATTTCGAAAATTCAATAGATTCCAATAGTGAACTATATCAGAAATAGCGCTCTCAGTTCAAATATATAACATTATGATTTGATTACGCAACACAATAAAGTTATGCCAGTAATACATGTACATATGTGGCCAACAAAAACAACGCAATTGGGACATCAATAAGCAGTCGGACGTAGCGTGTGATCGTGTGGTACTGAATTGTTCCTTGAATTGTTCCCTAGGGAATAAGGACCGATCGGAATGGATTAACGAATCGCGAGCTATAGAACTATAATAGAGCGGATACCAGTTATAATACACCAAACACCAGTTGCCAGTTAAATCGGTTGTTTACTCGGATGTAATGGTTTGGAATCGTAGTTTGGCTGGCATGGCACTCCCTAACGTATCGGGTCGGGTGTCCCAGCGAGGTGGGACGAATGACTTTTGCTAATAACTTTCTTGAACCTGCATTTATGAGTTTGAAATTGCAGATTGTTTTTGGCACATTCTTCGAGTGATGTAATACTTAACAATCAATGGGTAAGATTTCAGGAAGAATTATAAAAATTCATGTAAAGCAATGTATCCCGCGAAATTATTCTAACACCATACAAAATGTCAAACTATACGGCTAAAAGAAGTTTATTAGCCAAAGCGGTTGGTTTAACATTCTAAATTGCTGTCACATCCTGCACATCGGATCAGTGTAATAAGAAAATCAAATTCGGTGGCATTGTAATAAAAACTTTCGGTTGACTGAATTGGGACTGTTCTAAAAATATACTGCAAGAAGATCCATAGGAGAACGGAGATAAACGGGAATTTTTCTGTTCCCACCCAATATAATGCTTTTGTAAAATAATGCTTACTCATTTGTTAAATACAAATCATAATAAATTACTAACATGTTTACTCGAAGCGAAATTCCAAATATTACCTCGGCATAATCGTACCATATTGTACATAATAAATATGTAAATACAAAAATGGGTACACCATTTTGAATCTATAATTTAATTAGTGCCAATGATGAGGAAGCCAGTGCATTAACATGCCATCGTTATTGGGTTAATTGGGTTACTTTTGAAAAGGGTTTCCCGTCTGGTTATAGTAAACAAGATAATAAAATATGATTGCAGATAATGAAATATCATCTGATTGTGATCCAACTTTTGACGTTTACTTGAATAGCAAAACGGTATCGGTTGTATAATATTTGAGCGGAACATTTCCACGAATGTCGAAAATTGTGCAAAAAACCATCGTTCGTTGGAAGTTAAGAAACGGTTTGTTTATGTAACCAGAACTGTAATGGCCCTACCCCTAATTATCTTCGAAACTAAAAAATACAAAAGTTGAGCAAGGGTTGCACATGACTATGAAGGCTACTACTACATATATTAAATGAAATGCGATTACGACGTAGTCGGACAAACCGTTTTCTGAGATGCGCCTGCCAATAAATGAAGTAACCCGGTAACTGCATACTTCATTCAGAACTAAGAGGTAATCGGAATCTGTTTACGTTTTTTAACTGTGACCGTCTTGCGCCGACTGATTTAACTTAGAAGTTATATTCAAGTAGAAGTTGTACTCGTAAACAACTAAGAAATATTACTTTTTTGTTCGCCAAGCCTAGTGAGGCGGTCAATAAAGAGAATAAGTCATGAAATTATTTTTGTCCAATGGTTTGACAATTTTATAGTTTTGCACATGACCCTTAAGTTGTGCTCACGGCTCTATTTCTGTGTATCAATGGACTGAACTTCAATCCAAAGAGCGGTCATTACGCATTTCCACTCTATACATAGTTTACCATGACCACACACTGTTTCCAGTTCATTGGTTTCGAGTTTGGCCCTCGGGTAATTCATCATGATTTAGTGACTCAAGGTAAAATAAGGAAACTGTGTGTCATGGTCGGCTCCCAGGGTAATTTTCGGTATATTTATAATAATTGAGTACTTTTCGCATGAAATGGAATGTAGTGGGTATGCCTTGAGTTGAGGATAGAGATACATAGGTTAGGTTGTGGGTGTTGGGAGGAACTGAGAGGCAGTGTATAACTGGCTGCAGGCACGCAATGACCTCTCTCACATAGGATTCATGAAACACGATGACCACAGATGCAGGCAAACAATGTCCTCGTGTCGACATTTTCTTCCTTTTCACGTTTTGAATGAATTTATGAAGGTACAGCACCCAATACTATGCAACTACATAGCATATGAGAAACCAGGTGTGCCACACTAGTGTACCAAAGCTTCACAAAAAAGTGGATAAAGTGACTAAAACACTGGGTAGTAAATGCTACCGAACAACAATGAATAAGGTGTACAACACTAGTGAATGCTACGCAAAAATAGTGAATAAGATTTGCAACACTTGGTGTGGTAAATACTGCATTACAACAGTGAATAAAGTTTACTACACTAGTGTAGAATAGTAAATTCTGGACTAAAATAGTGAATAACGTTCTAAAAGTGTACTAACTTTTCATGGCTGACTGTATGGCCTGCATCTTCATGCTGTCCAACAGCAGCTGGATTTCGGCCGCCGTTGCCATGTCGATTGCGGCGTCGATCTGCAACAAATCAATACATATTTAGTCAATACATATTTAGTCAATACATAAATCAATACATATTTAGTCAATACATATTTAGTCAATACATATTTAATCAATACATATTTAGTCCATACATATTTAATCAATACATATTTAGTCAATACATATTTAGTCAATAATTATTTAGTCAATACATATTTAGTCAATACATATTTAGTCAATACATATTTAGTCAATACATATTTAGTCAATACATATTTAGTCAATACATATTTAGTCAATACATATTTAGTCAATACATATTATGTCAATACATACAGGGTGGTCCAAAAAATGACAACCTTTTGAAGCTGAATAACTCTCGGCACAGGCATCTGATTTCATTGAAATTTTCAGGTATTATCACCAACATACTAATTAAAAAAAATATATAAAACCAAGGTGATCGGACAATCACAGCGGCCACCACGCATTAATGTTTGTGAAAATGCGCATGGGTCAAAAACCGCCTAAATCGTGCATGCATATTCAAGGGATGATATGCACGTAATAAATGAAACATTAGATTTTGCTAGTCGATGGTGAAAACTCCACGTTTACTTAAATTTTATCGATGGTTTTTAAGCATTTTGTTCAATTGGTTTTTATTTTTTCATTTTAAATTAGCAAACTAAACGCTTTTTCAATGTCAGAAGGGGATACACGCAGTTTTCACCTCTGAAACAAGATTTTATCTAATGAAAAATAAAATCGGAAAATTTTAAACTACAAATGTTTCAGAATAAGTAAAAAAGACTCTTGATTGATTACAGGCTAAAATAACTGAGTTTATTGTTTCACAAATCACGTGTAATCCATGTCCAAATTGTTAGCTCGGTTTTTGACACACACGCATTTTTGCAAACATTAATGCGTGGTGGTCGCTGTGATTGTCCGATCAGCTTGGTTTTATATACTTTTCTAAGTTAGTATGTTGTTGATAATACCTGAAAATTTCAATCAAAGTTGATCTTTGTGCCGAGAGTTATTCAGCTTCAAAGTGTGGTTATTTTTTTTTGGATCACCCTGTATTTAGTCACAACATATTTAATCATACATATGGTCAATATTTCTTATCATTCTAATCACATTTATTTATGCAAATTTTTGATCACACGTTGAATTGGTATTGTACATACAATATCTTGTGATTCGAAAGTTGAAAGCCACTGGACTAAAAAAATAAGCATGCCAAAAAAGCAAAAAAGTGTGCTTCAAAAGGTTTACACCATGAACTATGAACAGCAATAAAATTTAAAAAAAACTATACAAAAATTTACAATTTTAGGCAACGCATGAAAAACGATTGTATGCGATATAACAAGGGATGCATCAAGCATTATATTTTGTTATAACTACAAAGTAGTTAATAATTTATACTATAAAATTTGTTCATCCCATAAACAATCCTACAACGGAGATTTGACATGCTATGTATGAGCCTCCGTCACTAAGAACCGACAAAAATGATATTTTTTGGTACAAACTTTTTTTTCGCCGAATGAATTGAAAATCAGTTTCTAGACAGTAAATTACGTTTAACAAACAAATCCGTTGTCCAAATTTACCTAAAAACATTATTTTTATATGAAAATCGGTTTTTAGTGACGCGCCTTGACATTGCCTGTGAGTCAGGAATTTATTGTTAGTTTAACACGAATATCATGTGATAGTCAAGTCGCATAATGAAACGTTTTAATATCCATGTGAATAAGTTCTTTGAGAACTTATATTTAAAGTTTCAGATCGATTCATACATTATTCGATGAGATATGCTTCTTTCCGTGAGGTATACTGCCATGCATATTTTGAACTTTTTCAATGAAAATAAAAGTTAAAGCCGAATAAAAAAAATAGGCCCGGTCTTTCGACTTTTTCATTGCTTGAGATAGTTAGCGCAAGATGTCCTCTACAAACTTATTATAATGTTAATGAGCGATCGGGGCTTTACTTAAATTGAGAATCGAATGAAAAAATCGACTTTTTCTGAAAAAATTGCGTGCAACCGGAAATGGGCGATTTGGTGAAAACGTCGAATGAAGACGATTTGGCTGAAAATCAGTAATTGGGTAGGTGTTAGACTATAAATAATAATGAACGGGTTACTGATTTTCAGCCAAATCGTCTTCATTCCACGTTTTCACCAAATCGCCCATTTCCGGTTGCACGCAATTTTTTTCAGAAAAAGACGATTTTTTCATTCGATTCTCAATTTAAGTAAAGCCCCGATCGCTCATTAAGATTATAATAAGTTTGTAGAGGACATCTTGCGCTAACTATCTCAAGCAATGAAAAAGCCGAAAGACCGGGCCTATTTTTTTTATTCGGCTTTAACTTTTATTTTCTTTGAAAAAGTCCAAAATATGCATGGCAGTATACCTCACGAAATAAACCATATCTCATCGAATAATGTATGAATCGATCTGAAATTTTGAATATGAGTTCTCAAAGTACTGATTCACATGGATATGGAAAAGTTTTGTTATGCGACTTGACTATCGCAAGATATTCATGTTAAACTGAAAATAAAATCCTTACTCACAGGCAAAGTCAAGGAGTGTCACTAAAAACCGATTTTCATACAAAAATAATGTTTTTAGGTAAATTGGGACAACGGATTTGTTTGTTAAACATAATTTACTGTCTAGAAACTTATTTACAATTCAGTCGGCGAAAAAAAAGTTTGTACCAAAAAATATCATTTTTGTCGGTTCTTAGTGACGGAGGCTCGTATGTAGAAACAGAGACAAATGTAGACTTGGTTTTATCACCTCTGGCGCTGAAGCTTTTTATGGAATTTTTAATGGATGTATATAATACATATATTTTTATAATACGTTAAAAGCTATTCACATTCTGAATGTATATTTACGTATTTGTCTACGAATAGTTGTGAACTGTTACCGAACTTTACCCTGATTGATCATGATAGTTACAAAATTGTTAACAGTTTACATTCATTATCACCATAAACATTTTAAGCTTCACGAATATTTGTTTCCAAAATGAATAACAAATAACCTTTACGAATAGTATAATGTCCAACTCATGTAAGTCGGTATATTTTGGTGCTGAAAAAGAACTTATCCACCTGTTCTGGCTGCCTGAGATGCCGAAGTGTGTCTAACTTGCCTGAAAACTCTATATATTTACCTGATTTATGTAGACACTGGAGGGACTGAGTAACCTACATGGGCTGATTTAGGTGCTGATTTGCTGACGGGCACTAGCAAAGGCAGGGCACTCTGCGATGGTACTTGTGCCACGGATTCGTCCATCGTCCCATTGAACAAATGCTCGGGATCGTTCATAATCAGATGCAGGGTGACCATGAATTCGAGAAACATTTTGCACTACTGTTATCTTTTTTATTGGTATACTTTATATGAAAACGTTTCGTTCTTGAGAAAAATTCGTACTTGTTGGACGGCGGTTTGCCGATGGACGATCTGGTGTACTGGCTTTTATTAGCATGCGGTAATACCATAGTCAATTAGCATGCATGTACGGGTTCACTTGTACATTTATATTGTGGTGATGTGACAGACACAGTGCAGTCACGTGAACTACCGATTCTATGACCATGAAAAATCAAAGAACCAGTTTTTTAATGTAGTTCAGGTAAACAAGTTGAATAAACTGGGGTTCCTTTCTAAACAGAAAACAATGTGTATAGAAGAAAAGTGTATGTGTTACCACTTAAGTACAATAGAGGGACGAAAACCTATACCTAAGCTCAGTGCAAGTGTTTGCAGAATGTAAAAAATTAAGTTTCTAAGCACCCATCAGTACAATGTGCAGTTTATAGCTCATTGAAACATGGGCCACTTTAGTTTGTTTGAGATTATGTTGGAAATTCAAAGCTAAAATACATACAGTAGGTTAGGTACATGTACATTGATATGTATAAAGGTGAATGTTATGTAGGTTAGCGTCTTTAGATACTTGGATGAAATGAGACAGTCTGAGTGAGTGACTGTCAGAAGTCTTACCCCAGAAATCACAAGATCAAGCACTCAAATCGGCGGAAAATTCCCACGAGTGTCAAAAGGAAATCCAATAAAGTGATTGTACGAGAATTATGCGTAAACTATGAACTGGTTGAGTCACAAGATTTGCCCATGTTGGGGACGTCTCATCCAACCACATGGGTTAACAAAACAAATCCGAAAAACCGAAGACCTCAAATAAGTTATCTTGGCCGGAATTTATCTTGATTGTGCTATGTATAAAAATGAGCATAAAAATATATTACAACAATTTATAACAGTAAAAATATAGTTTATTTTCATCTTGCTAACTCATTAAGAGAAACAATTCCGAAAACATTTCCTAAAGGCGTTTCGTCCTTCTCATCCGTATGTATTTGAACGTACCAATACAGTTTCAAGTTCAAGTTTGTTCAGATTCATCGCAATGATGGCGACGAGAATTTCCAAGTGCACATGGTTGATGAATAAATACATTTGCACATCTGTGTCCTCATCAAAGGTACACATTCCTGGTATAATTGGAAATTGGAAATTGGAAATGGAGGCGTACTGACAAGTTGGGGGAACGCTGCGACAGATTGGAATACATCGTAACCAAACTGTTGTTGTTGTTGTTGTTGTTGTTGTTGTTGTTGTTGTTGTTGTTGTTGTTGTTGTTGTTGTTGTTGTTGTTGTTGTTGTTGTTGTTGTTGTTGTTGTTGTTGTTGTTGTTGGGGAATGTAATTTTGTCAGCGTAATGATTACAGTATCAGAGAACTTTCCGTGTAAAGTTGTTTATGTATGTTTACTAACTGACAGTTGGCACTCTTTATTATTTAATCATAACAAGTCAAACGAAACTTTGCTGACATTGAGTGAATGAAACGCAGGTTACGTGCTTATTGACAATAAAGTCATGGGCTACGTCGGCAGGAAACTAATATTGATCAACGTTTGTTCGAATATATGGATAGCCCCTGCGGCGGAACAACAAGCAAATATCCGTGCAGAATGTAGACTAAACCACAAAAGTGTTTATCACTTCTTTCGGATTATCTTTTTATAGAGTTTCCTGAAAACAGTTATGTACTGGAACCGCAGACAGAAGCGGTCTAGAGTGAACGCAAATCCGAGAGAACAACGTGAATACGTGAAAACAAACATAATTAGATATTATTTTATGTTGTTACGTGGAAAAATTATAATTGGATATGCGTGGATATTTGATGTTTGTACGTGGAGAAAATCCCACAACATAAATAATGTCTACGCCTTGAAACCTGAGAAAAAAAGCACGTCGATACAACAATGGAATCAGCCTTGCTTGGCTGAGGATGGTGGGAATCCAATTTACAGTATACCATCCATACAATGTACGTACATACATGTACCATACATACATACGTATGTAGTCTATGCGCATATCGCCTCTCAGCTGTCCTTTGTAACACTAACAAGTTTCAATAGTTTCGCATGATTACTGTTTAATTAGACAAATTTTAACTATGATAAAAAAATCCCGGAGCAAAGAAAAAAAACCTCGCTTGAGGCGATATTCACTACAGTTACTATACATAATGTACTTACATGCAGTAGCAGCAGCTTCTAACATTTCTAACATAAAATTTGATACTGATCTTGGATATATTGGGTTCGATATCATGTAAATGTTACAGAAAAATCTCGCTTGAGGTGATATTTACTACAGTAACTATATATAGTGTACATGCAGTACATCAGCAGCAGCTTCTAACAGTTACAACATATAATTTGGTACTGATCTTGGATATATTGGAATCGATATCATGTTCAGCTGTTATTAGTCGTTTAAAAGCCGTGAAATATTACAACTTAATTTTAAAGTAAACTCAATCCCGCCAAATAAACAACTGGAACCATGTAACCTGATTGTGTAGCTGATGGATAATCTTTGCAACAGTATACTTTCTTTACCATAATATCACTTTAATTCAATAGAAACACTAATTTACTTTATGACATAAAATGTGAAATTTCCGTAAACCGTTGAGAAACTCTCTAGTACATTATAAATCCAGCCACCTAACTGATAACTCTGTGTGTATTTCCATATAAAAAGCTGATTTTCCAGTCCCAAAACCAGTAATACTGCTTTGATTATTCAAGTGGGATATAAACATCACTGCGTGGGAAACTACATAAGTTTTGATTGAAGATATACGTAGTTTTGATATTCAGGCATGTACTGTGAATGAACTGCACACAAAGTATAACGACACAAAGAACTGTACGGTTTGATCTGATAACACCCATAACTTGATTCCAGTGCAATTGACCCCGAATCGAGACATTTACTCACTCCACCCACCCCAATTGTACGATATCGTATGCCTTGAAAATGGGTAAACCAGATCGAGAAACGAGCAGTTTACCATATGATTATATTCTAATAAGCGTAATGGCAGATTAACAGCCTTTGGGCTATATACCGCATTATGCTGTATACAAAATGTGGTTTTTTATTTTGTCTATTCTGTAACAACCTAAATACATACATACGTACGTAAATAGATGTTCGTCAGATGTTAGTTTACGATATATGATTGATGTATCGAGGTGACTAGATTATTGTATTTTGTGGCATCCGGAACTAGAAGAATTCCCGATACGATGCGCGTCATATTCTATTCCACGATCAAGTTTTTACTCGGACGAGTTACAGAGGCGGATGCCAAATTGGATCCGAGTTTCTTTAGTTCAAGGATACTATGGTTGATGAGAGATACTTATAAATATAAAACAGTGAAACCACTTACAAGCACTCTTCGATTGCATACGAAAATCACTATTCTCATTGTTGATGTTTCCTTCCCACGCAAATGTTTCTTTTATGAGTTGGTATCTGGGGTAGTGGGCCCATAATTGGATCACAACATGCGTATCGGAAACGCTTTACTGTTGACACGAGGGATGTTATATAATACAATATTATAAACATGTATGGATGGATGGATGGATGGATGGATTGATGGATGGATGGATGGATGGATGAATGGATGAAGGTTTTTAAAGAAGGTAAAAGAAGAAGGGAAACAGGACAGTTGGTCTTAGGATAAATATTTTTTCCTTGCGCTAGATTATCTGCAGCAGTCGGATGATGTACAGTGTAACGGTTACTAACGGTTTAATCTAACTAACATTAAGTAATATTTTGTAATATGGACTGTACCGGACCGGACTGAAGGTTATAGTACTTTTGTATACATAGTCCACAAAGCAATACAACCTTTTGCTCGTCTCTAGTTTAGTCTAATGCACATATATTTCATTCTATCACTTTGCCGTTGCCATCGTATAATAAAGAATCATCGAATCTACAACTTTTAGATGGATGGATGGATGGATGGATGGATGGATGGATGGATGGATGGATGGATGGATGGATGGATGGATGGATGGATGGATGGATGGATGGATGGATGGATGGATGGATGGATGGATGGATGGATGGATGGATGGATGGATGGATGGATGGATGGATGGATGGATGGATGGATGGATGGATGGATGGATGGATGGAATCTGAGTTTGTAAACCTACGAAAATCTAGGTTAAATTTCACCATGGTAAACAAACTATGCGTTAGCCACAAATCGTTCATCATCACAGTTAAATCAGAGCTTATCTGTGCCCAACTGCCTCCAATATACAGTAAATGGCCAGCTTAGAAATGTATTAAACGGCCAATCCATCTCTGCCAAAACCGTGTTCGGACATGAAGTTATGCACACTCACGCCTGTGAGTTACTTCTCACATGAATAAACTTACGTATGAATCGAATTATCTAGAAAAACATGATAACCGTCTTCCGCATGTTTATCGGCCTACTACTAGAATATTGAACCTTGATAAACGGACTCGAATCGAACCTTGCATATCTCAAGTTCGAGTAAGCGCTAATAATTTATTTCCGGATCATGCAACTGAACCACAATTCTTAATGTTCGAACTTGCCCAATGTAACGGCAGCTAAATTGATCTAATGGAGCACAGTTCCGTAGTCCCTGGCCACTTGCGGACGAAAAAGGCAGGGAAAACAACGAAATCTCTCTTCAAAAGTAGAGTTTGTTCCTTGAGGTGTAGGTAAAATGACCTAATTGCTGTCAATTCTTCTCACTTTGGGAAGATTCGCTTGCCTTTTGAAGTTTGGCTCGTCCGCCAGACACTGTCTGGCTGGTAAGTGGTAACTGATCAGCCCAATACCTGACATTATCGCTGGACAGGATATTTATTTATTATCTCAAAGCATGCTACCTAAAGAAGATCAAGCTATCTGTTACTGGAATTGACAGATGCACCAGTTCTGCAAATGACAGCTCAGTAGACTTAGTCTTATTTGGGTACTAACTTACGCACATACAGGGTGTCTTTTTTCATTGCCGTTCTTGAACTCAAGTAAAACGGTCTTTTGGTTACAAATGATACTTGTTGAAGCGGAGCTGATATGCAAAAAAACACTATATTCTTTATCATTAAAAACGCAATAAAGTTACTAAACCGACAAACGTGCAGACAGCAAGGTAAACAGACCACAAAAACACCATCTCACTCTGGTCACGCGTGCATGATCCGTGGCGCATTTATAATAAATGTATGCCGGTGCTGTAAACTTCTAAGCCTAATCATATAACATCATTTTTTAGAAAAAAAACATGCCTAATTGAATGCGCTATACCGCAACCTCACATCTTGTCCACAACTTTCACAATAACTGCTCAAATGAGCAAACCTTTTTTTGGCCCACCCTTTTTGTACTTGTTTCACATGCATCATAAACTCTATCAACTCAACGCATGACTAGTCATCATGTACCAGTCGCAATAAAGCTTATCAAAAAGGGAAATTAAGTCAACCGTTGTGTCTATCGTTGTTTGTAACTCAACGCGGTGTTCACAATATGAAGAAAAACATAATAAAATATAATATTTTTGTGAATGATTATTGTAAAAACAGTATTTTTTTATAAAATATATACTAGATGACCAATCACGATGAGCAATAACCCGTTGTGAGTGATATCCAGTATAGATTGTTGTTGCCAAAATGATTATCGATAACAATATATATTCCTCATTGTAAAAACCATATTCTGGACGACCAATTCTGCATGAGCAATAACCACAGAACGTTTCACATCACATAAAGGCCTCTGTTTTTGTGCCATAAATGGTAATGGCAAGGCCATGATCTCGCAGATCAACGTTGTATTTCAATATGTCCATGTATATGCATGTAGAATAGTTGGATGTTGACGTGACGACACACTGCCAGTACAGAATCATCTGTGTGTGACAGTTTTGAAGTAACTCGATTACATCAAGTTTGCCTTGCCATGTGAATATCTCATGATCCATCCTACATTTTACGCTATGTTCATTGTACGGTAATATGGTTCAGATTTTTTCAGTATTGAAATTTTGTTCGCACTCAGCCAAACTCAATCAAAAAATGGACTAACGTGTCTGTTGCATGGTCGCTCCGAGTGTGGACATGCGGTACAATGTGATTGAAGTTATCAACGATTATGATCGAAGTCATGGGCGTCAGACGATCCAGTTCTCCATTTTATTGTTGATTATTCATATTAACGCAACTATTTGGGGTTTTCTTGTCTGAAATTTGAAGTTTACCAATTCCAATATAATGAAACGTTAAGTCATGATGAAGAATAGATGGATCAGTGTGGACCTGACAAAATGTGATCGATTCTGAAAACATTTAGGTAAGTCAAAAATGGTGCACGTTCAAATACAAGATCGTACTGAATCGTGATGGGTCATGATCAACATGGAAAAGTACAGCCAAGGAAGTTGTTGTGACGGCGATTAATTTGGATGATGCGATGTAGCGATTGGGAAAAAGATCTCAATCAAAATGGTATCAGTGTTAAACCAATGAACTATTGGCTCACGATTAATCGGCAGGAGTTCATAATTAGAATAGCTCAATTAACTATGCATGGAGTTTTCAGTGTTCAACGTTCTGACTACATTGTTAGAATGAGATATAACATACTTTTTAGAAATCATGTTTCCCCCACATTTAGAAATCATGTTTCCCCCACTGAACCAGCATCCCAGTGCATCGAGTTTCATCATATTTGGGAGTTTGGGACTGTTACCAAAAAATTTGTATCCTTTCAGAAATTCGATTAGCATATTTATTCAGTTAGGAAGTAAGTTCAAGGGCACCAACACGGTCATATGGACATAGTGAACGTGGAAGTTCGCACATGACATTTTTCTGTAAAAGTGTCAGTGAAGTAGCGGATGATGAAGTGAGATTAGGTAAAACGTTTTTTGATTGAAATTCTGTTCGTATTGAAATAATGGATTTCAAAAAAGCACGTATTTTTTCATTAAAGTTATAAATAAACCTGCATTTTTCCACCATTCTTGTAAATTGTAGGTAAATTTATGAAATATTGGAACGTAAATGTAAATGTAAATGTAAAAAGTAACTAAATGAACTGCAGAGGCCTATATGACCTCCAGAAACCTATTGTATCTAACATTACCAAAACCTATAATAACTTAGTATTACATAATAAATTATAGTCCTTCCGCTCTCATAGTTTCACATGGAAAGGGGCGGCTGAGTTACAAAACCAGAATACAGTAGATTTATTGTTCACTTCCACCCGCAAAAACATATATTTCTCGTATACTTCCTTCCGTGTCCATTTGTTTACATGGCGACTTTTTCGGTTGTTGAATTTATGAGCTCAATAAGTGTCTCATGGTCACCATTATAAGTGTATGATGTAGTATGGGTGAACAAAAACGTTAGAGTTTATGGGCGAAAACTTTTTATATATTAGACTTTTTAATATAACTACATACCTAACAGTTTTCATCAAACTTGGACATGTTATGTTGTTGTTTTTTTCGTTAGATTGACAACTACCTTTTTAATACGAGTTTATGCGTGTCTGGTTGCGGTGAAAGATAAATACTATCCTATCCTATATAAATGTAAACAGGGTGTGAAAACAGAAAAAAATAAAAGGGGAAAAGAAAATAAGCAGGGGAAACGACGAATAAAAGTGCATTCGCATAATGCGAGTATTAAAATACAAGCAACTAAAAATGCCCTGATGGCATGGGGAGTAACGAATATGGTTCGATCCTGGCTAGTCCAATCGTGAAAAAGTATGAGACAAGAAATTTTATTCTCATATTTTAAATAGTCTGATCGTGAAAAAGCAGGAAACAAGATTTGCGATGAATCACGAAAAAAAGTTTGTACTTCATTAAGTCAAGAATCAAACCAAATTACACGAAACATATTTGGGACTTTTCACGATTGTTGTGGTAAGATGCTGGTATAAAATTTTTTTAAAACATAAGTATTTGAAAAAAATCATTTTATTAAAAAAACATTATTTTTGGATGAAAATTAAATGAAAAAGTTTCGTGGCAGACTTGTCACACAAACCGAAGTGAAATGACTCATGCTCACAACCAGCTAGACGAAATAAAGGGAATGGGGTTTTCACCGAAAAGTCCCAAATATGTTTCGTGTAATTTGGTATGATTCTTGACTTAATGAAGTACAAACTTTTTTTCGTGATTCATCGCAAATCTTGTTTCCTGCTTTTTCACGATCAGACTATTTAAAATATGAGAATAAAATTTCTTGTCTCATACTTTTTCACGATTGGACTAGCCAGCAGGATCGAACCATATTCGTTACTCCCCATGCCATCAGGGCATTTTTAGTTGCTTGTCTAAAACTTTTTTATGTGTGAACAAATCACATGTACAGCATGTATAAATACATATATGTGCTAATGTAACAAAAATGCTTTATGAGTTAAAAAAATTTCATAAGATTAATGAACTTCAGCCCTTCTAAAACTTCGATTTTCGAATATTGAATTTCAATAATATTTGTGAACAGTGATCGTTTGCGAGCCCCATTAATTTTTTTTTGTAAAAGGAGTCATTACATAATTAAACATGATGATGAAAAAAATCCCTGAATTGGTAATATAGTAAGTTAAAAGCTGCCTTATTATATTTAAAATAGACAGTTGAAGTTCGGGAGAAGTATATAAAATCAAAAATAAAACAATTTAACACTTTCACTGTTATAGATTTTCAGGGTTTTTGAACCCTGCATCACCCGTTTAACCTGCAAACCCACTATCCACTTGACTAACTTGACGAAAAATATTTTAAAAGTTGATACGCTACATCAAACCTAGTTTCAAATCATAAACGTATCATTATATCTAGTGTGAAAATAGCTTCAAAATTTGACTATTTATTAGGTTAGCGCCGAGCTGGACTTGACAGCGAACGCTATATACCATGTGACTTTTGATTTTTTTCTTACTTCCAGACCACTTATAAAACGGTTTTGAGGTGTTTTATTGATATTGGTACAGATCTAAAAACGAAGAAAAAAATTTACTTCGAAAAAATTTACTTATAAAAATTTGGACTTGGTTTTTTTTATTTATGTAAATTTTGACGGATCATAAAAATTTATTTATAAGTACTAATCAAGTTTTAAAACATTTTTCTTTAGAAATTTACTCCCTCTAGACCTCCTGTTAAAATGAAGTTTATCCTGTCTCTGTATAAATAAAAATTTTAGAATCAAATGTGACTGAAACAGCGTGACTAGTGAATTTTAATTTTCACTGGTTTTTGGCGGCTCATAAATATTTTTTAAGAATACGCAGAGAATCATCTTTTCTGCATTCGATAAAGCTTCAGTCATTCTAGACATTCAGATAATACATTGTGTATCAAGGGTTTAAATCTTGAGATAATCTGATTTTCGAAGGAGCAAAATCGTCAAAAACGTTGAAACTTTCTATATCAGTTTCTTCAAGTTTTTGTCGAAGTACGATGATTTTATCGGAAAATGTATCGGAGAGAGGTCATATTGAAATTTGATTCCGCAAATGATAAGCAGTTTTTCATAACGATTCAATCACCTCAAAACGAGTATTTGAGCATTTGTGAAAATTTTGTTTAATTTTTCTCCTTATAGACCCGCTGCGCTTTTTTGTGTATTGGAGCAGAATGATAAATTAAATAGCGGAACATACTTCGACATGTGTGATACACGTCCGGTTAAAATTTTAGTTTGATCGGACCACCCTATCGCTCATACAACAATTCTTTTTCCATTTTGCCTGCGATTTTTGACATTTTTTTCATAAAATCCCCGAAAAATGGTGCAAATATTCATTCGATCTCCGGGACAGTTTAATAATCGTGTTCTACGCTTGAAGTTGACCTATGTACCAATTTTCAGCTTTACAGGTCTTACCCAGTTCCCATACACCATTTTTGATGAGAAAAAAAAACGGAAAATCGCATTTTCATCATTTTCGGACCTGAAAAATAGAAATTTATTCCTACGGGGTTAAAAATAGCCAAAAACCTGTAGAATCGCACGAGAAAACCGATGGAACAGACTAGAAGTCGATACGAGAAGGCTAGATCGAGATACTCGCAAAAAAGCTTATCTTAATCGAACCATATTAAGGGAACGGCCTAGCGGCCGTCCCTTGATTGATTTATTGATTTGGATATTTGAAGTGGCAACTTGTAAATGGTTTCTCCTCCAGTCCTGGTTCCAGGTTTCCATCGACGGACGACATTTTAGTATGTTTATTCAAAGATAAACTTTCAACTTCGCACATTTTTTACCCACAGGAACACTTTTCGAAGGCTCTAAACATGCGAGAGGGAAACGCCTTTTACACTGCACACCGAAGACTACGAAATCCTTTCATATCGGATTCACAATTCATGTTGCTACGTAACGAGCTAGAGTACTTTGTTCCATTGGCAATCCGTACATTAAAACCCGCTATCATGCAAGTGTTCTTGCACGAGTCAAGAAAAATATTAAAAAGTCCATTTTGGCGGCATCAAAGGCAAACCAAACCGACGGAACACAATAGAATTGAACAGTAAACTTTTCAGATATTCGCTGTATTGTTGTATAAAACTGTAAAGATGCTGTTTATTACTGACTAACTGAATGACTGACTGGCTGACTAACTGACCGAATGACTGACTGGTTGACTAACTGACTGAATGACAGTCTGTTTGACTAACTGAATGAATGACAGACTGGTTGACTAACTGACTGGATAATTTACTGATTTAGTGACTGACTGGCCGAACGGCTTGACGACCGGACTGTCTGAAATGACAGACGTCTTGTGGCACGAACAAGCGCATACCGGTCTCTTTTAAAATACATTGCTGTGTAATAAACACAATATCGCTCGTTTATTGAGCTATAAAATGCTAAAATACATATCTCGTTCATCGTTTTACAGGAATTTTCCATTATTTAACAATTGAATTTTGGAGATTTTTCCGTTTTTTTTCAGTTTTTCCGGAAAATTCATGTAAAGCTTATGATCGTGTAGATGTGGTGTGAACTGTTCGAACATACTACAGTTCGATTATCATCGTAATGCAGTAGAATGTGTCTAATACATTGATGAAATCACCCTCATTGCATCGGCAATATTTTTGTGGCCACCAATTTTGAATTGACGTCGGTCACCAAGAGTTCGGTGATGGAGCTTGAACTTGAAGTTATGACGTGCCCTGTCAGTCATAAAGCCAGACCCAACTCTTTTATCCCCGACCCTTTTCGTGAATTACAGACGTTTCATATATATCAGGGAGCAGAGATCAAAATGGCACTATTTCTTCTCAAACTGACATAAAACCTGGCCAAAACAGGTTTAGGGCCATTTTTTGCTCGAATTTCGTCGTTACTAAAGCCAACATGAATATCATATCATAATGGTGTTTTCGTAGTTGCTAGAGCGGTTGAATAAACTGACGGGCCATGACAGATCCCCAGAGCAAGTTTCGAACTTGTACCACCAGTTTCCGAGGCTGGCACCCTTCATACTAAACTATACAGCCGACAAATACTGAACTTGAGATCAGACCTAAGTAAGTCATGTCATATCTAAATGTTAATAGGTCATATCGTCTGTGGGTTACGGTCTACCACCTAAATATCTACATACAGTATATATATAGTCTGTGCAGCATATATCGCCTCTCTGCAGTCATTTGTAACACATTTTGCGCGCAATTACGTTCGAATAATTGGGCATGACAGTTTTTTTAGGAAGCGAACTTTTACGGTCTGCAGTGAAACACACTTCAAATGGATAATCTGAAAAATGTTATTTATAAATTTTCGTTAACAAAACATGTAGAACAGTGAGTCAAAAATACTGGTGCGGAGGAAAATGTTACAAAAATTTTTTTCTTGAGAGGCTATTTATACTGCATAAACTATAGCAAATGTTGTTGGCACTGGCTGACGAGCCAAACCTCCAAAGGAATAATAATCTCTCCAAAAAGCGGGGAATTGGCAGAAATTTTGTAGGCAATTTTACATACACCTCACGAACAAAGTCAACTTCTTGTGACCACCAAAGAGGGGGAAATTCCACTTTTCCCTCTACTTCTTGCCCGCTAGTGGTTGTTGGTACCTGAAAGTCACGGATACACGAACATCAAATGGTCCGGAACAACGGCTGGCCGCGAAATTCAGTGATGGAGACCTTTACGGTCGGAAAATTTCATGTGAAATGTTGTGGCAGCTGAGCCGTATAGAAATTTCGAGCGTTTGATGGAACCGATCCTTATCAAAAGATATATTGTGGTGCGGATGAAGGTACATACATACATAACAAACAAACTTCTACACTGAAAGCTTATCTTCCAAGCTTGTCTAGAATTTTTTCAATCTGTCGTTGGTATACTGCACGCACGTGTAATCTTATTCAAAAGCAGAATAAACTGCTTCCTTGGATTTTTCACGTTTCAGACATTATTCATACGTATAAATATACCTTCATGGACCAGTATCCGAACAGCTTCCTTGGATTTTTCACGTTTCAGACATTATTCATACATATAAATATACCTTCATGGACCAGTATCCAGGAAGTTGAGCTCCATAAGTAACAACCCATAACAGGTTTTTTTCCATTTGGCAGATCTGAATTGATGAGTTTACGCGCGTGAAGCCGCGGTCTGCTCGTAAAACTGCTACATTCCATTTAGCCAAATAAATCTACGCTTAACGACGGGGACCCGCTGCTCGACAGAAGTGCTAAAATCGTTTTTAAGGCATGGAATGAGATGAAAAACTTATAGTAAATTTGATGGATCAATTTCAATAAAAGCGTTATGTGCAACCAAAAGTGAGGAAACATTTTCCCATTATTTCTGCAACCAAAAATGAGTTAACATGTTCCCATTATTTCTGTTTCATAAATGCATCTCATAATTTCCGCGACTGAATAACAGTGTTATTGAGCGTTGAAAAAAACGGACAGTATTACATGTATGTGAAGGAACAGAAGAAAGCTGAGATATCTTAGATACTGTATGTAGGATACATTCTTACATGGAGCCGTATGGTTTAGCGAAAGACCTGTCTTGGTATAATGCACATACTGTAAGTATGATGAATTAGTTATAAAAGGATACAGTGAGAACCATGGTGAGTTGTGTTGTGCTCGCGATAACCAGAATGACTCACTTCACTCACGTTATGCAGTACTCCAAATAACATGATTCGGAACCAATGGTGTGTAATCGGGATAACGGAAACCCGAAATGCCAAACTCGAAACCCGAACGCAACATTAGTTATGTTCCTTGATTGAACCGGATGTTGGGATAGATGTCTTCGGATGCATGTCTGACGTCGTATATAACACATTTGATTACGAGACTGAATTTGAATGTTCACCAATAACTGATAAATCTTTTCCAGGCATTAAAACATAGAAATTGGTATTATAGTGAATTTTTTTAAGTGTTTGTGCTTGAAATTCAACTAAATTTTATTATATTGGATTTGAATTCGGTCTCCTAACAATTATGAATGGTATACATAGTTTGATGTGTATCATTATCAACTATGAATGGTATACATACATGGTTTGATGTGTATAACTATCAATTATGAATGGTATACATAGTTTGATGTGTAAAATTATCAACTATGATTGGTATACATAGTTTGATGTGTATAACTATCAATTATGAATGGTTTACATAGTTTGATGTGTATAATTATCAGTTATGAATGGTATACATAGTTTGATGTGGATAACTATAAATTATGAATGTTATACATAGTTTGATATCGATAACTATAAATTATGAATGGTATACATAGTTTGACGTGGATAACTATCAATTATAAATGGGTATGCACAATTTTACATATGTACACAGTTTGATGTGGGTAACTATGATTTATGAATGGTATACATATTTAGTTTGATGTGGATAACTATGATTTATGAATGGTATACATACATAGTTTGATTTGAATCACTATATAACGACGGATGTTTTCAGGAAGATCGAATCGATGCACTTGACTTGGGAAACATGTCTACAGTGAAACTGTGTAAACCTGCTTCCTGAAACCTAAAAAAATCATGAATTCGAAACATGGATGGCTTCTGAATAACAATCTTAGCTATGTATTTCTTTCTGTAACATTTGCGTATATAAACAACTGTGCCCACGTTGATTAAAACAAGCGGTTATCAGTTCTCGGAACAGACAGTCTTGCGATGGAATAATCTTACCATGCCAAACCTGAATGGCATTCCATTATAAAGATTACATTATAATGGGACTCGATTTCAAGGAGAACAGAAAAGTAATTGAATTTTATCATTCGCACACGTAGAGGGTTCAAGTAATTATAAAACCCAAAAGAGAAATTGCAAGTCCATATTAAGTCTGAAGCGAAAGAATTGTTACTCCTTGAATAAGAACAAGTTCCCAGTATTTATGTTGCATTTTCATGGTTTTAGGGTTATCCGCATACGAAATTTTACTTGGCTTTTGAGAATAAAGTTTACTTTACATATTTTTATGAATTCAAAAACAGATTTTCTAAAAAAATTTGGCTTGTAAAAAATATTGATGCAAAATCATGCAAATGTGAATGAGAATCAACTGATTGAATCGCTCTGAGGCGACCAGCAAAGATACATGACGTGCCAAAGTCAAAAATGACTAACAAACACGCAACGGATAGGCAGACTTGTTTTCAACTGTTGATTTGCATGTTATGCCAGTATTTGTCAATAATATATCGTTCTTACACTTTATAGAAAACAGTTGTTCACGTTCCCATTATTCCCAAATAAAAAATTAACATGCAGTAAAGTGAAGTCTGGTAGTTTTATTCAGCTATGGAGCTGTAATAAACAAGAAGTTTGGGATTGTATTTTATTTAAGAAAGTTTGTGAAATTGCAATATTGAGGTAGGCGTTCATCGACTTTTATCATCCTTTGATCTCTGATGTAAACAAATTGATTTTAGTCGCTAGTGAATTCAGTGAAAATCAGATCACAGAGTAGAAGTGATCACAGAAAAGTTCTGTGAATTTTGTCTGTGTGTGATTATGGATACTGCCTGATAACAAGCATTTGATTGTGTCATGTAACTGGCGGACGAGCCAAACCTCCAAAGGGAGGGGAATCTTTCCAAAGACGGGGGAATCGAAGGGAAAATCATGTCATTTCACCCACACCTCAAGGAACAAACTGTACTGTTCGAAACTGCCAAAGAGGGGTGAATTTTCCCATACTCTCTCGTTCGCTAGTGTGTCATGTTACATAAGGTTAGTTGGATATGTATTGATAGAAGATCAATCAAAAGATAGCAGGACATATGTTCCAATCACCCTTTGCTTTGGCCATCCAATACTGATCGATGTTGTACGCGTGGAAGTAACGGCTGTCTTCGCCTAGTTTCTTTGAAAACCACAACGGACTGTGTTCGGGCAGTGGTTTGGTCCCTAGGTGAGTGAGTGAGTGAGTGAGTGAGTGAGTGAGTGAGTGAGTGAGTGAGTGAGTGAGTGAGTGAGTATGAGTGAGTGAGTGAGTGAGTGAGTGAGTGAGTGAGTGAGTGAGTGAGTGAGTGAGTGAGTGAGTGAGTGAGTGAGTGAGTGAGTGAGTGAGTGAGTGAGTGAGTGAGTGAGTGAGTAAGTGAGTGAGTGAGTGAGTGAGTGAGTGAGTGAGTGAGTGAGTGAGTGAGTGAGTGAGTGAATGAGTAACCTGCTATCGGTTGGTGCAATGCCCGGTTCTAATTCATTCATCTGCATGCCCAACATCGACATATAATAGCATTTCTCAAAGTTCGGTCTGAAAATGAAGATAATATTGTAGACATGTAACCTCTTGGAACACTGATAATAAATTTTATTATATAATGATTATAGAACACCCTTATAAATCTTTTCCTACTCACTCACGGTGGTGGTTTCTGTGTCCATAATCGTTGTGGTTTATCGGTATCGTAAGCGGTCGAGCTGGCCGCAATTTTGCTGAATTTACCTGGGCCCCGTTTGGCGCGGCTGAAACAAGAACATTTTTTGATGATTTTCACAGAAATAACTCTTTACATAATAAACTCTTTACATAAACAACTCTTTACATAACCAACTCTTTACATAAATAACTCTTTTAGATAAACAACTCAGTGCATCATACCTGATTACTTTCATCGAGTCCATATGGCTGCTCCATGTACCCTGCAGAACGTAGTACGAGGTGCCATCCTTGTCTTGCACTGTGCCCGTCACCTGTGGTAACGGGAAACACTGTTTACTGACTGACTTACTGAATGACTGACTGAGTGACTGACTAACCTTTGTATGACTGACTGACTAACTGAGTCACTGACTGAGTCCCTGACTGACTGACTGGTGAGTGAGTGACTGACAGACTGGTTCACCTTTTTGGGTACATCAGCCTGATAGTATTCGTAGAACTTGAGTTCGCATCGGTCACCGTTGGTCAGATTCTGTATGGTGGACACTCCGTGGTGGTCGATCCATGTCCGGCCGAATACATTGTTGACAGATGTGGAGACTCGGTTGAACAAGTAGTGGTTGCCGCTGCAAATGCCACTCCCTCACTCACTCACTCACTTACTAACTTACTCACTTACTCACTCATTCACACAACCAACTCAGCAAATCTTATATGAGACTGGCAGTCAGCATCGGGGCTGACCGTGATGTACTTAAATCGGAATCTGGACGTGACGGCAAACTGCTGGTCGAGTGTCCAACCATGACGACGAGACTCGCAGTGTTGGGCGCTCATTGGTGGATGGTGACTAACCTGTAATGAGTGAGTGAGTGAGTGAGTGAGTGAGTGAGTGAGTGAGTGAGTGAGTGAGTGAGTGAGTGAGTGAGTGAGTGAGTGAGTGAGTGAGTGAGTGAGTGAGTGAGTGAGTGAGTGAGTAACCTGCTCACACAACGATCGCCACCCCATATCATCGGTCCGGTCACATTCGAATGTTTCTCCCAGAAGAGGATTGAACGGTTTGGTGAGTCGTTTTTCATTGGCAATTGAGTAGGTTGATACAATGAAGACGGCCACAAGAGACATCTGAAGGAATGATTGATGTAAATTGAGTGAGGTGGTTGAGATGAGTTGAGTTGAGTGAGTTGAGTTGAATTGAGGTGAATGAGTGAGTTGAGTGAAATGAGTGAATAAATGGGTTACATATATAATACCTGCTCTCGTGGACATCTGACTTGAGCAGCCTTGTCCAACAGACTTGTGTATTCGAGGTCTTCGGTGATACGCTGCAGGGCCGTCAGGGGCTCAAGCAGGTGTACCTGGCGTTTCAAGGTTAAGTTTCACAGTGATGTTTCACAGTAATGTTTCACAGTAATGTTTCACAGTAATGTTTCACAGTAATTTTTCACAGTAATGTTTCACTGTAATTTTTCACAGTAATGTTTCACAGTAATGTTTCCCTTTCACAAATGTTTCTGTTTTCATGGTTCAGCATTCGCAACACGACTAACAGGAATGGGTATTTTGCTAAGATCCTTTCCAATGAAGTTTTTCATGACCGACCAGAGACTGGTCGTGTTTGGTGGTCGTGGTGGGATTTGGGTGCGTCGAGTTTTGGCTGTAATTGAGTGGAGAAGTCAGTGAATGAGTGAGTAAGTGATTGAGTGAGTGAGTAAGTGAAGAATCGAGTAAGTGAATGAGTGAGTAAGTGAATGAGTGACTAAGTGAAGTGAGTAAGTGAATGAGTGAGTAAGTGAGTGAAGTAGTGCGAGTGGGTGGGTGAATCAGTAAGTTTTGTAGTATTGAGAGAGTGAGTGAATGAGTGACGTAAAAAGTGGGTGAATCAGTGAGTAAATGCTTGTAAATATGTGGAAAAGTCTTATATTTACCATATTTATTGACATCATAATCGGTAGTGGGCGTTGTTGGTTTGTGCTCAGCATTGGCTCTGGGTGTTGTGGCACTTGGCACTGGGGTCAGCACGTTCGGCATTGATCTTACAATTAATAATATTTTTTTCTAATTTTTTTTCATCGTTACATGTTTTTTTTTAATTTGAAAATAACAGTTTTGCACATAAGTATGATTTTTCCGAAATTTGAATTTTTTTATACAAAACAATATACTTTACCTGGTCATTTGTGCGGGTGCTAGTTTGGGTGGATTTACTATCTTTGGGCTGAGAATCGGAGTCTTTGGTTGTCGTATCGTTTGTTTTTGTTTTGGTGACATAATTTGTTGAGGCTGTTGTTGTTGAGGCTGTTGTTGTTGAGGCTTTTGTTGTTGTTGTTGTTGTTGGTTTTGTTGTTGTTGTTGGTTTTGTTGTTGTAGCTTTTGTTGTTGTTGTGGTTGTTGTTGTTTTTCTTCTTGTTGTTGTGTTTGTTGTTGTTGTTGTTGTTGTTGTTGTTGTTGTTGTTGTTGTTGTTGTTGTTGTTGTTGTTGAGTCTGAACTTCCGATGTGACATCCGAGTACGTGGTCGTATCATACGAGGTAGTGTCCGCACGTGTGGTGGTTACCTGTATTGCTTTTTGTTACAACAACAGTAACCACAATAACAACAAAAACTTTAACCTGACTCAGTTCGAACGTAGATTGGTCTGTAACGCCCGTTTCTTCTTCATCTGACGAGGTGGTAGAAGAAGTTACAGAATTCGGAACTACTGTAATTACTCAAATTATTTTAAACGAAACAATGTATAACAAGAAGAGTTTGAGTACAAACAAGATCAACTTGACAAGTATTACAAGATACAGTGAACCAACAAGAGTTGTCCGCATCATTGGTGTCTTTAATCAACGTGTCAGTGTTAATTAGCAATTTTTCATAGGTAACGACGGGTGTTCTATAGTTGAAATCGGTGTTGTTGTTGTTGTTGTTGTTGTTGTTGTACTTGTTGTTGTTGTCGTTGGTGTTGTTGGTGTTGTTGTTGTTAGTGATATTGGTAATCAAGGGTGTGTTTGTCGGAATATCACTGGCATTGTTGTTGTTGTTAACCGCTGTAGTAATTGTTGTGCTGTCATCTGTGTTGTTGTTTATCATCTTCTTGTTTTTGTCAAGATTATTTGCTTTATCCACCTTGTCGTCTTTACATGCATCAATGGGTTTCTCTGCTCTCGGGGTGTTTTCTCTGTTAATGTTTTTGTTCTTGTCTTTATTGTCGGTTTGTTTGTTGATGTTATTTTCGATATTCATGTTGTTGTTATCTTTCTGTTTAGTCGGTGACGTAACTACGGGTGTTCTGGGTGCAGCGATGTTGGCTATTGGTAGGACAGCGTCAGTACCGGGTTGAGTGCCGGGTTGATTCCCGAGTTGAAGAGGCAGGGGTTGACTCAAAGGTTGAGCAGCTGCTAGCGGTTGAATGAGCATTGCACCCGGTACAGTTGTGGTCGACTCGGTTGCCAATGTATCATTGTTGTCTTTTGTAGCCGACTGGATTGAATGGGCTTTTTTGTTGCGTTTGGCGTTGCCCTTCTCCTTCTTGGATTTTTCTTTTTTATTAGAGCTGCTGCGATTTCGGCGCATCCGGCCGAATATACGCATCATGGCGAAATGGGGTGGACGTTGATCCGAAGCGTGTTGATGTTGATGTTGATGTTGATAAAGTTGGGACCGGATGAAACTAGGGGATGTTGGAATCAAGCTAATACTGATAGGTCAGATTAAAAGTATAAACGAGTTGACAGATACTATCTTGATGTGTTACGATGAATAGTTTTACAGGTAGAACTTTGTATACTTGACCTAAGTTACGTCAATCAGGGTGGTCGGATGAAAAAGAATTGAAGTTGCGGTCAGTTTGTCAGAGTTGAGCAGTTGAGTGAGTTAGTGAATTAGTGCCAAGTTGAGTCAGTCAGTGTTGATTGGATCAGTGTGAATCAGTGAGCCAGTGCCAGTGCGAGGGGAGGTGATGACCAGCGGCCAGTGACGGGTAAAAAAGTAGAGGCTATGAAAGGGTTTTATTGTAGAGCATCTTATTAAGTTAGAAGGGAATTATGTATAAAACATATTTTTGGTGTTGTTGAAAATTGTGGCTTTGTATGTATGTAAATTATATACTTTAAGCAATTGTTGTCGAACATAAAATAACATTATTACGAAGTTTATGACAGTTTATTTGGACTGAAACGATGGTGACTTAGATAAGAGAGAAATGGCAAGGTGAATTACGGTTACTCATATAAAATAAGGACGCTCTTCATATTTCATAGTAAAAAATCACGGTAATAGAAGGTAAATTATTTTAATGACGAGTAATTCCTGTATAACTTGTAGTAATCCTACCGTAACCCTCCCTCATCTACCAGTAGAAAGCAGGGAAGGCCGCCTTCGAAGGCTGAAGGAAATCAGCCAGAAAGTAGATGGTGCCGGACATGCCTGTAAATAGTATGCATAAAAACATTGGAAACAAAGTAAGCTGTTCAATAAAAGTAATTCACCACGAGTAAAAATATTTTTATTTATTTAACAACTGAGTTTCGTTAATTTTCTTAAAGGCCTACATAACATACTCCACCATAACACCACAATACTAAATGTAATGTTCCGCTCCATTTCATGATATACTCCCCCACGTCGTAACATAACACAACACTATTTTCGTAACCTTCCATGAGTGAGTACGGTCGATCGGGCGTACGACATCCATGACTGCCGTACTGCAGCAGGAACACGGCGAACTGTAAACGTTCGAAGTCTACTTGAAGCACGAATTTAAGATATGATAAAAGAAATACACCTTACACAGCCAAAGTAACCATTCATAAGTAATAATAACACAAAACCTGACATGTGCGATGCAGCCACTTCAAGTCGTTAGTATGCTGCCAGAGTGCCAGTAAACCATAGGCGTTGCCTCAAAACAAAACCAGTTTTAGAATTGTCATTGCTTGCAAATTTGTCGTATCGATTATATTACTGTCAATGATTAAACTAACTTTTATTAAATATGTAAATTTTCGTAATAATGTAGTACTATTATTACTAGTTATATAATCAACCTGCTACCCCATGACAGAGTCCGTAACCCTTCTTCAGTAGACCGCGTTGCCAGATGCACTCGCCACATTTCACGGCCGCCTCCAGATATTTAGCGTCGCCGAAAACCTGCTCAGAATATGGTGTTCCATTAATTCATGCGCCTATGTAATGACTCAACTTACCCCTCTCATTCACTCACTCACTCACTCACTCACTCACTCACTCACTCACTCACTCACTCACTCACTCACTCACTCACTCACTCACTCACTCACTCACTCACTCACTCACTCACTCACCTTATGTGCCATGATAAAGGTATGAACGACACCGGGTGCCCCATGGCACCAATGAACGAGTCGATCACCGTCACTACCCACCGACGATCGGACATTGCCCGATGGGTATTGCTGGGTCAGCAGGTAGTCGACCGTTCATGAAACATTATTATTTATGTTTATTCAGAATTTTGTATACAACATACGATAACGACAACAAACAGTTGTTCATATTACACAATCTTTCACTAACCTTTTACCGACTGTTTGTAGCCTTCATTCGACATCACGTTTGACAGCTGAAAAAGTATACAGATATTCATTCATAGAAATCCAGTAATATAAACTTTGACGATAACTGAATCCAATCTACCATACCATCGGTGCCGTGTGCCATCATATCGGGAGTGGCATATCTGGTGACTGACTAACTTGCATCAATACAAACAAGATGCCATTCAGACCATGTGCCGCACCCAGGTACATCTTGTCATGCCATGCGTACATAAGTGCGGCGCACTCATACCCACCTGCAACAAAACAAACACAATGCCACACAGGCCGTGCGCCGCACCCAAGTACAGCTCATCGTACCACGAATACATCAACGGTGACGAACCAATCAGCGGGTGGCGCGCAGCGAAGTTGCGACCCGATTCGATGATGCACGCGGCTATCTGAAATAACTAACTGAATATATGAGGTTTAGCTCTGGCTGCTTCGTGGAGTCAGGGAGTGCGATTGTTGAGAACACGCAATCATAACCGCAGCTGAAACGATCGCACTCGCTAAAACAGTCGTTGGCACCCACCTCATCAATGCGATAATCAATCAACAAATTTGTCCACTCAATAACTATGTAACTCACACTTACTGATTCACTCCTTCAACCACCCACCCACCCAACCAATCAACCAATTCACTAACTCAATCACTCTCTCACTCACTCACCCACTCACTCACTCACTCATTCACTCACTCACTCACTCACTCACTCACTCACTCACTCACTCACTCACTCACTCACTCACTCACTCACTCACTCACTCACTCACTCACTCACTCACTCACTAGCCTTCTCCACCAATGTGTGATTGATCGTGCCCGCAGTCACCCTGTCCCGCACAAACAGAATCGAGTAGAGCAAACCCACCCGACCGTACAGGAACTCATCCGGCACGGCGGCATCCGCGTATTCACCGTCAATTTTGTCGACCAGACTGTAAAATGTTCATTTATAAGAGCCCCAGTCTGTAAGAATCGACAGGTCCGGGAAGAAAACATGTTTTCGTTCAACCATCACCGTTCCCGGTGGAAATAAGTTTCTATAGTGAATCGATATCACTGAACACGAAAATCGTAGTGGTTTTTCTAAAAAAATCGGTTAACAAAAGTTATGTATTGAAACTAGGCTCAGAGCACCTCATGAAAATATCAATTCACCTGCATCCCGGGTTAAGCTTTCTGGAGGGCGGAATTTTCTAGTTTGATGCCCGATATTAAATACAGTTATTTGTTCGAGTCTTACGAACATTCTGTGAAATTTTCAAAAAAATTTATCGGCCACAACTTTTTATACATTGGGTTGAGTGTTCTCGATTGAGCCTGCTTTTTAGCATTTTTTACTCTTTTTCACATTCGTATTGATAGAAAAAGTTATGTTTTGTAATTTGGAGAAAAGGCGAGCGTGAGTTGTGTTTGCAAGGTTCTTATAAACATCTGAATGAAAGGAATCTGTGCCCAAGTTCCATTTGAACAGTTTCCGGGTCCGTTTTCAAACAACGCGCGCGTCAACCAAACGGCCACTTGTTGTTACTTGAAACATCAGTTCGAAAAAATGTAAACAACAATTTTAATCAGTAGCGGACGAGAAAAATAACGATTTTAACGGATTTTCGGCGATAAATATATATATTCTGTCTCCAAATCATAGTATAAACAAGAAAAAGCCATTATTTCTGTGTTTTTTTTCGTACCACTCTCAACCACGGGAAATGACTTTCTTATTTCATCCGCTCACTGCCGTGCTGGCTGGTTGATGCGCGCGTTGTTTGAAAACGGTTCCGGAAACTGTTCAAATGGAACTTGGGCATAGATTCCTTTCATCCAGATGTTTATAAGAACCTTGCAAATACAACTCACGCTCGCCTTTTCTCCAAATTACAAAACATAACTTTTTCTATCAATATGAATGTGAAAAAGAGTAAAAAATGCTAAAAAGCAGGCTCAATCGAGAACACTCAACCCAATGTATAAAAAGTTGTGGCCGATAAATTTTGTTGAAAATTTCACAGAATATTCGTAAGACTCGAACAAATAACTGTATTTAATATCGGGCATAAAACTAGAAAATTCCGCCCTCCAGAAAGCTTAACACGGGATGCAGGTGAATTGATATTTTCATGAGGTGCTCTGAGCCTAGTTTCAATACATAACTTTTGTTAACCGATTTTTTTAGAAAAACCACTACGATTTTCGTGTTCAGTGATATCGATTTACTATAGAGACTCATTTCCACCGGGAACGGTGATAGTTGAACGAATTTTTTTTTTCTTCCTGGACCTGTCGATTCTTTAAGGCCCTCCCAGACTTCGTTACACTGGCCGCGTAACAGTTACGCGTAACGCGTGTTACACGCGTGCTCCCAGACTTCCAAATTTTTCACGCGCGTAACGTATAACGTATAACAAGCGCGCGTAACAGCTCCATACAAAAAGCTCGTTACACTTGATATCAAAATTTTTTGATATTTTTCTTGTTACGCTGGGATGTTTTTTATTGTTTTTCTTCATTTTATAACTGAAAACTTTGGAACTGGACTTTTTTGGGTTGGAAAACATTCTAGATTCATTTTTAGCTTGCATATTTCATCGCATCGAACTTTCTAGACGATTTTGCGGGGATTTGTAGCCAAACAGGTATTCACAGTGGATTTCAAGTTGTAAACCAGCTATAAACTAGTATTTTTTTCAGGAAATCAACGAAATATTCATTCTGAATAAACTTCTTTCATTATTATGAGTTTCTCTTGAGTATAAACTGGAAGAATCAGTAAAATGATCATGTTCAAGAAGAATGTCAACCGACAGCCAGTTTGGTCGCTGAATTCGCTTTCACGTTTCAAGCACCGGCGGGATATATAAAACTTGTTGTGGAGCAGGCCGCGCCCCATAAACCAAAGCAGAATTTATTGCTTTTTGTGAAAAATAAACGTAAATTAGGTGACGAAACCAGTCACTGAACATGTGAAAAAGTTTTCAAGCCATCAGAAACACGGCTTCATCCGGGTTTGCTACGACACCTGGTGAAAACCGACCTTTTTACGCGCTCGACAATAGAGGTTCAAGTTCACTATTGAACATCAACGATAATTTCAAAGTAAATATGTTTCCCGAAGCATTTTTATCTAAAAAAAAGTAATAAATCGCCCGAAAAATTAGTCACCCCGTTCTTGTTGTCTTTTAGACAGGAGGAGCAGGCGTTTTTACGCTAGCCCCACGATAGAGGTTCGAGTTTACAGTTGAATGTCAACGATAATCGCTAAGTAAATACGTTTCCGAAAGCTATTTTATGTGAAGAAAATTTATAAATGGCC
>OZ038442.1:13885109-13907609 GCA_964036265.1 Daptonema setosum | reverse complement strand
TCACTCACTCACTCACTCACTCACTCATCCACTCACTCACTCACTCACTCACTCACTCACTCACTCACTCACTCACTCACTCACTCACTCACTCACTCACTCACTCACTCACTCACTCACTCACTCACTCACTCACTCACTCACTCACTCACTCACTCACTCACTCACTCACTCACTCACTCACTCACTCACTCACTCACTCACTCATTCATTCACTCACCTCTTCTCCGCGTGGTATACCAAACGAAGAACCGACGACTTTGATCTCAAGTACCATCACCCAGTTGCTAACGACGGTCTGATCAGTTTGTATCCAATCAGCACCGACCGATTTTCTGTACCAAGTGATAAAGATCATCATAGTCAACAACAACAACAACAACAACAACAACAACAACAACAACAACAACAACAACAACAACAACAACAACAACAACAACAACAACAACAACAAAATAACAACAGCACCTGATTATGCCGCCAGTCTCCCGATTCCCGTTAAAGAGTCGTATACGGTCAAACGCACTAAATGCCACACACGTAACAGGTGGCATCATTTCCTGATTGAAACAAAACCATCAATTTATTATCGCTCAACAAATTTAACTTACCATCAGTTCATATCAAGCATACAGTAAGCCTGTATCACTGGCAAACAAAGAGTCAGCTTTTTTCATTAATCAGTCACTAACATCGATGCATGCGTCTCCTATTCGCTCGAAATACCATGTAGTGCGGTCGTATTGACTTGCAACCGGAAAACTTAACGTTGTTAGTTTCTTAAATAATAGAAGCAACTACAACAACAACAACAACAACAACAACAACAACAACAACAACAACAACAACAACATCAACAACAACAACAACACCATTGCCTAACTTGGATCGACTCAATCAGGTGCCATCCGATCTTCATCATGTTCGTGAGTAACAGACAGCAAAACTGTCTAATATTTATAGCGACATCGGATGATGTTTTACGGCGGAATGGGGTGTGGGCCAATTTCAGTGTGAACAGGTTCTGGGTGTCAGCTGTCGCCCGTTGGAGTCCACCTGAACATGCGAATGGAGTGCCAGAATAAATTATAAAAAACAAAACTCTCAAAACTAAAACAACAACAACCATAACAACAACAACAACAACAACAACTACAACAACAACAACAATAACAACAATACAAACAACAACAAAAACAACAACAACAACAAAAAAACAACAACAACAGCAACAACAACATCATCATCATCATCAACATCAACAAAACAACAACAACAACAACAACAACAACAACAACAACAACAACAACAACAACAACAACAACAGCACACCTGGCCAGTGCATCTTGGTTGTGTCCAGGCAGCAGTCCACCACCTGACGTGGTGCATTCACCAGTTTCAGCTTCTCGTTGCAACACATCGTAATGGAACAGATCGTGTGCCAGTCAGATTCGTTGCCGTTTACGTCCACATCGGGCGTCAGGTTGAGACGTCTGCACGTGAGTGAATCAGTGAATGAGTGAGTGAGTGAGTGGGTGAGTGAGTGAGTGAGTGAGTGAGTGAGTGAGTGAGTGAGTGAGTGAGTGAGTGAGTGAGTGAGTGAGTGAGTGAGCGAGTGAGTGAGCGAGTGAGTGAGCGAGTGAGTGAGCGAGTGCGCGAGGTGAAAGAGGGTCTGGTTAGTGGAATGAGCCCAAATTACAATAATAATTGTGAGCGTCTGTTCATCATTAAAAACGTACCCCTCTGAAGTCATGACAGATACAGTGTCTTCATACCCAGGCGGACATCGAACATATTTCAGTAAGCAGCATGTCATATTTGCATAAGATATTCTTGCTTTTGAAAGTACATTTTGATTGACTATTGACTTTATTTCAAAGAAACTATGTTTAACATTCATGTCGCCAGGTTATACACCAGGTCCGATCGCAAATTTTGATGATTTAACAACAACAACAACAACAACAACAACAACCAAATCAACAACAACAACAACCTTCTTCCTAGCCACGGCACTACGGTATGTACCAAGCATGGTGCACCCAAGGTACAACATCCAGTAAAACGTTCACCATCAGTCGTTTTATTGCCATCCATTTCATTGTATGAGCTAATGGCATCATAACGGTGTTCCACGTCATGGTTAGAGGTCGACAGGTTGGTGGCATTCTGAGCGAACGAAGTGTGACCGTGCGAAGTTTGACCGTGAGAAGTGTGACCGTGCGAAGTGTGACCGCACGAAGTGTGACCGTGCGAAGTGTAACCGCACGAAGTGTGACACGGTGCATGTTCGTTGCAACATGTCTGCTGGTTACTGTCGGCTTCATCACAAGCTACGCGCAGTGTCAGAGTCATTATTAATGGCAAATTAGCTCATATACTGTGGTTAGATTTCTAAAAATCGTGGTTTTTTATTTATGCTTTTTATCACTGATTGTGACTCTGTATCGTTCATGTTAAGACTTTTGACACATTTTTTTGCTTTAAAAACAGTATAAAAGCCTTCAGTTTCTGATCGTGGTATATTTCACTTATGGATCAGTTGGCTATTGATGGTGTGTGAGGGAAATAAAACGACAGTCGGTCAGTCCCCTTGGCAGTTTGCATGAGTGATGTACGTGTAATGCTGTTACAAAGTATTTGTATGAATACAAGTGTAGATGACAGAGGCAGCCTTGAAGTTGATGATGTTTTTGACGGAGTATGTACGTAGATGGGCCAGGGAACAGAAAATAGTATGGCCATCACAGGTTATGGTGACTACATGATACCCATTTACAAAGTTAGTAGAACGTACATACTTCATTTATTTTGTAGATGATTATGAGTTTAACCGAGCTCCAACCATTATGAACATGCCTAACAACGTAATCAAGTAGTCAAGTACACACCAGTAGTCAATAGCGCCCAAAGGACTATTATCACTTTTACCATCAACAACAACACAACAACAACAACCATAACAACCACAACAACAACAACACAACAACAACAACCCAACAACAACAACAACAACAAAACGTCAACAACTGACTCACCTGACCTGACCGTCCATGATCATCATACGAATGCACTGTGAATCGCGCTGCAGCCATGACGTGTTCAAGGGCAGGTGCACCCTGAAGTTAGCCATATCGATCACGTTCACGATTCAAGTACGATAACCAATATATTGATCATTTCATTATTATTATTTATTTGTTCTTTTTCTTACGTTTCTTATTTTTATCAGTAGTTTTTGGTTGCTGGCTATTCAGTCTATGACACCAGTCTATCACTGGTATATACTACATAGTCTCAATAGAACCCATGGTATCATGAATATACGTACGCACCATAGTTAAAAGTGGTTCATTCACTGATGCCCAAGTAGTCAAGGTGTTTAATACGGAATTGTTTGACTTAGTGTCATGAAAAAATGCAGTCACCGGACGGCGAGATCCTTCCATTCATAGCATGTGCACTTGACTATGCATGCGATTAAACATTATTTGGTAAGACACCATTAAACTTTGAGACTGGGCTAGGCATTTTCGTTTCGGATCCGGTCTGGGGACGGCTGACTGAGATGAGATCGTGGTTCAGGGACTTACAATATGTATCGACATGTGATAATTATGAAACCAACCGTATGTACGTACTAATGAGTGACCGAGCCAACAAGTCATGTTCTTTGTTGAGGTATTATTTGAAATTTTTGCTGATCATACAGCTTTCTCGAGTTAATTTGAATAAACCAAATACCCAATCAATAGTCATTTGTTTTTATTTGTTTGTGTTCGAAAAATGTAAGAGGCGTTGTATTGCTGAGTCGCAAAATAATGAACGCGCTATTGAATAAACCTTTATGCACTTAGCTTAATGGTAACCGAACATACTGAAACAGAAATGTTCGCGAATGATTGGCTTATTCTCGATTCCAATCGCACGAATTTGCATATTCGATTTATTCAACTGCACGTGGAAATAAAGGTTTGAAAAAAAGTATTACACAGCAGTGAAATACATACATAGTAGGACCAATAACAGTACACCGAAAGAGCAGAGAAGCTGAAATAAAAGAACAAATTACTTATTCGTAGAAATCTGCGTATTTGGAAAAATGCAAAATTTTAGTAAGATTGTTATATACTATAAGGATATTTTTTCTCATAATAATGACGATTTTTAATGTTCTGATTTGCTGGCATCGAAAATAGAAGTAAAACAGTTTAACTTGAATCCATATCGGGTATGGAGATAGATGAATGACAGGTTACTGCTAGCAGCGATATTTAAGAAAGTTTTGTGTAGCAAACAATAAAAGTTTCATAACGGCCGACTAACCCTATGAAAAAGGAATTGGGCCCAGTATTAAATGCTTTTTATAATTTGCTCATTTGAGAACTACTAAAAAACGAGTGGGAAGCTGAAACCCAAATCTTTCTCATTTCAAAAATTTACGAATGAACTTTCAAGTACATTTTGAACCAAAAAAAACACCTGGTAAAGCATGGCCACAAAAATATGACAGCAAAGAAAATGATGGGCAGCAACGGAAAAAATGACTTTTGGTATAATTCCAAAATATATATTTCACAATTATAATATAGTAAAGAAAAGTTTGAGTGTGGTCAACGGTTCGTACATACTACCGCGTTGTACAATGGTAATCACTCACTGTTTTGCTATTCATATTATGTAGTAAAATGAGTTTTCAATAAGTTCAATAAACAGTGATTAATTATTTAAAATGAAATACATATTAAAATTACTAAATCGTTTATAGCAGGCGATTGTAACAACATGAAATGAACATAATAAACATTAATATACAACGTCAAATTCGCAATAAGAGCACGCGTTTATATCATCATGGGGCAACGTAAACATTTAGTCAAATATTATCAATAATCAGTTTTCGTTTGATTTTTTCTTTATAAAAAATATCTACAGATTAAATTTTCGAAAATGAAAATGAAGAAATTCATATTTATGAGCACTCAGCGCTGAGGAAAAAATTTCCGACGTCCAAGATGAAATCAGTAAAAAAAGTGCGAGAAGTTCGCCGGAAATTTCATTTTTAATTCATCCTGTTGATTCTCAATTTACACAACCTAACATTTTGATCACGTAGCGAATATTCGAGAAAAATATACAACCATGAACGTGTCAAAAATCAATAATAAAACAATTTTAACAAAGGAGAATTTTGACAAAGTTTGATTGACAAAATAATAGGTGATATAATGAGCGAGTGTGCAGACGAGTAGACAGCAAGTGGATGTTTGATTGAAACTCATGTAGGTTGGCTGGCGTTTGTCAAAGTACAAAACTTTTGCAGCCAAATCACGTAAAGCTGGATTTTACAATCGGATCGGAGAAAAACAAAGTAAATATAGTTCGAAATAGTGTGAATGTGAAAAAATCGTCAGCGCGAAAAGTCGTCTTTTTCCCGACAACCGTCAAATATTTCAGCGCGTATAATTGTTTGGTACACTTCTGGTTGACATTCGCCCAGTGAGACTGCCGAACACATCTCGGATCGTGTCACCCCATGCCTGAAACATCACGGTACATTCATGAAACATCAACTTATCAACTCATCGGTTAGTATTTATCATAGTTTCAGTGTGTTTAGTTTAATATTGATGACCATTGGGCATTGACTGAATGGCCTTCGGGTCGCAACATTGACGGTCAATAATATCAAAATAGCCAAGCATTGGGTGTTAGTTGTTGGTGTTAGTATTAAATGGTGAAAAATTGAGTCAAGCGAAAGTTACGTCAGATTCAATATGGAAGTTCAGATTAGATGATGAAATACATTCTTAATCAGAGACACGTTTGGTTTTAATGAAACTTCATCTGTACAGAAAATAGAATAAATTTTCCATATCAAACACGTTCAATTGGTTTTTGAGATAAGAATATTTCGTAAAAAATGTCGTAAAAATGTTGACGTTAACCATAGATTGCGTTAGTAAATGGAAGTAAAAATAGGAATTGGAAATGTGTGAGTATTAGAAGGTAAAGGACAGACCGGCACCTTTGCACCCTGAGCACCACTGACCGATCGCGATATGCCGTTGCTGCCGTGCGCGTCAAGCACCTAAAATTAGGCATTTTTATTAAAAACATATTAATAACATTATTCATTATATCAAAGAACAAAAATAAGCATCTTCGAAAGTTTCATCATGAAATAGTTACTTTCGCACGTTCAGATGTATGTATGTACGCAAAATAATAGTTTATATTCAATAATTTTTTTTATTATTATGATTACGCAACAGAGTATATTTCACCAATTACCATTTTTTCATAAACAAAATAAAAATAGACACGTGGATCTTTGAACAAACCTTTTGGTATCTGAGTTTGCATGCGGCCTCAATGGTCTTTGCCATGGCACCGGCCGACGGCTCAACGTGGAACACGTAGCACATAAAGTTCTCCGCCGAAGTGTGCATAATGAATGCACAGTGCCTGCTGGTTTACAACGATAGTTAACTTGGTTCAGAATGGTAGCTAACTTGGTTCGCAATGGTAATTAACTTGGTTCACAATGATAGTTAACTTGGTTCACAATGATAGTTAACTTGGTTCACAAATCACAATGATATTTAACGTGGTTGATAATATGAACTTGGTTGACAATGATAGTTAACGTGGTTGATAACGATAGTTAACTTAGTTGATAACGATAGTTAACTTGGTTGACAATGATAGTTAACTTGGTTGACAACGATAGTTAACTTGGTTGATAACGATAGTTAACTTGGTTGACAACGATAGTTAACTTGCCTCAAAACGGCAGTTAACTTTGTTCACAACGGTAGTTAATATGAGGAACTGCCAAACTTTACCAGTCAAAATTAATCATCGTAAATTAAACTCCACCAACTTGACGTCCTGCCCGATGCCCAGGAAGGACAGATACCTGACACGACACTCGGCGATCTGATTGCCACCCACCTGAATGTACAAACAGTTATATTTTCCTTTGTGTTGTTGCAAGTAGCTGTAGGTAAAATAATCATGTTTTATTTTTATACGTTTCACCCGATCATTAATGTACCCTTTCATTAAAAAAATTATTTTTCTACATTCTGGTAATTGAATACGGTACGACGGCAACGTACCTCATTGATGATGATGGTGCTGGGCGCAATGCTCACATCCGCCAGAATCCACCTCTCCGGTCGCACCTGACTCACCAGACGATCCACGGCTTCGTTCAGAATATCAATACCTGAATAAGCATCATTGATTTATCAAGTTATTGGTTAAATAAAAATGAGTGAGTGAGTGAGTGAGTGAGTGAGTGAGTGAGTGAGTGAGTGAGTGAGTGAGTGAGTAAGTGAGTGAGTAAGTGAGTGAGTAGCAAACCAGTAGCACGAGGCACTTGAGTGACGCCGAGAAAGTGGCATCGAATCACCTTCTTTGGTTCCTCCATAGGAGTTGGGAACGACGACTCACCTGTAAAGTTAGTCAGTCAGTCAGTCAGTCAGTCAGTCAGTATGTCAATCAGTCAGTCAGCCAGTCAATCAATCAATCAGTGAATCAAAAACCCTCAAATCTCTGCCATTCACACGCGTTTTATGCAAACAAGCAATCAGTCAGACATTCAATCAGAAAGTGGCTGTCATCTCAAAAACAGTCAATCATTCACCCATCGTGCCTGCTTCCGCAAAGAAAGACAGAATGGATGCCATTCACGAAATCCCGTCGTAATCATGTACAGTCGATGAGGGTGATTGTGATCAGTGACGGCATGGTCTACCGATCATCACATCATAATTATTAAGGTGCCAAGAAAATCACAGACAATTATCAGAATGGATTCGGAATCGCCATGACTTTTGCAGCGTGATTTGGTGCTCTAGGTACATAAATGGTAATGGTCACTGGTAGATTGAAACGATTATAAAAAATAACAACAACCACAACACCAACATCAACAACAACAACAACAACAACAACAACAACAACAACAACAACAACAACAACAACAACAATAACAACAACAACAACAACAACAACAACAACAACAACAACAACAACAACAACAACAACAACAACAACAACAACAACAACAACAACAACAACATCATGCAAACAATCATATTCATAGCCCATCTCCGAACGTCACACCACTTGACCATCAGACTGGCTCATTCAGCGCCACTATACCAGATGAATCCAATGAACGTAACGACGGTACAGGGCACATTGCTGGCGATTCAAAAACGTCCGCCTTGAGGAAGATAGACCGACCAATGTGACTCAAAAAGACGAAGTCGAATCCACCGGCCAGGACATCGTGCAATACACCGCATTTTTTGCATTATAACAAACATAAAACATATAAAAAATGATTACAGTGTCATGTAATTTCTATTCTACGTACTGTACGTGGCATAATTCATTCCTGATGAACGCCGTGGTACCATCATAACACTATCACGGGCCGTCCATCTCGGATGAAGAAATAAAGTACAGATAGGGTGAGATTAAGTTTCACAACAACAACAACAACGTCAACAACAACAGATAATCACACTCACACAGTATAACAATAAAAACTGAACAGTAAAAAATTTCATTAGGTCACGAACCCATTCTCAGGCAAATTCAGGCCAGAATCGTGCATGATCCGTGAAACAACGTGGTATTGTATCATGGAGCACGATGCCATTGAGTACATGAATGTTGTTCTGGCTACCAGCGGACGAAAGAAGAACGAAAAAGTGGAATTCCCCCTTTTTGGCGGATTCCAAAGGTCTAATTTGTTCTTTAAGGTATAGTAAAAATGGCCTCAAAACAGCTAATTCCCCCCTCTTTGATAAAGTTTCCTTCTCTTTGAAGGATCGGCTCGTCCGCCAGTGCCTCAGGCCACCCCAAAACCAGATGCCGTGACCATCTGAATTACGATGCGTGGCACATAATGGCAGACACGCTGTAATTTACTGAAGTGCCAATACTGAACAACCATGCAATCAAATTGTAGTACTGGTGCTGGTGGGAGGTTACAAGATCGGAGGATATAGAGATATTCCTTAAGTTACTAGGTTCATGTTACTAGGTTTAGTATACTAAGCTCAGGACAGAAGTTAAGGTTACTACGTTCAGGTTGCTAAGTTTGGGTCACTAAATTTAGGTTTGTGCAAAGCATTTTTTATAGGTGCTACTGTAGTTTGCGATAACCCGATTCGTGATATGACGAAAAATCTCCTGTAGCGGTTGACACACGTATCCTAGTTATACAGTCAATAAAGTATTACGATGAAGACAGCACCAATTAGAAACGTTTGATCATGACTCATAAATGACCGAATTGATAGCTGATTATGAATAAGAATGATGTCAAATGAACATGAATTGAGTGCAGCAAAGCCTGTAACAGACAGAACTGCAACTGCAGAACACGATGGCTAATCCTGGATGTATGCCGTGTTCAATGAGTCACGTCCACAACTCGGAACACCCAAACGGCCACCTCGAGCGTATCATTGCGAAACGGAAACTTAATTAACGCATACATATGACGAACACATGAAACGTGAATGAATATACCGTATTCACTTACCAGAAGAAAAACGTTTTCTGTTAAAAACAAAATTTGCACGTTAAGCGCAAAATCCAAAAAATAATTTTTTTTGAGAAGGCTGCCTGTTTTCTCGAGATTGGCACAAAAACGAGTCATCTACATACATACCAGTCAGATCAGGTTCACCTCCAGTTGAGTGGTGCCAGATCAAAAAGTACAGTACATTGGAACTGGATGGACCAGAGTCGTAGGCCTGGCCAAGATGCAAGTAAGCCGCTCGTTGACATTCACATAAAAAGTGAGTGCGTGCGAGCGGAACATGAGCGAAACGCTTCTAAGCCCCATTGCCCATACATGGATACACATAGTGTCCATACATACTTGTAATGTAAGGCATGCAACCACGTTCAATACAATTCAAGCTAATTTTAACAATATTAACCAGCAAAATTTTTACCAGCATAGATTTTTCAACTTTATGAGCAGTTTGAACACCCGACTTCGAGGGGTGCGTACGTTGTTTAATGGCAAACATATTTATTGTCAACACAAGATGGATGATTCTCTAGGTTGGTCATTTACGAGTTCACTGACCAGTGATCTGTATCAATAATATTTACCCGGAACCCGGTCACGGTCACGGTCGATCACAAAGATATGCGTGCCTGTATGTACTGCATGTACCAGGGCAATAAACAAGCCCGGAGGCGTCTTGCTATATAACATACATATAAGCCTATTGTACACGTGCTAGAAGGAGGCGACCAGTCGCAGATTTCGGTTCGGTCTGGGCTTTGCCGTTCACAGATGTGCCACAATCGGTTTGGTATAGTCGGGGCATCAAACTTGAGTCAGTTTTATTTTAAAAAACATGTGATTGTGGTTTGCGTATTCTACTACATGCAGACAGTATACATGACGAAATGAAAATACAGTAAGTTCACGCTTGAACATGTGGGAACCCAATAGATGTAGGTTGTTATGTTATATACTTACCACATGAGTTGAGCAGTCAAAATGTTTGAATCAATATTGAATTTAACTGAAACCAATGAAGAAAATGGCTGAATTACTCAAGATCGCTTCATATCGTCGTTGACATCATTGAGTCAAGATTGTGAACAGAGGCGTCATATCATGTACGGTGACGACTCTCATACTTCGGAGACCCTTTTCCTGAGCTTACGAAGAAAACTACTTTACCATTTTCCGAGAGATTCTCTTGAGCGGATGTGGAAAATCTATCTAAAGACAACGAATTTTGGTTGTTGTTGTGGTTGCTGTTGTTGTTGTTGTTTTTGCTGTTGTTGTTGTTGTTGTTGTTGTTGTTGTTGTTGTTGTTGTTGTTGTTGTTGTGGTTGTTGTTGTTGTTGTTGTTGTTGTTGTTGTTGTTGTTGTTGTTGTTGTTGTTGTTGTTGTTGTTGTTGTTGTTGTTGTTGTTGTTGTTGTTGTTGTTGTTGTTGATGTTGTTGTTGTTGTTGTTGGCTGTCAAACTTTGGAATCTACTGAAGCAGATCATACATTTGAGATGCAAAATATGGCAGAGATTGAATGACTGTACCACGAAGAAATTGGATTCAGCAAAAGCTCGTGACAGATCGGAGATGAAGTTGACAGTGACTGACGACTGAAAGAACGGACCAACTGAAGCGGCTCGATTTGGATGGAAAATTTTGGTTGAGGAAATGGCCGATGTGACTTTAAGAGGTACATACGTATCTCGTCATTTGAAGTTGAAATTCAGCTAACTGAACGTGCAGCCGAAATCAGCCGAACAACAGTTATCTAACAATTTGAGATTATCAACATTTTCTCCAAACTTAACGTTTGCTAGAACGATTGTATATTCTCAATCACGCGTTATATAGAGCATGAGAAACGTGTCAATCCGAAGTTAAGCATTGCTGACCACACGACGAATCACAGTATAAACAGTAAAAAGTCCGGTCGGGTCCACTCGCAAAAGCTGTGAAAAGCAAACAGTGCAAGTCTCAAGTTTTCTTGTCGCTAGCTGGACAAATAGCATACTCGATTTGATTTCATAGCTTTCACGAACGGCGAAAAACAACAACTGAAGTATGCAATATATGTATATTAGCTGAATACTGTTAATGATGTACAAATAGACCGATAGACGAGATGAAATGAAGTCTATAACAACAACAACAACAACAACAACAACAACAACAACAACAACAACAACAACAACAACAACAACATCAACAAAAGCGACAACAACAGCAACAACAACGTGCACACCAAAATGCTGTCACAACGAAAAGGAATCCGTTTGTGGCCATCCGAAGTACAAAGCCGACCAATTTGGGTCATTGTTGCTGGGCTAAACCAATTGTACCAAGTTTATGGTAGGAGGGTTACAGAACCGGAGACACAACTCCATATAGATACAGAATCGGGTGAGGAGACACAGCAGGGTGGAATGAAAACCAGTCATGTGTAATAGTAGAAATGAGGTTAGAATCATTCAATTCACAACCAGACAGTCTTCATTGAATCACAGTCATTCACTCACTCACTCACTCACTCACTCACTCACTCACTCACTCACTCACTCACTCACTCACTCACTCACTCCCTCACTCACTCACTCACTAACGTGACACAACGCGGTGTCGTGGTGATGTTGTCGCTGATCTACCGTAACCGTTCTCTTGACCAGAGGTAATGGCCGGCGTTGTGACCGACTGCAAAAAATAAATTATGCATTAATTATTATAGCTATTTGTTTCAATTAGCGAAAATTATTATCAGTAACAAATGTTGTGACGTTTTCCATAATAGAAACAAGTTTATATTCTATTAAACAAATTGTCAATGATTTCATAATCAGATATAATATCGATCGTTGGGCCTCTGTCACATTATAAGTTCACGATTCTTCCACAAATTAACCATTTTTTACAAAAAAAAACACATGTTCCCTAAATTGTTCGGTGTTTGCCATGTTTATAACTGCATGTGAAACGGATGTAAATTGTTTGATGGGTAATGAACCTTTCCCTGTCGTTCGAGCATCAATCTCTTGCAAATGTCTCTCAACGTGTTGGCAATGGTTCTCGCTGGTGTGTCACACCTGAACACGTGACACATGAAATGTCGAGAGGCCCGATCGCGCGCCACGTACGCAAAGTCCCTGCAATTTGGAAAGCAAATCTTAAAATCCAGACATCAATTATGTTTAGCAATATAACACAATATTACCACAATTAACACAATAAGCATATCTTAATTAATAAATTGAATAGTTTGCTAAATGATGTTTCATGGCCGATAATAGTGGTCAGCAGAGTGATAAAGCTCATGAACATATGAATACTTCGATTAAAAATGGCTAAGAAAATATCAATATGAGCATGTGCTGTAATAAACTAAGAATCCAATGGGGTAACAATACAGTAAGCGCGTGTATTCATTTGAAAAATGTGATGAGACCATTTTTACAGCAACTTCCTATAACTTAAAAGTGATTTTTATAATTTGCTAAATTATTTTTCCTGGTCAACAATAGCGGTCAGAAAAGTGATACAACTCATGCATGATCATACAAATATTTGAGTTTGAATTGAAAAATAAGTTGAAGAAATATCGATAACGATATGAACACGTGCTGTAATAAACGATAACTCTGATGGGATCACAATACAGTAAGCGCGTGTATTCATTCAAAAAATGTGATGACAACATGTTAAAAACATTTATGAATAATGTTTTTTACTTTTTTATAACTTACCTCACAACATACAATGAACATGGGTAATTTATGGTAAGGAGGCTTCAGTTTACAACAGCACAAAGTGCGAATGAGCATTGAAAAACGAAATGCATAAAAAGAGAAACTTGCAAACGTATATTATCTACTAATTTTTAATTTGTGAGTGTTTTATCTCACACAACTGAGTGAATGGAAGTTTACAAGGCAGTGTAATCCATACATGTCATATAAACTGTAGCATTTTTACGGGATAAAGCACATCTGTCTGACTATACTACTTTTACTATAAACTATCCTACTACTACTTTCACCCAATTTTCAGTGCCTATGGAACCATTACGATCATAAAACAGCGTTCAATGTCCATATGCCTATATCCAGTGTTCCCCATATGGATTCAATGAAAAAAGCCGAGCCACCCTGCCTGCCATGCAATACGAAACTATAATTGTACCCATGTAATTGTATTCCATGAACTCCACAAAAACAACGAATCTCTTTTAATATTACCTTGTTAATTAAACCACTTTTAGAAGAAAACCACATAGCTAACTTGAATGAAAATAGGACAAAATCGGTCCGATATTTGGTACTACTACTGTGCCACCGTGCCATGGTTTATGACAATAAAGTAGTGACACTGACAAGACAACTCAGATAATTGAATCAAGTGTGACTGAGATGCGAGTATGACAGGCTAAATAAAGGCAAATATAGATAATTGAAGTTGATTTGAAAACGGTGCTTTGGCCACTCATTCATTCATCGGTTATTGTACTAAATCTGTTATGATAATTTTATCTGTTGGTATCGGAAATTATTTAACATGACTATGCATTGTGATAAAACTGTCCAACAATGAAACTTATATGAGCACGTTATTGTTTTTGTTACCGAACAAATGTAAACTCAATGACATTGGAATACATGGTGGAAAACTAAGAAAAAAACTAATGGTGCGTGAATGTTGTGCGTAGAACAAAGTCAATAACTGAACTACTAATAAATTATCAGTGCACCTTTATAATTATATATCTTTTGCATAGGGTTCAGTAATACAGTGGTAGATTTTCCTCTAGTAAAATTATTCAATTATTAACGAAAAATTCAAATAAGTATGAACAAATTAGACGACCCTGACAAAAGCGCCCGGAACACAACAATACCAGGGTGGATTTAGAATTGAGAAATGAGGCCCAATCCGTAGTATTGCTTCTCACCGAATGTAAAAATATTTCTTTAAAGCAATACCGCGAATATCAAAACATCAGCCAGGCGGCCCGGTAAAATAGCGCTCAATACATCCACAAACATTGACCACAACATCGACAGATTAGGCTGACAATTATTGGCAAACTTATAACAAAATCGTTTTTTACCTTTCTCTGCAGATGGTAGCGCGAAGTAAAAATCATTTATGATTCCCAAAATTACGAAATACCAAAGGTCATGATAATTGTACTTGAAAACCCGATATTGTTTCTGATAAGTTTTTTTTCTCAAATACTACTCAAAGAAATTTAGAAATCTAGAAAAGCCAAGTTATAATCATGGAAAGGGAAACACTTTATGTTGTTTGACACCTGATCCATTCCTCATGTCATCAGTATGAATTTCACGTTAATTTTTTTTAAGTATAGAAAAGCTTATATTGTTAGACTGTGTTCGACGAAACCAGATAATAATCAATAAATGTAATTAAAATTAATAAACGTAACCATATAATAATGAGTGAGATAGTTGGACCAACCTTCCGTTATCCCTGCCCACGCCCCAGACCCTAATCTGGTGAATGGGTTGGGTGTGAAGCACTGCGTTCGTGTCGGGGTCGATCAGGCGCAGGTCACGATCGTCAAGCTCCATGATCAGCTCCTTGCCCTACAACAACAACAACAGTGAAACTACAACAACAACAACAACAACAACAACAACAACAACAACAGCAACAACAACAATCACAACAACAACAACAACAACAACAACAACAACAACAACAACAACAACAACAACAACAACAACAACCACAACAACAACAACAACAACAACAACACTAACATCGCCCCATTTGGACACGTTGTCGATCAGATCGTTCCTTCCAGTAGAGAGGTCGACGATCGCACGATTCACGGCACGGGAACTTCGCTCGGGCGTCAGTTCCTCTTCGGCGATATCGGTCCAACCGAGCGAACGCACAGCGAAACGGATGGGCTGAAATTTTTTTATCACTTTATAGTAGTTGGATTTCACTGAATGAGGAATTTGGAAAAAGTTTTTTTTTTTCAAAAACCATTGTTGCAATGAACCGTGTTAAATGTGCTATATGTAAATGATTATTACCGGTCACATGACAATATAAATGAAACATACCTTGATCATGTCGCTATCATTCAGATCACTTCGTCTTGTAATGATTCATTACAATATCATTCTTTTCTAGTACAGTAAACACAGTTGCGGCTCATTCTATCAAACTAAATTCTGACATTATTTGAGAAAGAAAAAACATAATCATGTATTTTTTTTACGTAAGTCGAATACTTAAGCTTTCTAATTTGAATTATTTAGGGCACGTTTGGATCGATAAGTAGAAGCGCTTGTCACAATCAATTGACTAACACATACATTGTTTTGGGGGTGTATCAAATGATTACTGCGTACATACGTTTTATTGTCGTATACATATTAGTCGTTAGCGTATATTTATCATACAACGATAACAACAACAACAATAACAACAACAACAACAACAACAACAACAACAACAACAACAACAACAACAACAACAACAACAACAACAAAAACGACAACAACAACAACAACAACAACAACAACAACAACAACAACAACAACAACAGCATAAGTCACCACAACGCTCACCAGCAGTGCATCAGCAATAAACAATAGCACGTTGAGCAGTGTGCTGTTCATGACATCTTGATGTTTTTGTTGCCCATCCTCCTGTTGTTGTTGTTGTTGTTGTTGTTGTTGTTGTTGTTGTTGTTGTTGTTCATCACATCCGTGTTGTTGTTGTTGCACATGCGTTTGCTCATTATCGCACGAGCTCGTGGCGTGCGCGTCCGCCGGTGCCAGGACGACGCCGCCAGCCGTACCATCCGCGGGCACGAGGTAGACCAGCGGGATGCCGTCGTTGTCAATGATCGCTATCGTGGCACCACGTGTTTAACAGTGACCAGGCAAAATGAGACTATTGTTGATTGACGTGTAATAACGTCGACGTGAAGGAAGAACGTGTTGATGTGAATTCAAGTTTATTGACGTTCTAGCCAGTTCTAAGTCCCAGCCTGACAATGTTGGATCGAAGGATGATTGATCGTCAAGTGCATGATTCAAGATTCCGTTCATGTGCTGGTATCTGAGAGAAGGTTGCGAAATAATATCTAAGTTCTCAAAATATCTGTTGTTGATGCTGATGCGACAGAATCTTCAATTCGATTTTTTTATATGTATGTACGTACATACTTCGATGCTGGTGATAAAAGGTGGAAAATATACAAGCATGATCGCTATAAGTAAACACGTACATGCAAACCCTAACTCGACTGCATTCTCGTTAATCCGTTGGCAAGCTTATCAAGCCATTCTAAATACCCGTGTCATGGTTACATGGTACTGGTACTGCGTTCTCACGAAATAATGAAAAACACTAATTCAATGGAATCAAACCCTGGTTAAGGCAGTTGTGCATGAAACCTATATGTACATGTACGTACAAAATGTATGTAATATTCAGGCCAGGCCATACCATAACGTAAATAAATATGTATAAATCAAAAAGCCAGATATCAAACATATATCTTGATCAAACAGATGCCTGTGTATATAAGGAAGGCATTGCATTTGGTGGTGAGAGACTCGTGGAACACATGGGCTAGTATCTCGCGAGAATTTAATCAGTCATGTACAGAACAAACCATAGATTACGGGGCATTGCTCAATCTACTTCCTATGTATTTACAATAATCCAGTGACCACTTGTATGACTGATAAAATAAATTTATCTTAGAATAAAAGAACGATAGATGTCAGTGGTTATGATAATTTGCCTATGGCCCGCTAGAAAGCGAGACTTGTGAGCGTGACATTCAAGTATGTAAAATACTGTATATAAACAGTTGTTTTTAGTGTGGTTTATCTTCAACGATGTTCCAGGGTTCCGATCATGAACGTTCCAATTCCATGCATACAGTGTTGGTTAACGATTATTGAGATTGGCATGCGGCACAATACCGTTTACAATACCGCAATACCGCAATACGGCGATTTGCGCCATAAATCGGACCCGCCCACGGAGCGCTGTCATTGTCGGAAGCGCCTGGAATCGGTCATAAGTCAGAAGGCATGGGAATGAGAAAGATATAACGGAATAAAAAACACAAAATTAGTGGTATTACTCATGTATGCTCCCACATTACTCGTATCCGATGATCGATCGATAGAGGGACGCAGCGCGATGAACGATGGGTGCGGTGCGGTGACATGACTGTCGTGATACACTTGCTACGTATCATTGAGCTCACTGTTACTCACGTAACTTTATCAAAAACTCATATTAACAAAAATTCATATTAATGGATACAGTAGTTCATAAAAAACTACAAGACCCTCGGCAGTTGACAGACAATCTGAACTCCAGTTCAACAAACGACAAAAAAAGATTTCGGTGGTTTGGTTTGGTTGTGGCGAGCGTAATGGTGCTGATGTGGCACAATAACAATGACATTCATCAATCTGACATCCGACGCAGACCACCAAGTACCGGTCACTCCTCGGTGAAACACATCCTAACTTTGACCCAATCAACATCCAACACAAGCAACTGACGTTGTAGTCTACTTTTGGTGACAAATGCAAAAATACATTGGATGGTTCAGGTTGATGAGGATAGCATCACAAAACTGCAAGTCAGTCATTCGAAATTCCATCCGACAGTCAGTCGGTCTGGTCTGTCTGTCAATCACTCAGTTCAAACTCCGTCAGTCCGTAAATCAATCAGTCAAAAAATCAATCAATATACCAATCAGTCAGTCAGTCAATAAGTCCGTCAGTCAATCAATCAGTCAGTCAACCCAGTCAGTATTCAATCAGTCAGTAGTCAATCAGTTAGTCAGTACCAGTTAACAGTAAATATCTGCCCAAATCTGGCTGAAAACAGGGCCGAGAATCGGTCGTCTGTGGCACATAACAATAAGCGATATGGACCAAACCATTGTGTATCCCACTGGCGGACGAGTCCGTCCTCCAAAGGGAGGGGAATTTCGACAAAGAGTGGGGAATTCGCAGTTTTGAGACCGTTTTACCTCCACCTTAGGGAAGAAATTGCACTTCTTCAACGCACCAAAGAAGGGGAATTTTACTTCTCCTTTGCTTTCTCGTCCACTAGCGGTGTATCCCATTCTGCGGTACAACGAGATAGAGACTGCGGCTCATCCTCTCCCCCCCCCCCCCCCAACTTTCCCGTGGGGTCCGACAACAACATTTACGTCCCCCCCCCCCTATTGTGCAACCGTTTTGTGGCACAAGTTTTGCCATGTTGCGCCAGGATTTGTGGGGATGGCATACTTAGGAAGACAGCCTCACCAACGCAGATATAATAGGCGGCTCAGGCTCCCTATAAACAGGGGTACAAGGAGTACGTGCCATGGGAGGGTCTCTCGTGCTCAAGATACTGGCGGGGTTCAGGCAAAGACTTGGCAAAGATACAGGGGTGAGATAACTTATCTGGATGAGGGAAGTGTCGGACACGGCTATTTTTGTCGGGCTTATTAATTGTGTCCAGAAGAGAGGGGAATCTTGTTTTTATCAGCTAGTACAATGTGAAAGCGAATAAGCATTTTAAGCTAGACTTTAACGCACCGATGCGTTCAGATTTGATTGTACATGTGACACACAACCGTAACTACGTTTCAACCAAATCACATTTTGACAATATCTAATGATATCAAGGTTTTGCTAACCAACGGTCGGCATACTGAACAGTATTTGAAAGATAAATTTGTTGAATATGTTATTAACAAAATATAATAAAGGAAATGCATAACGAAAGCCGCAGCGTCAGCCGAAGTCTAAATACGACGGTAATCAACAAGCAGATGTCAACAGTTGGGTATGTTTGTTCACTCGACCAGATCAGTACGATCTCATACCATAACGGAGGGCCCTCAGATACGCGTCAAGCTGTACGCCCCGATTAAGGCTATGTATCTTTTCGGATCGGCATTTACAGTACATATGTAGAATCTTAAAAATAAATTAAAAAATACCAGATAGTTTTACCGATGTTTTTTTCATACACCTTTGTTTTGAATGGGCGCGTTCTAAGATCGTAGGATAATTGGAGACAATTGTAGATATAGCTTATTTGGGGCAAGTTCATCCGCCTGCCTATCATATGCCCGATGCCAAATCTCAGTTCTCGACGCCTTGTATAGTTCTGACTCTGGGGGTTTGGCCGCGATGTGCCGTCGTTCAGCGCCCTCTCACGATGTAGAGGGGTGGTGAGCATATGTACCATCTTGATGACACAGATATGAGATTACGAAAATATGTTCTTGATAGCTTGATAACGTGCATATCAATAAAATGTCATGGTGAAAAATGAAACTTACAAAAACTGTTTGAAAAAATGAAATACAAATAAATCAGTCAGCAATTTTTTGATAGAAATGTTGAAGCAGAGGGCCGATATTCAACGATCGGCACCAACTCAAACGAAAATAACAATTTCCCTTTGGGAACGGGTACTTACATAGATCTATTTTTAGTTTGCACTGTAGTAGTGAACTGTGACCATATCCGACCAAAAAATACAAATGTCACGTGGTGCCCCACGCAAATCTTAAATACATAATAACGTGTTGGCAATCTTAGGCATAGCACCAAAATAGTGGTCAGCGAGTTAGACCAGAGGCAATGGACCTACCATACTTCCTCATTTTATCCGACAGTTATTTCACATAAAACTGCCAAAAATCATAACCGTTGCCATAAAATAAAATGAATATACACCTCTTTATCATCGCATAAGCAAAATGAAATCGAAGGCGGGTACTCGGCGCTCGGAAATTGCCATCTCAGATGAAGGAGGTGCTGGTTGGCCGAACGATATTTCCGTGAATGCCAAGAACAACAACAACAACAACAACAACAACAACAACAACAACAACAACAACAACAACAAACATTTCGTAACAGCGTCATGTGAGTTCATGGAAAGTAAGGCCTCACAATAAAGAGAGGGTAATCTCTAAATTTGATGTGCCATGCATTGATATAAAGGCATACATATCAAAGAGGGCTTATACAAACGGGTTTCCACGGAATTCACCGAATGTCTTGTCATAAATCATGTCAGATATTGCGAAATGAATAGTGCCATTCACTCGAGTTGATCTGTCGGATTAAATGTGTAATCGTAGGGCATTATTACAGTTGTTACCCAGGGTCTATAGTCGGTGGCACCTCTAATACTGTAATAGGAGTTAATTCCATTACACTTGCTTCAGTGATACGCTTCACATTCAACGTCGTTTCAATAATCCTCATGAAAATGGCTACAGATATCTGAACGAAACTTCTGCACGAGTCAAAACGAATTTCGCATCACGGAGCAGTTCAAACGATCTGTATATGAAAATTTGAATCATCGAAAAATTCAATTTTTTAAACAAACAAAAAATTGATGAACGCCTGTTATTATGGAAAGAATTTATAAAATGATAGGCCCCTGGTTGGCCTAGTCGTTAACTGTTGGGCAGTTTATTGGCGGACGGGCCAGTCTTCCAAGCGGAAGGCGATTTTTTCAAAGGGAAGAATTCGCAGTATTGAGGTTTTTGCCTACATCTTGAGGAATCAATTCAACTTTTTGGAATTCTATTTTTTCGTTGCTTTCTCGTCCGCTCGTGAGGCAACTGGAAATGGCACGTGGCAGAGAATCAAGCGTTGCGTGTAAATGGCGGTACATACGATTCTTATTTATGAGCACTCGTAAATGAAGTACTATATCGAGTGTCGGGGCTTTGATCCTCATTTATAACATGTATTTTACTGTCTACCTACATTGCTCACATAACCTAGTATAAACCAATATCGTAAGAAACTATCACAACTTGCAACTATTTTTCGGTGAGGCTGGTGTCTGAAAAACAAACAGAAAATTTATGCTCTTGAGTCGGAGAAAGTGAGCAACCATGAGCAACGATAGACAAAGAAGAGGAATACCTAAAAAAAAACTATGTTCATTGTTTTGGGTAACACCTTAGCAACCCGGTTCATCGCAAAATGAAAAAAATATTCAAACACCAAAATGTAATAATAACATATGAAAATTGTTAATTTTAAATAAACTTCAACGTACCTTGCTGCCAAACGGCATCTCCCTGAAGATAAGAGAACAATCAATTATACGTTGTCAACCATACACAACAGCAGTAACAACAACAACAACAACAACAACAACAACAACAACAACAACAACAACAACAACAACAACAACAACAACAACAACAACAACAACAACAACAACAGTAACAACAACAACAACAACAACAACAACAACAACAACAACAACAACAACAACAACAACAACAACAACAACAACAACAACAGCAACAACAACAACAACAACAACAACAACAACAACAACAACAACAACAACGACAACAACAACAACAACAACAACAACAACAACAACAACAACAACAACAACAGCAACTAACTCTTCGCCGTCATGGTCTTGTTCGATGCGTCTCTTTGTTGTTGTCTGCTTGAAGGCCGATTCCTCGATCACCGGCTGCTGCTGGATGATGATCGGCGCGGGTGCCGGTGCCGGCGGCGGCTGCTGCTCAACCACTCTTTCAATTATAATCGGCTTCGGCACGTCTACTTGCACGTCTGCGTCACGCATCAACTACAACGTTACACAGCTCCTATTGTAGGCAAGTTATGCACCTTTAGTAGGCTTGGGGCAAAACTATCCTGTAGGTTACCCTATGATTAATTTTTTTGTTAAAGTCTGAGCTCACTTGATTATAGGCTACCGTTATGACTTACTGTAGGCGTATAAAGTAAGAGTAAGTTACCCGATTGTACTTATTGTTAGAGCTTAGTTGACATGATACGAAGGCCATTAATGACACCATAAATATTCATGTAATCCAATGGTTATATCAAAATTGTTAATAAGTAAACTCTTCTGAAACCACCGGCAGAAAGTAAT
>OZ038442.1:13787609-13880109 GCA_964036265.1 Daptonema setosum | reverse complement strand
GCTATCTCAGAAACATGGCTTACAAGTTCCATACCTAATAATAAGTTGTCGCCGCTCTCTACTCATAATGTGTTCAGAACAGACAGAAAATACGCCGTAGGTGGTGGAGTCTGCCTAATGATACCAAAATCTCTAAAAGCGGTCAAATTAGGTAGATTGTCTAAATCTTCACCAGCATTTGAATCGATTGCGGTCAATTTAAAACTAGGTTCGGACTTGGACAGCACTATAGTCTTGATATATAGGCCCCCAGGAAAATCTAATCAGGTTCATGATACTTTTCTCGATTTTATTGACTCATTGGATAATGTAATAAACCCAATATTGCTTGGAGACTTCAATATGCCATTTGATTGGAATAACTTCCCGGTTAATGCTGTTAATGTACCCAACAATCTTATTACCTTTTGTGACAAAATAATTAACCTTGGTTTATCGCAGTACGTAGAATACCCTACTAGAGGAAGCAACTACTTAGATCTCCTTTTTGCTCACCATGGCATTATTTTTAACTGTACTGTTCACTCAGATAAACTAAGCGAATTACTTCACGTTTCTGATCACAATATTTTTTCCTTTGAAATCCGGTGGATAGCCAAAAAGAAAAATTACATACCTCATTATTATTATGACTACCGGCATGCAGACGTAAATGCTGCCACCCAATATCTCACCAACATTGATTGGGAAAGTCTGTTTAGCACCTGTGCTAACTCCAATGATTTCTATACCACTATTATGGAACACTTCAACTTCACAATAGCCAATTTTATACCCAAAAAGGAAATAAAAAATAGTTCGTCATGTTACTCTGAGCGGTGTAGAAATAAACTTCAATGTGTGAAGAGGCTAAAGTTGAAGAGTCAAAACTCTCCGAATAACCTGGCGGTAAAGGCATCACTCATATTTGCTGAAAACTCTCTGCTTAAACAAAAAGCAAAAGAAGAATTAGAGTACCAGAATTCTCACTTGCAGAACCAAAACCATAAAACCTTCTGGTCATTTATCCATAAATGTATGAATAACGATGAGGAACTATTACCTCAACTTAATTGTAGAGGTGAAATTATTACAGATGATTCTAAAGTGAGTCATGCACTTGCCGAGCAGTTTGCCAGTTCCTTCAATCCATCCATATTCACGGAATCCGATATTCTCGAGGCCATCAATTTTGATGTAAAAATCAATGTTTTTCACCCACTTCCATATGTGACCTCGGATAGTCTCAGACATTATGTAAATTCCTTAAAAAATAAAACGACAATTGGTCCAAATAGTCTCAGCAACACTTTTCTTAAAACTTTTGGATCGGCCATATTATTTCCTCTAGCCAAACTGTTCAATGTTGTTCTACTAACAGGGAACATCCCAGAACCTTGGAAAACAGCCAATATACGGGCCATTCCAAAAATATCCAGTGCTATTAGTACCAACGATTTCAGGCCTATTTCACTTACGTGTGTTGACTCAAAATTGTTTGAAAAAATTATTAAAGATTATTTACTCGCCCATTTCATGTCAAATAATCTCATACCAAAAACCCAATTCGGTTTTCTTCCAGGCAGAAATACTGCTGGAAATCTGATAACATTACTCCACTATGTCACTGAGGCTTTGGATTCAAGAGTCCCAGTTGATGTCGTATATTTAGATTTTAAAAAGGCCTTTGATAAAGTGCCGCACCAACTAATCATAGCTAAACTATCGCACTACAAAGTGAATAAAAATATTGTCAAGCTGATAGAAAACTGGCTCTCTAACAGACGTCAATTTGTTACTATTGAATCCATGCGCTCAAGAGGTGATTCAGTCATCTCGGGAGTCCCTCAAGGAACAGTCCTTGGACCCATTTTATTCATAATATTCATCATTGACCTTATTAATGGTATCAAACACTCCATTCCTCTTTTCTTCGCTGATGATGCTAAGCTGATTAAACCACGCCATAATGATGTCGATCACGTACTGTTGCAATCCGATCTGAATTACATATCTGACTGGTGCCGAAGAAACGGCATGGAACTTAATGCAAAAAAATCTGCTTGCTTGCATTACGGTAAACACTTTGTCAAAAATTTGATCCCATTATACTATATAAATGGAAGCCTACTAGATAGTACAGAATGTATAAAAGATCTGGGACTGTTGTTCGATGATAATTTATCTTTTACTCCTGCCATTGCCGATATTTGCCGCAAATCCAATTTGAGGGTTGCCCTTCTACGCAATTCTTTCAAAAACCATTCCATAACCTTTCAAGTAAAACTGTATAAAATTTTTGTTTTGCCTATAATCACCTATTGCTCCCAGGTACTTATGTTTCATACCAAAGAATCCATGAATAGAATAGAGAATATTCAACATAGATTTACCAGACTAAATGTTCATTACGAAGGTGCCGAGGGTAACCGCCTGCCATATGAGGAAAGAATAAAAAAATGCAATTTACAGTTACTCGTAGATTATTTCACCAAGACAGATTTGATCACAGTCATCAAGCTTACCACAGACCGATTTTACTGTCCTGTACGGTTGATCGATTGGTCACAAATACACTGTAAACGACTAAAGAAACCAAGACACAACAGCCACTTTCGAAAACAGTTTTTTTATGACAGGACCATTAATCATTACAATGATCTTCCAATAGCCCTGAAAGAAGGAACCATTCGCGTCGCTGATCTGGAAAGGTGGCTGGTCGCTCGTCATATGGAGGAGAGAAAATAGTTAATTTATCTATTATACACACCTAGTGGATGAAGGCTGGTGAATTTGAATATTTTTTTGAATATTTTTATTTACACATATCTCTCCCCTGAATTTTTATTTCTATTATGACATACTAGCAATACATCCGTTTAATGGAAACTATTTCGTTTCTCATATTTAAATATTTAATTATTTGATATTATATTTTATACTCTATTACCTAAAAAGCTCCGACTAACGTAGCTTAAACTCTGGTCCTGTTTCACACACTCTCAATTCTCAATTCATAAAATGCATATGCATATATATATACCCATGACACTTATACTGACCACGAATAAAACTAAACTAAACTACTTCTCGAATCAATGGAACGATGTCAATGTAGCCTGAACTATCCATGTAGTTCGTATCTATGTATGTACCCTTACTAAGCTCACAACGCGGCTCTTATCAAAGCAAAACTATCTTACGAAAATCAATCAATTCTTTAAATTCTACTGTAGATATTTATTCAACCAAATAACTAGGATAAGGTCGGTTTTACGTTGAAAAAAATGTCCATCCGTAACATGGAACACCCTAACGTTCGGACTAGCGGCATACAGTCCTTTTGGTGTCCCATTTTGTTGGTTCCGGTGCGTACTGAAGCCATATGCCCATATGACCATATGCCCTCGGGAGACTCATATCGACACAAACTACCAGTATATTGTTGTTACAGGCCACTGATACTGCGACCGCAACCAACCAAACAACAATTACACTAAAACATATCAATACTCCCTGATTTATGTTTATTTACACCTCTTAAAAACTAGTCGCTGAGTGGAACCAGTCTTTTTCGAACGAGTTGTTAAAAGGCACATCATGGCGTTAAAAACGTTCCATTTTATCTACGTATGTAGTAGCACACGCCAACGAACTCCCGTGCATTGTAAATATATAGATGACAATAACAGCAGCCATTTCATACTCATACCAAATGCATGAAGAAAGTTGTCTTCTTCTCGAAGCAAGACGGATAAAAAACAGTTAAACCTACCACTTATGACATTGCTACTAACATGAAAACAAAGGCTAAACACCAGTTCCTAACTCGCCTCGAAATCATTTGAACTACAATGAGTGAAAAATCCTAATAACTCGGCAACACGAGCTCAACTACCTATGGGTAATCTGAATAACTTGGTTAGTTTTTCTGAGTCATTTTTCATATGCTGAACTTCGAAAATTAATAAACTAACTAATTGATATTGTATAACTCGTGGAAAAATAATAATAAAGAATAAACTGATATAAACTCACGCATTGGTCAATTCGGTCTCATCGATGATGTTATCGATCTGTGACAGCCGTTGTGGCGGCGGTGCCGGTGGCTCGGGCGATGGCTGGCGCATTCGGTCTAGTTGCCAGTAGAACGAGTACGGATCACGGTGTTCGGTCATCACCGTTGTGTCGCCTTCTTGACGAACCTGTGAGTGAGTGAGTGAGTGAGTGAGTGAGTGAGTGAGTGAGTGAGTGAGTGAGTGAGTGAGTGAGTGAGTGAGTGAGTGAGTGAGTGAGTGAGTGAGTGAGAGCGTGAGTGAGTGAGCGAGTGAGTTAATAAATACAATAATCGTCCACGAACCCTGATGCCACCGCCAATGAACTGATCATTAGCAGCGCCCTGAATGGCAGCCAGATTGGCGCGGAAATCTTGCGGTGAATAATCGACGGTAGACATTCTGGCAAATTGGTCGTTGACGTAGCTGAAGCCAGTTAGTCAGTCAGTCAGTCAGTCAGTCAGTCAGTCAGTCAGTCAGTCAGTCAGCTAGAGCTGAAGGTCGTGGGTTCGAGTCCCACCAGGAAGCTGAATTTTTTCAGCTATTCTGGTGACGAACTGTCTATCAGTCAGTCAGTCAGTCAGTCAGTCAGTCAGTCAGTTAGTCAGTCAGTCAGTCAGTCAGTCAGTCATTGAATCAGTCACCGACGTGTATTCGTCCAGTGTATCCTGTTGTGTATGTGAGTGTCTATTGGTAGCGTCGAACGCACTGTTGAAGTCGGCAAGCGTTGACGTGGGATCGTGGATATGGGATTGGGCAATTGTGGATTCAGTGGGGCTCACAGGCGGTACGCCCATGTCTTCGGTGCCCAGTGCGGCATAGCGACGACGAGCGCGTGGCGTACGCGGTTGTTGTTGTTGTTGTTGTTGATTGGACAACAGTTGCTGTTGCTGATGTTCATATGTTGTTGTGGTCGACGACGATGTTGTTGTTGTTATTGACGACGATTCGTCGGTTGTTGTTGTTGTATCGATATCTTCACCAGCCGGCGAACCCACTGAGCCGGATGCGGGCGGCGGTCGGACCGAAAACGACGGATTCTCGAACACGAAAGAATCTGAAACACAACCAACTCATACAAAATAAGGGACGGGTTTTACATGAAATTGGTAACATTTATCAAAATACGAACTGGTCGACACTTGACACTCGACTCGACACTCGACACTCTGGGAGCGTATGGAAGCTCTCCATGTCAATCCCATTAATGTACGATGGAATCTGACGACAATAAAATGAAAACCGAAAACAACGTTTCGATTGATACACTACAAAGAAACGCACAGGGTTGAAGCCCTGACTAGTTATAGTTAGAACCAGATCCAGATGCTCTATTACAAATCATTTCCGTGGTGCCTTGCCAGACGGATGCCTGTGTATGAATGAAGACAGTATCGGATGCAACCGTGATATACCATGCATTACTGTAATGGCGTTCTTTGTCTGTATTCGGTACCCATCTCACATACCCACTCAATCAGTATTTCATCGTAAACAAACAAATTGCAATACCGTTGACAATTGAACATGAAGCTTAATTTTTCGTTTTCCCTACTCTTAATGCATTTTCATTCTAATTGAATAAAAAATTACAACAACAACAACAACAACAACAACAACAACAACAACAACAACAACAACAACAACAACAACAACAACAACAACAACAACAGCAACAAGAACAACAACAACAACAGCAACAACAACAACAACAACAACAACACCAACAGCAACAACAACAACGAGGAACATAAGGACATCATGAAGGCGCCACAGCATACCAGTACTAAGAATGAAAAAACGCGTCAATCCGTGAACAACGGATGGGGTGTGCTTCGATGTCGGTGTGAATCAATAGCAATACACTTCAAAGTGGCCTGTCAGTGGTACATGAAGTAGTGGCGTATGTGCCATGGCAAACAGAGGCGATCAGGGCACAACTACATAGAACACATGGCGTGCCCGATATTTCATCATCGCAACTTGTTGATGGTGGCACAAACTGACTATATAACAGATTGACGAAAAGCAAACAACATTCTCTTGTATTTACACTGTTGTATTTACAAAATGTAGCACAATTTCAACGTTGTTGCCCACCATAAAACACTGGGTCAAGGAAATATCGCATCACTCACAATTGATATTCTCATGACAAATTCAATCGGAACGGCGTGCCACACGAAATGAGCCCAACCAATCCACTGACCATTGCCTGGTAATCAAGCACTGCGGCACATCGAGGTATATCACGGCCAATATAGTGGCCGTTCGGCGCATTCAATTAGAATCGCAGCCACAACTACTTGACGAAAAATCCATTATACGTACGTATGTAGAAACCCCATGCGATAGAGAAAGGTTACGCATCTCTGTCGAAAGTAGTGTCAATTCAGCAGAGTTTTAGAGGTGTTAAGCTACGATATATGCAATATATAAACCTCAAAATTGATTATACGAAATGGTGTGAAAATGCGGAAACCAATGAAGTCGAGCCAAGTTCTGGCATAGCCCAGAACCAGAATGCCAGAAACAGATTTTCCAGTTCCGTTGGTCGTGAAATGAATTAGTTTTATTTATAACCAATGATGAGGTCTATACGGTAGGGTGTGGGTGGTTGCTTGTACAAGTGGTGGAGTAAACTGACCGCATTTCACGTTAGTCGGACTCGTAACCATGAACTGATGCAGGAACCACGGTTCGTTGCTTGGATCCGGCGATTCAACCGGTAGAACGGACATCGTGGGAATGCTTGTCGTTGTTGTTGTTGTTGTTGTTGTTGTTGTTGTTGTTGTTGTTGTTGTTGTTGTTGTTGTTGTTGTTGTTGTTGTTGTTGTTGTTTTTGTTGTTGTTGTTGTTGTTTTTGTTTTTGTTGTTGTTGTTGTTGTTGGTGGTGGTGGTGGTGGTGGTGAGTGATTTTGTTGTTGACGAAGAAATAACGGGTAGTCGACGTTGTTAGTTAGGTAAGTATGTAGGTACGTGCAGGTACATGGTGAATCTGATAAGCAAAAGGGTAGAATTTGTTAGGGAAGCGAAAGCAAACAAGATTGTTAGTTGTTCATGTGGTAAAGCAAAGCTGGGTTATCTCGGAAGCTTTGAAGGTCCCAATAACTGCGAATGGAAGGGAAAATTCATCAATGAAATAAATTTCAAATACCTATAAAAATAAAGCAAAATTTTCTTTGTTAGTAACACTATAACCAAGTACCCAAACACGATAACCAAAATATTTATAATTTCATAAATATAAAAAAGGTTGACCGATTATTACATGAAACATTAATGAACAAAACCTTGAAAAATTACTATACTGGATAGAGTGAAAAAAATTGTGGTACGACAAAATTTGAAACTGAAATTATGCAGAGAAGTCAGCAGCATGTAAATTAGGTAAGCGTAAGGCATTCGGAAGTTGTGACATATGTACATATGTGTGACAGTCATACAAACATATGTATGTATAAAACATGTACATACTTACTTGTATCATGTATCTAGACCGTTAACATTGAAACGAGCGTGGATGGCAGTGGACAGGAGGCCATGTCCGACAGACACAACACAAATTATACATTCAGTACAAATCCATATTTCAACAGCAATCCTTTTGCATGTGTTCCAGCACCGTGGGGTTAAAAAACTGAAATAGCCTCATCATGGAGGTAGATATTAACTACGTAGATATGTATGTAGTTTATAAAACAGTATTTATCTGAGGATCGTGATTCTGTACGTAAAATCATGTTGTTATCACCGACTGTTTAGTTAGATAATAATGCCTGGATTATGTTCAATCCGCCAGCCTATATTAATACGTGAAAAGATATTCTGATGAATTGCAGGTCTCTTTCTACCAAATTGGACCACCCAGATTGTGGCTTTCTCACTGTGTTTGTCCCAGTTGGCTAAGATACGACATCAGGACAAACTGACAACATGAGGTGGAATCAGAAAACTAAGGTGAGTGGCAGACTTGCCGAATTGAAACTTAATAGTCAGCCGAAAATCCGTATTTTGATACGTCCGATTACCTTCCACTCGTATTGACAAAAAAACTGTACCGTAGGCAAAATTATGGACACACGCACAAACGAACAAGCCGGAAGAAAAACAGTCTTCCCAGCGTTTGCATGTCTCATATTTCATGCTGCTAAGAGCCCGCAGTACAAACACGTATGGATTACACTAGTTGTTGGATACGTATATCATATGTAGGTATTATGAGGACAAACAAGGGATATATCAGAAATATCACGAAATATCACCAGAGCCAGATGTACCAGAGTAGAAAATATTACAAGCTCACATTTTATAGTGATATAAAAGTTTCAGACTGACGTCGAATGGTCAGTGTTTGAAGCCACAAAAAAAGATAGTTTTAGAAGTGAAGTACAAAAAAGTGGAATCAGCTACATCTCAGATCCAAATATAGGATTTAGGTCAGAACTAATGTGAGACTAAACATAATGTTTCATTTGCTCACCTCGGCCATGATCTACGAGAGCAAATGGTAGTGTGCCGTGAGTCAATAGGCTCATTGGCACAGTCCATGTGACATTGCAGTCAGAGTCGATTAGTAGCGGACACCACTGCGACACTTTCGCTCAATAATCTTTTTCGATTGAGTTTTTTTATTTCATTTAAAATTTTTCAATGGAAAGTCAGTAAAACATTAATCACACGACACGTTAATATAAAGTTTTGCCGTACATGTACTGGTTGATTCGCAACTGCAGTCGGTCAGGCCCGGACGCTGTTTAGCGGTTGCAAAGTGCGTGGCATGACCCCATAGGTCCTCCTACCCGCACCCCATTCCCACGCAAAGCCGGAGGGTGCATATATTTGTTCGGGTTTTAGTGCGTGCACAAGTGGGTGACTGTCCAACCTCATTGTGCCATAGACGCAACAAACAAATGGTCAGAGAAAGCACATGGCAAACTGCTGTTGAAATATATTCAGTTCCAATAAGAAATTATCTCAAACTTGGAATAGACTGTTATAAAACTGATTGCATTCAATGTCATTGCAAGTCAGCTGTCTGTTAACGAGTGGGTCGGCAGGTTACATATACAGGGTGGCCCAAAAGTTTATGTACACTTTTTGGCCGTCTTTTTCGCGTGTGTAAAATCAAAAAATTACAACGGGACAATAATGGTCAGATTGGAAATTACCTGAACTGTCTAAAGATGCCCCCTGTTTTGTTCTCAGACAAAAATTTAACGAGTTATACACACAAACGTAAAAAAATACGTTAATTTATACAAAAGCTTGTTTTCCCCCTCATTCACAATTTAAATCATGTGTTTTTCATATTTACTGTGATATTCAAGTGTAAGTGCTGTAAATGAAGTAGAAAAAATGCTAACTAGTAATTCACGCTACTTCAGATCACCCTTTTTTGTCAAGACCGTCAAAACATGAAACATCAGCGTCAAATACGATACTAGCCTCATGCAGGTGCATGTGCACTGCAATCGGCTTGCATCAGGGCTATTTTCAGTGAAATGATTATAACTGCCGATAAAGGAGGTTCGAAAGTGATAAATAAAAAAATGCATAGCATAACTTTCAATGTTTTCATCGAAAATAGCCCGGATGCAAGCCGATTGTGGTCAATGCACGTGTACTTGAACAATGCTGGTATCGCATAACGCTAATTTTCATGTTTTGACGGTCTTCCCTGTTTTAGGTAATCTGAAGTAGCGTGAATTACTAGTTAGCAGTTTTTTCTACTTTATTTGTAGCACTTACATTTGAATATCACAGTAAATATGAATAACACATGATTTAAATTGTGAATGAGGGGGAAAACAAGCGTAAAAAGTATAAAAAGCGTGTTTTTACGTTTGTGTGTATAACTCGTGAAATTTTTATCTGAGAACAAAACGGAGGGCATTTTTGGAAAGTTCAGGTAATTTCCAGTCCGATCGTTATTGTCCCGTTGTAGTTTTACAATTTTACACACGCGAAAAAGATGGCCAAAAAGTGTACATAAACTTTTGGGCCACCCTGTATGTGCTCCGTTTGACCCAAACTAATTATGTAGGATCACTCGTATGTAGAATGCAAAAATGCCAAACGTATTATATTTTCTTCTGCTATGCCAGACAATAAAACCCGAAAATGGCATGTGGATAAATTATAGTCAGAGATTAGACTGCATATTTTCTCAAAATAGCAGTAAATTATGTGTAGTACAGCGAGGCACCTAAAGCTAGACATTTTGAGTGCGGTATAGACAGAGTGCCACAAGTGGATCGTACGGTACTCACACTTAATGGCACACTTGCCAACGCCATGTATACCCTTGGCCAACGTGCCAATTTGCTGCAATTGCATTACAATCTCGCACTCTGTACTCTAAATGTCCCTCATGTGCATGTTGTACCCAATGCTCTTCATTATGTATATGAAACCTATAATGGCATTATTGCTGATTCGTATGTATAATTGAAGATCAAATAAATTTCGCTGCTACGTTATAGAAAGTTTTTTTCAGAATTTCATGAAAGATCACGTCGACCTATGTAGAACTGTGTTCACTGAAGTATTGGCTTGAAATTCAGACGAAATTGGCTGTGAGCACGCAAGAAGAGGCAAACAGACGTCATTACCTAAGTATTAGAGTTTTGGGATGAATTTGTGTCGCTGATTTAGTAAACCTACTGTATACAGTTTGTTGTGGAAAAGAAGAAGCAGCCATTGAAGAAGAAACGAGTAATATCCAATAGGCATACACAAACTCAGTGCAAATAAACGTATGACGATCACTATGTTGAGGAGAAAAAACAACGGGCAAGATCAACATTACAGTACATCGATTTTTTTCGCAATTGATAGAACCATATACTCACTTTATATGCAAATCATATGTCTCGCCAGATCATGGGCATCATGTGTATACATTCCTCGAACTAAACTCAATCTGGAACATCGAAACTCATTACAGGAAATATTGTTTCTGGTAAAAAAAACACATTTCATCATCAGCATTCACCCACCAGCTGATATTAAAAATTTATATTCTGAAATAAATACACGAAGCTGGATGAAGTCTAGTGCGATGACTACGGCACGGCATACAAATGTATACTTGGAGTATGATGAACATTCAGGCAGCCAGCCATACATACAGTAAGTAATGGACGACAGTACCCTTGTACCCTAGTCCCTATACATATGTCAGTGAATACATCATATTCAACATAATGAAATGGTATGTACATACCAGTCGCATTGAGTCAAAGTAAGACCAACAACAACAACAACAACAACAACAACAACAACAACAACAACAACAACAACAACAACAGCCACAATAAACTAGTGCACAAAAGATTGGCTATCCGGTGATAAAAAAAATCAAGGTAACACCATATTGTTTTATGCACGTATGATTAAATTTTGTTCCGAGCAGCCAAATTAACAAATTACATAGCAAAAGTACTTGAGTGTCGTGAGACTCTCCTAGGAATTCACTTTACTGAAAACGCCCTGAAACAATGGCAGACTTTGATACCAGGTTGAGATACTACGGAAACATCTTTTGATAGTCGGAAGCACTTGAATACGTCAAGATCCCGTACTCGAATAGTAGGCGATGCAGCACAGTTGATTCTGTAAACATTCAGCTACACGCAGTGTAAACATGACCACACCCAAAGAAATGCATCGGATATTTGATTTATTTATTCATTAGGTGTTTGATTATATCATTAATCAGTTATTTTTAGATAATCAGGTAACACCTAATCATGCAATGTTTATCTTAAAATATACACTCAATCTTTGACGGTATGTATGAATCATATGTATGTATGAACTCGAATGCCTGGCGCTGATTAATAAAACAATACAAATCAACAATACACAAAACGAGTAGCACCAGCACTATCAATCGGTTTCAACAAATCTGGAACAAAGATGACACAAAAAAAGTTTATATGAGCGTGGTTCATTCGGAAACCGGTCCGGGTGAGTAGAACGAAACAGTTTGGCGATGGTGGCATACCTTTGTGAAGACAGCGGGTGAAACACACAAACCAAATACTCGATTAATTGATCATCATACCGGTAAAACGTTGGATCATGTTTGTTAATCAAAAGGTGGGACTTCAGTGCGGAAAGTTACCGTGGTTTACAAAATGATCTCGAATCCGCCCAACAGGATGAGCTTTGTGTTATGTGGCATACCTTTGTGTAACACGCCGTTGCACCGTAACAACGCTGCTGCAACACGAAACCTGGCCAACGACTCTCTATGAAACGCTAAAATTTTGGTTTACAACATAATTTCCTCACCACGACTAAAGAAGTCACGTAAAAAATTAAAATTGGTGCATCCACTCCCTAATCTTCTGATCCGCAACACGTATCTGACTGCAACAACAACATTGGGTGGGCATCTATGTAACAGGTGCAGGCAACAAACGGTTATGCGCGCGCAACACATAACTGGCCCGATGCACCGACGGTTAGAAACAGAGCCACTCAATCCTCTAAGTGAAAATCACTGACTGGCGCGGATTGACCAAAAATACAATATTTTACCATAAACAGGGGCGTACGGTGGTCAATATAATAATTCATCACGGTGAAATAAACAATTGACGCCGGCACCGGCAGATATGGCATTTATCCTGGCATAGGGCTGCTTCTATCCGCTACTGGATATACGCGATCAGTCAGTCATCTGAAGATCGTCGTAAAGCACAGGTGACAGACTGACTGACTGACTGACTGGTCGGTTGGCCGGCTGGATGGTGCACAGAACAATAAATATACTGACAGACTTGACTGTACAGCTGCGAGTGGCGAGGGACGCATCGACAATGTAAACTGGTTGACTGACTGACTGACTGACTGACTGTTATGAGCCGTAGACGTTGATGGTGGTGGTTGACTGCACAAATAGATTGACTGGCTGACTGACTGAATGTGCAGGGTTTATGCAAGTGTGGATGGCAAGAGATCGTGGTGCCGCGGATGACGGTTTGTGCCTGGCCAGCCACTCTTTCTGAGGCAGGGCCAATATCAGATTTTCTTCAATGCCATCAAACCTCTTCCTAAGGACGTCCAGCAAGATCTGCTATCATCGACTTTTGCGTCATGTTTGGAAGAAGCGCTTAGACACAAATATTTAAAAAGAAAATAAGGCATGTTCATTTTTGTTAGTAAAGGGTTTATGAAACTGATATGACGACGAATGTGACATTACTGTACATAATGTATGAAGCCCGTAATTGATGGTGAGTGAATGAAGGCAATCCCAATCAGTCTTCAACATCTCGTTCGACTACTGTTCCCACGAAGTACGATAATCACGCAGAGAATTTCAGGCTTGAATCACCTCTGAAGTTACATCTCAAAACCAATAAATTAAGATTCGTAATGTCTTTAATCAAAAGTAATATTTCAGTGAGCCTGACCATTTCGGGATCCTGATGTTGTTATTGTTGTTCAATGGTAAGGGTGAAAAAGCAGAGTATTTATGACATAGACATTGACCAGAGAGGATGGTGTGCTCGTGTGCACATGGGCATCAACCTGATCAGGCCACCAGTCAGCCGTAATCATCATAATCAACCGTGTAACATTTTTTGATTTCAATGATTTGCTTTTTATGATTTTTTCTATACAATGAGACTTTAATAAAATAATATAAAACAAAAAACGTGGATGACAAGACAACAGACAGCCCCAGTCCATTGTTCAACTACCCAAAATTTTGGTAGAAAACTAAAATTTCCCTGAAACGATTGCTTTTCAAGTTTGGAACCCCGCAAAAAACATCTACATGTACATACAGTATGTGAGTATGTTACATACGTAGGTATGTATGTGTGGTGCTGCAAGACGCCGTGACGCAAGATACACTGATAACAACCACTATCACAGGTACAAAATGCAGTTTGTTTGGCTGTCACGCGCACAACCAACCCATCACGTTCACTCCCCGTTTTGATGAAAAACACAAAGTAGAACTCTGACGAAGTTTATTGCAATGAAAAAACGGTGATACGAGTTGTAACCACGGTGATGCAAGTTTTCACCAAACTGTTGCACGCCATAGGATTGTGGCACATGGTGATCACACTCGGATGCACCATCAGACACTAGCAAACGAGAAGGGCAGAGAAAAGTGCAATTTCTCCCTTTTTGGTCGTTCCAAAAAAATTGTTGTTCAAGGTGTAGAGTTTGTTCCTCAAGGTGTAGGTAAAAAAAATTCCCCCTCTCTGTAGAGAATCACCTCCCTTTGGAGGTTTGTTTTGATTCCGCCCATCAGGGTTGTGACTCATTTGATTCGGACTGTGTATTCAAGTTGTGTGCAGATATGGGAATAAACCATACACTATATTGCCGTATCTACAACTTTTTGATGCTTTGTAAATGATATGCAAAGATACATATATTTATCAACAGAATATTTAATACTCTACTCTCATACCGTTTAAAAGCGTGTCTCCGACGATAATTCTTAGAATAAAGTTTCACGTAAGAGGTGTTTTGTAGTTATATTAGAACGGTACTTTGTTTTTATTGTTTTTGTTGTTGTTGTTGTTGTTGTTGTTGTTGTTGTTGTTGTTGTTGTTGTTTTTGTTGCTGTTGTTGTTGTTGCTGTTGCTGTTGTTGTTGTTGTTGTTGTTGTTGTTGTTGTTGTTGTTGTTGTTGTTGTTGTTGTTGTTGTTGTTAATGTTGTTGTTGTTGTTGTTGTCACTGTTGTTGTTGTTGTTGTTGTTGTTGTTGTTGTTGTTGTTGTTTGTTGCAGCATGCGTGCCCTTTCGGTGTTAATATTCGCGGTTGTTTTGTACACCGAGTATACGAGTACCGCCTCAGCCGATTGCATTCACGAAAACCACCAGCTAAATGGCAATGGCGTCAATGACGGATACCATATCAAAATGCGGTACCCTACCACTAATTGCCATGATAAATGGACAGTGCGGGTCGGTTCAGGCAACATACCATTATGTAACATATTTGACCATAGTTTGACCATAAATTAAGCATAAATTTGTCCAAACTGGCTGCAGGTGTAGGGCAGAGTTTTTGACACCTCATGTTCAAAATTAATGGAAACAGTGCGGTGAGGGTTAGTATTCAGCAAAAGGTCTTCTTCATGAAACACCTCACGAAAAAGGAAAAAAAATCGACGAGAATCTAGTTATGTATTTGGGTTCATTTAAGGGTAATGCTTATACTTATTCTTCAGCAACGTTAAAACATCAAAGTAAAAAACTTTGATATGTTTAAAACGTTTTTAAATTACATTAAAACGGATCAACTATCTACTAAAGATGATTTTTTAGCAGGGCCAAGGAGGTGTGCAAATGAGGTTGTTTGTGGAGGAATGCTATCTTGATGAAGGTGACACCATAACTGTCAAATTCGGAAATAGCGGAATAGAGAGGCAGTTAGTTTTCCTTTTTGTTAACATCAGTCTTCAAATTTCCATGTTCATGCATGTCACCTAGTACATCTAGGCATCAGAACAGGGTTTGGTGAATAAAAAAACGATCCGATTCTTTTTTATATTATTGTATATTTTTTATATATTTTAATTTTGTCAAGGAAGGAATTTTTTCGCACATTCATGTGATAATTTTTTTTTATAAAAACTGTTAAATTCTCGTTGTTTACCACAATACCAAATTAAATTAGTTCCAGCCAGCAGTCAAGTTAGACATAAATTGATCACGCAGCTAATTTGTGCCTGAAATTTCCATGATTTCACCAATAATAAAAGTAAAAAAATATACATCCCCGAGAACTAAACACGAATATTGTTGAACTTGATTGATGGTTTATAAACATCATGATGTTTGACGCTGAGCTAAACCTTATATTAGCATTTGATTTACAAAAAAACGATTCCGGGTGAACAGATGAAATAAAATTTTCACGATTAATGTACAGTTTTTTTATAACTGTTGTGTGCTTTGCCCAATTTTCATAAAAACTGGTACTGTTTTTACCAATATGTTGGAAAGCTTTTAGCTTCGTGAAACTTTGAAATTCATCGATTACAGCTCGAATTACAGTCGAATGAAAAAATCTCGAAGCATATTCAAAACTAATTCAATGGTGGTTATACGACAGAATAATCACAAATCATGCAAGAAACGATGGAATAGGAAAGTCTTATTCAATATGACCACCAGATTCTTGAATCAACTCAACATATGCACGCACCCGAAGTCAACGTTCGGTGTGTCATTTTGTCCGGCGGTTTGATCGGGCTTTTTTCTTCGATGCAACTGTAAACGGTGCCTGGGTGCCATGTATCTAAATATGCTCAATAATTCTTCGCTACCGCACTAGGAGGATATCGAAGGATTGTGAATGAAAAGAGTCAAATGGTCATGCAAGCTGATGGTGTCCCACCACACTGGACACATTCTGTGCGTGCATGGATGTATGATCACTTCACTCAATGGGTCGGATGTTAAGGAACCACGGATTGGCCGGTGCGGTCCTCTGATTAGACCGTTTTTTACTACTGGTTTTGCGGACATTCCAAGAAACTTTCTTTTTTATACTAAACCAACACAGTAGAAGAACTAAAAAAAGTTCTCGATGGAAATGACGAACATTACTGCAGAATCTCGACTGAAAGCATTAGTCGCTTTCAGAACCCGTAAAGATCGTTTTATTAAAAAGTCCGGTGGTCATATTGATTGCGACTTTTCTTTCCCATTGTTTCTCACATAATTTATGAGTATAACACCATCGGATAGTTTTTAATATGTTTCAAGATGAAATTCTATTGAAAATTCATCGAAAAATAGAGTTTTTTCATTCGACTGTAACTCAAGCTGTAATAACAAGTTTAAAAAACTTAAAAAGCCGAAAAATTGCCAACCTATTGGTATTTCCAGTATAAATTTTTGGAGTATTGCTCAACGCTCACAAAAGTTATTCAAAAATCAAATCGTGAACCCCCGCTGGCATACCCTGTATTACTCGGTAACTGTTCTGAAACCTCGCGAAACGTTTGATTCACTGTTAATACAGTTAGTAGTTATATTTTGCTATATGTTCGGCAACATTTACAGATGGAGCTCTGGGCGTTACTCTAACATCTGTTACGATTACCAATATGACCAATATGTGACAGGAGTGGTGAGTGATTACATATTCCTTATATTTCACTAACGTTAACATAGTTTTGAAACCTATTTTCCAACCTAGCTAGAATAATAGTCAGTAATCGCAACCTAAGCTAGTCAGTAATCACAGTAATTATATTCCCGGAACTTGTAAGTTAATCCGTCCATCATGTTATACGCCATAGATTTCTACCTTGTAATGGCATACAATAGATCCAGAGATGGACTTCATCACTAAATTAGTAAGCTGGAGTATTCTTTATAAAAAGGTCCTAAAACACTTCACCGAGCCAGAAATATAAAACTGTTGAACCAATTGTTCACCAGTTTTAACGCCATTCGGACGCTCATTTTTATCTCCATTCAGACGTTCGAATTCGAAGATGAATTTAACGGGGTGATAACTGTCGAGTTCAATATTGGCAACGAGTTAAGAAGCAGCAGCAAATTCGATCTGATAATCTACAATCAGGGTGGTTGGTACATTCCAATGTCTATGATTTGATTATTACGATCCGGTTGTCGTCACTGAAGGAGCTTATATTGCTATGTAAAAAACAACGGACCACGCTGTTCATCATGTAATAGTGCTAAACAGTGGGTGCTGTTGTTAATATTCCTGTTGTTGTTGTTGTTGTTGTTGTTGTTGTTGTTGTAGTTATTGTTGTTATTGTTGTATAAACATGTTATTGTAGTTGTTGTTATTTTTATACATAGTTGTAGTTGTTGATGTTAAAGTCGTTTCAATAATGTTGTTGTTGCAGGACTGTCGGGTGGCACATGGTTCCTGATCATCATAGCGATCGTTTGTGGCCTGTCGTGTATAGCCATGCTGGCCGTGCGTGCATTCAGCACAGTACGACGGCCAGTCGGTGCCCACAGCACCGTCCATGCACAAAACATGTCAGGTTGGAAGTATAACTCATGTCAGATCGGAAGTATAACTCATGTCAGATCGGAAGTATAACTCATGTCAGATCGGAAGTATAACTCATGTCAGATCGGAAGTATAACTCATGTCAGATCGGAAGTATAACTCATGTCACGTTGGGAGTAAAACTCATGTGAGAAGGTACAAACCAAGTGTCAGCTGGTCACAAAAATCACAAGTAAAAACTCAAGATCCAATTTGTCTCCAAATCGCAAATTTTTCAATGGAATGTTTTAGTTCGTATGACGGTGCGCTCGGCCGACGACCATTTCGACATGCATAGGGCACGGCAGATGCAGACACTCCAGCAGATCATCGAGGCTGACGGTTGTTGTTGTTGTTGTTGTTGTTGTTGTTGTAGTTGTTGTAGTTGTTGTTGTTGTTGTTGTTGTTGTTGTTGTTGTTGTCGTTGTTGTTGTTGTTGTTGTTGTAGTTGTTGTAGTTGTTGTTGTTGTTGTTGTTGTTGTTGTTGTTGTTGTTTTTGTTGTTGTTGTTTTTGTTGTTGCTGTTGTTGTTGTTGTAGTCGTTGTTATATTGTTATTATACATTGTTTGCAGCGCCACCCAGCTACGGCGGTGTGAGCAATCCGGTGTTGGTGGACGACGTGGAGCTGCCAAAGTACGAGGATCTGTTTAATGGTGAGCAGCAGGGTGTTGATGATGGCGAGCCGAGTGCAGATGTGGATCAACCTGATCAGACGAGCAGTCACCCTAATGGAGCAGGTGAACGCAGTGGTCAGAATAATGATGATGGACCAAGTCAAGTGAACACGCAGACCAGCAGCCATTCGACTCCAGATACCCATCAGAACACACATCACCCAACTGCAGATACCAGCAGCCCATCGCATCATCAAGAGGTATTCAACGTGTGATACTATCTTGCAAAGGCAAACAAATAAATGCTACCTTTTACCCACCTATTGAATGATAATCATACTAGGCTTTTTTACGCTTGTAAATCGATCAAAAATATAATTTGTATATATAAATTTTTTTTTATTACATACAGGTATTTCTTTACTGTGATAAAGTGCCATTATACAATCTCTGACTCTTGGTGACCATTGGAATAAAACTATGTTTAATTTCATAAACTTTTCCGTAAAATCGATATTAATCGTTGATTTATGCATACATTTACATATCTAATTTACTTTCTATTGGAATATATAAATACCGCACTTACTAACATTAAAAGAACGTGGATGATGGTGGGACGGACTATCAGAAAAATATACTAGCCGCTAGGGGTCATAAAGATTCAACTGAATCAACTGCAGATGGGGATAGCTCATCAACACTCATATTCACCGTGTTTCATGTAGTCAACCAGTGATGAAACGAGACCTTATCCAGACTAGAACTTACATCCCTATCCATAGAACGATCTGACTTGCGGAACGGTTTGAACTTGTCATAAGTTAGCTTTTTATGCATTCATACATAAATAAGATACCAATGCATACGTGTATCCACTTGCAGTTTTAAATTTCGCTACATATCCTAACCGAAATAAGTTTCAATAAAAATATTCAATAAATGTTTTTCAATGGTGTGCGAACTTATCAGATCATTTTTTACACAAACAAATTGCCAGTGTATATAATTATGAAAAAAGCTTTCATTCAGCCCACCATATATAACCGAGTTAGAAGCAGAGCAGAACCATAATTTCGAGTGCGAGCGTCGACCAGTTGCTTATCAATGGAACAAAATAATAAATATGAAAAAACATAAATAAAGCATAACACACCTGTCTCTTCAGCCATTGGTTATTAGGTGAGATGTGACGTCAGAAGTTGATTGGGGAATAAGTAGAGAAGACGATGTTGTTGATGAATATTGTGATTGAGGCGTATGTATGTAATGTGAGATATGTACTTGTTATTTTTATGTGTGTGTGTTTCACCCGTGTGTTGATAAGTGGCAAATGGATTTCAGATGTTTTGGTCGGATGTAATCGTATGCGATATATAGTAAACCTGGTATTATACTCGAAGACTTGTATTGAGTGACAATGAGAATTTAATATTTGCGAGTCGAATGTCAGTTGGGCAAGACCTGAACAACCGGTGAGTTTGGTATAAATTGTAAAATTGAAGTTGAGACATTTTCATGCAACATTATTGAAAAATTATCAAATTTTGAGAGTCTGCTTTGGCTCTACATACTAAATATTGGTCAGCGGTAGGAAGCGTTTTTGTAGACAGTTAAGATATATTATTCTGTGTGTGTATTAAACATGACTGCATTGTAACCCAATAAGATGATCGCACAAGAATTCTGGCAATTTTATGATTACCAGCGTGTTCTATGAATAACAAATGAACCAACATATGTAGTGCACATGTTTGGGCTTATATCGAACATACATTTCCGTCCACTGCAGTATAATTTGTGAGGCGCATACTGTACGTAAGAACAAATACTGGGATTTCACATTCGGTTCATGATAAGATAAAGCTATTGGTGTTAAGAACAGTTTATTTTTTCAGGAAGTTCAGTTGGAAAATTTTTCAAATCTGAAAGCTGACATTTCCAGTTACATTGAAAAGTTATATGTAAGCGAAAATATTTCCATCGAGCTCTTGGGCATCGGTTGACCTATGAATGAACAAACGAGCGTACTGTTTGTGTTGTATGTAATCAGATTGGGAAAAACAATTTAATTTTCCTCTGGCTCGGAGCGAATTTTACTGAATCTGGCCACTGAAAGCCAATCTTCCATCGGAGAAAATATTCTGAGTGGTTGAAAACATCATTTTACGAAAAGTTCATAACAGCAACAAGTATGGCTGAGACAGGGATTGATTGACTCATCTATGAAACCACCATTGATGACAAATATTGAGGTATCAGTACATACAATACACCATCCATCGCATCCAATAGATTACAGGCAGATTCACACTCACAACCCGATGAATCATTCATATATGTTATGTTATTACTGGCAATGTTGGCTCAACTTGACGAAAATATCGTGCGGAGGTGTTTTGTAAGTGGGGTGCGTTTTTTTTATTAGAAGCCAGATACACAGACACCGTGACCGAAGGATTAGGATTAACCAACATAATTGAAGTTGACAAACTTGTACTTATTGCCTTTATTTGATAGCGAAATCGAGCTTAACAGTATTCCAAAGTTGGATGACAAAACTGGTCAGTGTTTTACTTTGAGGACGATGATTGACTACGGTAATTCAAGCAAATTTTACGACACAGTTGATCTGCTTGCCAGCTAAATGTGGGATTATTTAAGTATTGTTTCACAAAGGTGATATGAACATTATTATTTAGTGTCTTTCGTCCTGACAAGGGTTACAAACAATAACTATAACTGAGGTTACAAAAATTAACTCCAACTACAAAATTGTTTGGAGTGAAAATATTAAACATAATGTGGTTACAGATTTAGGTTAAGCATGAATAAGCAGAAGCAAGTTACAGAAAGTTACACGATTATAGGCATGTAGTTGGAAGACAACATCAAATTATTCCCGTCAGTTTAAATTTGAGAATATTCAGTTTGGTGATGTGTACACAGCTGCAGGTACGGTTGGATGCGGTGCGGGTTGCAGTTTTTGTGAGTCAATTTTACAGGCAGTGAATAATAACATTGCCGTAGCGCGAGTTGTACAGTATGTACTGCATGTATGTAACTACGGTTTACCTCATTTTCATAGTAAAGTTGTTTGTAGAATGATTCAGGCAGAGTAGACGTAGCGTGAATCCAATTTAGCAGTTGTCAATGCAACACCAGTTCAGTTTTTTACGGAGGAGGTTGACCGCTAACCGTCATTTATGTATAACTTGCAAAGTGCATGCATGGACAAATCTCTTAGGGTGCTTTCAGAGTAAAAAGGAAAGTAAAACGGAAAGTAAAATCTGTAAACCTATTGACCGAAAAGTCAAATGTTCCCGAAATTTTTTTTGCTCAATAGGTTTACAGATTTTACTTCCTGTTTTTACTTTCTTTTTTACTTTCTTTTTTACTCTGAAAGCACCCTTAAACGTTTCGAATGTATAAGGAAGTTTGCAGGCGAGGAGGCGACAGACGGGTAAAACAAAAAGCGAGGTAAGGAAATCGGGTTGAGAAGCGATTCTCTGGGTTTAGGTTACCACAGTAAGCGATAAAAACACAATGCCCAAATCACATGACTGTTTATTACATTTCATTCAGCTTTTGGAATAAATTAAAGAGATGATATGTGAATGTGAGTGATTGATTATCGTTCGACATTTTATGATGGGAAAATGCAATCCAAATCAAACGAAAACGTTCCAATCAAAATGACGATTGTAAAACGAAAGCACTAAGTATGAAGAAAACACACAGTCATAGAAACACCAAAAATGTAGAATTTGGAATCAAATAGAGAAGAGATCGGAGGTATTGAATGTTTGATGCGTACGATGAGCAAATGAATTGAATTGATTGATGACATGAAATAGATGTTTTGGACATTCTTCAACGGTATCTGAAATATGTGCCCCACAAAGCCAGAAATAAGCAAACTATTTATCTGAGTTTTCAAAATTTTCTGTTTCCGTTTCACTATCCTTCCCTAATTTTTGATAGCATTCATGGAAGCACGCAGTGAAAAACTGACTAATATGCAAAAAAATTGCAGTCGTAAGACGTTACAGCCAAGTATCTTGTCAATCAGATTTTTCCTTCAGTTTTTCATACAAAATTGAAACGTGTTGAAATCATCGACAACATTTGAGCGGTTTACAAAGTATGCGAACAGACAAAATACAATTTAACATCCAGTTTATACAGGTTTCCAGAAACAAATACGAGTAACCAAAAGTCAAAACCACAGACTGCATGATTCAACTATAGAAGTTAGTGATGTCACGGCAAAATACGTACGACGAGGCATCACGGTAACGATTCTGAAATGAGATAATGACACAATTAAAAACGTAATATGGATGCAGGATGCAACTCATTGCCAATAATAAAAAAATCAAATGAAATGGAAACAATAAAGACAATGCCGCACTGAATAAACATTTCAACGAATAATAAATAACAACACTAACCATTTCTATTTCTCGTCATCCGACGTGATCTTGGTGGACATTTGGCCCGTTTGGCCGCCAACTCGGCTTCCCATTTCTGTTTGGCCTTGTTTTTACGGGCTATGGCACTGCAGATAATGCATATTCAAAGAAAATCATGTTCATTTGTCTTCAAAAATTTTTTCGTAGAATATAGCTGGTTCTAGCAAATTTCAAACAGTAACTATGATCAATACAGCAACAGATTCTAAATCACACTTAAAAACTCATGTCGTAGATTCAATTTAGTAATTAGATCTGACGCCCTTCACCTAATCTCTGTTGTAATACAAATCATAAATAATATACCAACGCTTCAGTTTTCTTGCTGCGCACGCGTTTCAGTTTGGCGCGCAGCAGCAGCTGTTGAGCGCGAGTAGTGCGGTGATGGAAGTACTGAAAACAGATAGGCATCTAAATATACTTTGCATTTTAATCACATATACATCAAGAACAAAGTGTGGACAACATTGACGGTATTAACAGTATCAACCACGATAACAACAACAACAACAACAACAACAACAACAACAACATCAACAACAACACTAATATAACACTAAAAACAACAACAACTATCATATCTCAACAACCTTGAGATTGTGTCTGATGACATGTATGATGTTGAGCAATGCGTTGACACTGGCCGTGTCGGCAGGTCTGTCCTCATCAACCTGTTCAGGCAACTGGCACATGGCACGCACCAGATCCATCCACATGCCCGATGCCACATCCGCACTCAGGTGCAGTTTGCGCAACTACAACATACACTGATGTTAATACATTGGTTTATAATAAATAATAAAATAACAATTTACATTCAACTAATATTATACTGGGTCTGGGAACATGGCATGAATGGTGTCATAAATAGTATAGCTTAGCAAATGAATAAATTAAGCGAAATCACGCAACAACTCGGTTGGTAACTAAACCATCACGTTAGTATTCTTACTATCGAATTTGTAATTATTGAAATCGGTTATTGACCGTCTTTAAAATTAAACGCTCTCTCAAACTGGATGCTTCTGAGTTCTGGCTAGTGAAAACGGTTATTTCGGCAACCTTTAAATTAGGCGCACTTCTTACGTGCACCGGAACAATGTAGCAGACCATTAAAAAATTTATACCCACTAAACCTGAACCAACAAGCGAGTGCATACATTGTATCACATGATTCAGCACCAAAGCCGCATCGGTCGGCTTCCTTTTCACTGGAACGAAAATCTTCAGCACCGCTTTCAGAAACTCTTTGTCTTTTTCGACGTCACTCTGGCTGCGTTTCGAGTTGCCCGCCTCATTTTCCTTATCTTCAGACCTTGATTTGTCTTTGGATGTGCTGGTCGACTGCGAACGCATCAGTTTCACCACGGAATTCTGGAAATACACTAAGATGACGATTGTTTAATCGACAGATCGACGGAAAATCATATTTCTTTATTTCGATTCAATTCCTGTAAATTACCTCAATCGAGTACGAAGTTGCGAAACTGAGAAATACCAGCTTCATCTACGTGAATTTGAATGTCTGAACCTGAAGCACGACGGAACATCTAACATTCGAAAATTCCGAATTCTTTGACAATTCCAGAGTATTAGGTGAAAATTTCCAACCAATTTTGTTCCGAGAATCGGATGCGTGAGTTGACGGAAGAATTTGAGCAGCAAATGCCAATACTCGGCGCCCGTGCACACTTCGGGCACAGCCATATGACCCAGGAAAGGACCCTACAATACGCAACATTCAATAAACATTCACCAACATGACATCTTGAAAATTTGGCAAAAATATTGCGTAGAACGAGTTTCAAAGTAATAACCATTTGCGCAACATTTTGTTCCAAAATTTCGAGTATACAATGCGGAAAACATTCTTACTTTGAAAAACACTTGACATTCATTCATGTTTTCTGGCTACCAATTCTGTTAACCGACGGCAACCAGATGTGAACAAATTTTTTCAAATTCCTTTTAAAAATTATTGATGCATTATTGATAAAATGCATGATATGATGAAAAAAGTAATATGCACTGCTGAAAATATGACGATAAAAAAGTAGAAGCAATGATGAACCAACATGAATGTGTTTAACGAGCAGCATATCGGGCGCCCGTTGCATCCAGTCGCGGTCTGTTTGACTGGCCTTACCCAGATGCGCAAACGCCACCTCCAGGAAACTGAAAATAAACTTGATCAGATCAAATTGAAACAGTATGTTCTACAGAACAGAAAACTCGAAACTATCGGGTGTAAAAAATTAAACAAGGAAAAAAACTGAACCTGTAGTTTGTCTATCAAAGAACAAATGTATTTTCGCTGAAGATGAGGGTGTAATATGACTTACGATGTGATCCATATAATTTCATAATGGTTACCACTCAGACAACCAACATGAGTAGGCTGAACCATTAGATATTTTTGACATTCTACACATTTTCACCTTGAAAATTTTTCGACAGTAAGGATAGGCTTATATTACCACAAATAACTGAATCTGACAACCAACATGGGTGTGCCGTTATCGGGCGAACGAGCCACCTCCCTCCAGGCTATCTTCTTGTACCCGTAGTTAGACGGCTGCGGGTCCAAAATCAAGTCGGCCACCATCTCCATTTTTGCTTAAAAAACGTTCCTAATTAGCGTCCCAAAATTATTATGTAGATTAGTAGATACATACACATGCATCAAGATAAAATTACGATTCAACAGTTTTCGTTTAATTCATCATTTGTGAAACCGAACCGATTATATACGCGTCAGGTGTCAACCCAATGATTTCTTCAATCTGTTTTGATAACTAATAATAACCATAATTTATTATTCAAAGGATGAACGTTGAACGAACTGATTCTTGGATATACTTATTCTCATGTCATGGTACAATAATATAGTGTTATGGTAAATGGATGAATGACGTTTTCAACCAACGAATAAACCGTAATGATAATCAACCTAGCTAGGACATAAGTAAACTGCATTTTTTATTTGAGTCAGCAGTCGTAGAACTCACTACATAATTCATATAATAATGCGAGACAATAACAATATGGCAATTCAAATAAGAAAAAGTTTGAGCAAATGTATGGCATGTGAAAAAACAGGCACAAAAAATTATAACATTCAAGACACTGTGGATTCAGACTTGAAATTTCCTTTGTTTATTAACGTTGAATCATCATTATGTGTTTTAGCATGTTGTACTGGCACAGCATCCTCCTTCTGGTTATCATCATCAAGACCCATTTCCCGACGTCCATTATTGTCGAGTCCAATGTCAGTGGACATGTCACGTGATCGCAGGTACTTGGATCGGACGTATTTGTGCTTCTTGCCGTTGATGTGTGCCAGCCAATCGTTCTCGCACGACACTATTGTCTGGCAGTAATCACACCTGAAATAAAATCATTCAATTTCATTTCAGAAGACTTGGTAAGTGTGTAAGGCGCCAGCCTCGAAAGTGCTTTCAACTTTCAAGTTAGAAAACCGACTTGAGGTTGAGACACAGAACCTGAAAAGTTGATATGGGAGTTTCGTCATTGCCCGTCACGTCACCCTTATACGGTAATTATGTGCCTTGATGGGTTCAGTTCAGTGAACGAAGAAATCAAAGTAAAAGTTTCAATCTCGTGTAATTCACCTGATCGACTTCCCAGCAAACCGCCTCCGATGTTCATCAGAGTTAGCACGATCGGCCACCTGACACTCGAATCGTCGATACTCGTCGGGCACAGACACACCATCCAGGAAGCATCTGGCCAACGTCTCGGCCGGTGCACTCACACATTCCGACCATTGACTCGCGTCCGTCACGTCCAGTTCATACATCGAAGGCAGCTGCAAGTCAGGTTGAAACAGACCGATGTTAACCGGTAGGGTCTTATGAACAGAATCAAAACAACTCACTCGAATGTTAAATTGATCATTTCTAGAAGTAAAAAAAACGCAAAGCATCATCAATGAACAGAATAAATGTAATTGTGTGTCTTGCCAAGCCATTGTCCAGTCGAGTCGAGATATGCCAGGCATATAGATTCGGGTGTAACGAGAGTAGTCTGAATTGGGTTGGTAGTGTGATCGCACTCAGGCTTGTGTTGCACATGTTACCAGATGCAAAGTAGCCGAGCGGCGCTGTCATTACAACACTTTCCCCACAAACGGGGCATCAGGAATTAACCGTCTTGTGCCACAAGCTGCGTGGAAAGTGTGACCTGAATTTCTGGTACAGCACCAGGCATCTTGGATGCGAGTTCCTGCTAGAAACTACAGGGCTCTCAGTCTCAGACCTTCCCAGGAGATTTATTCATGAGAAACTAGGTTCCCGTACGGTGTCTCCTAACACGCTCTTCGTTCGAATCCGTCACTGGCATTCGGACTTGACAGACAAATGGAGGCACAAACAATCAGACACGTTTCGTTTGATATTCGCTTTCATAGTTCAAGTCGACGACGAGATAACTTGAGCCGACGACCATTGGAGTATGAAGGCGGTGTGGACTGTGTAATCCACATAATCAATTTCAAATCATTGCGAGAAGTGAAGATAGAAAAACAGAGTGCCAACATTTCTATCGGGATGTTTGAGGAGCCGATTGCGAACGAAGCGCTGCTGCCTACGGGCGTATTTTCGAGTGGCCACCTTCAGAAGATCGCAGCCTCTCCCAAACTGCCGGCGTCCTTCGGCCGTTCGCCGCTCATCGGGTGACAAAGCAAGAAAATCTCTAAAAAATTAGATGAAAAAAACTTACCTTCAGTCACAAAAAAGATACTAGTTGCTGCTATATCACAAGAATAAGCTTGACAATTTTTGAATCAGTAATCACTGCATCACTTCTAAACACTGGCGGACGAGCTAACCCTGCAAAGGGAGGAGAAATTTGTCAAAGAGGGGGGAATTGGCAGTTTTCAAGCCATTTTACCTACACCTTAGGAAACAAATTCTACGTTTTGAAACCACCAAGGAGGGGGAATTCCACTTTTTCCTCCCCTTCTCGTCCGCTATTGCTTCTATATATGAAAAGGTTTTCACAAAAGCAACAGACCGGAACTCCTTGAGTCCGATGCTCTGAAACGGGCCCTTGGTGTACTCGGACTCGATCAGCTCGTCGTCAATGTCGGGCGATATTAGACGCACCTGAACCACAACAAACATGAAATATTGCCACACAATAAAAACTTTTTTAACAGCAATAACCAATGATTTTTGTTTATTAAACGGTAAACCTATACCGGAAATATAAAGAGCTGACCTGATCGATTTGTTCCCGATGTGCCCGATGGTAAGTGTCGTAAAAATGTGTGAGTTCGCGCTCCAACCCGCGTTCGATCATGTCATCCACACGACCATCTAATCGTCTAACCAACGCCTCCCAATCTGACGTATTCAAGTAAAACATACAAACGTCGTGAAATCGCAACGATCCGCCCAAAAGGTTGCCGTCCTACAAAATTTTGAAATTTGAATGAACTCTAGTTTTTATTTTTTTTTTCATATAAATCTCTGGTTTCAAAAGCATTTTTAGGCGAATATTTCTAGCAATAATTAATGTTCTGACTCAGACACCACATCATTTGATTATATAATATCCATTTTGACTCAATATTCAATTGATCACTACCACAAACCTGTTGTTGCTGCAGCTTCCAGTAATCGGTGAGACTCTGCCGTTCCCGATAGTAGGTCTGCAGGGCACTGAACACTCGGCGTCGATTGTTGGGGTGCAGTCGGCTGGCCAGTGCAGCATCCACCGATCGCAGATGACCGTGCAGATCTTCGTTGGACATGCTGATGAGTTCGGGAGGCACGGCTGCAAGGAATTATTAGGCTTACCACATTGAAAGCACTGCAACAATCCAATGCACTGAACTGAACGTACACAATTTTATGCAATAAATAGGTGGTTAAACGCAGTGCTAATTGAATTATGAATCGTGACGTGACGAAGCTAACCTTCTGTGTACCAGTCTTTGAAGGGTTGTGTTTTCATATCAGCAGTGCCCTCCTCCTTGATGAGCTGATGCCAAAGCACGGCCTCTATATAGTATGATGTGCCTCCCACAATTACTGGTAACTTTTTCTCCTTCCACAGTTCACGAATTTTCGACAGAATCAGGTCTCGAAACTGTATCACGTTGAAACCTGAAATTTTTCGAGAAACCGTGATTCTTCACTCTTACCTACTAGTTACTACAACCAAGGGAAATGCGTAGGGCTACTTTCAGTGACGGTAACACAAATTCAATGGCAAACACACCAGTTACGGTTGGCTCGAGGAATCCAATCATGTGCTGTGGTATACCCTGCATTTCTTCGTCAGTCGCTTTATTCGTGCTGATGTCCAGACCCTGGAAAGTAGGTAAATAGGGGCAGGTGTCGAATCAGGGGTAAAAAAGGCATATACGTATATGCCTGATACGCATATGCCGATACGTATATGCCGGCATATATGTATCGGCATATACGTATATGCCGATACGTATATGTATTGGCAAATACGTATATGCCGATACATGTATGCCGGCATATACGTATATGCCGATACATATATGCCAGCCGTATATGCGGCATATACGTATATGCCGATACGTATATGCCAAAAGTTAGTTGTTAGCTTTTTAGGCTGTTGAGAGGGTCTGTGGGTCCCACCACCCCTCATCCGCCCGTTTTGCGATTTGTTCAAAAGTTTTACTATTCCCTTCGAAGTATTACTGTTCGTTAACCCCCGATAACCTATCGTAAGGCTGGCTTGTCCGAGCGATAGCGAGGACAAGCGTGTTAACACCGCGCGGAGCGCGGAGGTGGGATCCGTTTGAAAAAAACTGTCCTCATCCCCAAGAATTGGCATATACGTATATGCCAATAATCGGCATATACGTATATGCCGGCATATATGTATCGGCATATACGTATATGCCAGGCTACCCGATGGCATACACGTATCAGCATATACGTATATGTTGGCATATACGTATCGGCATATACGTATATGCCAACTGGCATATGCGTATCGGCATATACGTATATGCCTTTTTTACCCCCGATTCGACACCTGACCCGGTAAATAAACAAAACAGTAGATCTAGTTTTCTTCATTTTGAATAGAGGAACTGAAAAGAGAAACAATCGAATAACAAACCAACCTTATAAAGCTGCATCGAGTCTGTGTTCAGTAATTCGCCACTGAACTTCTTGCACAGCTCAACGGCCAGTTTCGTCTTCCTGGTGCCCGTGGCACCCAGCACCACAATCAACGGGTTGCGCGTCATTTTTAGGTAGTTATTTTAAAAACCTTAACTAACCAACGTAGTTTATGGCACAGCATTACTTTTCAACTACACATCTTCACATTCCACAATAAAAGCGTAATTTTTGTTTTTAAAGTGAAAAAAATTTCTGCAACATTCCAGGATTTCCAGCAAGCCATGAATTACTGGCGCCAATTCAAAAACTATAACAGAAATTTTAACAGTTATAGCTTGGTCAGGGTATCTTGTTACTAATTATTTTTCTGAAAACCTTATAGTGAACAATTAATAAGTTGGTCATGTTTGATAATGTGTTATACAAATGTAATGTGAATTGTGAACAGCTGAAATTTTTGAATAAATTTGAACGCGCGCCGAAATTTGAATGCGCGCCAAAAGGTTTACGGTAACAATTTCGAAGTAACGAGAAACTGTGACCAGACTTTATTGCGTAGAATTTATTCTATAAGTTCTATAAGTTTTTTAACTCTGTTTAGTGTTTTTGAATCAATGTATTTCAAATGAATATCATCATTCTAAGACCATTATTTCAAAACTTCATTGCGCAACAGTTCCGAAGACGAATTCATCAACTCGTCAGGAATGCAAAATATTATTAAAATATCATAGATCTTAAAGTGTAAAAAACGTTTGGTAAACAGTTGTAAAATCTGTATGTAGCCCTTCAGTATTTGAACTTTAATGAAATACAGTAGATGGTTACAGTCAGGTCATCGGTTGAATCGTAGCTGCGATCGCAGACCACCGAATCTGTCCTGTTGAAGGTACAATTTGAGCGAATCACGTTTGAATATGAGTTTATTGAGGGTGGCACCTGCCATAAGCAAAGCATCAATCATGTCCTCATCCAGTACCGAGCACATGTCATTGTATTGTCGCAGAATCGTGCCTTCAATGTGCCACTTGGAGTAGACAAAGTCGAGCAGTGATCCACATTGACCCATGACCATTGACATACGACGAGATCGGGTGAACTTGACGAGTCGGGTACTCAGGAAGGTGAGTACGATCACGGACATGTCGGGTAGTGACATGAACTGGTTGTCGTTGATGTTGATAGTCAGATCATTTACGTGTCGACATTCACACAAAAGGTATCGTACAAACTCGGCCAAAACCGCCGAATCAAATACGGACATACTGATTGTCAATTTCAGATTAGTCAGTTTCATCATTCGAGGAACCACATGGTCCTGTTGGTGTTTAGATTCGTCCGCATCTAACAAAACACAGCAAATGATCCACTCAAGTTCTGACCACCGGTTGCAGATGTCGACCAAAGTGCTCACAGTCACCAACGAGTTTTCGCCGGGATTGAAATAGACGAGTTGTTCAGCATCAAAGATTACAGGTGGCAAAATTGAAGGGGACGTGTAAAAAGTATTGGAATCCGAATGGGGAAACATGTGCAGTCTTGTTTTCAATGTGATCGGTCGTAATTTGTCGAGTTGTGCGTCCATGCTCAGTCGAATGCCACGTATCTGCAGGTTGTCGAACAGCTCAATCAGATCACACATCATCGTGCCATGAAAGTCAGGTTGGATTAACATAGTGACCAGGGAGCCGTGAAAGGGGCGATGTCCTTCCGACACCTGAAATAGGATGCAATTTACGTGATGGTACATATACATAGCAGTGAGTGGGTGAGCATGAGTAAGTGAGTGCGAGTGAGTAACTGAGTAACTGAGTGAGTGAATGAGTGAGTGAGTGAGTGAGTGAGCGAGTGAGTGAGTGAGCGAGTGAGTGAGCGAGTGAGTGAGTGAGTGAGTGAGTGAGTGAGTGAGTGAGTGAGAGAGTGAGTGAGCGAGTGAGTGAGTGAGTGAGTGAGTGAGTGAGTGAGTGAGTGAGTAAGTGAGTGAGAGAGTTAGTGAGTGAGTGAGTGAGTGAGTGAGTGAGTGAGTGAGTGAGTGAGTGAGTGAGTGAGTGAGTGAGTGAGTGAGCGAGTGAGTGAGTGAGTGAGTGAGTGAGTGAGTGAGTGAGTAAGTGAGTGAGAGAGTTAGTGAGTGAGTGAGTGAGTGAGTGAGTGCATAATGTACATACTGTATTCGAACATTGTATTTTCTCAATCTTTTTATATAAAATGCAAAATGTGGGAGTCTTGGATATTTTTAACTTAGTGCAACAGACTACATTTTTGAATTTCAAACTAAATGATAATGTATGTAAAATATATCTTCTGTGTTCTGTACATTGAGCCTGTGACTGATAAATGGTATGTAGAGTACGTTACCTGTTTTCTGGTCCATATTAGCAGCTGCCTCATCAGCGGTATGCATGCTGTGGTGAGGTTGAAGACACTCACTTCCAGCTGGTGCGCACAAACCAAAGACAGATTAAACAGGCTTTCGATCTTATCCTCTCTCACCAACCGATTTGAACCAGCAGACGAATATGTAGCTGTAATATTTACCAACATTTAATCATTATTAGTCTTTCGCAACTGATTCGAACTTTTGTGAAACTGTTGCTTCAAGTGATGCTCGCCTTATTTTTTATCTGATTTGCGAAACAACAATCTCCATGAGTCTTGCATACGTTTTAAAGTTTTTTTTTCAAGTTTCCGTGTTTCCGCAAATTTTTTTATATTTTAAATTAACATTTCTACAGAAATGACAATCATGAAGAAAAAGACATTGCTTTAATTAATCAGCCTCATCGTGTTGACTGACTAACCAATAGAACCATACGTTTTGATCATGAGATTGGGAATCATCAGAGACACCGGTTGCAACCAGGACTTCTTGTTGACTGTTGTGGTAGATTCGGCGAAAGTCGCGGCACATGGTTGATAGGTAGACCTTATGCGGGCACGGCACGTGCCCAAATACAACGGCGATTACGTCATCAGGCAACCGTGTTAAGGTAAACCTATTTTTCTCTGCTACTTCGGATTCTTCCATTCGCTGGTTGCCCAAATATTTTCACCTTAAACAAACTGCCAACGTATTGCTCAAACATTAGGTGTATGTTGTAATGGATCTGCTTAGTGTTGCCTCTGGTGGGTTGAGCCTGCGGTGTTTTGGTTTTGCCAAGTATTATGATGTACCCCTCACATTGACCCCTATTTATACCACGTTTTTTGAGGAGCGAGCGTTTCAATTTTTAGGACGATAAGGATACCACATAGGCTCATAACACTAGCGGGCGAGAATGGTAGGAAAACTGAAAAATCTGTTTTTGTCGGTTTTTGATGCAGTCAGTGCTTCAAGCGGAAGATGAATCAGTCTTTGAACTTATTCACTGATGCTACAATTTGTTAAATCAGGTTTGTATTTCACAAATTTTCTTAGTTCTAGTGAAGCTTATGTACGTTTATTTTCATCTCAACCAGTTTGTTAATTATAAAGTTGTTTGATTCGAGCGTAATTGAAATCATATTTATTTGAACTTGGAAGACCATAGTAAATACAGAAGTCAAACAATAGTCATACGTATATTTACCATATGAAACAATTATTATCCGTATATAATATAATAAACAATAACTATTCATATATAAGACGTATCATACATGAAACATTCGGGTCACTTATAATAAAAAAATTCCTTCCACCCGGCAGGTCATCGGTTGAATCGTAGCTGCGATCGCAGACCACCGAATCTGTCCTGTTGAACGTACAATTTGAGCGAATCACGTTTGAATATGAGTTTATTGAGGGTGGCACCTGCCATATACAAAGCATCAATCATGTCCTCATCCAGTACCGAGCACATGTCATTGTATTGACGTAGAATCGTGCCTTCAAAGTGCCACTTGCAGCTGACAAAGTCGAGCAGTGATCCACATTGACTCATGACCATTGACATGCGACGAGATCGGGTGGTCTTGACGAGTCGAGTGCTCAGGAAGGTGAATACGATCACGGACATGTCGGGTAGTGACATGAACTGGTTGTCGTTGATGTTGATAACCAGATCATTCACGTGTCGACATTCACACAAGAGGTATCGTACAAACTCAGCCATAACCGCCGAATCGAATACGGACATACTGATTGTCAATTGCAGTTGAGTCAGACTCGGCATTCGTGAAAACAGATGTTCCCGCAGGTCTTCCGATTGAATCAATGATGCATTCAATAAGACGCTGCAACCAATCCATTCGAGCTTCGGCCATTTGCTGCAGATATCCATCAAAGTCTTGGCAGTGACCACCACGTTTTCGCCGGGATCGAAATATACGAGTTGATCAGCATTCTGGATAGTAAGTGGCAACGTGGAAAGTGACGTGTAAACGCGCCGGTAATTGTATGTGTCGTTGTGACGTATGGCTAATCTCGTTTTTAATGTGATCTTTCGTAAGGTGCTAAGTGGTGCGCCCGGGCTCAGCACGATGGTATGAGCCTGCAGCGAGTCGAACATCTCAATCAGATCACACAGCACCGTACCATAAACGCCTGACCCACTTACTACTGTAAATATGGAGCCGCGGAATGGTCGACGACTTTTCGATACCTGAAAATCAGTGGTTCAACTTTTACGACTTCTCATGATCTCAAGAAAACTTGGATAATCGGGAATACTATGAATGAGTAATGTATAATTGTAGAACAGTTGATTGTAATACATTCCGTTATCTCCAAAATAGTACTGTGTGTTTATGTAACTCCGCCGGTAAAAAATATACGAAGGATTTGTAAGTTGTAGATACTGCTGGCATTTCTAAGTGTGTAACCGACTTGTTTTCTGATCCAAGACAGCAGGTGTTTGACGGCAGGTAAGCAATGAAGGGTATTGTCGATGACAACGACATGCAGCTGGTGTGCACATACCAGACTCAATCCGAACAGGCTGCTCACGGCCTGGCCTTCCACGATTCGACTCGGCACGACATCATCAGCGCACGAAAATGTAGCTGCAGTCGGTCTCAGTTTAATAAAGGTTTTACAGAAAGAAGGCGTCGGAAAAATTCTCCTATTAAACTTTACATTCCACGATGATGATCATATGGTTTTACTTTACTGTGTATAATGGACATCAATGAAGTTTTTGAATACAGTACGCATGGTGGCCAGAAAAAGCGTTATAACGAAAGAGATCCTGCGGTGAATTTTCATGAAGACCAATCGTTAGAGTGCAATCGATTATATTTGTCATTCAGACACATAGCATGACTTAACGTAAAAATGAATTCGGATTTTTTTAAATGAAAATTTGAACGGACAAATAATAAATTTAGGAACAGTTTCCGAATCGAAATATCAAGTTTTCATTACCAGCATAGTATGGAACAATATAAATACTTATCCTAATTCATAATAATTAGTTTCAATGTGATGAGACGGCTGACTAACCGTGCAAACGAGCTCCTTTTTTCGTCATCACCGAATCTGATATCCTGATTATGACCCGTTCTGACCAGGACTTCTTATCGTGGTAGATGCGGCGAAAATCGCGACACATGGTTGACAGATAGACCTTCTGTGGACATGGCACATGTCCAAAAATGGTGGCAATTACTTCATCGGGTAACCTTGTTACGGCAAAACCTGAGCCCTGTTTTGTTTCTACCTCTCCCATAACAGTGGTTGAGCAAATGTTTTTACCATGAATAAGCTGCATATGTTTTTATTGGCAAATGCACGTATAACATGATCGGGTGCATTACATGTAAATTTATACGCGTTGAATTTGTGTACTAGAAGGATACATAACATAATACGAGTACACATGTATTTCAAATCCATGGCAGGTTATAGTTGCCTTGAGGGGTCGAGTTGGTAGTGCATCGTCAAGTGTATGTTATATGTTATACGTTACATGTTATGTTACATAGATAAACGTATTACATATCTGATCTGGTAACAAGTGTGCACCAGATGTCGGTTGATTGATGCTCATCTGACCATTGAGAAATATACAACTGCCGCCACGGCCAACTGCAGTCACAATTATTTCAAGTCAACTGCTGACTGACACTTTTTCTAAAATTTTGCGGCTGCAGTTGACTAGCCGGAAAGTGGCTTGAGTTGTCGTATGCCAACTGCAGCCACTAAGTTTTTTATTTTTCTGGCTGCAATTGTCTCAAAAACGCCAAGGAATCAAAGAAGAATGATTCTTGTATTCAAAAGAGAATGATTCTTGCAGTCAATGATAACTTGGATGCAGTTGATTATTATTGGGATAAAGATAAGAAAAATAGGATCTCACGGATCTCATGACAACGGACGCCACTTTTTTGTGACAACTGCAGCCAGTAAATTTCAGAAATTAGTGGCTGCAGTTGACGTACGACAAATGACGCCATTTTCCGGCAAGTCAACTGCAGCCGCAAAATTTCAGAAAAAGTGGCGACAGTTAATTTGATAATTGTGGCTGCAGTTGGCATTCAACCTCACAATTTATATGGTTTGATTTCGTCAGAAACGTTCTTTTATTTCGTTGCGCTGAAACCTTCATTCTGAAGTTGGTATCCTTCGAGTGGTGTAGTTTTCCTATACCGAAAGCGAATCATTATCATGCTTAGTTTATATAGCCGATAAAAAGTTCATGCTGTACTTGTTTGGGAATCCTTTTTCAACAATATATGTATATCTAACAAAACGGGGAATACCTTGGATAACGTGAGATAATTGAAGACAAACCTTATGAGTGCATGCTAACTGAATTAGTTGAATAACGTAGATAAGAAGAGAAAGCAGAAACAGACCGCTAATAATAACAAAAAATTAATATTGTCAGTGTCTTATTTGCGATGGAGCGGAGCGCCTGAGTGCTCAACTTCCCCGGATACGGCTAACGCCCAATAAGATTTATTTGAATATCGCTTTTATTACAAATTGTCCCCTTTGAAACATAAACCAAATATCAAAACGACTACTTGGGTGGCTGTCGTTCGTGTTCACATTTGACGATAGCATCGCTGCCATAAAGGAGGGAAGTTTGTTCGATTAAGTTAACAAGATGAAACATGAACGAATTTCTTACAAATAGATTCTGTCCACAGCGTATACGAACGTATAATGTGCTAATAGCCGTTGAACCAAAAACTGTTCATGATTTTTTGGGTGCCTTCAAAGGAACTGTTTTGTGTGTAAAACCTTTTCATCAACCCCAAATTGCTGCTTTCGACCGCCAATTTCGAGGTGAGGGAAAAGTTTAACACAAAAAAAGTTCCTAACAAAGTCCTAACCAAAAAATTCGACTATACTCGTCAACTTTTCCTTCAACTTACATTTGAATGTATCTTTCATTTTTCGTTATACCTAAACTTTTACAATTTCGCCAAATTTTAAAAGATTCGTGGAAGGTGACATTGTAAGTCAGAATCAGGAACCACGTCCGTCGGTGAGCGTGTCGTCAGAGCTGCTCTTCTTGGTCACGGTCGCCGGTTTGAGGGGTGCATTCTGCATTCTGAAACGAGTGACACACTCAATTACTGAATGACACATTCATTTACGGAATGACACACTCAATAACTGATTGACACATTCAATTACTGAAAGACCCCTTCAATTACTGAATGACACCTTCAATTACTGACTGACCCCAATGACTGACTGAAAGACCCCTTCAATTACTGACTGCTTGGATCACTAGCGGACGTGGAAGTCCCTCCCCCCGCGGATTTACATTTTTCCCTTAAGGTATAGAAAAATGACCTCAAAACTGCTAAATCCCCTCTCTTTGAAAAAATTCCGCTAATTGGAGGATTGGACTGGATATAGATAACATTCCGGACTTACAGACAGAGAGAATGAATTTGAAGCTACTGAATAAATGCTTGAAAATTTCTGCGTTTTGGTTATTATTTTTATTCAAAATCAAGTAACATACTACATACATGTAGATATAATATTGAAGGACAGACGTTATTGAAGGTAGATATGTATTCAACTACTGGAAAACTCACCGGTAGAGGACATTCTCCAGACGATGCTCCCACGGTGTGTCTTTGAGCCATTTGCTGAAACGCAGTTGTTTGCGCTTTTTGGTTTGACCAATTAATGCGTAAACAGAAGATATGTACTAGAGAACTAATAAGTGAGGTTTTGACAGACTGACCGACTGACTGAGACAAGGACGGACTGACTGACTGTTATCTGACTCGGACAGACTAGCTGGCTGACTGACTGACTGAGAGACATAGAATCTATCTGACAGACTGATATCACTGACTGACTGCTATCTTACAGACTGGCTGCTTGACTGACCTGTTGATGATTTGCAGATAGGTAAGCCGATCCTCCGGCTTGGGATTCAGCAGGTCGTATATGAGTTCTTTGGCGTCGGCCGAGATGCTGGAGACTTTGCGGGGATATTTGATCTGTTGAGTCATTGGTTTGAGTTAATCAATGATGATCTAATACAAGTAAATTATAAATGAGTTCGAATGAGTAAATGAGTTTTTTAAGTGGTTGTGCATTCAATGAGTTTTTAATGTTACGTAATGAATGAGCCAACGGTTCGTTCTTGTTGCTTCTTGATTTGGTTCGATTTGTCCTTGTCGTCGTACAGCATATAGCCGGTCAGCGACACGTACAGTACCACGCCTGACAGTCGGTCGGTCAGTCAGTCAGTCAGTCAGTCAGTCAGTCAGTCCGTCAGTCGGTGGATTGTCAGTACCTTGATCAGTCAATCATTCAGTAAGATGTTCTTCACGTAACTTCAGCCACTCAAAAAACTATCTTGCAGTTTATTAACGATTACCAACCAGCCGACCAAATATCAATACTGCATCCGCTGTACGGTGTGCAGATCAGAATCTCGGGAGCTACAAATGTTTATCTACCTACTGATGCACGATAATTCACTCACTCACTCACTCACTCACTCACTCACTCACTCACTCACTCACTCACTCACTCACTCACTCACTCACTCACTCACTCACTCATACTGACCTGCATAAGCGCGACTACCGCAAAAAGTGTTTGACACGTAACCAGGCGCCATCTTGCATGCGAATCCAAAGTCGCACAATTTCACATTCTTGTAAAGATCGAACAGCACGTTCTCACCTGATATTCAAACTGTTTGTAATACATTTGCTTATCAAGGTTTGTTTTGTCGGATTTTCGGTGAGTTATGTGACTGATTTATCAAATGGAAAAGAGCAAAAGTTGATACATACAGTAGTTTAGTACATCCACCAACACTTCAAATCGCGATGCGCCACCGACAGTTTGTCGTGCAGGTAGTGCAGCGCTTCGAAGAGCTGACGAAAGATCTGCTTGGCCTCGGCTTCGGGGATGCGGTTCTTTGATTTGACCTGAATTATGGTCTGAGTGAGTGAGTGAGTGAGTGAGTGAGTGAGTAAGTGAGTGAGTGAGTAAGATACCAACCATTTGAAGCAGATCACCGCGATCCGCCAGTTCTTCGACAATGTACACGATCGAATCGTCGATATCATATACCTAAAACACATGATACATAATCAGTCAGTAACTCAATCAGTCGTCAGTCAGTCAGTCAGTACGTCAGTCAGTCAGTCCGTCATTGAGTCAGTCAGCCAGTTAACCAACATCAATTGTCTGAATCACGTTTGGATGTTGTAGTTGTTTGATGATCTCAAGTTCGCGCGGCAAAAACTGATCGCAAAAATCTTTTCTCATTTTGCGGCGGTCTATAACCTGAAAAAACCGTTCGTTCCAACAATCAGCAATTTTTCATTTATCATTTTGTTCTAATTTCATTCATCAACATAATATTCAGCAGTTCAACCATGAATCATTAATGTGGCAATAACTGAAATAAATGTTTGTGATACGATAAATTGAGGACAATCAATTACAAATTTCATACGATGAACTTTTTTACAGAGGCTAGATATCCAACCTTAACCGCCACCCATTTTCCTCCGGATTTTGATGGATTTTTGCTCTTTTCTTTTAGCCAAGCCTTTTTCACCTGATCAAGTTTTTTATTCGATTGGTTTTAGTTTACATAAATTGACAAGGAATAATTAATAAAATGAATTGTTTTCTGGTATTACTGACTGTTTAGTGTTCAAACCGTGGAGTACAGGGTGTCCCAGCGAGGGGTTCACGATTTGTTTTTCGAATAACTTCAGTATGCGTCAAGCAATAATCCTAAAAATTGATGCTGTAAATACCAATACCTCAAGAATTTTTTGCTTTTTTGAAATTTTGAAATTCGTTCATTACATTTCGAATTATAGTCGAGTGAAAAAAACATAAATTTTTTACGATTTTTCAGAAGAATTTTCATTTCGAAACATATTCAAAACTTATTTAATGGTGTTATATTACAAATAAAATCACAGATTCTGCTATAAACGATGCAAAAAGGAAAGTTTTATTCAATATTTCCACCATATCCTGAAATCACGCAACCCAGGCACGCACCCAAATCAACGTTTGGTGTGCCAATTTGTACGGCGGTTTGATCGGGCCGTTTTACTTTGAAGTTTGATTGATTTGTAACTTGTGACAAGTACCTGAACAGGCTCAATCATTTTTTTATGCAGCATCTCGAAAATATTAGAAAATTTGTTCATGGACCGATGATCATGCAAGCTGACGGTGCCCCACCACAGAGGAGAGCACGGTTCCTGCGTACACGATCAGTTCACTGAACGGGTCGAACGTGGAGGAACTCCCGATTTAACAGCTACTAATTACTGGTTTTGAAGACATTTCAAGGAACTAGTTTATTCCCAAAAAATTATCACAGTGGAAGAACTCATAGAAATGATCTTATTGGAAATGGCAAACATCACTGCAGAATCGCGACCAAACGCATTACTCGATCTCAAAATTCCTAAAGATAGTTGTATCGATAAAATCCGGTGGTCATATTAAATGAAGCTTTTTTCTATTGTTTCCCGCATTATTAGCTAATATATATGTCGTATAATCGCCATTGAATTAGTTTTGAATATGTTTCAAAATGAAATTCTTCTGAAAATTCGTTCAGAAATAGTGTTTTTTTTTCACTCGACTATAATTCGAGCTGTAATCAACGAATTTTGAAATTTCGAAAAGGCAAAAAATTCTTAAGGTATTGGTTTTTACAATATCAATTTTTAGGATTATTGCTTGACGCATACTAAAGTTATTAAAAAAACAAATCGTGAACCCCTCGCTGGGACACCCTGTACGTGCCGCTGCCAATGCGCTCACGGAGCACGACTCCGCCCTGTTCCATTAGCTTGATTGAACAGTCACGGGTGAACACTGAGACCGTACTGAAAGGGACTTTTATTTGTGAAACAAAAAATTAACTCACTCACTTACTCAGTGACTCACTCACTAACTCACTCACTCACTCACTCACTCACTCACTCACTCACTCACTCACTCACTCACTCACTCACTCACTCACTCACTCACTCACTCACTCACTCACTCACTCACTCACTCACTCACTCACTCACTCACTCACTCACTCCCTCACTCACTCACTCACTCACTCACTCACTCACTCACTCACTCACTCACTCACTGGTATCACTCACTGACTCACTGACTCACTCCCTCACTCACTCACTCACTCACTCACTCACTCATCCACTCACTCACTCACTCTCTCCACTCACTCACTCCACTCACTCACTCACTATAATACTCACCTGAACACGGGCTGCAACCCGAGTGCTCCCGGATCTTCAATATTGGAGGCGGTTGTTTCGGCCGTCGGCATGTCGTCGAGTTGGTCGGGATAGTCGTGTTCGGTATGTGGCTGATATGAGCGAGCGAGTGAGTGAGTGAGTGAGTGAGTGAGTGAGTGAGTGAGTGAGTGAGTGAGTGAGTGAGTGAGTGAGTGAGTGAGTGAGTGAGTGAGTGAGTGAGTGAGTGAGTGAGTGAGTGAGTGAATGAGTGAATGAGTGAACGAGTGAGTGAATGTTTGACCGAGGGAATTAGTGAGGGAGTGAGCACTCTCACCAACTCAAGTTTTTGGTTGGCACACGTGGAGTTTGTTTCAGGAACTAGTTGGACTTGTTTTGTGAAGTGAGGATTGGCAAGGGAAGACGATCTATGGTCAGGTCAGATTTTAAGTTGATGTCAGGTCAGAAGTTGAGGTGAAGGTATGTAAAATAATCAGTAGATGTCAGGGTCAGTGAGGGTGTTGATGATGTTAATTCGGTTGAAAAATGAAAATGGACTAAACAAACATGTCCGCATGTCCGCACGATGTATCCTGATCTTCACTGCACGTTATCGGGTCCGGTCGGGTCATGCGTTAAAATTTCCCAGGGTTTCCAACGGGAACGGAAATTTGTAATTCATGATAGAGAATGGGTTGGACAAAACATGCATCCACTACAAGAATCCACACCACACTATTCTAATGCACAGGGCTCGATCATCCACTAACACCGTATGCATCGTTTTTGATCTAAATTCTTTGCGTGAATCAGCCCACTCTGACTGACTGACATCATGGGGTCCGTTCCTTTACCTTACAAATCTTATCATTATATATAAAGTCAGCCCATGAACTGGCACGAAACCGAGCTAGAATCGAGATCTTCATTCCGTTGATTTTCAATACCATGGAGTTGTCAGGTTCAGTGAGTCAATAAAGTCTTTGAAAGGAATATCACCGGATAAGTAAAGCCAAACTTTGTACCGTTCCAATGATCATTGCATTCAATTTTGGTGCATGCGTCCATAATGTTTTCTTGTTGCGAAACTCCACCCTTCAACTGTTAACTTGAGCACAAAAGAGTACATTTCGAAGGGTTGAAGTGTTTCAACAAGCAACACATATGCGATTGGGGTTATAAAGTGATAATAACATCACCTTACAGTCACTCGCCAAAAATAAGATTTCTCAAAAGTTTCAGTTGGCAGATTCATGTACCGACTCATAAGAGTAGCAAGCTACATGTATGTAGTCCTTACACGTCAATTTTTCCAACTACTAACATTTACTGTAAAAATATAACTGTGTTTTTTTCATTATATCCTTAAATTTTTGTTCAATTATTAGGAGATTTGTGGAAGGTGACATTATTTGGGTCAGAATCAGGACCCACGTCCGTCGGTGAGCGTGTCGTCGGAGCTGCTCTTCTTGGTCACGGGCGCCGGTTTGAGGGGTGCATTCTGCATTCTGAAACGAGTGACACACTCAATTACTAAATGACACACTCAATTACTGAATGACAAACTCAATTACTGAATGACGCCCTCAATTACTGAATGACACACTTAATTACTAAATGACACACTCAATTACTGAATAACACACTCAATTACTGGATGACACCCTCAATTACTAAATGACACACTCAATTACTAAATGACACACTCAATTACTGAATAACACACTCAATTACTGAATGACACACTCAATTACTGAATGACACATTCAATTACTGAATGACACATTCAATTATTGAATGACACACTCGATTACTGAAAGATTGATTGGATGGATGACATAAGTATTAAATGACTGGAGACGTAGTGGATGAATGATTTCAGGTGAAGGGTACCTATAAACTCACCGGTATAGGACTTTCTCCAGACGATGCTCCCACGGAGTGTCTTTGAGCCATTTGCTAAAACACATTTGTTTGCTTTTCAGTTCCACCCACCCATAGATACACAAACTTGTGAATGGAAGATAACTAAAGAACTAATAAGTGAGATTTTGACTGACTGACGGACTCACTGACATAGGGACAGGCAGACTGGCCCGACTGTTATCTTACTCCGGCGACTGACTGGCTGGCTGGCTGACTGACTGACTGACTGACTGACTGAATGTTATAAGGCCGGACAGACTGACTGACCTGTTGATGATTTGCAGATAGGTAAGCCGATCTTTCGACTTGGGATTCAGCAAGTCGTATATGAGTTCTTTTGCATCGGCCGAGATGCTGCTGGAGACGTTGCGGGGGTATTTGATCTGGTGAGTCAATGGTTTGAGTTAATCAATGATGATCTAATACAAGTAAATTATAAAGGTACTGAAGATTCGAATGATTAAATCAAGTCTTTTCGTGAGTGAATGGGCATTCAGTAAATTTTGAAGGTAATAGATGAGCCAACGGTTCGTTCTTGTTGCTTCTTGATCATGTTCGGTTTGTCCTTGTCGTCGTACAGCATATAGCCGGTCAGCGACACGTAGAGTACCACGCCTGACAGTCGGTCAGTCAGTCAGTCAGTCAGTCAGTCAGTCAGTCAGTCAGTCAGTCAGTCAGTCAGTCAGTCAGTCAGTCAGTCAGTCAGTCAGTCAGTCAGTCAGTCAGTCAGTCAGTCAGTCAGTCAGTCAGTCAGTCAGTCAGTCAGTCAGTCAGTCAGTCAGTCAGTCAGTCAGTCAGTCAGTCAGTCAGTCAGTCAGTCAGTCAGTCAGTCAGTCAGTCAGTCAGTCAGTCAGTTAGTTAGTCAATCAGTCAGTCAGTCAGTCAGTCAGTCAGTCAGTCAGTCAGTCAGTCAGTCAGTGACTTCAATGTTCAAGCATCCAGTTATCTATTCTTTCCGTAAGTTATTCAGCCACTCGTTGAAATCTGGCTAACAGTGAATTACCAACCAGCCGACCAAATATCAATGCTGCATCCGCTGTACGGTGTGCAGGTCAGAATCTCGGGAGCTAAAAACGTTTATTTATTTTATGATACCCGGTCTTTACCCACTCACTCAATCACATGACACTGACCTGCATAGGCGCGACTGCCACAAAACGTGTTCGATACGTAACCGGGCGACATCTTGCATGCGAACCCAAAGTCGCACAGTTTCACATTTTTGTAGAAATCAAACAGCACGTTCTCGCCTGGAATCAAAACTGTATGCTATCAGATTAAAAGTGTCTGAAAACTTGCTGATTCGACGGGTTGATGAACATTTAAATTTATGATTATAAAAAACGTGTTTCGTCCACCAACACTTCAAATCGCGATGCGCCACCGACAGTTTGTCGTGCAGGTAGTGCAGCGCTTCGAAGAGCTGACGGAAGATCTGCTTGGCCTCGGCTTCGGGGATGCGGTTCTTTGATTTGACCTGAATTGTGGTCTGAGTGAGTGAGTGAGTGCGAGTGAGTGAGTGAGTGAGTAAGTGAGTGAGTAAGTGAGTGAGTGAGTGAGTGAGTGAGTGAGTGAGTGAGTGAGTGAGTGAGTGAGTGAGTGAGTGAGTGAGTGAGTGAGTGAGTGAGTGAGTGAGTGAGTGAGTGAGTGAGTGAGTGAGTGAGTGAGTGAGTGAGTGAGTGAGTGAGTGAGTGAGTGAGTGAGTGAGTGAGTGAGTGAGTGAGTGAGTGAGTGAGTGAGTGAGTGAGTGAGTGAGTGAGTGAGTGAATGATTGAGTGAGTAAGTGAGTCAGACTGAATGAGTGAGTTAGTAAGACAGTTGGTGAGAGGGTATGTGTGTGAGTGAGTGTTCAAATGAGAGTGATTGAGTTAGAAAGTGAGTCAGTGAGATAGTCAGTAGGCTAGCCAATCAGTGAGTCAGGGACTCAGTGAGTCCGAGAGTCAGTCAGTGCGAGAGTCAGTGAGTGAGTTGGGAGTATGGGTGTGAGTGAGCAAAGAAGTTAGTGAGGCATTGAGTGAGTCAATTTGAGTGTGAATAAACTAATACTTCTTTAGAGAAGTCAAAATTTACATAAAAGTTGTATTAAAAACGGTGTTATGAATTGAACGGCACTATCAATCAGAATGGCGCTATCAATCACCTTGATTGATAGCGCCACTGGTAGTTAGAAGAGTGAACTCCAATTGCACGTAATCTTCTTCGGAATAAATAATATCCTCGACTTTGTATACAAAAATAAATGTATAAATCCAAAAATAACTGTTTACTTTTCAGGCTAACCGTTCAATTTGCTAAACATCAATCGTTTGTCTTCCATTTGGTGTTGTTTCTTTGTCGTACAAAATAAAAAAACGATCGGATCGGATCGTTTCGTATTCGTCATTCTCTTCTCTTGTTCCTTCATCAATTCAAAGCGGAAACAATGTTGTCGTAATCATCTCGTTCGAAAGAAAGTTGAGAACGTATAAAAAAATAAATCCAGGAGCTTTGACCAAACACATTTTCTTCATATCGTGCGTAAACCGAGGAATCGTGAAAATCAGCCGGAAGAAACGTGATGGCTGCCAGCGCCCGTCGTTCGCTGACCAGTCGCGAAAGTTTGGATGAAAATATACAGGTCAGGTCAGGCAAAAGCAATGGTCAATCAAATGTAAAAAAACTTGCCTGCATTCATTTCAAGACTTATTCCATCCTCCAGTGATGCAGTTTAATGACATTTCAATGACTTAACTTTTAGTTTTAACTGTTTGATAGTTTACGCAAAGTTCTTTGGTTCTATGTACAACATTGATTTCCAGGCCACTCGATTCATCCTGGACGTGTTCGTGGATCGTCTGGAGGCGGATCGAGAACAGGCGCTCTCCATAACGGCTGATGTTGAGACACAGATCAAGGAGCAGGAGGTACGTTGGAAGGAATGTACTCTGTACTCGTAGTCAATTTTTCGTGATGTATTATACTCTTATTACCTCAGTTAGGTATAACTGGCGTTGAATCTCTTCCATACTTCAAATCAAACTATAGGTCTGAAGTCCGACTATGATTGTTAAAAGACCGTTAACTTCTGCTCTGCTCCTCCATGTCTAACTCATCAGAATTACGTAGTTTTCAAACTCGTTTACTATAACAGAACAGTTAATGATTTTTTGGCCTTTCCATTTATCGAGCAAAACAAACCACTCTTGTTGATGGGTGATTTATAACTTTTTTATCTCTGATCCTACGACCTACTTTGTTGTGCTTCAGGCTAAACTGATCAAGCACGTGGCACGTTTGTTGTTTCTCCGTGAGCATCTGGCAAACAACGACGATCCGCAGTCGACGGTGGCTGCCGGCCATCGCAAGACGTCGGCCTATTCCACTGATGTTGTTGTGGGCATTACAACCGATAACAACATTCAGATACCCGTCCACGTTCTGTCCACCTCTACTTTCGGGTTTGTTGTGGAGCCTTTCGTGGACTGACTATTCGTATGACAGAATCGTATTTTTGGACCACTATGTACTTCTTAGGCCTTAGTAAGGTAGTCTGAAGTATGAGTGAGTGGATGTTTTGTTCAGTACTCCTATACTTACCATGCCCAACTTAACTATGAATATTAGGACGTGTTTATCTTCCTATTTCTTAGACTTCACTGATTGATTTGTGTTCTGTCAATCTATTCTTAATCAATGATTATTGATCATGATTGATTATGATCACTATATGTTTGTTTCTTTGCTAAATTTTCATTGAAATTAACACTGGTTTGTGCTCTGCAGTTCATTAACGGCACAGTCGCACGATGACTCGAACAATAAAGATGCTCACGCTGTCGACGATCTCAGAAAGTTTGTCAAAATGCTCAACGTTTCAGAGGAAGCTGTACAGGTTATTGGCATATTTATCAAGTTCACTCAATTTGCTTTTTGAACGAGAAATCCACATAAAACTGTCTCCATCACCAATTGAAGAAAGAACGTTTGATTTATCCATGTATTTTTTACTTCTTAAAGGACCGTTTGGCATCGCACTATTGCATTTATAAACCATCTCTGAGATATGTTGTCAAGTCAGTGAATACATTTTATCGATTTATCAAAATCAGAAGTTCTAAGCCCCAAAAAACAAAAGTCGTCCAACAACCAGATTTATTTATTCAGCATTGTGTGGATCACGTTGGCGAGTTGTCTGCCATTCTGGTAGCCGATGACCGTCAAATAGTGGCCTGGTTTGACACCAATCGCATCACGAATGAACATCGAAGGCGACTCACAACCGCCTTCACTAATTTGAGAAATTACACAAACAGATGGATGCGTTAGTCAGTCCTGTTTTTTTTTTCATGGAAGTGTAAAGTATATAATGAGGGAAAGGTCTATTACTATTTACTTTGGTTGAGGTTGGTAATGTGTTTTTGAAGATATAGAGTCTGTAGGACAGTTAGTTATATATGGGCAGTTTTATTGCTATGCCGTTTTTCGAGTGGTATCTTGCTTTCAGTAAACAAAACTAACAAAGTTGTTGTATTTTACAGAGACGCAAGTTGAGCCGGACGACCACAAGTTTGGTGTCAACGATCTCTGCTGGCACTCGTACGATCGTCTTGTAGGAGCCGCAGAGCCTACCAACTTGGATTCTTCGTCTGCCACGGCACCCAATACATCAAATTCTTCAGCACCATCCACTTCCACGGCTCCAACCACTGCACCATCCAACACCCAGCCACTCACCGCGCGATTTCGTCAGAAATTTCTACATGAAGAACGCACGCCGGTCGTGGTCAACAATCCACAGGGTTTGCTCGAATCAATGCAATCAATCAGTTTTTTATGATGAATCAATGAAGGACGAGTGAATGGACAAATTTTGTTTAGTAATTAAGAACGTTGTTTGGTTATTTCAGACCATCATACTATATTTGTACCCAAAAAATCGTATTTTTTTGTTTCTGCTGAAAATGAAGGACAGTTGTTCGTCCGTAATTTTACATTAAATATCAAGTATTTCAATTATTTAAATATTTTGTTTTGATTGAGTTGCAGGTGCGGCACCGGCAGTCGACCGACGCAGCATCTCGGAATCGGGTGCCGACTCGGGTGCATCGGACAGTGGCGTCGGGTCGAACGTATCGCAGACATCGCTGCCAACTACAACACCACCGGCCAGTCCAGGTTGTGACCGAATCCAAAGGGGGGCGGGGGGTTGTGTTGAAAGTTTTTGAGAATGACCTGCGAACGGCATTCGCTTCTGATGTTTTTTCTCTGAAACTGGCGAAAAATGCGTTGAAACACCATTGTGCATGGGGTCTGAAAATGTTCAAATATTCCCTCAGCCTGCGCAGCCGCTTATTATGTTGTTTGGTCTAGTGAACGGGTTCGGCATTAGCATGAGTGGCTCATGCATTTTGTGTTGATTCATGGTCATGAATGTAAGAGAGCTGACCACAGTATATACGAATGCTCCGGATCCGGAGTTGTTGCGTATTGCGTAGATCGTGTGCTGAACTCAGGTTATTGAATATTCGTGGGAGCCCTGTTTTGATTTTATAGATGAAATTCGGTAGTTTTTCATTGGTTATATGTTTTTATGGTTCTTCGTAGTCGACGAGTCCAGTAGTCAAGCCGAGCCGACGTATTATAGACATGAAAGGAATCAAATCCAGTTTCTGGTCTGTAAGTCGAATCCAATTATTCCCAGAGGAAACAACGGTCAAAAGGTTGTGCTGCAGTGTCACATTGAACTGAATGTTGCTTCCTGGAACGTACATACATTGTACATACATACATACATTGTACACGTACATACGTGTATGTATACCGACATAAATTGGCTTAGTTTCCGTCGTCACACACACGCCCGCTAGACAACACAACACATCTGAGCGACTTAGCCATTCATACAAACTATACAGACAACAGAGCGAGCACTGCGCTATCTGTGATTGGCTACTTCTGCGGTCAACGAAATACGGGGTTGTCGGGAATGAAAATTATCGGGAACCAGGGTATTCTATGAACATAAGCAGTATTGGCAACTCTAAAATTGTTTATTATTGTTGTTGTGTTGAACAGTAAAAATAGTTTTATTGTTCAGATCTCGTTATAACTGGTTTAACAATGAACTAATTGTTCACAGGTTTTCTCAGCATGGTGGGCAGTCGGGTTACGGGCGCTCTATTGGCCGGGCTCAATAATCAGATGACGGGTAGCGATTCTCCAGATGCATCAGGTGAGTTTTTTTGTTTCATTTAATATTCGTAAAATCGGTCCAGAGGTAGTCGAAATATATTAATATGTTGTATGCTATGCATATTGTAATGACTTATGGAGTGTGGCTGCTATTTGTTTTGGTGTCAGGTATCCAGTAATGTTTATTTTCATCAAGGAGACCGGAAACATTTGTCATGACATGATCATGAATGGTCGAATGTTCGTAAGCTATTATTTGATCATCCCTAATACATTTCTTGTGTTCTACCTTTTAGATATTTGTAGTGTGCGCTCTCCATCACTGCTCAAGCTCATGTTTTATGATTCTTCACTCTCCACCCTTGCACCCAAAACTACGTTATAACGTTTTGTAAAAAAATCTGTATACGTCACGGGTACCCAACTCCAAATGTTCATTTTCATCAACATTGAACGGGTTTCTTCAACTATACTCTGTGATTTGTGATAATGCAGTGTACCCTGTGGGTCGTGAAACTAGTAGGTCTGGGTCTTTTAATTTGACGAGAGAGTGGTGAAATTTTTTTCTCTTCCGCGTACCGTAATAATTTGTGGTGGTGGGGAATAGGAGGTGCAGTGCACTACGAAACTTTAGTTTCGGACTAGATATATGCTGACAAATTCGAAAAGTAATAGTACCTCTTTCAGAGTGGGAGTGTATCCCTGAACTACGACTTTTTGTATCCTAACTAGGGATATATGAATAATTGGATGTGGTTACAGGTCCGAGTATCAGTCGTATGTCGTCAAGTCGGGGCAGCATGAAACGCAGCAAAACACCACCAACTCATCTCAAATGGGTGACCAATCCGAATGCGGCCAAGGTGAGTTTCGGTTTTTTTATAAAGTCTCAGTGGGGTGCATGTATTCATACAGTACATTATAAGGTTTTATATTCAACTCGTTTTATATTCAACTCGTTTTTACAGTTGATACAATGATGATTCCATGTAACTAGTTGACACTAGTGTAATTGATATAACCGAATTAATCGAGTCCCCTGATTCATTTAAATTTTTGAAAACAACAATTGCATTTTTTTACTTTATTTTCTGTTGGATCTCCTAAAGATCAAGCTTATAGAGATAATAGTTAAGCGTATAATTATTTGTTAGGGTAACACAAGTAGTCGTGGTCGTAGCGGTGGCAATCAGCAGGTGTTGTCGCCCAAGAGCACACCATCCAGAGCGATCAGTACGGGATCGGGTACAATCACCAGTACCACCAATACCAGCATGTTGAGAAGTAGAAGTGCCGAGTCAAATGTGTCGCATCGCGTCCAGGTTCTTTTGGATTATTTATAGTCGAAAATGATTCACTGTTCCAAAAAGGTGTGTGAATTCTCGTTAAGCGTCCCGATGATTCACACTTTTAGATGTTTTCTCGATGAAGATGACTTCGGAAAAATTTCTTTGAAGGTGACTTTTCCCCTTGTACTGACGATATCTCAATCGACCAACAAATTCGGGCACTGTGAATCATTAGGGTCCGTATAAAGAAATTTTGACTATTCTTCTCATAATGCCTGTAATTCTATTTTCGTTAATAAACTATTTTTATCATCTTTTTCCCATTGCCATTGCAGCCGAACCCGACGTGTGATGTCAACCTGATAGCCAGCAGTGCCAACATCTCCCCGATTACGGGCGCTTCAGCCGGTAATCTACTGCAGGCCAATACCAATCCAGGTGGTTGATACTTTCTTTGCATGTTCATTTTTTGCCCTAACTAATTCTGAGACTGATGATTTTCGTGATTTTTATTTTCATTATTGTTTTTTATTATTGTTGTTGTTTTTATTATTACTATTGTTGTTATATATTTGTTTGTTTCAGCATGCAAACTACTGCCCATATCGCGCAGTGAGCACATGCTGCTGTCATCGAGCGTGGCAGACTCGCCCGCCGCCGCCGCCATACCACAAGCACGGTTTGTTATTCGTGTGCATCATTGCAAGTTTATCGCTTGCTTTTGCAATAATGAAACATTTGTTGTAGAATATATATAAAGCAAAAATCAAACACTGTAGAAAAGAAAGTGCAACTTGAATAGAACTTGGTGGTTAACAATGTGGGGACTGGAAACTGATGGTACCTTACTAATCAAAGCCATTCTGCTTTCAGTGGTACGTTGACGAGTTCGTCATCAACGGATGCCATTCCGCCGTCTTCCCCCGCCCACCATGCAGCATCACAACATCATTCTTCGGTATTTACCAACCTCAGTTCACCGTCAGTCGATTCCGCACGTTCCGGGAACACATTGGCTTCATCCAACCTGCTGTCCCCCACTTCACCCTACCCGCCCTCGGGAGGGGCCGCTGGGGGAACCAGTCCCAATACCGCCGGTCGCTTTTTCGATAATAAAGGTGGGTTCATTAGATTTTTGTTTACTCGATTCGTTTGCTTGATGACGAAATAGGTCAATGGGTACATTAGAAATAGGTTTCAATGTCAAGAATGTTAATGATTTTGGATTTGGAATTGTTGATTTGACACATAATATTGATAAAACATGCATGATTCGGTGTTACTGCGTATATTGGGGGGGGGGGTCTGATTTGAACTTTGCTATTTTGTGAACGAATGTGTTCAAGGTTTAGAGTGCAACCCGTTGCCCAGAACTGGCGCAAACTTAGTAAACTTCTTTCCGCTTTCCGAAATTTTAGCGATCAGTGTTTCATTGTCAAATTTTTCAAATGTCATGTTTATTCAGCGTGGAAATACTGAGGTGAGTGACCAACAATTTAGTCGTAGCGTAATGTTCAAGATAAAAAAGGTGTTACAGTGAGATGGGACGTTAACATAGTAGGCTAGGCGATAGGACATGTTTTCCGACGGCATTTGTTTTAATGTTCATGAGGATGCCGATTTGTCGGCCGAAAATCGTTGGGATGACTCGCATCACTGGCGGGCGGGGGAAGAGCGAAAAAAGGAATTCCCCTCCCTTTGGCGATTTCCAAACGTAGAGTTTGTTTTTTAAGGTGTAGGTAAAATGACCTAATTTCTGTCATTCCCCCTCTTTGGAGAAATTCCCTTTCCTTTGGAGGATTAGCTCGTCCGCCCGTGCTCGGCATGATAAATATGTCGATAGAGGATCACGTTTTATTGTTGTCAATCGACGAATGGCTTTTAAAAATTTTTACGCAATTTAAACGGCCATTGATTATGTATTACAATAAATTTCATTGTGAATTAAGAGCCTGTCAATGAAGGGTATATGTAGATTAACTATGTACATACTGTGTGCCGCATATTACTGGCCAAATTGTTAAATGCTGTTATTGACAGAAATAGCTATGACATTTGTCACTGTAATGGCTTGAAATTGAAAGCATTGGCGCAATGACAGAGTGACACGGTGGCGGATAAACATAATGGACAGAAGACAACCATGTTCATACGAGCACTTTTGTACGTGTCACTTGTAAACGTCCGGAGGTCTGAAAAGCAATATAAAAATTGTGCTCACCCGCATGGCACACACTGCGGGACGGGTATCATGAATAACTAATAATACGCAGTCATCCACTCCGAATTCCAAGTCGTATATTTTTATACACAGTGACAGAGCCGTTGCTATTGGCAATCATCAAACGCATGTTTATTTATTGAGATGTACTCCGGAATAATAATAGACTTTTTAACACACAGACAGACATACAAACGAATGATTTGTATCTAGGCTAAGTAAGTTTCACTTTTATTGGCTAGCATGCAATAGATAAAGATGACGTTCCAGAGTTCATACTACACCCTGTACAGCTAAACGCTAGATATAATAAATTGGTCTGAGTTGATGGAATTATGTGCCAATCCCCAACGCTAGTCTTATTCGACATTCGATTAATTTTATATCAGTCTAATACTCTAATTACATAGTGCCAAAATGGAGACTATGTATTCATGTCTTGATGTTCAAAACCGCTGGTTTTTTGTTGCCATTTATGGACTTTCAGTAGACACCTGAAAAACCTCAATATGGGCACCTAGAGCTGCATGCAGATTTCATGTTCAATAATATACCCCGGTAAGCCGTTATTATTGGTCCAAAATAGTGTGTTCCGGCTCGGAACGAATGCAAATTACTGGCCACGACCAATAACATATTGAAATTGTGATCAATCTACTTAAAATTATGATAAAATGTTATTGTTTTAATCATACTGTTTCGCTCGCCAGTGTCCGTTGGTTGTGACTTACACACGACTCATTTTGTTTATTCGTGATGCCATAATTTTTGGCGGTACATGCTGCACTCGACACACGTGACCGTTCTATGATGACTGCTTGGTTATCGATTACCCAACAATCCAACGGTTAACGACGGTTACATACCACACCGTCTTCATTAAATACGGTCGTTCATAAGTTACAAGCTTCATAAAGATCTACAGGGTGGTCCAAAAAAAATGACAACACTTTGAAGCTGAAAAACTCTCAGCACAGGCATCTGTTTTCATTGAAATTTTCAGGTATTATCACCAACATACTAACTTAGAAAAATATACAAAACCAAGGTGATCGGACAATCACAGCGGCCACCACGCATTAATGTTTGCTAAAATGAGCATGGGTCAAAAACCGCCTAATCGTGCATGCATATTCAAGGAATGATATGCACGTAATAAATGAAACATTAGATTTTGCTAGTCGATGATGAAAATTCCACGTTTAATTAAATTTTATCTATGGTTTTTAAGCATTTTGCTCAATTGGTTTATATTTTTTCATTTTAAATTAGCAAACTAAACGCTTTTTCAATGTCAGAAGGAGATACACGCAGTTTTCACCTTTGAAACAAGATTTTATCTAATGAAAAATAAAATTCGAGAAATTTAAACTACAAATGTTTTAGAATAAGTAAAAAAGATTCTTGATTGATTACAGGCTAAAATAACTGAGTTTATTGTCTCACAAATCACGTGTAATCCATGTCCCAACTGTTCGCTCGGTTTTTGACCCACACGCATTTTTTCAAACATTGATGCGTGGTGGCCGCTGTGATTGTCCGATCAACTTGATTTTATTTGTTTTTCTAAGTTAGTAAGTTGTTGATAATATCTGGAAGTTTCAATCAAATCTTATCTCTGTGCCGAGAGTTATTCAGCTTCAAAGTGTTGTCATTTTTTTTGGACCACCCTGTAGTTGGTATTAACTCGATCTGGTGTGCAGTCTACTCTTCTCATGACTCTGTGCGTTAGATTAAGGGTCTTTATTTAGCTTTCAACCCAACACAGGTGACTTTAACTGTTATAGTCTCTGCTCGTTTTTTCGTTCAATTTGTTCGAGACATACGGTTTTCACTTAGCGTATTTAGTTTTGTCTATTCGGTACTCGGTAATTGTAAAGTGAAGTATTAGTATAGGCATTAGTACTTGTTATTCTATATCGGTACTGCATATGTCTTATTGAAAAACGGTAGCAGTGTGGAGCTTAGTATGAGCATGATCCATTATGTTTTGACAAATCCATCGTTCTTATGCACTTTTTAGCCAATCTATAACAGTGGCTTATATTATACTCCCGTTGAGAACAGGTGTTTGTCTCTTGTGCGCGTCATCATTGCATGTTCACAGTTGCAACTGTGCATAGACGTGCATTAGCGGTTGTCTCACAATAAACTCGGATATACTGTCAGGTTGTGTGACCTGTAATTGGTGTAGCCGTGCAGAGTGCTAACTCGAGTCATGAACTTGACCATGCACATGAAACATAATCATGTGGAAAGTATGCCGCTAGTTGTGCGCTAACTACTGACATACACTTGAAGCTTGATGCATGTTATATATGTATGCCCGTGCCTGTGGATGATGGCCGTGCCCTGTTGCTGTTGTCTGTGCATGCGCATTTTAATCTGAATCAGTGTGCCAGTGACACTCGGAGTGCTCGACATATGTACTTGTGCTCACCTGACCTGCTTGTCTGTTATCTTGCACCGCATCCCAATCTTCGCTATTGTCAGCTTCGACCGTTGCAATCACTTGTTGTACGGTACCGCCGTTAATTCGTCTCATCATATTTCACTCTCGATTGAATACATTCTACTCAAACTTGCGAACAGAGATTCACTTTGGTTATACGGCTACTTCTATGCACCTCATTTCACTGTGTTTTACGGCTAAAAATAGTTACACGTAAACTTCGATATACGGCTTAACATAGTTACTCATTTCATTTTGTAAAACAGCTACACATAGTATAGTTCCACATTTCACTTTTTCATACGGCTACACTTAGTTACACATTTCACTCCGTCATAAGGTTTCATGTAATTACACTATCACTTCGTTATACGGGTTCAACTAGTTGCACATTTGACATTTAATTCTGTAATAAGACTACACATATTCAACATTTCCCTTTTGTTATTCATCTCAACTTGATTACTCAACATGTTATTTTTATATGATATCTTGATTATAATGGAATCTGATGCTGATTCGATTCACAAATGATAGTTCACTTCTATGACGTAATCACTTCTATGACGTATATTTGCTAGTGATTAGGTGTGTGTGGTAAAGTTTCTATTATTTTGCTAGTATTCTATTATGTATGTGAACGTGTTGTCCGTTGTTGATACGTAGATCAGCACCAATAAGAGAACAGATGTAATAAATATTTTCACCGGGACCGGCACTAGCGGCCACTAATGATTATTATGCGTCATTACTTGACAGATGTCCTCTAGATAGACTTACAAGATCATCTGTTTTATTCAATCTATCCAGTAAAAAGCACTCGTGCTAATATGTTTCTATGTGCATTTTATATCAATACAATAATTTTGGTAATTGATTTTACTTCTAATGTCAAAGTCGATTGACTTTGAATTGAATTATTGTAATTTAAAATAACACGGAGCGTTCAGGTATACAGCTGTTTTGTTATTTGACGTATTTTCTGTACGAAAAATTTATTCAAATCCGCTAATGAATCATGTGATAGTTTTCATTGAAATTCAGTTATGCTGACATCCACTTACTTTTAATATCATTGTTCAAACAAAGCACATATTCAACGGAACACGAACGTTGCAAAGCTACAGTGCACTCCGTAAGAAACTATGACCATCTCCATAGTAACTAACTGAACTGTATTTTCTGGCCATTCTAATCACATTGGCAGCATTGCTCCTACTCGTAAGGTTCATGTACATATCTTTAATCACTCCAGTGTTGCCTTTGTATACATCGCATCATACATACTTGATGACGCTGCCCCAATAACATCCGGGTAACTAGAGGTATCCTCACACACTTCTTATATTTTTGTGTTCACCGTTATCTGATAGGCTCAAATAAGTGGCTGTTAATGATCTTGCCCATGTATCATATCCATGGTCAACTTGTTTACGACAGTTCAGGTAGATACTTCTTATTCTTAGTCTGGTCTATAAATGGCAACAGTTCAAAAACATTTAGGTGTAGTTCATTTGATGAATTCTAGCATGGATATTTATGTTTAATCTGATATTTTAATGGACACGTTAGTTGTGTTTTCATGGAGTGTACCTGCACGCCATCAATCACTGATTAAAGGCTCTCATTAATATCTGTTATCGCTCATCTCAGACTAGATACGTTGGTTTGATAGTGGTGCTTTCTTTTAACGGCGAATGATCAGAGCTAGCCCGAACATACTTGGTCACGGCGTTTTCATTAATTTTTAAACCTCTGAGCTCTGACTCTGATCTGCATGATAGCTGGCAATATCTGATTGATTTCAAAGTGCTAACACAATAGGCACTGACAGGAAATAGTGTGTTTCCGTTCCGGTCATATGTGATTGACCACCCTGTGCGTTACCGTTAGACTTCTTGTTTGACAAAAAAAAATGAATTCAGTCAGTAATACTTATCATACTTGCATCTTTCATGCAACTGAAAACTCAACTCTTGAAATGCATAAAAAGTTAAACCGACTGATTACAGAACGAAGACTATCATAGTTGAATCTACAGCCATAAAAAACTGATAACTTGGCATCAGTGTATGCAGTTAAGATGCCATCGGGCACTGTGAGTCGATATGTGGAACGACGTCGCGACCTGCTGCAGGGTCATCAGCAGCATGTGCCCGTTCAGCATCAGCCTCAGCAACTGCTTGCTCATCAAATACGACGATCAGTATCTCACAATGAGCATCTATCTAATGAACTGCATCAGCCACAACAACAGTGGCAATACCACATTGACAGCAGTCCGTTGTCAGCCATGGAGCCTGTATCAACCAACAGTCAATGCATCGTCACCACACCCACTTCCCCTAAGGTCTTCCTGCAGCATGAAAATGGGGACAACGAGCTGTTGTTCGATGCGTACGATGTAGGCCAACAATACGGTGGTGCCCAGCAATCGGATGCAGACACACTGTCCTCAGGTGTTGACTCTCCCCAGCCATCGCATCGCTCTCTGCCACGATCCGTCAGCGACTACACTACATACGTGCCCGATCGTCCGCCAATAATTAACCATTTCCCGTCCGTTACTTCGGCGCCGTCTGTTCCTCGTACCAGAATCTACCACTCTCGAATCCCGAAATCGGAAACCACTGGTCTGCTGTCTACAGCAATGCATCGTCAACAGTCCTTCCGGCTGAGTCGTAACTGCCGATCCGAGTCCTTGGGGGATCAGAAAGCGGTTATTAGTGGCGATGGCGATTCACCGTTGGCTGGTGATCTGACCAAAATGAAGTCCGTATCCAAGCCGGAGCTAAAGCAATCTAGCGGTATGTCAACGAGTGGATCATTTGACAATGGCAATGGTGGCCATTCGCTACTTTCACCTACGGGTATCAAAAACGCCCTTTTTGCCAGTGGCTCAGCACTGAGGTTTGGTGCGGGTGGTGGTAGCAAGCGAGCGCCTCCACCGAGTCGACTCACTCTCAATCTGGCACCTGGTGGAAACGGCGGTTCATCGTCGGCTTATTCTAGTGGATTCAGTTCGCCACAACATGATACTGCTTTTGGCATGTTCGGTGAGTTGGGATATATCACCGTAGAGTGGGACTTCATATTCAACTAAATATGAACAGACATTGTTTTGGCTGTGATTTTTTCAGTGGTCGTGGTTAATCAGTATAATGTCAATTTGAACGAGGAAGATGGATAGGAATTTGTCATAATCATAAGTGTGTACATAATAATCTTGGTCTACAATTTCAGGTGGCACACAAGCAGCTCCGAAGTCACCGCGAACCGGTCGTATCCTTCACGAGATTCCACACGCCTGGGAGCGATGTCGGGGCAGTATGACCAAACATTGCTATGTATGCCGAAAAGTACTCGGACTGTTCGGGGAACGCGAAAAGTGTCAGCGATGCAAGTTGGTACTTTTAATTTTCTATGATTTTCATGAAATGGTGAATACAAGTTGTTAGCATCGCTGTGTTGAAAGAAGTTTACTTGTGCGAACGAAATGAATTGACTTTTTTCGCAAGGAACGAACGAATTTTTTATAACGGCATTAGTTTTTATCAACATTGTTCATTTACAGAGTTCGCATCCATACATCTTGCAAGTCGGACATGCCGCCGAACGCGTGCGGTTTGACCAAAGACCACGTTCTCTACATGTACAGTATGTACATGATGCAGGATGGTTGGTTGTTTTTTATTAATTGTTCCTTTCATTGGGTGTTTGGCGCGTCGCAACGAATGCCAAAAACGAGAGGAATGAACACTACATGAGACTTACAGTTTACATGTGGCTGGTAAAGTAACCAATAAATTTAGATCAATCCTTTAATCCATTTATCTTGTTTTGCAGAAGGCGGGTGGTCAGGTGCACCATCTACCCCTGCACCAACTGGAGATAATATGAGCAATAGTGCTGGTATTGGAAACAGTAGGTCAATGCCACGCATCGACGAGCTCAATCCTACTGATTCGGTTGGTTGATTTTCCAGACCTTGTATTTTAACAGCCGTGTTTTTGTGCTGGCTTTACGAGAAGGTTTTACGTTTCATTTCAAACATTTTTTATGTTTCATTATACCGTTTTCAGACATTTTCGATTCTATTCTCATAGTTTCATTTTGATTGTTCTTGTTTTGCTTATTTTGTAATAATATGTATGTCATTTACTGTTTTCAGGCGAGTATGGCGACTGTACAGCAGACGTTGTTCCAGTACCCGTACACAGGCATCGATATCGTTGACTCGTCCTCATCCACCAACAGCAGTGCTCCCAGCACCCCCGCTCCGTATAATAGGTGGGTGCCACTAATTGACTCAACCACTCACTTCAACTTGCTAGTCACTTACCGACGCTCTGCCCAATGTTTCTGATGTTTGATTGAATGATTCCACTGATTCAAGGACAAGTGGCTGGTTCAATTCCTGGATATTTGAGAGCTCTGATACGTAGTTTTCTAGTGGTTTTAATTGACCCGGCCCGAAATATGTGCTCCGGTTGTGTGTGATAGGCTTGATTTTCCGTTATTTCACTCTTGTGACTTGGAATTTCTGGTTGCCATTATGGCGATAAACAACCTGAATATGACCTTGAATAAGTTTGATTCAATTGTGTGATATAAGCAGAGCGATGACGGCACCGCCTCACTCGGCCGCCAGCATCTACTCGTCGCGCAGTACGGGCAGCGGTGCCCACAACGAACAGAAGTTTGTGTTCCCCGTTAGCGAGCTGCCTGATGTGCCAACCATCACTGAACCCACGTTCGTTATCGTTACAGTATTCGTTACATGTTCGTATTTGCTGATCAAAAACATTTACGCAGCTTTTTTTACAATGATGCGTATTGTTTTCTGTTTGCTTTTTTAGTAATGAGGGTTTGTGGTTGTTTTTTTTGTCGGGTCGTGTCGTCATAGTTTCTTTGTCGTTGTCATTGAAGTTTTTATCGTTGTTTTTCAGCAACGAAGATCTGATATCGTCGGTACGATCGGGTGACAGTGACATGACGGTTCGGGTAAACTCGATGGATTCGCACGCTTTGACGGTTGGAACTTATTTTTTCATTGCCAATGTCTGATTCAGATCAAGCACAGCCACGAGTAATAAGCCATAACCTTGTATATAAAAAAAACTGGCAAGAACCATTACAGTTATTATTTACCATTACAGTTACCATTATGGCAATTACCATTTAGTCAATGTTTATTTATGAATTAGGATTGATAGCAACATTAATGTTATAGGGTTCGGCGGGCGGTTCATCGATGGACGAGTGTGGTCTGGTGGGTCGAACGGCCAGCATTGACAGCACATGTCATGGTTCGGACCCCTGATAAATCATGCTTGCAATTACATATAAAAAGACATTTTTCTTAAATTTCTCTGTAATTTTCACAGGAAAATAATGTTGTCTTCCAAAACTAGCAATAATTGATCAACACAAAAAGAGGGTTTGATTTAAGAATCTACAACTTCATTTATGATTGACTTTTTTCCCTCATACATCTCCGGATTGCAGTTTCTTCTCCGTCGACGAGTTCTCACAACGAAAATTCGACGCCTCCCCGTAACGGCAGCGGAAGTCAACCATTATCGCCGTTTTCCCCGGGTGTGAGATCGCGAGCCCATTGGTCGAGAGGTGAGTTGAAGTTGTTGTTATTATCGTTGTTGTTGTTATCGTTATCGTAGTTGTTGTTGTCGAGTTTCAATGAAGTAATAAGGTTACCGATTATTATTCGTGGTATATCAGTTGCAGGCACGGTTCGTGGTCCATCGACTTCTTGGCGCGATGTGACCATACCGTTCAGTGAAATACAGTTTTCGTCCGATTCGCTGATCGGGCTGGGCAGATTTGGACCGGTGCATCGTGGGTACTGGCACCAGGACGTGGCTGTCAAGTTGCTTAATATGGACCATGTTGATGACGATACACAGATGCTGAATACATTTAAACAAGAGGTCGGTTGGCGTATTAATTTTGGTTGATCATCAGATTTTGATCGAATATAATAAATTTGGAAACATAATTCGCCTTCAATATCACCTTGACTGAAAGTGGTATTGGTGGGATATGTGTGTTATATCCTTTATGTAGTCTTATTCATTTATTGACGTCTGTGGAAGTGGAACAACAGAAAAATCCAAACTAAAGCGAATATCAGTTCACACAAGATAACGAAATTTTTGTCAAGTTTGTTCCAATATAATAACTTTATTTAAACATTAGGGGCGCTGTACATTAAAAAAGATGATTGTTGAATCCTTTGTCTATGACCTAACTAAGTTTGTTTGTATCATGCGTGATAAATTTAGGTTGACTCGTTCCGTAACACACGGCACGACAACATAGTGCTCTTTCTCGGCTATTGTCTCGACCCGCCCAAGTTGGCCATCGTGATGAACTTCTGCAAGGGCAGGACTCTCTACACCATAATACATCGCAATCGCGAACGCATGGACTTTCAGAAGGCGGTCAGCATCGCCAAGCATATCACACAGGTACGAGCCTCATTATTTATTTGTAATTGTAGTTTCGGTGATCAGCTATTCAGTCATAGACATTCTTTGCGATTGCAATTGAAATACAATTGTGTTCCTCCTTGTGATTGAAACGAATTCGAGTGACTGACGACAGACCAATGTTGGACTGAGTCTATTCAGCAGAATGTTTCACTTTTACTGCTTTTGTAAAATACAATGTTATTAATTGCAGGGTATGTCATATCTGCATCAGCGTCAGATTCTGCACAAGGACGTGCGCACCAAGAATATCTTCGTCGAGCCGAACAACAAGATCATGATCACGGACTTCGGGCTGTTCAGTATGAAGAGATTGAAAACACCGATGATGCTGATGGAGCAGGCCCAGGATGCACATGTACTGCCCAGTGCAGATACCGACCTGGCTACCGTTTACCAACAGTTGGTCTGATTATTACTTGACTCAAACAGTATCATATTTGAATGATTGGAGTGTTAGAAATGTTTGACCACTTTGTGCTGGACAAAACCATAATAATTTTGCAGTAAAAAACCTGGGTAACTTAGTGTTGATGATGAAATGTAAGTAATTGTATAAAGAAGTGTAAGTTATTTGGTTTTTAGTCTCGGAACAACGAGTCACTCACTCACGCACTCACTAACTAACTCATTCACTCACTCACTCACAGTGTTATCGACAAATAATTCTATAAATATCAGGGGATCGTACGTGCAAGTACCTGAACACTGGCTCTGTTATCTGGCACCAGAGCTGGCGCGCGCCATACCATCCCAATTTGATACGGACCTGCCCGAGTTGCCATTCTCATACTCGAGTGACGTGTACGCTTTCGGGTTAGTCCGCGTCTTCGTTGTAATTTTTTTTGTTGAGCCAGCTTGAATATTTTTTTGTTGAGTCCAACCAAAAAATTATATACAGTTGTTACATTGTTACTGTTGGTCCGAGGTTTCGTTTCTAATTTCTGTTAGAGATAGTGCTTTCTAAATCAGTTTTTTCATCGCCTTTAGACACGTTTTCTTTTCCTTTTATTCACACTGCTGAGTTTCAGTTTATATAGGCATTAAGTACAACAAGGAACGGGTCTGATTGACGTCCGAGTTTTATCAAGCTGAATCATATTGACTGATCAACACCAGCTTCATTGTAACATATGATGACGATTCGATATCTGGTTATCTGACATTGTTCGTTTTAGAACGGTCTGGTACGAACTGCTCACTGGCGACTTTCCATTCGCCAAGTTCCCGCCCGACTCTATACTCTGGCAAATCGGCAGAGGCATCAAACCATCGCTCAATAACCTGCAGGCACCCAAGGAAATTAAGGTCGGTGTTTCATAATTTTTTTATTTATGATTGATGATGTTTCTACATTTCTTCGTTAAATAACTTCGTCCCCCCACCCACTAGTCATTGACAGGTTCGCTCAGTAACCCGACCCACTCTCTTACTCCCTCAGTCACCCACTCACCAGTTAACCCACTCACTCTCACCCACTCACCAGTTCACCCACTCACTCCCTCACTCACTCACCCAATCACTCACTTATCCACACACTCACTAACTCATCCACCCACTCCCTCACTCATCCATTCTTCATTACAGGACATTCTGGCGCGCTGCTGGTCGTACGGCATCGACGAGCGTCCCAAGTTCGACGAACTCTTCCAGATGATGGACAAAATGCCAAAGAAGAAGTTGGCCCGCTCACCTTCGCATCCAATCCAGTTGTCACGGAGTGTTGAATCTGTGTTTTAGTATGCATGTTTTATCGTATTGATTAAGTTTTCAAAATTTTATATGACGCTTGGAGAAAAACATTGAAGATCGACGTAAATTCTACCACAGAGATTGATTGAAATTGGTGCCATATAAGAGATGGAGTGAGGAGTGAGATCATGTTGTTATGTGCCAACAACCAATTGGCGGTACTAAGCGCAAGTACATTCGTCTGACTCAATTTCTTTTTCTCATACTAAGTTTATCTTTTTTTTCTCTTTCTTATCCGTTCTTGTGTTTGATGTTTTGCTGCCAAAACGAACGATTTTGTCTTTAAGGTTGGGTAGGAAAATATAATTCTCACTGACCGTTAATTCGTGATGATTGCTATCTAGTTTGTTTACTATAGTGTTACTTGTACCTTTACTTCCTTTCTTCCAACGAGTCCCGCTCTGTATTTGCTCATCTGAAACTATTTCATTGTGTTATTTCATTTGTGCGTTTTGTTTGACTTTTATATTCTGCTTCAAAAGTTTTTCAAAGTGAGCTGCGAATGTAGAGGCTTTTTCTCATACTACATTTGAAATAGATTCTTTACATGGTCTACGGTTTTGTTGAACACTGTACAGTCACATATCAATTGGCCTATGGCTGTTTGTTATTTAATTATTTATTATAAACTACTTAATTCAAGATTGCTATACTTTTTGACCTTTTTTGTTTGTGCAGTTTGCGACACTGGTTTTGTGTTAGGGATTTTGAGGGTTCATGTATGATGGGTTTTACAGTTCAAGTGACTCAATCAGTTACACGGTTATTTTCAAGTCAACAATAGCAGCCGCAAAGCACATTGGGCGTAAAACCATCACTACCCCGATAGAGCTAGTCAAACGCGAACACCTGTGCCAGTGTCAGCTGTTTCAAAGTCTGACCGTTCTTGTCGTTTCAAAGTACACCCCCTCCGAAATTTGAAACGATATGCACAGCTGGCACAGATGTGAACACGAACCCTGTTTATTTAGTGGGGATTTTGTCTAATTATTTTGTTTGATTACGTTTAGTATAAAAGTTCAAAACTAGAAATGGTAATCACAAGTTGCGCAATAACCTTAGTGGTTACAATAATGGCAAAGTTCGTATCGAAAGAGGTTTAGCCGATAATTGCGGATTATATTCTCGTAAAATGCATATAAAACTAAAGTGTGTGATCATATGACTTTATATTTATGACAATTAACCCGAAGTATAATCGGGATGTATGTTTGGTAGCGACCATGTCGCAATGGTGTTGTATCAGTGGTTATCGTTCACGTTTGTTTGGTTGTCGTTTCTCACCTCACGTCACCTCTTCACACCCGGTTTTCGAGAAGACATAATAAAGTTGTGTATAGATGTACTGGAAAAACTTTGTATCATGACTGTTTTGAGCCTGGACATTTTGCAATAACATGGAGTTCACCGACTGGTGATTGACAAAAATTTTATATAAATCATAGTTACGTTAATATTGAAGTTTGTTTGACTTCGATGACACCCGCACAACCTAGTTGCTTTCATGTCTTGTTTTTGTCCTTTGTTTCCGACTCCGCGATATCAGTTTTTTCAATGAAATAAGGTAATAGATTTCAGCACTTTCGCAAATAAGGCGCAGACCAGCATAAGTACCGCTTGCAACACAACAAAATGCAAGTATTAACCTAACTTCGTTTATTCTTTGCTCAGAGAGCCGTCTTTAAATTTTTATCGTATCAGATTTTCTATCAGAGAGGCTACCCAATCACCAATTCCTTCTCACCACACTGATTTTCCCTCAATTATTGCGTTGTGATTTTTGTGACTTTTTCTTTGTTGTTTTGTTTATATTTTGTAGTACTCACGTAATTACCAATTACAGAGTTTTGTGTACTTTGTTGTAGTTGAAATGATGGCTATAGCTGACACATTATTATTTCTCAGTTTTCATATTGGTGGGTTTATTGCCCAGATTGGCATTGTTTTTTTAGAAGTTCAACAGTTTTATATGCCATTACTTCAATTACTTAGAGGTAGTTATGAACTCATCTAATCACGTTTGTTATTGTGTTTCTGAAACCACCACGTTTCCAAGTATTTTGTGTAGTTTATTGCGTGTTCTCATTCGCTCTGTATCACAATTGTGTATATCCGTTTTTACAATGTGATTTGTGCAAAACACGACAAATAAAACAAACGAATGTCATCTGGTATGTGATTGTAAACAGTGTGCTCTCGGTACATACGTTTGGCTGGATGAATCGTTATGATTGGTTGTTAATAAGCAAGTACCAAAGCCCGAAATGGCGTATCGTTATTCACTAAGATAGACAATAACAATATAAATTGCGACAGGAATCGAAATAAAAAAAGCTTCATTATCCGATTATTATATATATTTTTAAATAAAACACTAAATAGAGTGAACATCGGACGATCGAATTAAGGTACATCCCCGTTCGTTCGTCTAGTTGCAGTAGAAGCCTTATTGAACTTAATTTTAAAATAATCGGCTTCACCGATACTCTCGTTTGGAAACATTGCTTGATACTGAAATTCCGTATTTCTGTCAAAGTTTGCTACATGACATTATTTTGTGTGTTAAGACGACTGGCGAACGACAAGCACAACCTTCAAACGAAGGGAAATTTTGTCAACAAAGGGGAATCGGTCGTTTTGAAATAATTTTACTTAACGTTAGGGAACAAAGTGCAGTTTTCAGACTACATAGCTCGTAATGTCGGATTCGCTGTACCAGAAGTGCAGCCGCGTTGTGCTGCGTCGTCTGTGGTCAAGTCTGGTGCATCAAAACGTCGTTAACATAGATGACGTCATTGAAAGTACGTCATATGACGGTTTGTTGGACGTCTTGACGTTGACGACACCACTTCGACGTATGCTCCATCAGAAACTGGCACAACTTCATGTCTGGACACGTCGGCACTCGTACGTGTTTGGGCGAGAGGACGCAGAACGATTATCCGTCGGTTAGCCCACACATTGGTTTGATTCAGTGGTACTTCGTCAGCACTCTTGACGTAACAATCAGTTATGTCGCCGGTCTAGTCTCGTGCATAAGGCACTAGCCTCGAAAACTGGTAGTTCTAAGTTCGAAACCTGACTTGACGGACACAGATCCGACCGCGTTGCTCTGGGGTTTCGGCCATTATCCGTCTGTTTATTTAACTTCTCTGTCTACTACGTTACGTACGATATCACCATTCTGTCTGATATGGTATTGTGTGCCTTGTAACTTCAGTAACGAAGATGAAGAAGTTTGAAGTGACGTAAAAATTAGGTCGTTTGAACATGGATATAATTGTGTGTCGTTTTCAGATTATCTTCACGAGTTCATCTGGGATCGTGGCGGCGGCCGTCTGACCATCGATAATGTGCTCACTGCCGAGCGAATACTACGAGCACTAGCTGGTTGGTGCCAGCCAACTCACTCACTCTTCCATTCACTCACTCATTCATTCGCTCACTCACTCGTTCATTCACTCACTCACTGATACAATTCATGCGTTTTGCTTTTTAATAGTAATACAGTGAATGTGCAGTTGAGAATAAGAAGTAGCCCACTATGCTGCGCTCATTATGTCATTCACGCAATTATATTTTTTTCACTCAATCCTTGACGCCCTAAATTTTTCATTTATTCACCCTTACTTCTATTCATCTACTCAGCGTGCTCAGGCCATCCCGACGCACTGCCTACACTGGAAAAGCGCTTCAAACTGGCCGCCCATTACGGTTTGCGGGATATAATGGAAGTATGTTGGGGAGCTATTGAGCCCATTGACAGGGTTGGTGTACGACTTGCTTGTTGACTAATACGTTTCTTTACATATAAACTGGTATATTCAATCTGGTTCATCTACTTCGCTGACTGTAGAACTTGAAGGGCATAACATACTCCATCATAATATAAAATAACATGTTATGTTACGGAGGCAATTACTTACTACGAAATGATTTTTATTGATAATTTTTTTCGTCATGACGTACACCCGTTGTAACATAACATAAAACGCCGCATCATTACCGCACGAAAACTTTTTTTATATCGAAATTCAATGTGTTGGCGGTTTTTCTAGGTTGAATTCGGTGTGTTCTGGATGGATTCATCGCCGATTTGCTGTTATTGGGTGCTGAGACTTATCAACGTGGAACATGTTCTGCAACCGGCGCAGAGTTCAGCACTGGCCGCCCTCGTGTGGAAGGCACTCTATGTCGCATCCGAACATGGTTTCTGGGAGACGGTGCTGTTCCTTTGGGATGAGGTGAGTTAGAGAAGAATGAGTGAGTGAGTGAGTGAGTGAGTGAGTGAGTGAGTGAGTGAGTGAGTGAGTGAATGAATGAGTTAGTGAATCTGATAAGGATATTTTTTAGTCGATTAGACACGGACCACTTGCAGGAAATCCAGTCCAACCCGAAATCCGAGTTCTACATCTGTCGAGCGTTCGAAATCGCCAGTGGTCATCGACAGATCAGCGTTGTGTACGCCATTTGGGAATTGGTGGATGAGACGCTGAGGATGAAGATGCTCAAAGGTGCGCCTTATTTGTATTATTATAATTTTTAGAATCAATTTTTCATTTGATGATTATTGTGTGGCTTTTTTCAATGGTTCTTTTCGAGTCTATTAAGATTATATTTCACAGGCATTCTGTCTCACTCAAACGAGCTACTGCAGTTTCTGTGTTACCGTTCGTCGATAGATGGTCGCGATGGTATGTTGAAGATGCTGTTGGAATGCATGTCTTGTTGGTTGTTTTGACTTTTTTATTCGTTTACTCTTGCTTTATTTATTTACTCGCTCACCTAAACATTCTATACTATAGTAAAACGTATTTGAGATTAATAATTGCCATTTGTTTTTTTAGCTTGGCAGCGACTGGAATTATTGAGAAGTGGTGCTCCTTTACGTGTGGTTCGCGATGGCGATCATCTGGAAGTTTTGAGAGAACTAATGCACTGCGCACAGCAGCTTGGTGTGGCTGACGGTCTGATCGTTGATCAGTTATTGCCTGTTGCACGGCTGTCACATGAATCCGATGTGAGTCAGTAGCTAAGAAATTGAGGGTGTATAGTGAGCAAGGGGGATGAGACGACTGATTGCGTGTGTGAATAGAGAGTGAGCAATTTTAATGAGCAAATGTCATGAGCAAAATCACGAGAATCAAAACCAGAGAACTTATTGAAATCTTGCAGATGCTGACGATCCTGCTTGAGTACACCAAATCAGAAGTGGTAAAACAGCAGATTAACGAGGCCCTTCAAGCCAACTTATCAATGAACTTATCGTTGGACTTGGACAGTGATTAATTTTCATTTGCTATTTATTCTCACCAATCTATGCCATAACCCAATTCGATTTTCGGCTTTTCGTATGATTCGATTCGAGAAGTGTTGTGATCAGTGAAATAATTCATGGTCAATGCTTTATCCATTCATTTATGACAAGCGTTTTTTGATACAAAACGATCATCCAATGACCTGTAAATAAATTCTTTGTATAAACGTTTACCGAAGCTGTAATGAATGAAATGAAAAGGAATATTGAACATCTAAATCGGCATAAAAATTAGTTGACTCGCTTAATTTCCGATATGCATAATGAAATTACCAGACTGAAAACATTGAGCAATTTACGTTAGTATGTCAAGGAAATAAACAACCACCGGATGCATTGAGAATCACGATTATACCAGTATGGTTGGTTGGGTAGGCCCTCAATTCACAACAATGGTGAACCACATACGGTGAGGGATAATAGTGTTTGGCATTTTGTCCTGCTCACACCAGGAGACGGAACGCCACTCCAGCCTCAGAGTTGGCTAACCGAACGATGTTCACGATTATCAATGGTAATCGTATGTGTGCGTACCGGGCTATATCGTGTGTGTCTTCACCCGTACGCTGACCGCCACCACCTAACATAGCAGCCAAGAGTCGAACCCGGGACCTGGCGATCCAAAGTCTAACACTCAACCAACTAAGCTAGGCGGCCAGTATAGGCAACTATACCAGTATCATAACGATGGATAAGTCATTAATACAACAGGATACACGACAAATTGTGATGAAAACCAGTGAGATCAATGCATCAATACGTTATCGAAGAATAAAAAGAACATTTAACACAGCAGAAAACGTGAACCAAGTAAGTTAAACCAACGTATCAACTGATACTCTATAAAAGAGAGATAAGTGTAACCAAACATAGGCAAGTTCTCAATAATTGTTAGTTAAAACATAACATGATAATCAAACCCGTTCATCTGCCGTAAAAAACTATAAATGCGGCATTGTTTTGCGTCGTTTAGCGGCTGGTGGTTGGGAATACGATTTTGCCGCTACTGTTGTTGTTGTTTTTGCTGATGATAACAAAGGTGAATGTTGTTGTTGTTGTTCCTGTACCTCAACACCGAACTCATATTTGAGCAAAGCAATAGATGCACGCAGCTGCGACCACGTCGGAACGGGATCTTCGAACTCAGGATCCTCCGCCATCTTGGTAAAGATTTCCATGATCGGCTTCAGGTTGGAGATGTCTGTAAATGATGATAATGCATATTGTTAACGTTAAGTGATTGATGAATGAACGACCAACTTACAAGTTAGAATAAAGAGTGAATAAGTCATTCATTCTTTTTACTTGTATTCTTAGATTCAGACAATAAATGTCATGCCCTCCATATATTAACTGTAAAAATGTGTATACTGCATTTGGATCACCGTTCAATTATCATTAGTTAACGGCTTCACCCTTCACCATGTTCAAGAACTACAATCACTGGCATGCTCACACAACACGGGCACCCAATCTAATACGACATCCGGTGTGAAAAATGACGTACTTCATTCAGGAATCTAACGTCAAAGTTTACCGAAGAAATATCCAAGATGGACCAGTATAAAATGAACGACTGACTGAAGACTAAACACTAACTGGAATAGAGCGGCCATTGTCTCACAACGTTTTCCACGCTTTCCACCATCGATCGCTCCAGGTTGAGATGACGCTGCAATTTGACAAATGATCATTCATTAATATCTCTAATAAGTGAACACGCAAACAATTACCATAAACGCATAATATGTTTTGCTTTTCATGTGATTGCTCACTTACTAAAACTTACTGAATTGGAATGAACTAATATATTTAATTATATATAAACAAACCTTCAGATCAACAGGCAGTCCGACGGCGATGGCTTCAGTCAAGTGGTTCTCAACGGTGGTCATCGCCAGACTCCGATCGGCCGCCACTTTGGCCTATGAATTAATTTGCAGAAAAATAATTTTACAAAACTTTATCTATTGTAATCATTCAAAGAATCACAGAATTTAAGAGAACGATTCAAGAATTCGTTTTTACAGAAAAACGGTAATGTACTGATTGTGATTGATGGCATCGATAACCAACGGGTGTTTGATTGCGTGCCACCACAGCCATGTAGGTAGTCCGTACCGTGTCCGAAAGACGGTCGACCAGTGTCACCAGTTCGCTCGGCAGCTGCACATACTTATTATTGAATCACTCACTCACTCACTCACTCACTCACTCACTCACTCACTCACTCACTCACTCACTCACTCACTCACTCACTCACTCACTCACTCACTCACTCACTCACTCACTCACCCACTCACTCACTCACTCGTTCGCTCGCTCACATAAAACATTTCCCCAAAAAACAGACCCACCTGACTCTGTCCACCATCACCACCACTACTACCAGCAGTCCCATTGCCAAACGCCACAATAGGTTCCACATCGGTCTTTATTCCATGTTGTTCGCAAAACTCACCGATCGTCGTCAGCATCCGTCGGCCACATTTGGCTATCTGGCCGGCCGTCAGGTCCGTTAGACGTTCGATGGCCGTCTGCGGGTGATAAGCAAAAGTCATCAAAAAAATTTCAAGCGGTTAACGTGCTCGTATGGAAACCCTACAGTATCGAGTTCGAAACCCACTCACTAATACGGTGACGGCAACTGGATCATTGTACTGGTATTTCGTGTTTACATTGAACTCTAATTGGACTATATTCTAATAACCAACCAAAGTAGATGGTCGTCTTGTGGCCAACACCGTCAACGCCTTGTTACCACCAATCATGTACGGCGCCAACTCGTGTTCCTCAGCGATCTCATTCCTGACGCGCATCAGTAGTTGGTAGAGCTTGGGTGTCTGCAATTCATGATGTGTTCCAACGACAACAACAACAAACAACAACAACAATAACAACAACAACAACAACAAACAAACAAACAACAACAACAATAACAAACAACAATAACAACAACAAACAGCAACAACAACCTCGTTAACTATTCAACAAACAAACAAACAACAGCAGCAACAAACCAGCTGACTGTCCTCGCCTGGACGAGCAGAAGATGAACTTGTGCTACCAGAACTGGAAGAAGGCCCAATACCGTGAGCAGCACAATCACGCCAACAATGCTGGCGTTCGGCACAAAGGACCGAGCTAAATTGAGAGTTTACCAACGAGTTTACGTTCAACTCGATTGTGCCTTACGTACATTGTCTTGTGTAAAAATTTTTAGATATTGAATTGATTACATGAGCCGAATTGGAATACGTTTGTGCCACTAACACGATGCCAGTGGCTGGTTTGACCACCGGTGTAGATTTACGACCCTCATATGCATACGACGATAGTTGGCTGGCATAACCAATGCTCTGTAATCAATAGCTAACGTTATGCATTTGCGTATACTAATTCCCATTATAAAAAAGTGTGGTCTAGTTTCAATTTCTAAGTATAAAACAAGACAATTTCTGTAAGATGTTTGCGGAACCTGCGATGACACCGGCTGGGGCGCTTGTTTCTGCATCGCACTTTCCGCTTTGTCAAGCGCAACGGATGTGGTGAGACGAAGTGACGGTACGCCAGTAGAGGGGCAATTGCTATAACAACATTTATAATTAAAATTATTTTAAATATTAAGTAAAAGATGTAAAACACCTGATCGTCTTGCTATAATAAACCCAGATGGTGATAAAACGAAGTGTAACTTTATCCATCTTTGGGCCAGGCTGCTCATCACCGTGATCTTGGCAAACTTGTTGCCGCCATGCACCTTCTGCCGCGACAAATACCCGTTGGTTAACAGAACGTTCACTGAAACAATGAAATAATTCTACTTAATATACACCAAAATAAAACAACATTTTTTACAAATAGACAAACATAAAAAACTATAATAAATTTGGTATGACTGAAGAAAAAGACCGTTGCATTCGAAAACCCACCGAATTCGTTCCACCAAATCTCCGTACGTCGACTGCCAATTCCGTAGTTTTTGTGGTTAAGTACATTTGATGGAAAGCCTTTATTCTGCAACAGTAGAATTCGGGTTGTTTATCTCATTACACAAAATAAGTCAAGAACTATAAAGAAGGGTTCACTGACATTACAACATAAAAACATATAATATGGTAACTTTTCAGGTAGTAAACATGCGTTGCCAACCTTTCCGCGCAAAAACGCCACGTACTTGCCAGCGCCCACTTTTTCGCGAAACAGCTGTAACAATAATAGAAAGATACATACAAGTAATCACAGAACCGAAACTTAACATGAACTGATTACACTTTCAAGGGAACGGAACTCTTGATGTTGATATAAATTCCAACCTGCATCGCCTGAAACATCTGTTTGGCTTCGAGTCCGTAATCACGCTTACCATCGCCATCCACCTCGCTGTTTTCCTTACTGGTTGCCCGTTCATTGGGATCGATACCGCGACTAAAAACCGTTAAATAGCGTTCTTCTTTGAATGTAATTAATAGCAATACTTTGACGTGACAACTACCGTACTATGAACCACTGACAACTCAACATCTTTTAAGAGATCATGCATTTAATTGACAAGAACCGAGTTTAGCTTACCAACAAAATGAATGCGTAAAATTTTTCAGATACAAAAATCTTGAGTAAAGCCAGTTGTGACCAAACAGCTGTTTCAAATAAATATTTCTGTGCTGACGCTGACCGATATTAGCAATTTAATTTCCACTAAAGTAGCACAATTATACGGGCGTTCTCCAATTAAATAATATTTTATTACAAATAAATGACTGACCGCATGTTTGCATCGCAATTGTCGCAGCACCAGTTGGACTGGGTGTCACCAGTTGTTTCAGTTGGCAGTTTCTCTCCGAAATGCTGCAGGAGAAACCTGAAACTTGCAGATCTTACCATGCAAAGTGATCGCAACAACAAGTCAGTAATGAGTTGGTATACTAATAATAGTGAAATGAAAAAGTTGTTGATCTTGTGCTGTGTTGGCAACGGACCTGCGTCGGCACTTATCAGTCTGCAGGTAGTCGTGCATGTGCTGCTGCATCTGACGTTTGTGCGCCATCACTCGCTCATCCTTGCATTCCGACGATTCCATTAGTGCTCTGACACAAACACGCTTTCAAAAAAACACTCAGTTTAATCACATAATGTCTATAACAGATCCTGACGCGTTGCTCTGGGGTTCCTATCTTTGCCCGTCAGTTTATTCGACCTCTCTGGTCACTACAAAAACACCATTCTAAACAGTATTAGTGTGCCTTGTTGGCTTCAGTAAATAAAGTGGTCCCATTATTTTGTTAGCTCCCGTCTCACGCAACCTGGCGACGGAAAAGTCCTTCTGAGCAAAGAATGTGATGCATTGACAGGGCAGGCCGTCACGCCCGCCACGCCCGATCTCCTGATAGTACGACTCCAGGTCTTTGGGAGCTGAAATACCTTATATATGTCGCAAAGTAAACCTCTGGCTTAAACTGTAATCAGACCAAAAAATAAAAAAATAAGCACTTAAAATTACAATTCATGTATGCTGGCCTAAATTTCGAGTGAAAATACCGATCCCCTAATTTGTTTCCCAATCACGTAATCGTACATCCAACCTCCATAGTGGATGACCAATCGTACATCGGGTTTATCGATGCCCATACCGTAAGCCACAGTGGCCACGATCAAACTACACTTGTCCGTTATAAAGTCGATATGCGATTTGCGCTTGTAGGTGTCCGACTTTCCAGCGTGGTAGGCACACGCCTGGATGCCCAGATCCTCTGAAGCATAATGTAAATTAACATCACTGAGTAATTTTTTCATCCTTTCTTATTTCTTCAGTAAAATCGTAGTTTTTGATTTACATATAGATGTCACAAGAAAAAGAGTTCACTTTTAACAAAATGTTAATTTCGACACCATTTTCACTGAATACATGTTTCAAACCGCTACATAACCAATCTACCAACCCACCCAAACTAATCTAACTAGCCAGCCAAGCTTCTAACTACGGCTGAATACAGTAATCCTTCTACTAATCTAATGGCACGAAACTGTTTGCTGGTGACTATTTTCGGTTTAGACCAGAGTAATTGACCAACTTCTCAGTGTTTCACACACAGTGTCAACATCCTTTTTGGTCAGGCAGTACACGATGCAGGCACCGCCGAAACTGGGTTGTTCGCCTATAACAAAAACCACATGAACGTCTGAATACTGCTCGATCACACCGTTGTCTTCATAGATCATCTCTTCATTTTAACGATCAAATTAAGAACAACAACAGCAAATAAAAAACACCAACCACATCAACAACAAAAACAGCAACAGCAACATCAACAACACCAACAACAACACAACACACCTTCAGTTTGCTGGATGAGCGGACGGAGATCACCGGTGATGCTGTGTTTAGCACGTACGAACATTTTCAGGTTGGGACTGGAAGGGATTTAGTTACCGTAAAATCAGTGAATCAGAAAACGAAATAGCAACAATTGGGTGTGTGAAAACGAAAAAAAATAGGCTGAATAAGTAAACCGACTGAAAAACGGCACCACTAAAACGGAGAATGAGGTGAAATTTCTTCTTTTCAGCCATTCAAAACAGTGGAAAATTTCCCACAATGTGCAGGCGAATTCAGCCTTTGCACGTCTAGATAAATTCCTCTAGCTTTCGGAAATATCCTGATCAGTCAGCGAACCTAACCGATTAAAAGTGGATTTGGTGACACGACATCGCTGCAGGTGTAGATTCCTCTGGATGTCCTCGATAACGGCCGGTGTTGCCGTCGCCGTCAGTCCGATCCAAGGCACCTAACAACGTGATATTACGTCGTATATGAAAAACTGGTAAACAACCCTTGAATATTACATGCTTTGCTTAGCTGGAGCAGGAGTGAGTGAAATAGTGAGTTGAGCCAGTTGAGGGAGGTGAGTGAGAAAGATGAATGAGTGAGTGGGTGAATGAATGAATGAGTGAGTCAGTGTGCGAAAGAGCGTTAGTGATTGAGTGAGTGAGTGAGTGAGTGAGTGAGTGAGTGAGTGAGTGAGTGAGTGAGGGAGTGAGTGAGTGAGTGAGTGTGGAGACTCCCGAGGGTAGGTCAGGTATCTAGCCCACCCCAGAGGTTGGTTGATTAGCTAAATTTTTGGTGGATACCCCGTTCCCTCCCCCATCCCACAAAAACTCAGTGAATTAAAATAGAAAATGTTCAAAAATGAATGAATACTAAATAACCAACATCAGGTCGTCTAGCAGCCACATCCCGTCGCACATCGCCCACCCTCCGATAGCTCTTGCGAAAGTCGTGGCCCCATTGCGAGATGCAGTGCGCTTCGTCAACCGCCACGCACACCAAATCTAGAAATACGATTTGATTATTTTTCTCTTTTTGATATCCAGAATAAATATTATTAGCTAGAGCTAGTAAATTGTAAATATCTATTGTTGTTTCCATGGATATTTACAATGTGAAAATGGAACTTGCTCACCGTTAATACTGTCGATTAATGAGGGTCCGCCCGGACTGGTTATATACTCGGGCGTGACGTAAATCAACCGACACTTCTGGCTGAAACAAAACAAATCCTAAATTAAACAGATTAACAACGTTATTTCATGATTGAACAACAACATGGCAAAAGGGGAATAAGCCCATGCAATAAAACCATTAATCTTCTCCATCATATAACAAAAAACTAAAGTATAAAATATAATGCGATGCGTTCAGATGAATCACTCATTTATACAAACAGAAACAACCATGAACGAAACGACTAACTTGCGTATTGATTCGTGCACCTCTGCTTTCTTCTGTTGGGATGAGCCGAGAAAAGCGGCATTGATACCCATCGCACTGAAAATGGACAAAAAAATTATGGTGGTCTATGGACGGTACATATAGTACATATACAAAACAATGTGACTTCCACTTTTGTTCCTCGCCCTACACATGTAATGTAGTGTAATATGCATTTAATAAAATTCGCATAATACACATTATATTATTAGGAGATAAATGAACATTTAACTTTATTTTCGAATAAAAATCATATATATCGACCAACTTTAGTTTCTGCACCTGATCCTCCATGAGCGAGATAAGAGGAGAAATCACGATGGCACAACCCTGTCTAAAGATTGCCGGAAACTGATAGCACACACTCTTGCCATAACCTGCATTCATTTTGAAACATGCAAAAGTTTTATATAGCTTGCCGTTGGCATAAAATATATAAACCCCAGTTATCATCACCAATTAAAAAACACAAGTACTGAAATCGATGGACGCAGATTCAGAGCAGTGGAATACCGGCAATATTTTTTGAAACAAATTATATACACTGTAACGTAAAATGTTTGGTGGTTACATTACAAAACCTAGTAAAAGTCAGCTTGATTTAAACAAACATGATTTTTTCATGATAATACTAGATACTACTAATAGCAATACTACTACTACTACTACTAGCATTACTCACCTGTAGCCATCACAACTAGTTGGTCTCGGCCGCCCGTCAGAATACTGTTAACAATCTGCCATTGATTTCTGAAAACACCAACAATATTCATGAAAGATAGCGTGATGTAACTCTTTTTCACTCTGTGACTTCGAGTTCCTTGTTGCCATTATGGTGATAAAACTGAATGAAATCTGGAATCTGAACAGTTGTAATGGAACTCGATAAGTGAGAAGCTTATTTAGCCTGTAGCTGTAACAATTTGATATTTCACTTGCTGGGCTAACTAACAGCTGAAATCACTTCACTCAACTTCCATTTAACTATGTTTCAGTTATGTTACCATATAACTCAGTCTCAGTTTCAGTTACTGCCTGATTGATGAAGTAACTGACCTACTCTATCTCGCGCATTCACTGAAATTTTTTTTGAATAAACAACTACAAAATAACTGACTGGCGAAACGAGGAGTGTCCAAAATACTGTTTCAGACACTTTAGATGTTGCTCCGATGGGCCCTCGATATCATCATTATCATCAACGAATTCGGCCACTTCAGCTGATTGGCTGTCGTTGCACGGTTGATCCACGTTTACCTGAAACATAAATCAAACGGGTTCCACGATTCACAGTTTTAAAATCTAAACCTATTAAAATTATGATCGAAGGACCAAGAAGGTCTGGTGAATCTGCAAGCCTAGCCACCAGGTTTGAATTGAAGGATAGCAACCCGTCGGATGGCTCCCCGGCGGATCTTTCTCCCCTGATCTGATCCAGTTTTATAGAATACTAGCCTCTTGATAGGTAATCGGGATCAGGAATCGGAAACCAACGGACCATAGAACTTCGAATGGAACAACTTAACTTCAATCCCACATATCTATCCATCTTGTCACTAGTCACTCGGCGTCAAACCCGCTTCCCACTGTCCGCAGCCCAAAAGTTAAGTTCACCGTCTGTCTCACGGACATAACCTGAGCCAGCATCTCGTCAGAAATGTCGTCGTCTGCCCAGCTATCATCGTTCATTGTTATGACGAATTCGCACTGTAAAATCTAAAAACCAACAAGCCAGTTTGAAATTAAAAAAAAAAATCCGAGTCAAAAATATAAAATACCACATACCCGCACAAATTTTTTGTAAAACTTTTCTAGTTTGTGAATTTTTAGCATTTATTCATTTATTAGCAACAACTTCCGTAGCTTGATCATTTACGCCATAATGATTCAAGTGATGCGAGCACTCATAAAACCGTTTATTGGTTCTCTCCTGTACATTAAGGCCTCGGGCACGTCCAACTGCCGGCTCTCAAGGAGAGCCCTCGAGGCTCAATTCGAGAGCCCAGTTGGATAGTGTTAAAGTATCTCCTCGAGACCCTTGTCTCGGTCTCAACAGATGAGACTAGTCTCTCGACGGAGTGGAGAGGCAGGAGAGCCCTGCCCATAGTTTAGAATTTCAACTGGGCTCTCGAGGGCTCTCGAGCAGGGAGCCTGTCTATACTTCTTGGGCTCAGCAGCTGAGACTGGTCTCTCGCAGAGAGCCCTAGTTTTCACGCAACACGTGAAAAAACCTCACTCTCAGTCCTAGTTCTATTCAAAGTATTAATTACCGTATTAACTGGCTGACCTCACAACGCCACACTGAAAAAATGAGTCTTTAAAATAACCCTGCTTGTCAGATGGAAAACATATTCGCCAACAGCTGATTAAAACATTTTTTTAAACCGAATAAAAAAATCTAACCTTATGTATTTTACCTTTTTCGCGTCACTGGGCGGCTTATGAACCGATTATTATCAGAGTAAAAATATTTGTACCTTTTTATGTGTAGTTAGTCAACAAGTAACGGCTGTATCGCCATTGGCACTAAAACGAAAATCCGTTTTATCAACCTTTGCCAGCAATGAAACGTGAACCTGCCACTAGCAACGGGATGTCAGTGGTTGTCGTTACCCATTTATTTAACTAGAGGTTTGCCTTAGTTTCTTAGAAAAAAGTACTAACAGTATAACTTGTATCAAAACTTAACAACTAATCAAATGACCGTAGTGGTTGTCGTTACCCCGTTTTTTTGGGCAGAGTGTCCCCTCCGCTCTTTCTGATCCAACCAAATTGGTACTTGTAGGCATCGTGAAACATGAACTGTAGACAGTCAACTGAACAAGCCTCAGTTGTTTGTGGCTGTCGCTGGTTTGTCGCACGTTAGTTGGTTAAACTAGAAAACGATTTTATACCATGTGATAAACAACATTATTTCTTTTCAAACCGCAAATGCTAACGGATAACTTTCTGATTGAGAAACTGTCATACAGACAGACAGACGGAATGAATGACTGACAGGCTGGCTGACTCAATGAAAGACTGACAAACTGACCGACTGAGTATGACTGACTGACTGACTGACTGACTGACTGACTGACTGACTGACTGACTGACTGACTGACTGACTGACTGACTGACTGACTGACTGACTGACTGACTGACTGACTGACTGACTGACTGACTGACTGACTGACTGACTGACTGACTGACTGGCTTACTGACTGACTGTCTGGCTGAATGACTGTCTGACACACACGACTGACTGATTGAATGATTGAATGACTGACGGACTGACTGGCTGATTGATTGGCTGTTGACTGACTGACTGACCCACTGATTGACTGACTGACTGACTAATTGACTGACCTCGCAACGCCACATTGAAGAAATAAGTCAGTTTCTTCAAAATAATCCTGCTGCTATGGCTGATTCATTGTTACCGCGTGTGGCCTTGCCCTGACCTTGCGCGCATGCGAAACATTAGGTCCAATTTTATAGTTGCCTTTTTCCTCTTCAATTTCGAAACTTAACCCATTTAGTTTTCAGAATAAGTTTCACCAATGCATTTTGAAGTTTCTAAACAGGAAAATAAAGTAGTTCATCGCCGCAAAGTTGTTGTAACACTGCTGCCAAAGTTCTCACTAATGTTTCACGTGCGCACATGGACGAAGCAAGGCCACACACGGTAACAATAAACTAGCCATACAACAATCCGTAATAAGTCAACTGTAAAAAAATTGCCTTCTGTAATCAATTTTTTGCGTCATAGGTCGGTCAGCTTATAAGAAGTCCGTCTGTCATTCGGTCAGTCAGTTGGTTCGTCAGTCTGTCAGTCAGTTTTTCAGTCTTTCAATGAAGCCAGCTTGTAGGCCAGTCATTTGTCTCTATAGCGTATTCGCGCCGTCTGTGTAAGCGCGTGCAGCAGAAAAATGTCACTCGTGAAACATTACTTTTCACACGCGCGGATGAGCCAACCCACCAAAGGGAGAAAATTTGTTTTCATAGAAACAGAGTCCGCAGTCTTCAGATCATTTTACACACGCCTGAGTAAATAAATAAACTTTTTTTTAAGAGAAGGAAATTCAACTTGTTCTTTTCCTTTTCATCCGCTAACGGTCACAACTAATGTTTCATGAACGACATTTTACTGCTGCACGCGCTTACACAGACGGCGCGGATACGCTATATGACAGTTTTCAAACAACCAGTAATTCGTTAGCATTCGTGCTTAAAAAAAAGAAATAATGGTATTTATCACATGGGATAACTCATTTTCTAATTTAACCAACTAACGCGCACAAAAAAGCAACAGCCGCAAACAACTGAGACTTTTTCAGTTGACTGTCCACAGTTCATGTTTCACGATGCCGACAAATTAAAATTTGGTAAAAAAAACGAGAGTGGAGAGAAAACTCCACCCAAATAACATGGTAAAGACAACCACAGTGCTCATTTGCTTAGTTTCCAAGTTTTGACTTAAGTTATACTCTTACTATTTAATAAATATTTTTTCAACAAGAAACTAACCCCCATATCACAGAAACTTTTGGCATTGGGTGCCTAACTTGGTGCATCTTTATGCAAAAAACTTGAAGTTCTATAACTCACGATATAATCGGTTAAAAATAAAAAAACTTTTGTTCAGATGAAAGTTCGTTTTTTTCCTCATGATGCAATCCCGAAAAACTCAAAGTAAAAACATTTAATTGGATAGAAAACATGCAATTTATATCGCACTCCGTTTTCGCTCCGAGACCAGGTGCCAAAGGACGATTTTGTCATAAGCAGCAGTGCATAAATTTTTGCCATACCATTTTCAATGCATTATATTGTGTTTGTTGTGAGTTTCTTATTTTTCTCATGTGTAAAAATAGACAATCTCACCTCTGAAAAAAGTTTTCCATTTAAAACCAATTCTCACGTGAGTTATAGAACTTCAAAGTTTTCTTGCATAAAGATGCGCCAATTTAGGCACCCAATGCCAAAAGTTTCTGTGATATGGGGGTAAGATGAATCTCTAGTCAAGTGATGGGGTAACGACAGTCAATGACACCACGTTGCTAATGGCAGGTTCACGTTTCATCGCCGTCATTGGTTTATAACACCGAATTTTTGTTTCAGTGCCAATGGGACTAAAGTCGTTAAAGGGGTGCTTGTTGACTAAATGCACATAAAATAAACTTACCAAACTTTGTTAACCTATATTAATCGATTCCTCATTAACCGTCCAGTTATGGGTAATGGCTAGAATTAATAAGATTCCTTATGTTACTTTGTTATTCAGAATCGTTTTAAATCAGCTGTTTAAGAAACTATTTTCTATCTGGCAAGCAGGATTCTTTACAGGAAGTTCACTGATTTTCTTCGTGTGGGGTTGTAAGGTCAGTCAGTCAGTTGATCAGTCATTCAGTGAGTTAGTCAGTTGATCAGTCAGTCATGTTCGGTTTGTCCTTGTCAACGTACAGCCTATAGCCGGGTCAGTCAGTCAGTCAGTCAGTCAGTCAGTCAGTCATGCAGTATAATAAGTCAAACAATCAGTCAGTTAATGAATCAAAAAAGTCTGTCAGTCCGTCAGGACAGTTACCAATCAGCTGACCGTAAATATAGTTTCCATCTGACAAACAGGAGTGACTGATCTGACTGACCGAATGATTGACTGACTGATTGACTGACTGACTGAACTCACAACCGTGCACTGCAAATATCCGTTGAAGTATTTGATTTCAAAATGTTCAGAATTATGAAAAAATACTTTGAATAAACTTTTTTTATTCACAAAAAAGTTTTACACAAAAATTGTGCGGGTTTCGGGAATTTTTATAAAAAAATTTTTGTCGAACTATAATTTGTCGGATAACGTGAGTGTTTTTCAATGATTATTGCGATTTCTAATACACAAAATAAATGTTTGCTGTGTTTTTTCAGATTTATTTGTTGCTCCGTATCGGCTTATCATCTTCAGCCAAGATGACGGCCACCGAACCACCGCCGATTCACACTAAAACGCTGGTAGCCGTCGCCTTCCAGGTTTGACGATTCAGATTCAGTTATCAGATTTCATTTATCATTGGGGTGGCTTGGCTCGCATATAATCGGTCTTGAATTAACGAATCACAAAATAATCTGATTTCACGAAAACAAAACAGAAAACAAGCAGCATGACCGGAAAGTTCGATAGTTGACAGCGTCTTTTCTTTAGTGATTTCATGTTATAATACGGCTATCGCGACCCGTCGACCCATCGACCCGTCGACCCAGAATTTTGATATTGTTTGTACGGCTTCGGCTTAGTTCCTAGCACCGACTTAAGTTTACAAAAGTTATTCTGGAGCACTATACTAACAGTTTGGCAGGTGTGAGCATCAAAATTAGGTTTCTGTGTAGGCTTAGGCTTAGGCTTAGGTTTTTGTATGGGCTCGGGCGCGTAGCGCTTGAGCCTATCGCAAAAACCTAAGCTTAAGCCTAAGCCTACACAGAAACCTAATTTTGATGCTCATGCCTAGCCTTCTAAACCTATCCAGCTATGTAGGCAGCCTAAAAACCTCCAAATGGCCGGTCGACCGATCTCGGTCGACGGGTCGACCGGTCGACGGGTCGCGATTACCGTTATAATACAACTTCTGGTGACACTATTTATTATGTTGAACACCTCCGCTCCGTGGTGCATGTAAATTAATAGATTATCAAAATTAAATCTCCGTCACCGCGAGCTGTACCATGGGTTCCATAGAAAAAAGCTTTCCTATAGCTGGGAAAGTGAATCGCTCAGCCGCTCAGTTAGAAGTGCTCAACGAAAGAGTTAACTTAACGGAGTGAAGTTTTGTCTAAATTTAACAAATGGTTACTTTTGTTGTTTCAGGTGTTCTTCGTCTCACTGCTGATTAGCTACTTTGACATTCATGTACAAGACACAATCACTGGCACGATCCGACTTGGCTTCGAAAAGGTGGGTCTCTTCAACAAAAATAGTTTCCTAATTAGTGTTGGATTTTTTTCAGAATTATGTGCATCTATGAAAAAGGGAATGCAATTCTTGTCAACCGTTCACCTACTTACTCAGCCAAATTAGCAAATTAAATTACAGGTCGGTTTGTTGTCGCCACTCAAAGGTGACACTCGCAAGGGACAGCGCCACTATTCACACAAAGACAAACAGTTTGATGACGTGATCGCTGGTTTGACTATATTCACGCCGTATGAACTGTCTAGGTTGGTTGGCTGTGGCTCCTATTCAAACGCAGCATCATTAAAGTTCACTGTTGACTGTATGAAACAGTGCAGTTGTGTCAGAATAATTCGTAGAAAATTTTCTGTTTAAAAATTTTTACCCCAGCTAACCTATCAAGGTGACCTTGTAAAAAATCTACCAAAATTCACACATACTTGTGTGTCTTGTGCGGCCCAAATACAGGACAACTCCGGGCAGCATGTGTAACAAATGTGTCATTTCAATGAGAAACTTATCCAAATGTGTTGACTGTTGAAGCATGAATTTTGAGAACTTTCTGATCTGAGCACGACTTATTGTCGTTAGCCCATGCCATTGTTTCATTTTGTTCAATTTGAATGTTTGTAATTTCACCGCTTAACAAATGGAGCACCGCTTGAACCGCGTACCGAACCTTGTATACCGTACATAAACCCTTATCATCGTTATTCATATGAATATTTTTCAGGCACGATAGGTATGTCATCAGGTCCCAAGTACCCCATACGCTGAAATTCGTCATGTTGCTTCTTGTGTTTTCACTGTTGCTCGCTCATTCATTTTATCAAACTCAATCTCATTACATTTTTTATATGACTTCTCTTGGTCAACAAATGCTTTCAGCAGTGCGTGTAAAGTTTTGTGTGTTGGACGTTGATTGTGTGTGAAAGCTTCTCATTTTTATTTTAGTGTACTTCTTTTCAGACTCACTCAGGTCAGGGATATTACCTACAATCTTAAATGGTTTCGATTGAAGTTTCTGACAAAAGTCCTCCTTTCTTTCTTCTGCTTATTTAACAGTTGAAGAGTTTTCAGATTGTTGTTTTTGCTAACCACAATCGGTATCACTCGATACTTCTCTCATATGTATATATTCAGTCAGCCGATCTGACTATCGTGTTCACTATATAAAAATACTGAATGCTTGTGTGAATGCTTTCTTTCCCGAAAGCTATATTAATGTATAAAAATTTTCAGATGTGCTGGTCAGAAGGGTTCGAAGGGCATCTACCTTGGTCTTCTCGGCAAGGTCTATGATGTGAGCAAGGGAGAAAAACACTACGGTCCTGGTGGTTCATATCATCATTTTGCTGGTTGGTTTTCGAGGAATTTAATTAAGTGTGCTGTCTGTAAACTTTGTAAACTGCATTCTATAGATTACGAATCAGTTGTGTTTTAACTATATTGATCGGTGTAATAATTGCTTTTCGTATTTAATTTTCATGTTTTGATTAGGCAAAGATGCAACCCGAGCCTTCGTAACGGGTGACTTCACCGACAAAGGACTGACCGATGACGCCAGGGGTCTGTCACCTGAAGAGTACCTGGGCATTGAAGAATGGAGCACATTTTATGCCAAGGACTACGATTTGATTGGTTGGTAAATTTTTTTCTGAAGTTCAAAGGTATAGACCGCATGATTATGGCATGATTGTTGCTCATAAAATGAAATTTTATTTTGTTAGTTTTACATAAAGATAGTTCTAATCTGATGCCTGGCAGATGATCCAACTCTCACCATTTGTTTCAAAAAGGCTGTAACTTTCAGAGAGCTTGAATGGAAATTATGTATGTAGATGCATTTGACGCGTTGTACCTTTTAAATTGTTGATTTTGGTTACAAATATACACTGATGTAGAAACAGCAATTGATGAGCTTCACAATGAAATAAATAACATAAACAACTGTATTATAGGTTATGTGAAGGGCACCTATTACGACGCATCAGGTCGACCCACGCAAAAGCTGAAAGATGTCCGGGATGCGATCATCGCCGCCCGTGCCTGGCGCCAGGAACAACAGGACGAAAATGCCAGGTTCCCAGGATGTAATAGCGAGTGGGCCGAGGGCAAAGGCGGACGTGTTTGGTGCACTAATAAAAGGTTATTTTATCTCACATATATGATGTGATTATGATGATTTGTAAACTGGGTTCATTAGATATATTTTTGAATTCTATCTCAAACCACCTGGGAAGAATCATTCTGCTACTTCACCCGATGCATTCATTTTCGACGAAGATCTGACACAGTTTATGTTTTGTGTTTTAAAACACGTTCTCCAGTGGTTTTTACCTGATATTTCCGATGTCTCATGATGAGTTTTTCTGCTAAGATTGGGTGTTATTTGCAGCGGCGGCATCGTTCGTGATTGGGTCGGTGTGCCCCGAAGGCTGTTCATGCCCGGATCGACTGGATACAGGTTGCTCTTATGATTGAATGAAAAAAATGTATTTATAAAATGGTTATTCATTTTGCATAATAACTATTTTTGAATGATTTTATAATTCATTCCAGTTGTCTTCTTATAAGGGTCTGAACCTTCATCCATGTGTTAAGTTTGCTACGCAATAAATTGTTCCTTTAATCTATACAGTGTGTCATTTGAATGAGGCGCTTAGAACCTTCCCAGTCAAACTCGAGTCAATTTCCAAATAAATTGAAAAAATGTAACAGATTTAAATGTTTTTTGAACAAATAAAAAACTCATTTTCAGGTGCGCGTGTGTGAATGGTGGAGCTCGCGGTGCCAAGGACGAGTTCGACGGGGGTGACTTGGGTGATCCCAAGATCAAGATGTACAAGGGATGTAACCCGAAGGCGACTTCGTGCAAAATCCCTGATAACGACGACGACGATGATGATGAATAAATTATATTAAGTTTTGTCTCCCCATGATCCGTTTTTATCTGCTTCTAACTGTGGTATCTTTTAGAAAAATGATATGTTCAGAAGGTATCTTGTTTGTTGTCGTACCGAGCCCGAGCATAATGAATGGATCATCTTTTTATGCAGACATCACATCATTTATTATTATAAACCTTACCTTCATATACTTGGTTCAGTTGTATTGTATGTGCACTGGTTTCCCACTACCTGCCTATATGTATTCTACATTCTTTTTATTTATTTAAAACCTGCATACTTCGGTGTATCCTTTATTGCATAATCACAGAGTTTCTACCCAACCGCTCATCATTGCGACACGACTATCAATTTGGCTTTGACTAATGAATGATTGGTAGCTGACTTTATTTCTATCGTGCTATTTTTTTACATCCTGATCCTGCTAATTTAATTGAGATGACAATTTTATAGTGAAGCATGTTATACCTTCGAAATGCTCTGAATTGATCAACGACCAAAATATGTGTACATTATGTGTGTCTTATCCCGTGCTATTTATTTCACACTCTTTTACACCAAATCATCAAAATATTTATTGTTATTAAAATTATTTATTATACTTATTTTGGCCCTTTGCTTATGTTGAATAGGATCAAAATCAACTACTTATGATAATTGATATTCATCATTCTCTCTGGCAGCTGTTCGTGCATATTATAACGTTTGTTTTATTTGTAAAGTCCGGTATCAAGTTTTTGAATCTGCCTTGACAATAATACACAAATGCTCCTTCTAGTCCGTTTGTTTTCGCTATTGTAAGTAATAATTTTTCATTTTGGGTTGCAAATATTCATATATTCTTGTTTTGCTATATTTCAAAATTCACACAATTTCCCTGTATGACACCATGCATTCGCTAATGAAATTTCTATCCCAGTCTGGCAAATCATTTTATTATTGAATTCATTGGTCGTTTTAAAAAACGGCTTGGTCATCAATAGATGGTCAAATATTTGTTTCCTGTTGTTCTGTTATTTACTATGTGTGTAGACGTAGAGTGATAAAACGAAGGCATTCTGACACTTGAATGGCTTAGTAAAGTTGAATGTCCTTTCAATAAATACCATTTTCTTATTATGGTAGAGATGATTTTAGTTGTTTTCAGAGATAGTTTATATATCTTATCGATTGATACAAAATGCAAATATCTCCAAAAGCTAGTAAAATTAAACCTGAAATATTTCTGCGACAAATTAAATTTAGTTTTTACATGGTGACTTTTCAGGCGAGCATGCTTCCGTCATGCTTTGGGCCAGTCAGGCGATCACTGCCTGCCATTACGGCCGGTATGATCGGTACGTACAACCAGCACCAGCAACAAGTCAGATTCGCTTACAGTTGGTCTTTCCTTTTTTCAGACGATTTCCAGTTTGATGTTCAAATTTTATAAAACTTTATATTCTCAATCTGTTCGTCTTAAAAATTGCACTATTTGTATTGTCACGGACATATTTACGAAAGTTACCAATGTCTCCTCAGTTTGCTTTGCTGTCGGGTATCAAATAATGTTTGTAATTGGCAGCGAAGGAATCGGGTTTTCACGCACAATATTTCGGTATTATTTTTTGTCAATGGATCGGAATTCACCTCGTTTTGGTTAATGAATTTTAAATTATCCGTCATCAAATCAAATGAATTGTGTTTACAGCATACGTCAAGGAGGTCAAAGATGAGCCGAAGACTGCCATGGAGGTGACGAAACACTTTTTCGACTGGATGTTTGTCATTGAAATGTTGCGAGGTTTGTGAACGAATAAATTCAAGATGAATTTTTTTTATCAAAATATTCTTTATGTTTTCTTATTGCTGATTATTACGATCCAATCAAAATACTCATCAGGTTTGACGATCGTATCGGGCAATATCTTCCGCGAGCCCGTCACCATCAATTATCCGTTCGAGAAGGGACCACTGAGTCCACGTTTCCGCGGCGAGCACGCACTGCGCCGATACCCGAATGGCGAGGAACGATGCATCGCCTGCAAGTTGTGCGAGGCCATCTGCCCCGCTCAGGTTCGTTCATCAATGTTGTTAATAAAATTGATAACTCAGATGTCATTGTGTTAACTCGCAGGGGTGGGCCGGGTTTTTTCGCGTTTGTTTTGGGGAGGGGGGTTGGGGGTAGCTGACAGAAAAACCCATCCTACCCGCCAAGTCCGAAAAGGGGGGGGGGTAAAAAATTTCAAAAAAGATTGTTTTTTGCTTGTTTTTGCTAAAAATATCTCTTGTTATAAGGTATAAACATCACATGAACCGGGGTTTTCAGGTCATAACCAAGAAAATTGACCCAGAAAACTTATTTGTTCAAAAAATTCTCACAATCAAAACTTTTTGAAAAATGAGCCTCAAAATCGAGGTTTTGAGTCTCAAAACCGGGTTTTGAGGCCGAGGTTTTCTCAATAATTTCGAGTCGGAGGGGGGACCCCTGTTGACTCGCACATATTCGGTCTTACAAATTACGAATACAAATTAAACTGAAATAATGTGATTGAGTGTGATGTGAATTAGTTTTAACACTTGGATATTCATTAATGTGTAACAACTTCTAGGGACTGAATTCATTTGTGTTAATGATGTAAATAACATCTAATCAAAAAACGTTGTGCTTTTGTTTTGACTTTCCTCGTATACCATTTCACAATATAATTATTCTATCACTACACCACAGGCAATCACGATCGAAGCGGAGACGCGTCCGGACGGCAGCCGCCGCACCACCCGCTACGACATCGACATGACCAAGTGCATATTCTGCGGTCTGTGTCAGGAGGCGTGTCCGGTTGATGCCATCGTTGAGGTTGCATAATTCACAATCGTTATAATGAGTTTACCAAAAAAATGTAATTCTTTCATCTACAACTGTTTTTGGAAACAATTGGCAATTATACAGGGTGTCCCAGCGAGGGGTTCACGATTTGTTTTTTGAATAACTTTTGTGTACGTCGATCATTATTGTTAAAATTTGACACTGCAATTACCAATACTTCGGCAATTTTTTTGCTTTTTAAAATTTACAAATTCATTCAGTACAGCTCGTGTTACAGTCGATTGAAAAAAATCTCTATTTTTGAACGAAATTGCATTAGATTTTCATTTGGAAACGTACTCAAAACTAATTTAATGGTGATTATACGACAAGTTTATACACAAATTGAGCAAGAAACAATGTAAATAGATTAAATTGTCATTATTATTTCACTTCTTATTCCGAATTTTTTGTAAATCAACTCAACCGGTGCACGCGCCCAAAGACAGCGTTTGGTGTGCCATTTTGTCCGTCGGTTAGATCGGGCCTTTTTTTGACGGAAATGTAACCAGTGACAAGTGTTAACACATGCTCAATAATTTTTTGCTACATACCACAACTCGAAGATATTGAGGAAGTCGTAAATGGAACGGTGGTCATGCAAGCTGACGGAGCGCCACCTCACTGAGCACATTCTGTGCGCGAACAATCACTTCACTGAATGAATCGGACGCGGAGGAACCACGGATTGGCCAGTGCGATTCCCCGATTTGGTTACTTCTGATTACTGGTTTTGAGGATATATGAAGGAACTTGTTTCTTCCATCAACACCAACACAGTTGAAGAATTAAAGACATCATCTCAATGGTAATCGCCAACATTGCTGCCGGAACGCGATTGCAAGCATTACTCGCTTTTGTAACCCGTATCGATATTGTATTGAAAAATCTGGTGGTCATAACGAATAAAACGCATCTTTTACATTGTTTCTTGCACAATTTGTGTATAAACTTGTCGCATAATCATCATTAAATCAGTTTTGAGTATGTTTCCAGATGACATTCTGATGAAATTTCGTTCAAAAAATTGAGTTATTTTTTTATCGACTGTAACACGAACTGTACTGAATGAATTTGTAAATTTAAAAAAGCAAAAAAATTGCCAAAGTATTGGTAATTACAATTTCAAATTTTAAAAATAATGATCGACTTACACAAAAGTTATTCAAAAAACATATCGTGAACCCCTCGCTGGGACACCCTGTACGTTCAAGTTTATTGAACATTCTGATTTTCAAGTTTGAAGATTATAGAGAGAATCGTGTATTACTTAAGGATCACCACGCTTGACTGTCAAACATGACGTTTCTGATCTCAGGGTCCCAACTTTGAGTACTCAACGGAGACGCGCGAGGAATTGCTTTACAACAAGGAGAAGCTGCTGACCAATGGCGATCGCTGGGAGCCATCGATTGGCAAGAACATTGAAGCTGACTATTTGTATAGATAAATGCACCATCATTCAGTCATACCATCGTGAATTTGTGAGATTCCTGATGGATTCGCATATTACCACGGCTTCAATTGAACTTTTAACATTTCAAGTTTTGAAAAAACTAGCGGAATCGGTCAAATCTGAAACTAGGAAAGGATCCTAGACATATTCATTAAAATGAACTCTCACGGCGTTTGGTGGTAGTACGGGCGGATACCACGGATTTTTTTTTCACATCTCGATAAATTATTGTAGTGTTGTAGGATATTACGAATATTTCCCTTTTAATAGCTTACTGTATTTTACCTTCTTGATGAGTGATACCATCCTAGTTCGTATTAAATTCTCTAAATTGCATTCTTAGCTTTTTACTGGGTAAAAAGTGATGGGATTGTTTACGTAACCCATTGTTTGGCTCAAGCTTTTTTGTAAAGTAAACCTGTTTAGTTGATGACTAAGCACCATATTATCTAATTAACATATATTTGTTATTAATTAGCTTATTATAAATGTGTTTATGTATAAATGTTAACTGTATACGGAAGATAGGATAAACATTGATGTCTGACAGGTGATGTTGGTACGATTACGTATGTAGACGCAACACAAACAAGTCAATTTAAAACATGGTGTTAACAAACAAACTTTAGTTTGATTATTTTCATCGTTTCATCATGAGTAATATAATCGAATTACGGTTCAGTGAAACTTTAGCAATAAGAAGAAATCATTGTTTGTGACTGAGTGTGTAGGAGAGAAATGGTATGAGGCCGTAACACTTGAATTCTCATAACCAAGGAGTAAAGCAAAGACAGGTTGATTCCATTGTTGATAATCGAACATTTCCTAGTTATTATCGAAGTGAAATTTTTTTAAGCAGCCAAGTCTTTATTTTGAACCAGAAGATCATTTAGTTCAGTTCACACTCTACTCTTTACCTAAGTATTTTCTCTCCAGTATACTGAAAAGACCCAGAAATATCGTCCCTATCGTCATTATATAGACAATGTATTTCGTTTAATCGTTTTTTAAGTCCCGCTACATTTTCAAATCACTAATT
>OZ038442.1:13781389-13787409 GCA_964036265.1 Daptonema setosum | reverse complement strand
ACCGAATAGTTCGCTACCCAACCGGCTTATGTGTGCCACGTGAGTGAGCCAGCCAGGCAGGCAATAAACCATGCCACATCGAGCACGCCTTTGCGCATACAAAAAAACTACTGCTGTTTTTGTTGTTGTTGTTGTTGTCGTTGTTGTTGTTGTTGTTGTTGTTGTTGTTGTTGTTGTTGTTGTTGTTGTTGTTGTTGTTGTTGTTGTTGTTGTTGTTGTTGTTGTTGTTGTTGTTGTTGTTGTTGTTGTTGTTGTTGTTGTTGTTGTTGTTGTTGTTTACTTAACTATTGATTGAACATTGGTAGCTGTTTCAAATGGTTTCAATGACTTGATCAAACTATTTCGATAATCCAGTTAATATTAAATAATTTATTTACATTTTCTAATAAAAAGGTATAAAACCTGGCATCAATATGAAGTAAGTAACATCAACAACTCAGTTGTTTACTAACTAGCTCAGTCATTATTTCAACCCGCCCGTATCATACTGATGTGTATCCGGAACCTGTATCATATTGATGGTTGTGTGTGCACGCACTTGTATGTTCATCCATTCCGTGTTATGTAGCTTTTTATTATTCATTCGGGTAAAGTTGCATTTGGCTCTACCAGAAACATTCCCAACTTTGTGGCAACCCAGAGCTAATTCTTTATGATATACAGTGGCGCATAATCAATCTAATAGGGTATGTACGTCATGTCATACCCATTCAACCCATTCAATTCACGTTTCATCAGGTCTGACGTTCTTTACAAATTTGAAACCCCATGGTCACTTATCAAGTTGCTTTCCATATTAAAACATGAAATCTGTAGTTTTTCCTTTCAATTAAGTTTGAAGACCCATAACAACATACGGGCATCTTTTATAACATCTAATATAAAAAACAGGCTGTCATATGCGGGCAGCGCTGAATCTAATAAATTCCGACTGGCTCGACGGCCGGACTGACTGACTGACTGGCTGTTTCTGACAGCGTTGCCTGACTTTCAAGGTTGCCTGGCCGATGTTTGTATCCAGCACACTTGTACATATTTTACGTGCACAACGCAAAACAAATTTATTCCGATATATTGGATTGCATACGGATGCAGTCTGTTTTGCTAAATCACGGAATTCGTAATATTCTAGAAGAACTTCAGCACTAATCTTTTACTGTACAGCGGAAAATTGAACGATACTTGATCCTTTTGTAAAAATCATGCCTGGCATGTACGAGTTGAATCGATAAAGTTCGCCTGTTCTTAAGAATTAGTTTTTTGTAAACCGTCGAAGCTCGCTAAACAAGTTTATTTGTGTACATCAAAATAGTTTCGCAACAGTAAATTATTCAGAGAACTTTTCTGTAAATAAACACCAATAGTCTTGTCATGTCAGACATGCGTTTTGCTTTCTAAATACATCGATATTTATTTACGTATGTATTAATGTGAATTATAATACTGCGCTTGCGCAAATAGAAATTCGATGCCACCCAAATTTACGTCTGTTTTTTTTTCAAAATTATAAAATCTGACTACTTTACCTTTCTATAAAATATTTTTTGAAATTCCCAATAATAGAAATGAAAAAATTCCAAATAAGTGCCCAGCTTTACGGCGTCTATGAAACATTCTAACGTGCAAACTTTGTGTGCTGATGCTATAATAAATATTAGATGATGGGCCATAACGTTCCCATAGCACTCGAGTCAGAGCTTTATATATAATACAAACGACGTCATTTAGTAACGTCAGTTGCACGTCTTCAGACAACTAAAGACGTGTTTCATATAAACAAATTCACGTGCAATGGTATTCAGTTACTGGCATATTCACGTTGCATTGGAGAGTTTTCTTGGTAGTCAATCTGGCAGTATTTCATTATAAAATCAGACAGTCAATTCTACTTCACATTAAAAGTCAAGTTTATATAGTCCGAAAGCCAGCGGTTTATGCAAAATAATGATTTATTAAATGTTCCTACTAAAAAGCACAAAACAGCATCAGTCAATTAATGAATTATGTCATTAAATGAAATTGTTGTGTCGGTTTACGGCCACACATCGTTCATAGTTTTCTCTCGTTGTGTCATCTAATACGCGTTTGCTATGCTTTTGTTTAATTTCAGCGCGAAATCCAGTATTTATTACGCAATCTTTGAAACGGTTTGCCGCTACGTTTAACGCTTGAATGATGAAGTTCCAAGTTTCACAATTTTTGGTCATAGATGTCTCAAACTATGTAGTTAACTTGTTCGTCACAACTGTTTGAAACAAGTTAACTTGTTTGTCATATTTGTTTGGAACAAGTTAACTTGTTTGTCATAACTGTTTGAAACAAGTTAACTTGTTTGTCATAACTGTTTGAAACAAGTTAACTTGTTTGTCATAACTGTTTGAAACAAGTTAACTTGTTTGTCATATTTGTTTGGAACAAGTTAACTTGTTTGTCATAACTGTTTGAAACAAGTTAACTTGTTTGTTCACTCAATCAATTTCATTTCTCTCCACTCTTGTTATCAGCCATCTAACATTTTCTCGGCGTTAGGACATGTTTTATCAGTTTCCCAGGTGGAATATCAGAACGAACTATATTTCAAGAGAAATTTTTATGCGTCACAATCGGAGAAATAAGTAAGAATTATAGCTTGTCAATACTCCAGGGCTGGAAGTCCCACACATTAATAAAATAGGTTGAATAGGCTAAATAGCTTGGATAATCGCCTCTTTTATATTCCTTCGTTGTTGTTGTTGTTGTTGTTGTTGTTGTTGTTGTTGTTGTTGTTGTTGTTGTTGTTGTTGTTGTTGTTGTTGTTGTTGTTGTTGTTGTTGTTGTTGTTGTTGTTGTTGTTGTTGTTGTTGTTGTTGTTGTTGTTGTTGTTGTTGTTGTTGTTGTTGTTGTTGTTGTTGTTGTTGTTGTTGTTGTTGTTGTTGTTGTTGTTGTTGTTGTTGTTGTTGTTGTTGTTGTTGTTGTTGTTGTTGTTGTTGTTGTTGTTGTTGTTGTTGTTGTTGTTGTTGTTGTTGTTTTTGTTGTTGTTGTTGTTGTTGTTTTTGGTGTTGTTGTTGCGGCGGTTGTTGATATTTATGTACATAAATGCTGAATCATATTCTGAACCTTTTCATCCTACTGCAAACATAGTGCTGCAAAACAGTGCTACATAGTAGCTGATTGATTGTTAATTATCAATTAAGCCAGATATTTCTGTTTGCAGCTAGCCAACGCGATGCTTTTAATACAATTATGAATTACTACATGTATCATATTTACAGTTGTGCGATTTTAACACCAAACAAATTTAGGTGCTAGGGTTTTAATAAACTTCTAGGTATAACGTCAATTAATGAATATTAAATTCCACCCCCCCCCCCCCCCCTCACTACCCGTATCGTGGGCAAAGGGCATCAGTATAAATATTTGTAGGTGCTGATAAGATCAGTAGCCGAACAAAACTTGCGTACACCGTTATATTCTATTATACATCACAACACATTATTGGCGCCTATCAGAAGTTTGGTTTTGAATATATAATAATGTTTCTGCAACTCTTTCAATGCATGCACACCACCTTCTATCTTAGTTTTGATCCATGAAACTTATGTATTTTTTCAAACCAAACTTCCGAGGCATCTAAAAAAATTCAAACTTTTTTATTTTTCAAGTATGTTGAAGGTGGTTTGTTTGGACAAACATACAGTAAATACTTATAATTGAAATAACTCGTTGTAACCGGTTGTCTAATTAGAAAACAGATGTTTATTACCTTGAGCGTCTTTTGTCTTTTCCACCGTAGCCGTCATTACAGTATTTACTGCATATTTTGTTATGCCTGATTAACTGCATTTGAGCAACATCAGAATATGTAAAAAGATAATGAGCCATATATTTTTTCAAGACAAGCCATCGTACTTAAAAATTTATTTTTGTTTTGTTTTCAACCTGATAAGTAACAATTGGCTTATAAATAACCTGTACCCCTCCCGTTGTTCTGACGTTCCTCTCCTGCCCTATTTGGACAATTACTAACCAACGGCACTGTAACTTCACAATTTACAAACTCAAACTTTTTATCATTTTCATTTTCAAAATTGTGTGTTTTCAACACACAATACCCGTTTTTCTATTGCCCGTTTTCTGAAATGTCGGCCAGCCGACAAAATGGCTTGAAGTACTTTCGAACACTGACAGACTCTGACTGACTGGGTGGTTGTTGTGGGAGTGGGAAGGCCAGTTGACTGTTGGTTCGGCACATAACGCTTAAATGTCCTACTATCCATCTCATTTGAAATGGACCAAACGATTTGAAGCCTAAATCGTGAATTCAATTTCTCTTCACTTCACCCACTTGAAACGTGAACAATATTGGGGTTATAAATTTTGTATAAAACTCTGGTTTGTCATTTATGTATGTAAGTGTTAAGAAAAAATCTACAGTTAAGTTACGTAAAATGTGGTGGACAAAACTCTTTTGTATAACCTTCAGAATGTACTCTAAACCTAAGCCCAAGACGTGAGTCCTCGACGCGAACTCAATCAATCCCATTGCAGCTGAACAACTTCACTTTCGTACTTGAAGCGAACAGACAACCGAATGGGAGGGGTTATATACGAGGGGTTGTTTGTTAGTACGATGGGGTACATGCTGTCATGATGGCTTATACGTTCCACCTTTAGTATCTCACTGAAACAACCTGAACATAAATTCAAAATTCAGGATCAAATCATTGACTCGACATGAAACCGAACCAAATTCATTGGAACAAGTTCGTTTTCAATACTTCAAGCAACTGAGCAGCGTGGAAAGGGGGTGTACAAAAAGGGGGTATTTGTTCGTATTGGCCGGGTCGGGAGGGGGAGGGGGAATATTGGTCGTATATTACGTCGGTCGAACTGGCCAGGCTGGCTGGCTGGCTCCACTAACATTTTACCATTTTACTAGCCGACTGGCTCTTTCTGACGGCAGGCTATATCTCAAGTGAACATTCGCTGTATAATCCTGTTTTTTTTCGAGTTTTAAAGAATGCAAAACTGTGTGCAGGTTTATGTAATTAGTGAGTTTTGAACGTGTATGAACCATACAATTCAACATATCCATAGTTTTCGCCAAACGCTCTACCAGGATTTTACCATTTTACAAGCCGACTGGCTTTTTCTGATGGCAGCTTATATCTCAAGTGAACATTCGCTGTATATTCCTGTTTTTTTCCTACTCTTTTCTAGTTTTGAATTGAAAAAAACTAGATGTAGGTTTATGTAGTTAGTGAGTTTCGAAGGTGTATGAACCTTATAATTTTACATAATCCATAGTTTTTGCCAAACGCTCCACTAGGAATTTACCATTTTACAAGCCGACTGACTCTCCGGACGACAGGCCATATCTCAAGTGAACATTCGTTATATAGTCCTGTACTTTTCACTCCTTTCCAGTTATTTGTAAAAGATCTAATTATAGGGTCATTTAACTAGTAAACTATTCCACATCTCAAGTGAACATTCAATATATATATATTACAGTATTTTCTACTATTAAAAAATTAAATAAAAACTATTGGCAGGTTATGTAATCAGTGAGTTTCGAATAAGAATGAACCATCTACTTTAGCATATCTCGATTTCCGCCAAACATAATTATATATTACGAAACCTACGTCAGTATAAATCTGTATGCACTGAATGTGTGCACAGAGTCTGTATTGTCGTTTTTTGTGAGCAAGTTCGTGAAACCAGTTTAAAAATCACTTTTCAACCAACCTGGTTATACAGTCTTCTTATACAGTTTTGTATTCTGACTTGTAGCATACTGTTTTCCCATGATACCTTTTTGACTACTCAACTTATGTGGTAATTATAAATCCATTTATTTATAATTCATGATTCGGTCTGGTGCATCGGACATCAATCAAAATAGATCACTAATTAATACGGTTACGTTAAATGTTTGGAGTGTTTTTCAGTATGATTCAAGAACATTCAGACAGACAGACAGACAGACAGACAGACAGACAGACAGACAGACAGACAGACAGACAGACAGACAGACA
>OZ038442.1:13383889-13778889 GCA_964036265.1 Daptonema setosum | reverse complement strand
CCGCCGCCGTGCCGCTGTGCAGTACAGTGTAGTGTAGTAAATTCGTCAAATATCCTCCAGCCATCATACATACATACGTATGTACATATGTACACATGTACGTACTTACATACCTATACATACGCATGTATCCTACATTCATACATACTGTCCGAACATCAATGTCTACAATGTTTTAGTCAGTCACTTTATATTTAGTTCCATAGCTGCACGCACGCACAGCTTATTAATCATTTATTTTTTTATCACAATGTATCCTATTCTAACATTTTGCTCGGAGCGGAATCGTTTTGCGACGGTCTGATTTGAATGATGTAAATTATACATGAATGTAAAGTACTTGGATGAAAAATGTATACTGTATTATATCATTTCATATGGTCATGGACTTTCGTAATTCTCATTATAAGATAATATTACCATGTGTCAGATCAGTTTTTTCGGTTCAGTCAGTCAGACAGTAATAACCTAGAATACATGACCAGAATACATGGAACGTGTCTGTTTATCCCATTTTTATATAGCAAGCAAAAATATATTATTTGTATGTAATAATACGTTGATGTTTATTGAAATGGTGAAATATAATACATGGCAACACAATGCAATGTCAATATAATACCCAGTACAATATTATGTAATTCACTTTATTACGTTACGGCCGTGTGTTCGCAACGCGTTTCCGGTTGGCCGGTTCGAATATTCAAGTAGTTTAAGTGTTATAAATAGAGAATCACATGGACTGATTGCTTTGGAAGTTTGATTACCGATTTTAATTAAAGGACATGAAAGAAAATTCGCCAAGCTTGTTCAAAATGTCAAACTGTTTTTTATATGAAACACGTGAAAAGCCTCAGCTTTGAAAACTTGCCAAGCAACATCGGCAGGTGTCGGAAACGGATTTTCCAGGAAGTGTCGGTAGGAAAAATGCATGTTTACAAGTGAAAAAACTTGCAATATGTTGACATTCGTTGTGATTCACGTGTGTATTCATAAACAACCATCGCTATATATAGTTTTTTTATGTTGACTCTACATGTAAAAATGTTCAGTGAAAATAACAGTTGCAACAAGGTTTTGCAAGCAGCATAGTAATCGGGTTAATGTGTGAGCAGCCATGCCAACAGCTGTCTGACTCAGGTGGCAGGGACGGGCCGTTGCAAGTTGTTCCCAATTATTAGATCCGACTATTGTCTTTACATTTATCTAGATTCTATTGTCTTTATCATTTAACGGCCTTCAGATTTAGCCACATTCTGTTCTAAAGTTTCTGTTTTTATACAATAGTTCTAAAAATAGACGATTCTCTATTGCAGAGGCGGTATGGTCTGTTCAATTGATGGAGTTGGTGGTTCTCGTACAAGTTTGATTGCGACTGAATAGGAACTACGGTATGTACATATGTAGGTAGATGCATGCATCGGTGCTATGTCACCCTTGGCATTTGTAAAAAAAGGTAAAATAAGAGCACGTATTCCAGATTTTTCCACTGAAATATGTAGTTATACCAAAATCTACAAGTACTTTAAATCCCGCCGTGTTTGACAGTTATCAAAAACTAGAAAGATAAAACTTGGTTTTGAAAAAAAAACCACAACAACCGGATGTTTGTGTGGCATGGTACGGTTCGCTATGATGCACGAAATGAAGTGCACATGTACATATGTACGGTACGTACCGTATTCTAAGTAGCTTCGTACTGTACATGTCCACCTCCCTCACAGGCTAAACAACAACTGCAGCTGACCGACTCACTCACAAGAAACATGTTGGTACATACACTGAAACTGACGTATACGTTACTTCGCCCTAACTTGTGTTTGTTAAAAGTCGCCATTGAAAAAGGCCATTTTTGTGAAATGCCAATTATATTGGCTACTTGTGCTTAGGATTATAGTAAATTTATCAACAACTGATGCTTTGTCCCACTGAGACATAAAAACTACGGACTTTGGCTGATTTAGCTAGTCAGATATTTGTAATTGTTGATTAGCAAATACTGCTCATTAGAGAAATCACGAGAAAGCGCTGGATACATCCATAGTTGGTACATACTTGATTGGTCATCTCGTCATTTCTCTACGTAATATGTAATGTGAATATGTACATCGTAGAAGTACCAAATTTTTTTCCTCTTTCTTATGTAATTCGAAATGTTCCAGATAGCAAAAACATATTAAGTGTGTTTTCAGAACGGTTTTCCCTTAATTATCTTTCATTACTTTTTCATAGTATTCATAGTTATTTGACTTACTGTAGGTCAGCACGCAATTTGCCTAGACGGTCGTCCTATTCAGTGCAAACTGCAAGCAGCGCTTAGTACACCTGTTTCAACGTTAATCTCGTTTGGATTAACTACGCTGTCTCATTACCATTCACAGATGACTTCATTTCAAAGAACTTAATCGGCAACATATGTATGTAATCTATGTAACTGATTCCAACCATAATTATTTTTCATGAAATTTATTCAGGTACGATTGTTTTATCCTCTTTTTCGATATTGATTAACTTTCAAAAATACATATCCATTGTTAAATAAAGTTGTGTTATTTCAGATGCAATCAAATAACCAAGACATCCATTCAACAAACCACCTGCAACTCATCAAATTACGCGACTAATCAATCCCGTACAATTTACCCGCTGGCAGCTTATGCATATGCAATGTGTTTTTTTATAATCCTTTTAGCCATATAGGCACTCTACAAACAAATAAAATTACAGCGCAGGTTAAATAATGCAAAATTGTTTCAAAAAATAAAATTTTCTCGTCGCTTGAAAACTTTTCTCTTGTAACCAAGTTGGTATGGCAGCTTATTATTCAGGACGTGTTTTGTGTATAATCATAAGACCTAAAGGCACTCTACAACTACAATCGCAGATTATGTAATACGATGTTGTTTCAAAAAGTATAACATTTTCATTGCATTAATCTCCAGTCACCAAGTTTGTACTCTAGCAAAATTGGTTTGAGTATCACTATCTATGTGAGCGCATGTTTGTCTGAGATGTGTCGACCTTGAAGCGCGCTTTCTGACCACGAAGCAGCGGCAGTGATGTCGACTAGTGTGACGATACAAATACGTACAAACGTTATGTTACGTACGGTCCAATAATTACTTACCACCGTGATTGCAAATTTCATTCTTCTCGCTATTTCCCCCCGAAGAGGGACAATTCCCCACTTTGCACTGTCCTGGATCTCAATCTGGACGGACATCGAGTTTACGAGTTCGACGCAGCGCCGATTTCCAGCCCTCAATTTTGAGGAGTTTCGATTACATTTCCTCGATGTACAAGAATTTAACGAAAACTTTTCCATTACCCGTACGAACCTAAATTTTTTTATCTCCGCAGAAGAACTTTCCGAAAACAATTTAGAGTGAGTTTTACTTGGTCGGTAAGTCGTCTGACGACGCGTCTGAAATGTTGTTGATAATAAAAGGTGCTGCCCCCTCCCACCTTCCTTTACCCCGTGCCCGCCCGGTGTAACGCTCAATGCCAAAATCTGGTCTCTCCATCTGCGCCGAAAATAAGTATACGCTGAACTTTTGTATCCAATCCAGATTGTGCCAATGTCCAGAAAGCGTTCGGCGTTCGTTTTAGTTCGTTTCGTTTAACTTGTCAAAACCCGAGACCGAGTCTGCTTGCTATAGAATGCTGAAAAAATTTATGGTGAATTAAAGTAACACGTTTGTGACAGGAAGAAAATAAAGAGGTCGGAATGGTGCACTACTTACTTCCACGAGTTTGACCGGGTTTTCAATCGGTTTCGTATGGCTACTACTTGATTAGTGAATCATCGTGGTTTTGCTCCAGGCTGTCAGTAATTGGCTCCTGATAGCAAAAGTCAATTGAAACAGTTAATAACCGGCTTTGATTTTACTGAGTTCCTGTAACAACTTTCCAATACAGTCTTGCATCATTTTCCACACAAAAATTTTCTGATCCAAATGCAACTAAAACCTCAGATGCACACGAATTTCATTTGTCGAAGTTTGAGACCACAGCTCCAAGAATTATGAGATTTCTTCGGTTTCCTTGCATGGTGTTAGGCCTTCGAACGATGTCAGGGAGTGGGGCTGAAATTCAGTGCCATTCAGCTACAGCATGTGCCTTGGGTTTGATGCCAGCTTGCTTCTGACAGCTGGCCGTTGCGCCTTGTATCCGTCCCGTTTCGAACTCAATTTCTAGTTTTCGATTTATAGTTTCTACCTTCTGGATTCTAGTTTCTAGAGTCCTAGTCAGTTCAAAGAGATCTCTCAAAAAGCATGTATTTTTGGTGTTCGCACTTATCGATCTGCTGATATCTCTATGTTTGGTTTCGCGCGCGCATTTCGTTTGCCGGTGTAGAGTATTAGTGCACGCAGAGTGCGTTTTGCAAAGTCCGGGTAACCCGCTCTCGTTCCACTTGTGGAAAATATACAGCTGAAATCGTTTATTAGAAAGGGAGATGACGAGTTCACCCGGTCGTGGAAGGAGTAAATCCAGACTGGGTACGTTGGGAGTCAGTCTTGATTGGTAAAATTCCCTGCCCGGGTATGGTTGCGGTCCGCCAATGAGATATGTATGTGTATGTATGTGTATATGCACTATGTGTTATATACAAGCCATCCGAGCAGCGCTGACATCGCGGACCGCAACCACCCAATCCCCAACACTATATAAACCTTGTACACCACTGTGTAGGGCAATTTCCCCTAGAGTGTTGCGGTAAGGGCGGCGGCAGTTAAGATGATTGCGGAAGTTAATGTGATTGGCGGTTGTGCTCCGCCACTGTTTGAGCAGCACAACACAACCCGACTCGTCTACTATGTATTCTATGTATTCTATTCCGTGTATGCGAGCGAGCGCGTACATTTGGCGATTTGGTTCACGTGCTGTGTTGTGTTGTGTTCGTTCGTTCTCTCTTACGAATAGTTCGTTGTTGTCGAGTGGACCACCATTTTGCTGCTTTAAAATTCTTCTTTTCTGTGATGTTTCATTGATTAACAGCAACCAGATAGTGAATGTACTAGTTAGGAAAGAAAGGGACAGCTAGGTGAACATTGCCTGCCTGGTCTGGTCGACCCGAGGTTGCTGACGTCTTGTCCTTGTCGTGCCGCAAAGTTTGTTTGTGGCTTATATTTTGTTTTGGTTATGATCTTGCAATCTATGTCTTATTAGAATTTTTACTAACAGGAGATCCTTTTAATGAAACATTCACGTTCAACCTTTGTTCAATAACCTAGTTCATATCGCACGGCAATGTATACTGCACTGGCCTGTCAATGTCTGCAATTCTTGTCACGTTTCACTGGCTTTGATTTCATTTTGTTTTCTTTATGATTTTTCAATATGCCTTAAATTGAGCTAAGTTATCACTGGCAGGAGGTACTTTTTACTGAAACGTCAAAAAAGATTCCTCGTTTCAAACCTGAGTTTGTTTTGCACGGTTAAACTGCACTGGCCTGGCAATGTCTGCGATTCTTGTCACGTTTCACTGCAGCACGCGTGATTTGGGCTGTGTCGCCCTTGTGCTTGTGCATTTCAAGTGCTTTTGGGCTGTTTATCAGAGGCTCTTCATGATAATCGTAATGATGTTTCAGAGGCTCTGCAGCGAACATTTCTCTGATAAAGCTGCCTGTTTTCTATTTTACCGAGTAGTAAGTTAAGATTGTATATTTTCCTGCTACTTCAATTCCAGTCTAAATACTCAATTCTCTGGTTTTCTAATTGTATTTAGAAAATTGTTTTATATTTTTTAAACGACACTACGATGAACCCATCACTGTATGTTTTCAATGTTACATTGGTCGGTGAGTGGTTGCTTGTTCGGCTGCCAAAGCCCAGGGCATTTTACAACAAAACACTCGGTCATGTCACGTTGCGTCTGTTGCTTTTATGTTATATTCTATACACATCCGATTTTTGCTGTTATTGTCGCATTTTATTCGTTCGGATTATGCAACACAATCTCATCCTCAGATCCAATCATCATTTCATGATTAAGTGACTTTTTGCCAAGTGAATCCTCAGTTTTACTTCTTTCGTCATTCCAAAATACAGAGAGAATATAAAATTCAAGAACAGGTTTATCGGGCCGACGTTTAGTTGATTAACATGTGTTCATATCATTAATATCAACTGCATTTTTGTTACTTTATGCGCAGCCCATTTAAATGTTTCAGTTTCATACATTTTATTAATTTATTCGATACGTTTATTGCGTAATGCACACCCGGCACGATCTCAGTATAATAAAGGCATGCATAAAAATGCTCTCATTAAATATAATGATCAGTGGTTAAAAAGAAATTCTTGCAATTTGTTCAATTCTTGATAATACATAAATCGTTTCATATCCGTTCATACTTGATTAGATGTTTTTCATGCTCCCGAACTCAATCTATATTACATCCCGGTCAAGCTACATATGATGAATAATGCATCATGGATAAACTCAAGCGATTGCAAAAGTTTTTTTCTCAGAATTCTTAAGCAATGTTCATCAAATGTTCATTGACATATGTGAACGACTGATTATGATTACTGACATTTCGATCTGAGTTTATAATATAACAAGAGTGAGTCAGTTAATATCATCATTCATCACCACCCATTCACTCTTCTCTGTATTATTTGCACAGCTTTTCCCGCTAGATAATCAATTCCCAAAATATTCTAAGCGGCTATATTATGCTTATAGAAAGTCACAAACAACATTGAGACATTAGACGGATTACCTCATAACAAGATTAATTTCCCGTCAACCTCATCTACGCAAACAGTCAAGTTTTGTTCATAGTTTCCACTTTCCCGTCTATTCTATTTGCTATTGAACGCAATTCCTGATTATATGAATCATTTATTCGCGTTGTGTGCCCATGCGCATGAAATGAACATTAGCTTTGACGCCAAATCAAGCCAACGTTACATTACATAACGTATGATATGTAAGCTAAAAGTACATAATGATATTCAAAAACACGAAGTATTATTATTTGTATCTCTGGCACAATTGTTGGTGGAACCGACTCACTTGACCTGTGGAACTGGAATTACCTCGCTCAATCAGTAACCGCCGGAGAGTGAGTGACGTATAATAAAAAACTTGCACATCTGTTTGAACAATTACCGACCCAACTGTCACTTAACTTAACTACTCCTCTTGTTGAGTTCACAGCGAAAGAATCGTATTTTTTTAGAAGGTTTCAGCAACAAAATTCACTGTAGGCAGGCTGTGAACTGAACGAATCCCGCAAAAGCTATAATAAACTATCTATATATAATTAGGGTGTCTTTGAAAACAGTTTAGGTAGTGGGATAAGTACATTATTCCTTCATGTAACTTCCTGATAGACAAGATCGGCCGAGATGATCTTTCAATGAACAATACGTTTCAAGTCCTACCATGGTCCATTTCATTTCGTACTTGGTACGTTTCGCGCGCTCTCTGACCATGCATGCATTATAATGACTTGAATTATTGATCAGTTTCATGGGTTATGCATGCATATTGCCATTACGGCATTACCATGGGGCACTATCAATATTGTTCAGTAAACCATTTTGTATAAATAAATATGTTATACATACATATTTTTTAGAGCAATCATTATGAATTCACGAATGTTTACTGTTGGTTGAGAACTGTTCACTGAATGGTTTTTCGTACAGAATAAAATTGTCATGCCGCGATTAATAATTGTTTTTTCAATGTTTACATTTCGAATGATAAGCAGATAGCAGATGTATACTAGGAATGGTGGATGATGTACACCGAAAATTAAAAAAAAACAAAAAAAATTACGCGCGTATTCAAATTTAAAATTTTTTTAGTTCTGTTTTACCACTAAAATGCCCTAAAATTACAACGTTGTTTTCAGGAGGTTATTGTTTCAATTCAATTCATCGTGCAATGTTCACTGTTTGATTCTGGCATCCTCGTACGTTCTTCTCGGCTATATCGTCATCCCAGCAGAATTTGTATTGCTAATTGATCGAAATTTTGCGTCTTAACGACTGCACTTCATCTACGGCACTGAGATTTAACGCTTCGTCGGATATTTTACCAACTTATCGGAATTCTAACATAAAGTCTGACCCGTCGTTATCAACAACAACAATAGCCGTTACAATATTAACGACACAATAATAACAACACAGCACCAGCAACGCATCGGCGACCTCAAATCCGTCCCCAACGACAATTCCGCCCCGTGCGCCCGCCGTAAATGACCAAGTCAACAGCATGAAATTGGAAAACGAACAGGTTTATTTTTGATATTTTTATAAGTAAGTCGAATAGATAGTGTGATGAAAACATGTAGTGCAGTACAGTAAACTTCTGACTACTTGTTCCCAAGCTGACAGTTGATCAATCAATCGAAAGTCAGTCAGTCAATCAGTCAGTGAGTTAATTAATCACTCAGTCAGTTGAACAATCAATCAGAATGTCAGTCAGTAAGACATTCAGTCAATTAGATAGTCAGCCAGTCAGTCCTCAGTTAGTCAGAAAATTTGTCAGTCACTCAGAAAGTTAATCAGTCACTGAGTCAGTTGAGCAAGTAATCAAAAAGTCAGTCAGTCAATCAGTCAGTTAATCAGTCACTCAGTCAGTTGAGCAATCAGTCAGGCTGTCAGTCCCACAGTCAGTTGAGCAATCAATCAGAATGTCAGTCAGTAAGGCATTCAGTCAATTAGATAGTCAGCCAGTCAGTCGTCAGTTAGTCGGAAAATTTGTCAGTCACTCAGAAAGTTAATCAGTCACTCAGTCAGTTGAGCAATAAGTCAAAAAGTCAGTCAGTTAATCAGTCACTCAGTTGATCAATCAATCAAAAAGTCAGTCAGTCAGTAAATTAATCCGTCACTCAGTCAGTTGAGCAATCGATCAGAACTTAAGTCAGTAAGGCATTCAGTAAATCAGCCAGTCGGTCGTCAGTCAATCAATCAATCAATCAATCAGTCGGTAAGTTAGTCAGTCACTCAATCAGTCAGTCAACATTGCGGGTAACTGAACCGATAACTAGATTTATTAGACCTGAATCAGGAATTCCAGGTCATTCAGTCAATAAGTATCTCAGCTCATCATAATTTCAGGTGGTCAGCGAAAATGTTAACGTGATCATCGCCGAGGAGAAGGACTCTGATGAGCTCGAGTTGACGATTGATGAGGGCGACATCAACGATGACAACAACAACAATGACAACTCAACAACAACAACAACGGCGACTGCAACCGCAACAACAACACCACCGTCCAAGTCGTCATCGCGCAAGAGCAAGTCGTCCACAACAACAACGCCCAACTCGCATCACAACAACAACAGTAAGAAGACCTCGCCCAACGTCAAGTCGGAATCCGGCAGTTCTCGTTGTAGTAAGCCATCAAAATCAGCCAAACACTCGCTGAAAACGGAGAAAGAGGAAAAAGGGGGAACTTCCAGTGGACGGAATGGACTTGTGATTCCGAATGGCAAGCTGTCGAATCTGAAACTGGAAGACGACGTGGATGAGAAACCGGATGTCAAAGGCGAAATTCTGGACGAGAAAGAGAATGACACTGATGAATCAAAGACCGAATTCACCCAAGAGACGCTCATTGATGGATTCGCAGTCGTGTCATTCCTTACGAAAAGAGACATTCAGGTTTGTATTTAACAAAAATATTGAATCATTAATTATTTGAAGTAAGAAAAATTTGTGCTACACTGAGTTTATTTTACTGAGCTATTTTACCTAGGCTAGTGCTAACTTGCCTAAAAATTGATTGAATTCGACTAAAAAGCGACAGCGACTAAAAAGTACAAAAATACCCATATTTAAAAAACGTCAAAATACTGATGATCAAGTTTTCAAGTGAACAGTGAAAAACTCCATATTTATGGTACAAAATAAACATAACGTCAAAGTACTGATCAATAGAAAACAGTAACTTTTTTTTCAGAAATTCACGGCCGATTTGGAAGCGGCCGCCCTGAAGGAGAAGATTGAATCGGAACCACCGGCATCGAGCACCCCGAATAATGGTAAAGATGCCCGATTGGGATCGTCCAAACCAATCGAACAAACACCGAAAAGTCGCAAATATCGCAAACACAAGCAGGAGAAAAACGCGGTGAGTTCTGATTTCCTGTTTATTTTCTTTTCTTTATTTTTATTTTGATTATTTTTCTTGGATTTGAACACGATGACAACCGACCGTTAAGAGTTTTCTCTTCGCGCTGTTTGTTTCGAACTTTTGAAAACATCGGCTAAGAAGGTAAAAAAGGACATTTCATTTAAGATTCTCCCAGTTGTTACATTTTCTAATTCAAATTTTTTAATACGGCTCTTTAGTTAAAAATGATGTCCATCAAACCACTTCACTTATTATATATCTGCGCATTGCATTCAAGTATTTATTAGTTTAGATCGCCATCTGCTCGCTCCACGTTACACTCCATAGAAAAGCACTAACATGCGTTCACCTTTTTTATTGTAAATTTCTGTCATGTAATCAGATCACGCAATTTTGTTTTCTACAAGCCCATACGCGTTCAAGTGTTATATCCTGTAAGCGATTTTTATACTTTTGCGTCAACGTCAAGCGACAAAATTGTTGTTCCCAAAAAGATGTCTCGTTTCCTGTTTTATGTGTTGCCTTCCATATTGTTGACATGTTTTGGTGGCGTCGTTAAGTTGCGGGTGGTTTTTTGGTGGTGCTGTTAAACTGAACGTTGCGAGAATTAATGGCACCAACAACGGTGAGAAGCATTTTTAGCTGTTTCGTAATAATATAACATTGGTTTACGGTTTTTTTGTTTTATCTTTAAGGTTTCATCTCACATTCAGTATAAGACTGTTAAAATGCAAAAGGGTTTTAGGGTTTTTTTATTGGTAAAGCTGTGTTGAACTAGTTTTGAATATTCATCATCTGATAGTGATAGTTGTCTTGTGGACAGTTTAGACGTAACGTTTGCCTGGACTGAATACTTGATGCGGTGATTGATGATATAAAAAATTGCTCTTGACGTTAGTTCTGGTTGTCGCTGCACACTGAATTGCACTTTGGTGCCTACCAAATGCACCATCTGTTGTTTTCTTTACATCAAATTATCCTATACAAGTATACAAACTGTCGATATTTATTAGTAATCACTTTCTACATTTATCAGTGTCGTCTGATCTCGAGTCTCGACTCTCGGTATTGTCCTATAATATTGTTTTCATTCAGTCTGAATTGTAATTACTAGTCAACCTGAGTTAATCTGTTATTGAATCTTTTATCCAAAAGACACATTCATCATGTTTGTGTCTGGCAGCAGTACAGTCTGAATGTGATGGTTCGCAGCGTAGCAATCAACGTGTACGTCTCTTGCCAAAACAATACCGGCGGTCTGAGTTGTTGATGAGATTATGCCGTTGGGTATTCGGCACGTTATGACAACGAACGAGTGCCACGGTCAGTTCTGGTTATCATGGTAGCAGACTGGCGAACTAGCCAAACCTCTAAAACGAGGGGAATTTTGTCAGACACAGGGGAATTGGTAGTTTTCAGGTCATTTTACTTACACCTCAGGGGAAAATTGTACTTGATAAACTCGCCAGAGAAAGAGGAATTCCACTTTCCCTCCTTTTCTCGTCCGCAAGTGTCAAAAACACAACCCACCACCGGCATTGAAACATGACTGGAACTGGAGTGAAGTGAAACTGAAGACCTTGGTGATGGTCACTAACTAGACTGGCTCATGACTTGCTTTTACTTATGCAGCAACCTACCTACTATCTTATTAATAGTGGCAGTGGCTGGGCGACGACGAAGTAGTCAAGCGTCAGTTGGTGTTCTGGTCACCTCCGGTCATGGTAGGCCTGCTGAATAGTAACAAGGAGGGGTGGCCCCATGGTAAATGCCCCTCCTCCGCCAACTTGTATTGTTCCCTTCCAAGCTCCAGCGCAAAATGCACCATTTTTGTGGCATATGTTTTTGTGGTATTTGGGTACTCGCGCTGTCAGTGTCCATTTGTTATCGGGTACCCTCCTCAACTTACCGGTTCCGAGCCCCTTGTTCCCGGACACTCGATGTCAACAAAGTGGTCTACGTTTTTGACATGACAAAAAATTGTGCCGGTTTGAGGTGGTTATACAGTAGCTGTAGTTGTGCGATGCGATCACGGTGTGAATGGGTAACTTTTATCGAACAACGAGACGTGATGTTGCTGTTTTATGTAACTCAGTTCTTCAAATTGTCGAATTGTCTGTTCAGATTGTCGAAAAGAAGCTTTCACTGCAATTGTTTGTTTGTTAACCTTACACCAAGTAAAAAGAAGAGGCATCGCCATTGTGTTGTTGGCTGCTGTCAGTTGTTTTCTAGCCGTCTAACTGCAAGTTTCCTCGGGGTTATATTTTAGTTTGGGCGCCGAGTATCGGTGTGTGAAAGTTTTTTATGGGCCATAGATCACGTGGTGGTGTGGGGACACTAGCGGATGAGAAAAGGTGGAAAAGTTGAATTCCCCTCTCTTTGGCGTTTTCAAAAAGTTTTTTCCTTAAGGTGTAGGTGACATGGCTTGAAAACTTCCAATTCTCCCCTCTTTGACGAAATTCCCCCCTCCCTTGGAGAGTTAGCTCGTCGATCAGTGGCATCTAATTTGTTAACTGGGCAGTCAAATGCACTACTCAAGTGGCAAACTTGATCAGATAACATTGTTGCAAACAGCAGTTTTGTTTGCATCTTATTTGCAAACGCAGATAATGTTTTATACGATCCGCTAGTTGACCGATGTGTTGTGATCTAGATAAGCAGATTAGATTGATGCGTTGAGTGCTTTAATTCATCGTCGTTCGTTGGGAGCTTCAAGTTTGCGACTTTTTACGCTGAAACGGCGCGGTTTTTATTTTGATTTAGTTTTCGGTTGGGTTCGGCCAGTTGAACTGGCTGATGCATTGCGGTGATAAAAAGGTGGTGTGGTTGAGAAGATGTACGTTACGCCATGCCATGTTGTTTTTTGTTTGTTCAATGCGGTTTTTGCAGTTTTGTCAGAATTGAGGCCGATTAATTATGTGTATCTGGTTGTTTTTGAACTGCGAGAAGATTCCCAATCTCGAACTTTGGCCACTAATTTTCAACAGATGGCTTGGCTTGTTCACAAAGTCGAAGTTTCCAGACGACATTATCAAAGACATTTGCTCCAGTTATGCACGGTCACGAACAATACAACTAATACTTACAGGTGGATGCACTGCAGTTAACGTTCCAGAACATTTTTTTCATTCACTATCTACAGTCGATTAGTCGAACTTTGTGAATAAGTGAATAATTCTAGAAAACTTTTTCAATGGCATTACATGCAACACCGACCCGAAAATCGTTTATGGAGAAAATTGTTTATGCTTAGCTAAGGAAATGTAATATAATGTCATAGTGTGCTGGAATGGAATTAGTATCATTATAGTGGAAGCATAATTTTTATCTCCCCATAAAGTCTCTTCTGGAAAGGTTTATGACGGTGACGGACATACATGTGAGATGAGTCGACCTTTCCATTGTCCTGGGCTGGTATTCTGGCATTTCGGATGTTCTTTCACTTAACTGTACTGTCGTGTTTTCAGCTGTTTCTATTATATCTAAAAATACTGGTGTCACTGTCAACATAAATGTTGGCAGAGCACATAAAACCGATTAGCAGTTAAGTTGAGTTTAAGGTTGTTCGTGAAGACAGTGCTGTTAAAGGTCAAACGACTGACTTACAAGGCTTACAAGATTTTGCCTGCAAATAACTTTCAAAAAGCTCCTTGAATTGAATGGCAAACATATGGCCAAATGAAATTGCTCGCTACGGGCTACAATTTCAGCTGGTTTACGTTGTTCTTCTCAACATTTTCATTGCGCTTTATTGAAACAACATTCAGTGTGTATCCTCTATTGACATTTGTTCTTATTGTGAGTGATGAAACCAGAATTGTTGTTGTTTAGTATTTGGATTGTAATTCAGCAGCTGCAGATTAAGTCTGAAGCGTTTTTTGTACTAAAATCCACATTAATGAACCAGCCAAACCAAATGTAAGCTCTACTGGAAAGTTCGTCAAAGTTCAGCCACTGTGTTCAGCTGAATGAACTTTCTGCCATATGTCCTAATATGGGCAACGTCAAACGCCCGTCAATCATTCTGCTTCAAGAGAAAACGAATACCACTTTTCCATCGGTAGACCAGCACCAGGCAATGAAAAGTAACCGGGAACGAAACGTTTCAATTCAGGTTCCGTCAAACGCAATGTTTTTGCCCGGCTGTTTATTGCATACGTATTTGGAGTTCGTCTGAAACGGATGTATTGTTTTTCTTCTTGCCTGAATTTAATCAGGGATCGAAATGGCGGCTATAATAAAGGAGGAATTAGGCGCCGTATGGTTATTCGATGTTCGAATATATGGCTTCAACATATAGCCCAATAATTGCGCAACATGTGCGACCGATTGCCCGACGCTGGTCTGCCTGCAACAACCAGTAGCTCAAACAATTATTTTTGACTGGTAATATTGTGTGCGGTACATCCGGAATGAGGATGTGGCGGTTTGAGACAAACCATTCAATAGCCGATTATTTTTTTGTTGATTTTGGATTTTGACGTTTCTTCAATGAGTGGATGTTCCGTCGAGTGGAAAAAACTGTTGAAACTGTAGACTTGAATTCATTTATCTGATTTGATCACCCGCCCCCGCCCCTTACTGTACCCAACAACACAAGTGTACATCATCAACGTGTAAATGACCGAATGCGCTCCATTTTATTGCCCTTTTTCGTTGTTATTATTACTTTTATTACTACTATTATATTTATTATTATGGTTATGCCTTCCAGTCCTGACCATTAAACCGACACCATATTGGAACCGAAGCAGTGTCCAATGACTAATCCATATGTCGTCAACCGTCCATCGTTATCTTATATAAGGCTGTCTTATATCATTAAATGCTTTTTTACTCAAGTCCCTATTTATGTTTTATTTTCCACTGCATGTAGATTTTTTTTATTTATTTCACCTGCTGAATGTTTTTTTGGTTGAAGGAAGATTACTGATGCTGCGCCACTGAAGAATTATTTATGCAGCACAAGTTTATTTTGGAGATCCTAATTGGCTAATCAATGACCAATAAACTATTGAAGATGTTTTTGCAGTGCTGTGTGACTTGATTAAGTCGCTTATCGAAGCTCCTCATTTGACTATTTTTGGTTTATTGGCGACGGTCTAATTGGCGTCGTCATCCATGTCGTTAGTGAGTTCTTTATTAGGAATGACCGGATCATGAGTTCTTTTGTTACTGCTAGTGTCTATCTATTGTTTAGTTGTATTCGTTTACAGTATTTTGGTTATCAATAATCATTATCCTCAGCAACTGATACTGCATAGCCATGCCATGTTTATGTTGACTTTGTAGACGTGCCATTAAAATTATAATGTGAATGTGCAACTTCCTGCATTCCCCAATGCTAATAATATGTTTTTTGGAGCATCAAATCAGTCATGGGTCAGCGATATCAGGGGCACGTACGGTGTCCATGGTTGTAGCAGATTTAATTGTGTACGGTTGTATATATCTTCTTTATCCGGATTAGGAAGTTTTTTGAATGGGTGCAGGGTGTCCTTATCTCTATGTACCATGGCGGGCACGTGTTCTGATCGCCGAGGGATTTTAGTATCCTACAATTTTGTGTACATAAGGTGATGGGATATGACATTAATCACGACTCACGATATCATTAGTAAGTCGCTCACTGTCCTAGTAACCGGTTGATCATGTGAGGTGTACCGTTGGACAACAGTTTCGAGACTCGAACTGCGTACTTTCACATGTACAGTATGTACGAATCCGGTGTTACATGGCAACAACATCATTACTCATTGTGTTTCTAGCAATAATCACGCAATCATTCAGCGACATCTGCAAGCAATCGTGATAGTAGTAATGTCATGAAGTACATAAATATGCGGATACATTGTACAGTTTGCACATAAATGTATGTAAAGTACTTGGATTCTCAGAGCCCGTACTTGTCTGTGTGTTAGGTCATCGGACGCTTTTTGCAGGAATCATTATGTACCTCCGCTTTTGATTCCACCTGATGCTTTTGTTATGTTAAGTTGCATCGTTGAATGTGGCCCAGTTTATTGGCACCTGTTGTTTGTGAAGTGCAATGATTCAATATAGAATAGCTTGTATAGCATTGGTCGAATCACTGAACTTATTATTTTTATGAAGTGCTGACAGAACTCCCGTTTCCTGGGATCCTGGCAAAGGTTGACTTAAAAGGCGGTGCGTTGAAGACGTATACGTTTTCTATTGTGATTTCTGCGCAAAAATCAGAAAGTTTGAAGAAAAACAGTAATTACCGATGAAAATAGGGGATGAATTCAAAATTCAATCTGGTAATAAAACTCGGTCCGTATACGGTCGACGGACGCAACTCGGCTTTTACGAATCAGATTGCATGAACGAAATTGAATCTGACCGTCCGGTGTATGACGGACAAGAATTTGACGACTGGCACTAATCTTATTTGTATTATTGCGATTTGCAAGGAATTTGTTGACGTGCTTATTCGCATATTCCGTTAAATATTATTAGCGATACTGTTTGATCAGATTACCGGTCGGATATAGAATTGTTATAGTATTGTGCTTGATATTATTATCGCGATTGGTAACAAATGGGGTATTATAACATATGTTTGGGTTGTACCGAGAATGGCATAAATTTTCTATGTTCTACAATGGTTTATCATTAAGCTATGGACGTCGACCAAGTTCAGTCAACGTCTAGGCCGAGCCGAGTCATGGGAGTTAATTTGAACGGCATTATTGGCTTGTGATTGGTCAAATTAACATTTGTAAAGGTTGAGTGTCGGTACAGATCGGGTGTCTGTGATTGACATGGTTATGTTATGTATGTACATTTGCTTTGCTCCTGGAATCAGGGCTTGTATTATAACCAGACGGGATGTTTTTGACACACTGTCATGTCTGTCACTCACGTCATAACAGTACATATCATGTTGTTGCTCATTAAAGGACTGATAAAAAAAGTACAACACACCCCGTCAGTTAATAAATATTGCCTGAGTCATTTTTTGCCGCCCAACATCGTACATAACCTGTTGTGATATCGGGTCATCTAAACTGATCGTGTCCGATTAAATGCCATACTCGACTACATGCTACATGACTTATTATACCTACCGGAATTTTAAAACGTTATCGTCAAATCTGTTTAACGGTTCCTCATAAAAAAGGCGGTCTCACAACGAAAAAGTGTGACAGCAGATTGGGATCTTTGGGTGATGGACGGGTTTGATTGCGAGAGTTACTCGTTTGGTCATCGTTTATATTTTGGTTTTTGTTTGTTTTGTTTGCGATCAAATATTATCGGAAACCAAATTTTTTTGTTCCTTTGATGAGTAGTGATGGATAGTTTTACTTTTCTCCTGTCATTGATTTCGGTGTTAAATTCTGAGCGCTCTTTGGTGTTGTCGTGATTTGATTTGTCTTGTCTGCTCTGCTCGTGTTTCTTGCAGCAAGTTCATCTATTTTCAACTCACAACCTTATACTGCTCCGTTGATTATAGTTATTATAAAACTGTGTATAAGACTATGATAAAAAGCGAGTAATTGTCAATTACAGCTTGCGGCAACCAGCATTTAGGTTTCACACCGGTAATTACCGGTTTATTTATAATTAGAGTCGGTACCTGCCTGTAAGCGCGTGATTTGTGTCGTAGGTTTTGGTGTGCCACAGTGGCAGAGCAGCATATCAAGAATTCACCTGGTCTTCGGTTACTAATGATTGCTTTAGCAATCTACCCGAATCAACATCGACCGGCGTCCAACGCTTAATTAGTATCAAATAACTATCGCACTGCAACACTAGCGGACCAGAAGGGAGAGAAAAGTAGAATTCCTCTTTTTTTGGCTAGTTCAGTTTCCTAAGGTAAGGGTTAAATGGCCTGAAAACTGTCGATTCTCCCCTCTTTGACGAAATTCTCCTCCCTTTGTAAGTTTGGCTCGTCCGCAACTGCACTCCACTCTCATAACCAGTTCATCTAGTTGTGACTTGACCTAGTTCTTATTTATTTTTTCAAAAAAGTTTCTGATAACCGGGCTAGCTGAATAACTGGAACATTGTTCACCACTGACTTCTCAGTCTTATCAGTTATTGCAATGTGGGGTTTTCATCGAAAGTCATGTTATCCGACAATGGAGCGATAAATGTGGTACTGTTCTACATGTGAACATGTGAGTTTCACACGTATGTATTCTATTACTGTTGAGAACACTGGTTTGTATCTGTGCAGTGGAGTTTAGCCGGTATATAGTCTATCCATGGTTTCTGGTTGCTCACAAATGTTCTTGGCGCGCAATTTGAAACCGGTCCATATCCATTGAAATAAATGTTGATGACAAGAAACCCTGAGCAAGCTATAGCAGCAGTGTGTAAGTTGTGTCAACACGTGAATGTTCGTCTATAACTGGCACCATTATCAGTTATACCATCATATGTATATACTCGGGTGTAATCAGTGCCGTGACGCGTTCTGTTTGCCCAAGTGTACCATCGAGTAGAGTACGCTCTGCCCTTTCTTGCACTGTATGGGCCATCGTTTTCAATGCCGTACACTTTGCCTGTGTATGTAGTCTAGTCAGAGTTTCTCGCTACTCCATAAATTCTAACGTAATTTTTTCGGCGCGCATTTAAACGGAAGAAGAACGTTCAGCTTTCCACATCGCTTATGGACAGTAAACTTTTATTATACAAACTTGGTTTATAAAAGGTTAGCAGAATTATATTGTAATGTAATAGGAAACTCGGAATGAGCTATACTTATTTAGTTTGTGGCCGAGTTATCAGTCTGTAAATCAGTTTGTACCTGCTGAACTGGTGGAGCGCGCTAGGGTACCGCGGTTATCGAGTCGTGTTGCATTGTGTGGCAATGTACCCAGCTATTTATGTACTTTTATGGCAACTACGGTCAGATGCGGACGACAGCCTTCCGTTTGTTGGTTCAAGTTACATTCTGGCATTGATTGACGGAAACGGGCTCGTTCCCTTCCTCAATGGTTTTGCCGTTTGGTTGTTTGGTTTGGCAGATGTTGAACTTTCTTTCACTCAACCAGCTGGTCTTCTATGAAATAGTTTTTGTGATATTGATAAAAGTTTGGTTGATGTTGTTTTCGTGTTGATGGTTTGTTTCCTTTCCGGTAATGTTTTTTTGGCTGCGTCCGTTCGTTTGAATTTTCCTTATACTATTCTTATTTAGACACAAGTGTTATTTGCTTTCGACTCGATTTAGTTATTTGTTCTGTTCGTTGAAGATTCACTCGAAGTTCAGACTTTTTGAGGAGTTGACATTGAGTTCAGTTCGAGTCCTGCTTACGCAGTTCAAATCCTTCTATTTTCACTTGCAGAATTAGTGATTAATAAAGTTAATTGACGCGGTATGCTCATGTCATTGAAGGATTGCGTGTGATTAGCTATTAATGAGTTTTCGGGTCACGATGATTATGATGTTTGTTGCCTTATCGCGTGTTCGAGCGGTATTAAGTCATAATTGCTGCTGTACTTGCTGCATACCTAATTTTGAAGGCAACCATATTCTCTTTTTGCATAGAATTGCACTAATATGCAGCTTAGCTCTATGTAACGAGCCTTTTTGTTCGTTTCATTCACCGCAGTACACAGTAACGCTCTATTAAATATTGTTGTTTTAGCAGTGTTGTACATGGTTTACAGTTATGATGTGTAGTATGACACGTACGATTTATGCATGGTGGTGTTATGTTGGTTAATTGGCTCATATGGTATGCATGATCTAGCATGATGTGTTTTAATAGATCAAGTGCTCATGAATGGGCGGGTGCCTGTCACTGTTAATCTCGGTAGTGACAGCGGGCTTGAATTCATGATTACAGATAATCCGCTAACACAAAGTGAACTCAACTGCAAGAAATGATCAGAGCCGCTGGATTAACTCTTGTGATGGCTTCTATAAAAGGCGAGATTGGCGGCTTTCTCCTTCGGCTTTGTCTCGGCTATTTGAATGACGTATTCGTGGTTGTGGTTCATTGTCAGTTGGATAAGCCGGTCATATTATGCTGTGCTCAGCCATCAGGATGATGGCCATTTTTTTACTCCACATGTGTGGACCGTTGCATTTGTATGTGTGTCCTGAAGTAACCATATTTAAATAATGGTTACCTTGGTCCTCACCCTCATGTATGCTTTCCTAATTTAGCTTATACGAATGTTCGCTGTAAGAGGACCGGTTGTGGCTCATTTAGCCTCTGCTACTGACATTTCAGTATGAAGAAGTTGATAGATTAGTGTCGCCGTTGCGTTAATAGATGCCGGGCAAGTATTTAAGGTACAGGAGGCCGGGACACCCAGTACTCTCAAAGGGTACCCTTAAGGCACCCTTACTCTAAACGCTCTGATGGCGTTCTTCGGTATTCAGCGCACGTACCTGGAATAAACGTGGAAACGGAAGTCCGGCTGCCGGGCCAAGGGGGGCCACGAGGGGCATACAGGAAGGTGCCACGGCACTTGTGACATGTGCATGTATCCGGTGCAAGGTAATGTATGGGCTGGGTGAGTAGCACTAGGTTAAGCAGTGTGTAACCTGTACCGTACAACCCTATCACACACATTATGTAGGTAGATACAGAGTTCGTTTCAATATTTATCTAGACTGAAAGTGTCCAATTTTCATTATTTTATCAGATCAAGAAACCTGGAAATGAGCACTACTTGTTTGAACAGGCGCCCGGCCACAAGTAATAAGAATTAGAATCTATACGTGACTGAAGCCACTTTGTCATTAATTAGCCATTAATAGTAAGATGGTTTATATGACGGGTCTGTTAAATTGGGCATCAGTGTTTACAGCTATGTACGTAGGATATAATAATGTCAGGCCAAGCTTCATGTCATCTCAGATTGACCATGTATGTTTACCGGATCTTCAAATTCTATGAATTGCGCCCGATCGATCAAGAACAATGCGAACAGTACTTAGATTATCTCAGCTTTATGGACGGACCGGATTTTGTGAAAAGAAATCCTCCACAGCTTTTGTATGCTGAATTGTATGGGTTGGATGAAGCGCACTGTTCATCACAGTTCATGTTGCAAGTGGCGGTTGACACAATCATGAAAACTTATGAGTTCGGTTGTTTTAGTAGCAGTTTTTTCTTTGTAGCCGAGATTTCTACTTTTTGGATGTTTCTAGGTGTAACTTTTTCAATGCTTTTTTCCTTACTCTTACCTCTACATAATTCATGATAAATTAATTAGTCAACTAAATCAACTTTACTGTATTATGCGTTGAAAGGATTCAGTGAAATTCTGCCTGATTGATTCTGCATATGATTGACTGCACTGACTCACGCAACATTACATGTTTTTTCCGTGCGCCTTTAATTTGTCCAGTAAAGTATGAAATAGGCGGGGTGAGAAAAGGTTTTTTATTCGTTTTCGTTAGGTTCCCGATCAAACGTGAACGTGATGATTGTATGGTGTTTTATTGGAGCAATTGTGATGCATGAATCAGAGATGCCCAGTTGTTGCTGTTTTGATGGTAATCACCGGTCAATGATGGTACTGAAATAGTTAAGTGATGATGTTGACATCAACTTGTATTGTTCGGTATTTAATGATGTCAGGTTTGAGATTGACAATCAATGGAGCTTATGCCATAGTGTCATGTGGTCAATTGCCTCTTTTGTGGAGCATGATTTGGTTTTGTTGGCTGTACTGGTGGTAACCTAAGTACAGTAAAATATTGGCTTTCAAATAAGAGCAAAAACAATTGAATAGGTTTTTTATAGATTGATTTGTTAACGTTTAATATCGTTTGGTTTTTAGGCCCACCTTGTATGTGCGTACATATTTTTTGTGTACGTTTGTATTGACCACAAAACGGTATAATTACCGCATTTCGTGTGATCGCTAACTTTGTTACGATCGCGTGATGTCACGGAACTGACATGAAGTTTGTGATTGTGTTCAACAGTTTTTTTTCCTGGTAATTTTGTTTTCCGTAAGCTAATCTAATACAGTTTGATAATTTTATTTATCATGTTACCTTGTTGAATTTATAAACTCAATCAACTAACTGCGAAACCTTGAAGATAATACCATTTTAATCCGTTTTGCTTGTATCCGACCAACCAATGGCGGTGTCTTTGCTATCGTACAACAGGTGACTTGTGTTTCACAATACTAAGGCAGTAATCTGGCTAGTTAGTTGTTGGTTTACGTGCATCAGCTGTCTTCTAATTCTATAATTAATGCCTTCTGACTGTTGGCGCTGTGTGGCCTTTCGTATTCGGTCCAATTACTAATTACTATCCAAATACATACATATTACCAATACAATAGGCAGCTAACGTTATTGGGCGGTCTATTGTCGTTTCGTAAACCCCAAGTCAATTTTAGAGCTGGGTTTAGGATTTTTTTCAAGTTTTTTGGTGTTTTCGAAATTTTTATGCCACGAATCGGCCAGGGTCTTCTCATTTATTCGTTCAGTTGGTCACATAAGCCAGTCGTTGATCCGAAGTGCATTATATTATTATTATTATTACTATTATTATTGTTGTATGTGTTGTAGTGACAGCTGTGGTGCTCGCAAACACCGCCCCTATGTATTTGCATTTCGCTCAAATTATATATCGAGCACTGGCGGGATCGTTTTATTATTTTTATCCGTGGCTGCTCAGCTCATCAAATAAACATTATTCCCAGGATAAATTATAGTTTGATGATGAAATCTCGGATGCGGATATCAGGCATGAATCAGGTGATCACAATGTCTTCTCAGTCTTTCTTATGAAACTTCATTCGGAATGACTTAGTGTTTATGTGATGTTATTTAACCCCTGGTGATGTCACCGCAAGAGAGTCAGCAGTTTTGCTGGATTCGCAACTGAGCCAGTGACATTTTCCGCCGGCACAATTTGTTTTGACAACAACGGTATTGTCTATGAATACTTGAAGCTGTCGTCGAGACGTCGATGCTGTGCATGCATTTATGGTTGTTGTTGTTACTTGTAATACTATATTTAATCCCATGTTGTTGTTCGTGTTGTTGATGATGAAACATTTGTCAACAGTTTTTGCTGGTTGTTGACACAGTGGATGTTTGTAAAAACGCACGAGCAATGGGAGCGCAAAGAGAGAGATTGAGGGTTTAGATAGACAAGTATGAAGACAACAGTAGACACAACCCATTCAACCAAACATGATGGCACTCGACAGCCGCTTCACAATTGTTTCATTCAAACACTCACCTTTTGTCGAAACAGCTCAACCAACAAGCTTTGCTCGATGCGTTGCGGTTTTATTCCGCTTTTACTGACATTCTTGTGCTTTTCTATTTCGGTTACGGACTGCAGTCTGCAAAAGTTTCTTTTTGGTCTGTTTCTTGGTTTGAGAGGTTGTGTATCTATATTTGATTGGATTTAATGAAGTATTTTCTGGAAGGTAGTACAAGTTAACTTAATTGATCCAGGCGAAGAGGAAGGTTAGCAACATTTTGGTAGGACTTGCTTCCTGCCCTTGACATTGTGTAACTTTTTTCCTGGTCCGGCTGGAACCTGTTTCTATTCAACAGTGGTCGAAAGGCTTTGTAAATACGTACTGGGGCGCCTCCTCAATAATAAGAATAATTGTGTTTGTATTCGTTCGCTGGTTGCTCGTCTATATGATACATTGTTTGATTACTTACACCCAGATGTGTTTACTCAAAACCATGTACATATAATTGATGCACGCTGGTTCTAATACTTGGCAGCTATTGTCTTTTTTCTAAAAATTCATCAAAATACATTTTTTTGGATTGAAAGTACAAAACGAACAGAAAACTGGAAAATTGGTTCTGGTTTATTAGAATAGAACAAACTCTCTTTAAAGATGGTTAACCGTCTCGCCTCCTGAAAAAGATGATGATTCAGAATCAGAATAAGAATCTAATGGTCTGTCTGTCAAACATTATCATGCTTCAATCAACACTTGCTTTGTTTATTGTGATTAACTTTTGGAACAAAGTGTAGTGTTTATGTCATACTTTTCAGACGGTTTATTTCAGGCCCACCTTTTATTCTATAACGTATGTAAATGTAAGTAATATGTATGTATGTATAGGTGCATAGAAGAGGAAGATAATTGACAAATGTGTAGTCTGTCAGATTCTTATATTGTTGTTTGGGCGGAGCGGTTTTTCTTTAGACGACCAGTCATTGTGTCAGTTCAATCAAGTCTGTCACTTATTTTCCTGTCTATGTCACCACCACGTCACATATTTCGGGTAACAAATCTCAAATGCTTCCTGTATTCCCAAAGTTGCCTGTTTTGTTTCCGGCATTCACTGCATTCCTGTTGCCCGTTGAATTATGGCCCAGGAACTGGTTGACGTTGAACTTGAACAGCTGCTTTTGACGCTCACGCTGATATTTATTTTTTTGCGATTTGATCGATCGCCGTTTGAACAGCTGATTTAACCGTAGTTTTTGTAGCCTTTCTGGAGGGACTGTATCTGTATTCTCAGTAGTTCTGAGGCGATTGTTGTGTTGAAGCATGAAAGCATTTTATACCATTCTAAAAAATATTTCTACGCCTTTTTGACTTTGGTTAAAGTTTATCAGTTCATTTATCGTGTCAGTATTTGTTTTCAACTGTGCTCAAATCACTCTAATGACATGTGTCTGCATTATTTGTTCATTAATTTAATCAAACACGGTCTTTTCTGTTACCGGAACAAGAATGCTACTTATACTTATTGACCCTACGCCCTACGGCAATACTAATTGGAATGTTTGCTGGAATAATACAAGCCTGAGGTTGGCATTGCTTCATGGTCGGCTAATAAGGCAATCGGCAATAACCATCAGTTACCCTGATGTTGGTAAATAATTGTGTATAACGACGTCAGTGGCAGATGCAGATCGGTCACGCTATATAGAACATTGTTTTCTCATTTAGCACCACACGCCTACCTACAAGTTGGTCCAAGTTGGTGTCTTGTTTCTATTCATTCATACGCAGTGAAAAACAATTTGTCGTATGAGATTTCATTGTGAATGTCTACTGAAAGATATAAACTCTGTCTTTGAATGCGTTTTTCATCAACATTGATTAGTGAAGTTTAGCTTGCTAGAATCTTCTGAATCAACGCACTGATTGGATAAACATGAATGTGGTGTTTTCGCCCAATTTGTGTCGTATTGTATTGTATTCTACATTGAATGTTTGTAATCATCGTTTGACTCTTATTTAATGTATACAATAAGAGAACCTTATTGTAGAACTTTCTGCCATTAATTAGAACCAGTGATTGGGTTCTTACAATTCACTTCACACAAACTTAGGATTCGCTAATTCGCGAAATCTGTACTTCTGTCTGACAGAATATCAGCGCGACAAAAATTAGAATAAACAATTGTGTCATACTCAATATGTATGTCCGCAATGAATTACGTTCATCATGCATGTAAATACATATTTAATAATAGAATGTCATTTTGTCCATACTGTAGATAACAATACCTAATTTGGTTTGGTACATGAAAATATAATGACCAAGATTGAAATAGCTATTTTGTGTAATGAACGGTGCTCTATCATGAGGATGACAGCAATTGATTAATGTCATCATTAATGCCATTAACGCCAGTCACACACACTCTTGCTTATGTATGTAGTTAATGATTTCGTGGTATTTTGTTTGCCCTATATGTACTTTTTGTAGTCTTTTTACAGCTTATAAACTACGAGTTTGCTAAATAATTATGATGATGAACCCAGTAATGTAAACAAAAAACAATGGACATAATGTAGGATGACGCATCATCCAACTGTATGGATGAATAAATGGATATTGATGGCCATGTCGCACTGAAACTATAAATAATGGATGGATGGATTGACTATTGATCTCACTCGTTTTTATTGTATACCACGACCACCAGTGCAGTCAGTAGTCATATGCTTTCAAGTGATTTACTACTGCCGTTTATAACCACGGGATACTTTGGTAAATGCCTTTTAAATTATCATCATTTTATTTAGAATATTTCTTTGCCAGTGGAAATTTTGTACACGGAATGGCATTTTAAACGATGTATTTTGCTTGCATGCTTGTTACGTATTTTAACTATTTTTATTCATTGTAACTACGTAGAAACGTAGAAATTTGAATTTGTTCATGGCTTACTTTATTTCGCTTAATTCTGCTTATTCCGATGATTCAGTGAAGTTATAGTCTACCATTTAGTTTTTCTATTGGTGCAGATGATTAAACTGAACCAAATGTAACTCGATTACCCCATGACAGCTGAAAACCAGCATTATGCGTGAATTGTGTTTTTGTGAAGTGCATTCTTTGATACGTGGCAGATGCTTCGCTAATTACATAATAGTATGACTTACACTCACCTGGAGCTCATTTTCTATAATGTTCTAATTGAGAATTAAAATACTTGTTGACTACATAATTCCTCGATGTATGTATGTTTAGCAATGAATTTTGTTAGTATGTTTCACCGCTAGATAAAAATCAGAAAATTAGTTTAATATGTGAAATGTACAGTTGTAATCATTCACTTACTGTATACGTTTATTTGCTTATAAACCCGAGTAGAGAGTTTGCTAAAGTTAATGATGAACTCTTGGTAACCTGATCCTGTCGTTTATTCACAGTAACAATGTTACTAATGTGTATTTACATGGCTTCCTTTCACAGTTGGTTATAACTTATAGGGTATCAAGTTACTTTATTCTCCGAAATAAAAAAACTAAATATAAAATCCGTAGTCTTGTTCACCGCTGAGTTCATTTACGACATTGTAAAACGGCAACGGGTACAATATGTGTAAAACTAGTTTTATTGTGCCTTTCAGATTTCCACTAATTACTCTTTCGCGTCGCGGATATATCTATATTATCAACGGACGCGCTTCTATCTTTATGTCGCAGTTTGCTAAGCCTCACTCGATGTAAATCAATTCTGATTTTAATTGCTGCATCCGTAAAATTTCGAATTTCATTTCGATTCGTCGTCGTATAATTTCGCAATTCACCCACCGTCGACTAATTGGGAATCGAATCCGACAGAGGCTTGAAAAGGCATACAAATTCTGACTTTATTTACAACAGTATGCATGATAATTGACTTATTTACATTTTTGATTTCTCCAGAGATTCGTGAATTCGTACTCGTAAGTTTTATGACATCTAATTTAGTTGGTATATATGAACTTCCTTGATTGCCAGGCTCGCCCTGCGTATTCTGGTCAGAACTACTTCTGAAATCATGTTCAATCATGTTCAGCCTGTCAGTTATTGTCTATTTAACTACCTAATTTTATTCAAAGTTGGTCACTGGTCTTGGTCAGGCGGGAACTTGCGATGATTTATCGAGTTTAACCCACCATAAATATGCTTGTGTTCGTGCATGATGCATATAGTGAGTTGATTTGGTTGTTTGTATGATACTGGTAATGAGACGGCCAGCGATGGCATTCCCCCGTGGTGGTGCCGTGTTGATCAAATTGAGCCCGAATCGGTCGGGGACATCCGTTTCTCTTCCTCCTTGTGCATTTCGAGCAGCAGCCAAATTGGCTTTGTTGTTGTTGGAGGCAGTTGGACACGGCCAGACAGACACATGGCATTCTTTTTGCCATGGGTCGTCGTCGGCAGGATGGATGCTCTTGTTCAGATCCTCTCCGGACCGGGCAGCCGGCTAATATAATGAGCCGCTGATGTAGTGGACCGAGCGACGACCAGATTTGTGAAGTGCCCTGGGGTCAGTGGCTTGAGGCACCACCCCAATCAGTGGCAGACTACTGGTAGTGGTATACATGTTATGGGCATACTTGACTCGAGTGCACCGAGACTCACTGCTATTATCTCAACCGTGAGCTCATCTCTTTTTCGGAAATGTCATCACCAACACTACTGGATTAGTTCATGCGGCTATATAAATATCATTCATGCTTGGTGGATGGTATTTATTATAAGGCGCAAACAATATATAGCCCTTTTTAGGCGAATATAATGTTAACTCACCACATTGTTGATCACAATTAAGACGAATCGATTTCTCGACTTATCTTCAGTCCGATGCTTAACGCAGACACAAGTTAGCATGAGTGAGAATCGAACTCGAGGAAGCCAAACAAAGCACCCGTTGAAGTGGTACATGCCTACAGTGGATGTTTTTGCTGAGATGGATCTGAACTTGAAACCGAAGTCAGATCGTGACCTCCACGCATTCTAGCCAATTTTCATCCGGTAATTGGGGTGAAAGTCAAGTGAAATCGAATCGTTCGTGATCATGACAGTGTCACGGACTTACCGTCATCCGATTTTTTGGTATTTGACACCGAATGCAATTCAATATAGAAACGATTTATACTCAATATTGGTTGATTCGAGTCCGTGGCTTATTCCAGTATAAGAATCAGAGAGTCGGTATTGGTAAACTCCAACTGTGATGGATGTGTTGCGTTTGTGGTGTTCGGGTTGAGCGTGTTGGGGTGCCGGGCTATAAGTAAGATTGAGCGCTTATATTAATGATGCTACCACCATATGTACCATAGCTGACGTTGAACCCGGACACATAAGACCACTATACTATTTATTATAGCAATAGTATACGTATTGTAATACTCGTGAATAATGGCCGGTTTCTCAGATCGTTTCGTTTCGCGTTCAAGTACTGAATATCGGTGATTTGTGGTCTTCTTGTGGGATCGTGTCATGTCACAAGTTCGGGCAACTGAGTCGGAACGATCAGACCTTTTGCTATTACTACTTATAAGGAATAGATGTTGGAATCCTTTTCTCTGCTGTTGGTTTGGTTCTATACAACCAGTATCATATTCTAAAGAGCAGAATTGTGCAATTTGGATTCACATAAGGAACATATGTGTGAGCCGGGCTGGGAATGAATGAATTCCAAATGTATTCTATAATGGTGAATTATGTGAATATCTATTTATATTCTGAATATTTCTGTGAATTGCCATTACTATACATAGCGGTCTTGTTATTACGATTTTCGCAATCGTGGGTTTTCTAAATAGGTTTTCTTTCACGATTCTACTCATCGTATGTATGTGCATAAGTTTAACATGTATAATATTCTATGTACGTGCGTTGATGTTTCATCGCATATGTGGTGTAATTTGTGGTGGTTTCACTCTTTTCATGCTAATCTATGTAACGATGAATTATTCAAAAGTTCGTCTCTTGATTCTCGGCTTTGACTTTTGTGAGTAAGAGTATCCCTGTTTTCAATTGGGGTTAACTTTAGGGCTGCGTCTATTAAATCACGGGATATATTGAAACAGGAAAGGCTGAAATTACGCGATATTTACCATTCGTGCAGGTCTCATTCGAGTTGAGCTTTTGGTTTCCTTTACATATTCGTAATGTCAACCAAAATTTGGTTCAGAGATTTCATTGTTGTCGATCTTTCCGTCTTACAGCTTTTATTAAAAATATAGAAAAGTATGTGGCACAGTCAGGTATCGCATTCAAGCATTGTATTTACTCGGTGGTTCCGTTTACCGGCCGAGTTTCCTGACCAAGGGCGGTGCTCGGGTGGATGGCATCGGCAGGTCGTCCCGTTCCGTTGTGCCCGGCATCCGTCCGGTTTGTGCCGGTCCGACGTTGTGGGGGCAATTTGACGCCCTGTTGTATCAGCCTATGTAGCCTAGGTTTTCGAGCTTCATGAGGTACTTTTGAACGAAACATTCTTGTTTTGTATCATGTCATGCAAGGTTTGCCGTCGGCCTGCATTCGACATACCAACCTAATATATAAGAAGTAGAATGCAATCGGGGTCGGTTCGTCACCATTACAGTAGTTCTATTTCCGTCGGTTTTCCGCTTTCCTTCCGGCGCCGTCTTTCTGCAGTTCCGTTAAGCCGCCGCAATTGAGGCGCCATTCTGTTCTTGAAAGTAGTTAAGGATGCCTGTTCAAGTGCATTCAAAACGGCTGAACTCGGGTTTAATTTTCTATGCCCGTCTTTGTTCATCGGAGTTCCGTTCTCTTTGCGTGTTCGACAAATGACGCTCTATTGTGCTTGTAAGGCAGTCTGATTCAATTCATCATCTGTATAGTCTAGGCGTTTGTGTATGCTTGAACGCATTCATGTATTGTAATCTTTATGTAATATGTTAAGTAAATACAGTATGCTGCCAGATCCATTTCATTTTATAAAGGCGATCGGAAGTTTTTTACATGAAGTTTCTAGTTCAAAATGGCAAGCATTCGCTAAGGCTCCATACCTCGACTCTGCTCTATTGTTGTCGGATCGGAAGACACTTGTGTGCCGGTGCACCCAATTGAACCGGCGGTCACTGTTTAGTCGACCCGCAAATCACATTACAATCCCATTTGCCATAATGATGGGGTCTATATGTAAGGTATGACGGTCAAACTTGTAAGGGGTGATGGTGGTGGTACGGCTGGTTGGGTTGATCATGGTTCGGCCAATCTGTTCGTTGCAAATTGAATTCAGTCGGCCAACGAATGCCCATATCAATGATGAGTAAAGTTAAGGTGTAACTGGTGGACTGGACAGAAGAATGATGTAGAGTCAAACGATTACGTATGTGTATTACTTTTAACTTAAGTGATTTATAATATTCCAACAAAACATACAGAAAGTTTCAAAAAAGTAACTATAAAAAATCCATAAAAATGAACTACATGATCTACTTTCTTCGCTGCTTACTTCCCAACCTTGCGTTCATCGTCATCCATTCAGCAATCGGATGGTTAACTGAATTCCGTATGGAGCGGAAAAGGAAATTTGGCAGAGAGAACAGACCATGAAAGTACAGCTACATAGTCAGAGAAGAATGGCTTTGTTGGTTGGGATCTTTTGTGTTTCGTCGGGTATGTCACCATTCTTGTTAGCCATCATCGCTATAGTTCAACCGGACAACCAAGTTTCTTTGTGTGCCATTGAACAATGCCAATTTTAGTACTGGCTATTTGATTTTACTCGGTTGCCTTTTTGTTTTGAAGAATTGTTGCGGTGAAAAGTCTCAGTAACACTGACGAGCTGCATTGTTTTAGGCATTATTTATTCTTTTGTATTATAGTTGTTCTATTGTGCTGTTCTACCTATGTACATACTGTATGTATGTAGCTGGTAAAACTACTAAATGAGGATTGTTGTTTTTCCATTGAATTGATTGATTGCTGTATTTGTCATGTTTTCAGAATCTGTATTTTCCCTCAATCGTCTACAGCAGGATATTACCACGCCATATTTCCCATATAATCATTCTCATTCTGGTCACAATAATTATCCGATGTGCCATTTCACAATGTTTCACTAATGGCAGTAATCATCTTTGCCATCATATTATCGACACATGCCCAACCACATGCAATACCATATGCGTCGGCATTAGGTTTACAACGGCCACCATTCGTTCCATCAACTTTTTACCGCGGCTAACATTTATAATATGGACATGAAAGTACGTTCGGATCGTGACTCTCCACCGCAACAACAACAACATCAACAACATAGCAAAATGACCACCACTGTTATGGAGGAACAACATCAGGAATCCAGCAACAGTAAAGACAACAATAATGATAAGCCCGTTCATGGTCTGGTCGGGGGAACGAAGTTGAATTCGGATGACGATGATTCGGACCGAGACCAGGAGGTGAACCGAAACTCGGCCACTGATGAGGAGCTGGTCATCGAGGAGCGGGAGCAGGAGACTGGCACTCAGGAAGTGGAGCTGACTACCAAGAATAATGAGGAGTGCAAGGTTTGTTGCTAAACTGTTCAAGTCTGTCAAAACTGGCAAACCTGTGTACATAGCGCGACTTTTTTGTAAAAATTTGTTACTTGAAACTTATTGATTACTAAAACCAACAACGCACACTAATACCATATCAGAATGTTGTTTTCGTAACGGTCAGAGACGTTGATTCTCATAATTTAAATGTGGTTCTAGTGCAAACAACACCGGATTACTGGATATGTTTGTTTGTCTGTTGATCACACGAATCATGTCATGTCAAATTATCAAAAAGGATGTTCATTATTCGAAATTTATGCAAATGAATAAAGTTGTCACGGGTTTGTTGATGTTTCCTGCTGGGTGTCACAATGCGTTGGATTTTATAACCAAAAAACGGGGGGAGTTAGAGCAGGAGTAGCGGTTGAGATTAATGTATGTAGCATTGATTGAAATACACCAGGACACGCGCCTGTTAATTTCTTTCCAAAATGCGGATAATTTGGCAAAAATCTATTATTTTGTTTTTTTTGCAAAAATTTCTTTGCTCGAATTTGCCGAACCAACAGGCAATATTCAAAAAATTCTTTTTGTTGGTTTTTTATGTTTGTTAATTGTTATGCAAATATTCGTTTTTATCCAACTCTGGATGAAAACGTGACATGACATGACCGCAAGTTCCACGCATGACGCATCCATTCATATGCTGCACATTTTTATTCAATGTCGGCGCAACAACAATATGCACGTTCGATTGAATTGTATTTGCATTGCATGCAATATAATAGAACATACATATTCTATATAATTTTTTTCCGTAACAATCCCTTTTTGAGCCATTGAATTTTTTTTCTAAAGCATACAATTTGGTTTTTAGACAATGCTATGTATGTCGTAATACTTTTTTCCAGTTAGTTTAGCCTACATACATAATATTTTGTCTATGAAATTTCGCTCGTCGAAAGTTAACCGATTGCGGTCATTATGCAGATCATATTATACTAACCGAACTTTTGAAACCAGTTTTGCATGCTGCATTTGTTTGTTCTGTTGGCCGTATACATACACAAGTAGTTCATGTTCAGGATGAAGGTAACATGAATATTCCAGTTCTACTATTAATTAATACCACATATGTAAAATACGTGAGATGTACCAAAAGCTCGGATATTCGGATAACTGTTCATCTACTATAATTAGTTTGGTCAGGCGGTCGTCCCCCACGTCACAAGTCTGATCAAGCTTAATCTTTGGTACGCCATTGTAAAGTAACTAGCGGCTTAGTAATCCAGCTAATACATTACTGTACCATTGTCTGCTGCTAAGTTTCTTTTAAATATGACCCTCACATTCCAGATATCGCATTGTTAGCCTCGGCTCCTTTTAGGCCCAACCTATTATCCGATATACTTCTATTGATTTCAGTACAATGTATGTTTTATTTGTATCGTTGCATGCCCATTGTTCAATGAATTGTTCATGTGAGCACACAAATCATGTACTCTATTCTTAGTGACTGGTGGTCGATTCGAACGAACATTGAACGGTGGTCAGTGTACTGTTGATGACATGAAATTAGTGCCGAAACAATGGGACATTTCGAGTTGACGTGTTTTGTGGTCGTGACCGACGGCTGTATGTGGCGTGCGCCTCCATAATTATGGCTATTTGCATCTACAACAGTTGATGGCACCGGTCTCATGTTATGCCAATGCCACACAAACAAATACATGCGCATTGGCAGATTTCAACCTACTGCATTGATCCATATCGAAATGTTCAGAGATCTCAGCTATTCGTAGTCAAAAACTGTGAATGTGACGATCTTTTTCATTAAAAGTCTTATCCGTGCTCCAAGACGATAATTTTTCCGGTTCCATGTCTGTCTAGAGGGATGCTATTGGAGAACTTCCTGTTGTACTTTGTATTAGATCAGCCGTTAGATGCCAGATCGCGTGACAATAATACCTTTTTAATTATGCGGGTCTGAAGTCGCCTGGCTGCTCACTGACTCTGTCTATGTTGCCGACTTTATTTAAAAAAAAACTGTATCATTTTTTGCGGTTTTATTTACTGTAGTACTTGGTATTCCGTCTGATTCGCTTTCTCACTGACAGACGGCCATAAATCAGATTGTCTGCTTATGATTAAGCCATTTGTTATGACTGTATGTTCTGCTCAGCAGTCGATCATACAGTATAATAAATGATAACTATAAAACAAATAAATATGTACTCTGACGTGAATGTTCGCGATTTTAATGGTACAGACGGAAGCTGTCTGTCTGTGCATATCTCTGTAATCCGGTCGGCATCGGCTGCTGGCTTCAGCGGACAAGAAAGGGAGGAAAAACTGGATTTCACCCATCTTTGCAGATTTCAAAAAGTTAGTATGTTCCCCATGGTGTAGGTAAAATGGTCTAATTTCTGTCAATCCCACCTCTTTGGGAAGATTATTCTCCCTTTTGATGTGTGGTTGGTCCGCCAATGGCTCCTGGTATGAAATATCATCGTTATCGGGTGGTCAGCAGCCCACGTTTTCCGGTGGTTCAGGCTTTTTAGCAGAGCCGAACGCCGATAAAAGTTTACCGATTGTTTTTTAGTAGGCTCAACTGCGGAATGCATGAGACTGGATAGATTGCTGTTGAACTTTTTTTCATTGTTTTTTAGTCGTAGTTTAGGATTTTAGTTTTTTTTCTCTTATTGTTTCCACGTATGAGGGCACGGGTGGTGGGATCCACTTTTTATCTCGTCCGTGTTCAATCGGTCGTTTTTCCTTTGATGGTTTTTTAGTGTGATCAGTGCGTGGATAGTTTTTTTACTGTTCAATATCCATGTACAGTATTAGATAATAATGGTCGATATTATTAGGCTTATAATGAACAGTATACATTTCTGGTTTTTTATTGTATGTTGTATTATCTTAATATACGGTTATATAGGAATGAATTCTCATCATCATCATGATACAACCCATGATACCTCCTCGAAAATCTTCTAGTCCGTATATTTCATTCAATTTTTCGATTCTATTTTTGGTCCGACGGTGTAACTACACAAATTAGCAACAACAGCGTAAATCCGGCGTGCATTATGCGTGTTATTGAATTAGTTCTGGTTGACTGTCGTGCTAAAACTAATTATCCGACCAGACCAGACAGACATTGGCACTAATGCACGTGAATGAAGGTTCACGGTTTAGTTTACTTGTATGAAAATTTTTGGTTCGTAATTTTTGATTGACTCAATTTAGTTTTTTTTGGTTTCCCAATATTCATCTAATATTTATTCACAATCGTCAATTGTTCTTGCTCACTCTGCTATTTTTTCGACGTTATTTTTATGACATGGGCCTGTTTTGATGCAAATTAAAATGTTTTATTTCGAGTTTGCCCCAGTATTCATCCAATATTTTTCTACCATCGTAAGAGAGTAATGGCCCAATCGCGCTATTTGCTTATATATTCTTCGAAGCTAAATATATCCTTTTTTGTAGCACTTCGTTTGTTATGCTGTTTGTTTTCTCTATTTAGCTCATCAAATGTAAATGAGCGCTTTTATAGTCAGACTAACGAGCTCGTTTGTTCTTTGGCCCTTGGGCATTGAATCATGTCTATTCTGAGAAGTGGCTAACCTACAATATACAACACCTTTTGCATCTGTTTATGATATTGCAATTTGCAGCGATCGTAAATTACTGTACTTTCAACATCATATCATTACTTAGCGTTTGTGTCAGCAGGTCCAAGTTTTTGCTCCAGTGTAAGCGGATGGGTGAAATGGCAAACAACGTAGGAGTTCAGTTAACTTTTTTGATAATTAGTTGTATTAAAAATCTTTTTAATGACAGATGAACTTGTTTTCGAACCGCCTTAGGCCCCAGGTATATTAATGTACCCAGGTAAATTGTGGCAAAAACCTTGGCTTGTTGTCAGCAGGGGTCCTGTTGCTGATGGTGTTATAAAAAGTTATCATGAGAAGGAAACAGTTGACGTGTTGTTATGACTTATGAATGTTTTTTTTCATTACATGTATTTTGTTTTGCTCGACGCATACTTTTTGTACTATAATGTTTTTATGCGCAACATGCGAGACGCCACCGCAGAACTCAATCATCATTTTGTCATGCATTATGTTGCGTCACGGACTTCGTGTATATTCGTATTGCGGTTCGTTTTTTCACTTTCCCGTCGTTAAACGGTTGCGTTACTGTTTTTATTACGACCCTGCTTATCTGGTCCATAGATCATTTTCAATTCGTTTCGTCAATAACAACTACTTAGAATAGTGGAAGTGTTTTCGGCTATAGAGTTATATTCGGTAATTTGATAACACGATTACCGGAACCGACGTCCGCCCTTCCCCGTCAGTTTAGCGCACAGGAACAACCGAAAATTGTGTTGATAAAAAAACAGGCTATAATTCGGTTTACCGCTCGTTCCCCATCCCACCCTCCTATTTTTTCTAAGTCGCGACGACGACATGCACATTTTTTTCGAATTTCAAAATCTTCACTGTGCCATCTCATCATTTTCGCGCTCAATATTATCTGCTATTGGACTATGTAAACGTGTGTACATATTGCCAAGCACTGGCGGGCGAGCCAATCTAGGGAGGAGAAAATTTTCAAAGACAGGAGAAATCAGCCGTTTGAGGTCATTTTGTGCTACACCTTAAGGAACAAATTCGACATTTCGAAAGTTCCAAAAAGGGGTGAATTTCACTTTTTTGGCCTTTATCGTCCGCTGTTGTAGCCAAGTATACGATCGTCCCGAATGGATGTCTCGTACTAGTAATTTGCCAGTCGTCTGTTTCGGTCGTTCTATTTTTTGTACCACACAGACTCCTCACTCCTCAATCTTCTGATTTTTCGTCGAAATATAGGCGTGAGATAAGTGGTGGTTGTGTTTTTTATGCTAACTTTAATGGATTATGGTTGTTTTTTTATTCCTAAATCGTCTCCTTCTCGTTGTTTTCAGTATGAGTCTACAGTTTCTTTCAAAATTGTCATCTTTTTAATCAAATTTTTTGTCATTTATCAATGTTTTTTTCATGATAATTTATTATATAAATAATTGCTTGATGATGCTCTGTCGGATAAAGCTAATCGAACCGATTGGAGGTCTAATCGATACATATATCAAAGCTTGACAATTATCTCCACGCTACATCACCGTCTCAATACGATCGGTAATTTAATCGGTTGTTTTTAACCGCGGACATGACTGTCTTTTTCCGTAACTTTTTTTCCATTTTGTTCGAGTAAGTGTTTTGAATCACCGAGTTGTAGATTATAGGGTTACGATTGCGGTTAGTGGTTTAAGATGGTGTGTCAGATATCGGGTGAAATTAGATGGTAAGCGTGCTATCTGTGATCTGATGTACCCGATGATTCAAATGGTCTGATCGATTTGGGTGATTCCACATCATGTTGGTTTATCGGACGGATCTGATACACACCGACTATGTGAATAAAACTCGGTGCACTCTGATCTACTAGGCTTTACCAATCGCACTTTCCACTCATTTCACTCAGTTAAAAAGCAATCGTGTATTTCGTTTTTTTATAGATGGTTTTATTGTCAGTTACCCATGGGTTTTATTTGCTGGCGGATATTTACTTTTTTTCGTTTTATTTAGTAAATATTTTTACGAGTCTGCAATTTTCAGTAGCGCAACCTTGATGAACAACACGAATAAAATTGTTTTCTGATTGTTAAAGTTGTCTTGCTTTTTACTGTTTTTGTTGTAACTCATCAGGTTTGCAGCGAATTTTTTTTTTCATTTTTGTTTGTCTTTATCTTTATGACCAAGTTGTTTCGTTTTTTACAAGGAGGCATCGTGGTTTTTTAGTTTACGCGACCGTCAGACATTTACAACAATGCGACTTATAATAGCTGGACTACTATCATCCCATCATTTTCTACCATATGTATTTGGTTTGCCATATTTAGTATTTAATTTTTCATAAATTAAAAAGTATAGAAGCATATTTTTTGTCTTTTATTCTCCAACTGTTTGTTTGTTCTTCAAGTTCTATGACCACTCCTAGCATCTCCAACTTGTGATCCGACTTCACCCGGGTAAACAACTATTGATCAGTTTCCTATTTTATCTACTGTATTTGTATATTTTCATTCAAGTTCAGAGTTCACAACGGCAGGTTTTTTACAGTAGCAGTAGGCATTATATTATTATGACCATCGCAATCCGGACTGTAAATATTTATAACTTACTTACTGATAATACGTCTTCTCAGTGCCAATTGCGAATGAGAAGAACCAAGAACAGACGAATGCTTGTTATTGCCATGCCATCTATTTTTGAACTTGAAGAAGGAACTTATGCTAAACCGGTCAGCCAAATGTATAAAAATTTCTCTGGTTGTTTCCGCTTTTTAGAAAGATGCCTGTAGTTCAATGTTCATTCTCGGTTCAGTACGGAAGAAGTGTTGTAAAACGGCCGTAATAAATGGCTTAAATCGTTTTTTATGGCGGGGTAAAATAGTACGATTGTCGATTATAATCAAATAGTGGGTGATATTTATTTATCAGTGCGGTCGTTGTCATTGTGTTCATAGGGATAAAAACGTTCTTAATTTTGTTTTCCACGAAATATGCTTTGCTTATTGAAGTTAATATCATTCTTTCATCTTTAATTTTTATACTGATTTGCTAAGAACCATTTAAATGTCAACGAACAGTTATTTGGTGTATTTTAAAAATACAATTATTTGTCATTTTGTATTATTTCAGGATACGCCCACATCTAAGCATTCCGCAAGTGAATCACCATCGACGAGTGCCATGGCCAACGGACCACTCACCGCCGGATCGGCACCCCATACCGCCGATGCCGTTGTTGCACCCGGCGATAATCGTGAGTTTATTTTACTTATTTTGAAATATATAGTTTTCTTTTTTATAATTTTTCGAACTCGGCTTTCATAAGGTTTGATTATGTGAGTCTAGAAAGAAACATTGACTGAAGATGTTGTTGTAGCCTCTTCAATCACTGTTGGCTGATTAATTACCTTTGGAACCAATCTCAGTATAGAGTGACCTAAAGTTGAATGTCACTGGTGAAGATAGTTATCCGTCTTGGCTTTACTTTCTAAGTTAAATTTGAAGGTCCATTGCAGGAATCTGGTCTGTGATTGTAACCTATCATCATTAGAAATGTTCTTCATGTTCATGGAGTCTCAAATTTTTCAACATCAGTCTGTAGTCCGAATATCTAGGCTTAATATAATTCAATCATTTTGGTTCAGTTGCTTTGCTGCGATAAATTCAGAATCCCGTAATATTGTAATAATAAGTTGGCTTATGCATAGATAACAAACGTTTCTAGACTATAACTATGGATTCCAGATAAATCAGATCGTGATAAATGCTAAGTTGCAACGTACAGATTCTGACGCGTTCCGTTGATGTTTCTGCCATTGACAGCTGGTCACAACGAAAATTCTTTTATAATATTGTCTTGTTGTATGCCCAGTTGGCTTCAGTAATTAAGAAGTGACGTAAACGAGTTTGAACCCATGACAAGTAGCCGAAGCCGAACAATGGTTCGCGGGTGTTTGGCAGTATAATATCACTGTAACAATGTAATCAGTTTTGCTTACATATATGTGGTTACTAAGTAATCAATGCGTTGTCATAAATTATTCACTCTCAGTTCTTGGAAACCTAACAATCATTTTGGGTTAGTATAATGTTTGGTTTACAAGGCCATAATCAGCTGGTATGTACATGTATGTTTCGGCAATCACTGGTTGGAGTTGTGTGTCTATAGGTAGTAACAGATGCCAATAACCGACCACAGCATTAGCACCACCACGTTATTCACCATGGAAACTTTAAGGTCACCGAAGCACCCAACAATAAATGAGTTACGCACTGTTATTTTCAAATATTTTTTTCAGAAGAATAACTTTATTCTGTGTTCAATATTGTTTGGCAAGCGCTAATTTCATGGTTTCACAGACAAACGTGTTCTGTACACGTTCCAGTTTCTATTGGCGTAATGAAGTAGTGGGTCTGACTGTCTCACTGACTGCCGGGTTCTTCTGTGGCACAAATTGTCATTGTGTGTGGCTAATATTATTGTGAATGACTGAGTTTGTGGCAACGCGTGAGTGTCGTTGTTGCAGATACCATACATATATTGTGGCACTGTTATTCATTCAATTATGTACTGCATCAAACAGGCCAGTCATTCAATCAAACAGTCTGTCATTCAATACGTTCGTTCTGTTATATATTGAATACAATGCAAACGCCCCGATATACCATTCGTGACTTGAATTGAATTCGTTCGCTCATGCAAGTTCTGAATAATGGTGAGGTATCAGTTATTTATAGGGTTGTCATGTATTCTTGTCTGGCACTCTCGGAGAAGTAACATTTACTGCAATTGAATTATGTACGATCGAAATTGAATAAGCCATAAAGTTTGATGTTCTGGTCGGAGTAGTATGTAGATACATATGAGTTGGACGATACGTCACTGGTTATTATTTGGGAGTAGATACATCTGGATGTATGTACATAACATATGTATGTATATGAACTTGATATGGACGGCGACATCAGGTTGCATCCATGTGTGTAATAAGTCGACCCGACATCTGATATGGTCGACCGTGGATGGCTTATGACAGTATGACCGTACATATGTACACACAATATGAATGTATGTACCTATTTTCGGGCACGTCAGTCGCATTTGCTGTTCTGCATCGACATACATTCATACATACATGTAACATTGCGAGCACCAAAAGTTATTTATTACTATCACTTGTTTTCCGTGTTACTTGTGCTGCATTCATTATATGGCGCTCTGGCTGTTTGAAGTCGATTGAAACAGACGTGGCCTAGGTGTTTGTGCTCGTTCATGCTCATTCATGCATGAGCAGTTGTTTATGTCTTGTTTCATGGAAACTGTCTGTGTACCTTTGGGTGTGTGTTTTTCATGCATTAATGTGAAAAGAACATGACCGACAAGAGCGTCATCCTGGTTTGTGGTCCGGTCCAGCCAACCCGACGTTCTGTGCCTTACGTACACATTTTTACGTATCCGTCCAAGATGCCGGTGGATAAAAAATCAAGAGGGAAGAAAGTTAATAAAATTTTGGTATATTGGAGCCGCGAAGGGAAAAAACAGGAACGTGAGTTTTGCCTCCTCCTACATCATCCGCCCGGTATTGGCAAGTGCGGCGGCCGTCAGTCAGTCCGCCGGAGCGCGAGAAAGTGACACACAAATGGCACATGTAATCTGTCACCGACGGACTGACGGACTGACTGTACGTTTGTGCGCGAGTGTGACTGTCTTGGCATGACAGACACTCACAGTCAGTCAGTCAGTCACCAATATAATGTCACATGTGTGCCGAATATACCAGCTGAGATTGATGGTTCCGGTTTCGGGTATATAAAACTCTGATTTTTTGTACCGTTGGCTTTCACATTGGGTGTCGTCGTCTGTCATCTCGGATTCACCTATGATTGGCAGGCAGTCGTCGTTTTTGTTGTAATTATTTTACTAGAAAACGGGCATTACTTTGGTGAGTGTACCGTCTGGTTCATCTGTCGGCACCCACTCGGCTATCTATCCGGTCTGTCTGAACGTGTCCGTGTTTGGCACAAGTTTACCATCGGCGTAGGTGGTTTATGTGGTTCGTCGGGTATTCGAGCAGAGCTTGGTTCTTTACGACTCAACTGACCAACCGAATCGGTTGCCTGGCAGGCTGAAAGTTTTGTCATTTCACCAGTTGTTTTGGGCAGCGTCATTCTTGATTATTGCAATCATATTTATGACTAGAATACGTGATTATTGTAATCATGTTTGTGACAAGAACACTATACTGTAACATAACATCAGGTAACATCGAAAGTACATATGATGTAGGATGCGATCGGGCCGGGTGTCAATCACACAACCGCCTAGAGCCTGTCGTCGGATCGGATATCAATTATGGGGAATAGTGGCCGTGCGTCTGTGAGTGACACACCGGACTGCATTATGGATGGAACGTGTTGGGTGCCGGCCTGTTTGACACATCTGATACCTTGACGTCGACCATACTTCCTTCATATACGGGTGTCACAGCATTCGTCATTTATTACCCGCCCTATGGTGACAGAATAAGTATGCATGTATGTATGCCTTCCGGCGGATACATTTTTTATGTGGTTCTGGCGCTGATGCCTAGCCCGGATGTGGCATCTCTTCTTTTTGTTTGAGAAGACTATGATCTGGTGTATCGAGTCGTATTGCTGAGTTATGTATATTAGTCGAGGTTAAGTAAAGCTGAACGACACTATGGCTCTATGCATGTGTCACTGTCGATATTTACGTGCTCAATCACAAGCGTATGCACCCGGTAGCAACAGTATGGCATATGGAGGGCTGCGACCTGTCTGATAAGATGAATGCACTTTATTAACGCCGAGATGACTTGTTGTTGTTCTGGCCGTCGCCACTGTTGGCCTTGGCCTGACATATACCGCTATCACTCAGAGAATGTGTCCAACAATGTTATACTACTGCTGTTGTGTGGAACTCCGTGAATTTAGGTTTTCTAAGGCTCTTTCATTCATTCATGACTATCAACGAATAAGTGAGGTTAGCGCTGAATGTTGTCGGTTTAGGTTCTCACATGATCTTGTAAGGATACAGAAATAACTCGATGAACGTTGAAAATTACCTGGCAAGGTTCACGTAAACATGGAAAGTGTGATAGTCTAAGGGCTTTGGCTTACGACGTCAATGTAAGGCGGTGCTGGATGTACCGTCACGTGATACCGTAACATATTGCCAGAAGAAAGTTCTGTATGTTATTTATTAGTTGTGACACGTCAGCCAGCGTGATAGGGTGGCATTTTATGCCTAAAGATCAGTGTTGTATGTTTTAATACCGGTTTCATTAATTTTTCATCATCTTTTTTATGTAAAAATTTTCCGTTTCTCTGAGATTAAGATAACTTTCCCCAAATTTTTTTTTCTGGTTTCGTTGAGTTTACTTTCCCGGGTTTTTTCTTCCCCTCTTGTGCTTTCGTTGAATTGGAACCGTTCAGCTATTCTATTTCATGTAGATTGTGCGATATTAGAGTTCATTAACGTAACCTGTCACAAGATTCTCATCCCTATGTTTTTGATTGGTTTCCGAAGCACATATTTGATGATATTCTATTTATAACAGGACATCATTGACTTCACGTAAATGGAATGAAACAAAGTTCTTTATTCGAGACGTTTCGTTACCGTGATTCATCGTTGTATTTCGTGACATCTAAATGAATTAAATTTTCCGCCGGTCGTGTGATCTGTAGGAATGAAACTTGACATGCCATGGCATTTCAGCATCCAAAGTTCTAGTGGTTTTACCTTTTGTGTTTCACGTTTTTTTTCGATAATACATCGTTGCGCATCGTTTGTACCAGTAGTAAGGTACCGTTTCATCAACTCTGAACGTTTGAGTGCTATATCAAGGGACGGCCGTTTTCTTAATATGGTTGGATTAAGATAAGCTTTCTGCGTTTATCAATGTACAGTTGAAAGTATGGTGCACTTTAGCCCAGATACTTCGGTTTCGGCAAGTTTAGTCAAGGTACTTCAATAAGTGTCAGGAAAGCACTTTCGTTCAGATTCATACTTCCGTAAATCTCAAAACACTTTCGTCCATCGTCCAGATATTTGGGTCAGTTTCACAAAAGCTGTAACGCACTTGTTCTGATTGACTAACTAGCTGAAGTGTTATATCTTTCATTTATAGACCACTCTTATAACGATTGCTGATCCCGGATTGATTGCGTGCCTGAATGTCTTTGTAACACATAACGGGGCCTTTCAACATCCAGGAGCAGTAGTTTCATTTGTTTGATTCAGCTTTCAATTGCCTAATTGCTAAAGTACGCGCGCAGCCTATAAAACTTCTAGGGTTTTATGTTCATTCATTCATTCATCCATTCATCTTACTGCCTTTAGCCGAATATTGTGGTTGTGGAACAGAGTTGCATCCCTGCGTGCTGTAGAATGAAGGGCAAGTGAAACCAAACATGGATGGAAAGTATCTGTTTGGAGGCTCATTATGTCATATTCCATTTGATATATCCCACATGGTTACAGGCCCAGGCCGATCTCAGAGAGATCGCCAGTGATACTTCGTAAATTAAACAATCGATCATAGTTCATAAGTTTGTAGTACATAACGGATTGAATGAGTTATGTATGTTGGTCGGACTGTTGTGGCCCACGGTATAATCATTGTATTCTTTGTCATTGAGTTATTAGTGAGGACTGAGGTGTCGTCGTTGAGTGCCAGCAATTAACTTGAATTGTGGCAGCAATCTTGTGTATACATTCAGTCAGTTTAAACCCGTTGCAGCATTACTATTTGTGTTCATACCACGGAACCTTACCTTTTGATTATGTGATCCTTTGTTGATATTATCCTTTGTTGGTCCGATTACTTGTTGTTATACGATGGCGTCTGAACTATTTCGTGATCAGTGCATTTTAAGAAAACCATAACATGTCACAGACGTATCTTTTTACCACGGTGCCATGTTCAATCAACGCCGTATGTATGTACCTCCCACATCACTTTCGTGCCGTAAGTCTGAATGGCCGTCTTTATAGATACAGTAACCTACGATGTCGTTGTACGGAACATCGTTTACTTGAGATTGAGAACAAACAACACTGGCTGCGTGATATAAACTAGTCATATCAGTTTCTTGAATGAGAATTCTAATTATAGGATTCGAAACTGTTACGTATGTACGAAACATTACTTTCTCCTTGATTGTTTTCACTTCCTGAAACTTCCGCTTGACGAAGCAAACTAAATTTGTTGTGTTATAGTTGAATGCATTCAAATGTACGACACTAAGTAGTATAAATTATATAATATAATTATAAACTCTCCTTTTCGCCTTGGTCATGTCTATACAATTCATAAGTAACATTATGTACACATAATAACGAGCCTATTCTCCATTATCTTAATTGTTGTACTTAATTCAGTTGTTCATTTATTTATTATACTTTATATAATTTCAGTATCATCGCTCTCCACGGAATGTGCCCGTGTGCCATCAGCGCCGTCCTCCACGATGGTGCCGTCCAACACGAACACGTCCACGACATCGTCCGCTGCCTCGTCGGTCAACAACAGCAGTGGTGCAACACCGTCAACCAGCAGCTCAACAGTGCCCGTTGCTGCTGCGGCAACCAATGATATTATTAACAACAACAGTAATCCCATCGCATTGCTGGGCACGGCGGTTGGTCTGCCCTCGCTGCCATCAACCACCAAAATGTCGCCTATCAAACGGTTGGTTGTTGTTGTTGTTGTTGTTGTTGTTGTTGTTGTTGTTGTTGTTGTTGTTGTTGTTGTTGTTAATGTTGTTGTTGTTGGTGGTGTTGATGAAGGCTGATCTAGTTTTTTTTCGTCGAACTGTCGCTGTAACTTTATCTATTGACTCTTTTCTTTTTTTAGCTCAATGTCGCAGTCGAATGGACTGGACGCAACGTCAACTAATCCCCTGTTGGCCCCACCCACCTTGTCCAGCGAACTACTGAGTGGCATTCCGGCCAAGATGCCCAAGTTGGAGCTGTCCGCTAATCCGTTAGTTTAAACAATTGACTGTCCTTTTTTGGCAGTCCAGATGAGAATGTATTATTAGAAACACTCTTCAGAGTAATGTGTGATCATTTTTGAAACGCGATTTACTATTGTTCAATTTTTCAGAACAGTATCCTATGTTTGACCACAGATTACAACTTATTCATTAGAAACTCTATATAGAGTAATTTTATTATCATATGTGGAACGGCGACGTACATTGTATAATTCTCAACTAGTTCGTGGAACTTTTTATTAAAGTGAACGGAATTTTGTTGCCATTTCAGCAGCGCCGCATCAGTGATCTCATCATGTGCCGCCGCCAACCCTATCGCTTCCACGTCGAGTGCGTTGGGTGCCGCCAGTCTGTTGCCGCCGTCGTTGAATGCACTCAGTTCGTTTCGGTTTACTTAATCAAATTTTATTATTTTTTGGAAGTTCCATCTATTTTAGTGCGTGAATTGATGCACAAAGTGATGAATGTCGAACGTTTTGATTGATTTATTTGTTTGCTGGCACCCACCGCATTTCAATTAATCACATTTGTAGATGGTCATCGTCCGGCCTCAGCAATTCCTCCCCCGACGTCAACCAGCCTGACGTCGGGTATCGGCAGCGGGGCGTCGGCGGCCGCCGTAGCGGCTAGCGGAGCTGGTGGCACCATGGATAAATCGTTGGCCATGATGCGACAACTCGGTCTATTACCCGGTCATCTGCCACCTGGTGCTGGTCAATACCCGGGTCTGGTGCCGGGGGCATCACCTGCGCCCGATCCAATGAACCCGGTTGGTTGGGATGATTGTTTGAATGGTGTACCTAGTGGTGTCAGATGGTGAAAGTTCAGATTGTGTGATTTTGTTACATATCAAAATTATGGATTAAATAACGTAAAGTGTTGATAACCAACATAATATTTCAGTTCGGTATGATGAACATGCTGCCGCCCCATATGATGTCGGACCTGTCGCGACTGCAACCATTCTTGGGTGGTGCTCCTGGCGCGACGCCGGGTGTCGGTGGCAGCCAGTCGATTCCACCCGAACTGGCACGACTCATGCAACCGGCTGGTATGTTCGGTGGACCCGAGATACCCACAACCAGTGGTGTGGACCCGTCAAACATATTGAGTGTGCAGACGGCTAGACTCAAGGCGGCCATGAACGCATCGGCTATGTCCAGAATTCAGCAACAACAACAGCAGCAGCAGCAGCAACAACAACAGCAGCAGCAGCAACAACAACATCAACAACAGCAACATGCTACACCGGCAGCAACGCCCAGTACGAGTGCCAGCCAACGGGCATCCAGCAGTGCACAACAGCGGGTTGGTTGAATTCGTACTTCTGTGTTTTGTTTTTTTTTGTGATTTTTACATTCTGTGATTTTGAAAAAAAAAATTATAACATTTGTGAGAATATTAGTTGTTTACATGATGTGATTTCAGCGACCTGGTCGATGGTGCGCCCTGCACGTCAAGATCGCCTGGGACATATCGAAGAAACGCTACGGCACCGGGCCGAGTACTTCGCAATCAGCCGACACAAAACCGGTGGCCGCCAAACACACCACGTCAACTACAACGGCTTCATCCGCGCATCAACAGCAACAACAACACTTGCAACAACAACAACAACAACAACAACAACAACAACAACAACAACAACAACTTAGACTCAACAGCGGTAGTGCGTCGTCAATGGGTGCCAGCACAGATAAACTCCATCATCATTCTGCGCATCATCTTCAACAACAACAACAACAACAACACCTTCTGCAACAACAACAACAACAACATGCATCTGCATCGGTTACGTCCAGTCGACATCACGGTTCATCCTCCGGCCAGAAGCATCGTAGTTCGCACGGGTTCGTAAAAAGGTTTTGTAAACTCACCCACATGTTTATATTTGATCTTTTTCCTTGGTGTGTAATGATCAAATGTCCTACTTTCAGCAGCTCCTCGCACCTACCAGCCTCTGTTAATGGGTCAGCCGCCGGCCTTATGTCACAATTGAGCTCGGCCGCGCACTTGACCAATGGTAACGGGGTGGCACCCGGCTTGAAGGGATTAATACCGCCCACGTCGAGCGCCGCTCTGTCTGGTTTAGCTGGCGGTCCCGGTTGGCCACCGACCACTGCCGCTGCTGCATATACCCAACTCGGATTATATCAACAACTGCAACAGTTGCAACAACAACAGCAGCATCAGCAACAACAACAACAACAACATGCTCAACAACAGGCCGCCGCCGCAGCGCAAGCTCAGCAACAACAACAACAACAGCAGCAGAGGGTTAGTGAAGCTTTTTTGTCTTTACGATATGCATTTTTGAGATACCGTTATGGGCGACTATGACTGTCTCTGTTTTTCAGTTACTGCAGCAACAACATCAGCAGCAACAACAACAACAGCAACAACAACAGAAGGCTGCAGCGGCACAACGCGAAGCGGCTTTGAATGCGGCGAATCGGGGTGCGTCGGTGAGTGCGGCTGCAGACACGTTGATGGCGTTGTTTGCTGGCAACACGGGTTTGTCCTCCACCTCGGCATCGCTCTCCACATCGACAACAACAACAACGGCCACTGCATTGAGACACCAGCAGTTGCAGGTTATTCATTACTGTTGTTTTCATTAGCGTTTCGTTAAGTTATCATGATTTATGATGAATTTTATGATAGAAGATTATTATAAGTTTGTAATTATTTATATACACTAAATGTAATGTAAATGATTGGTTGCAGGCGCAGCACGCGGCGCAACAGGCCAAGGCGGCCAGCAACGGACTCGGCACGCAACACCTGGCCAACATTGCCACCGCCAACTGGCTGCAGCAACAACACGCACTTCGGGTTGGCATTTTGTTGAATATTTTGCTTATTGTTTGTTATAAGAACGGGAGAACTGTTCGTTGTTTTTGAAAGATATAAAGAAAAAAACACCTCTAAGTAATTGAAAACAATTGAAATGTTTAACTAGGTTTATACTTAACTCCAAATGACTAGACAAAAGGAGCTGATTGCTTTAAAAAATAAGGTTGAGGATTGAACGTACTGTCGAGCGGATGTTTCTGGATTCAATTTTCAAGTATAACAAGCATTGTTTGATCTCAAGAAATTCTAAATAGCACCATTGAATGTAAGTTCTGAAATAGCAGTCTCTAAACCATGTTATAATTGTAGGAATGGCCGTCGAGTGGTCTGCCCGATTCGTTACTGCGTCAACAGCACATGCTCGCCCTGCAATCGGCCGGTGCCAACTCTGTGATACAGCATCCGTCATCCGTGTCCTCCTCGCTGCTCGCATCATCCAATGCTGGTCAGTTGCTGTTTCTGCTGTTCAGAAAACACAAATCACAATCAAATCTGATCTTGAACTAGTTTTAAGTCATAATTCATCTCAACTCTTGAATGAATTCTTTTAGCCAAACTAGAAATCTAGTATATTTGAGAACCGAACTATAAATGTCGTTTATTTGATGTTTTTTAGCCAAACTATAATGTGGTATATTTTAGGTTTAACATCATCGGCGTACCACCACGGCATCCCGACGTCAGCCTCATCAGCCACGGCCATGGCAGCTGCCGAGTTGCTCGAACGTCAACGACTTATGTCGTCATTGGATGCCGATTCGTACAATGCCCTCCTATCCAGACATCGATCTGCTGCCGCCATGGGCATGTTCCCTGGTTTGTCATTGATTGATTGATTGACGAACTGATTGACTGTTTGACTGATTGAGTGACGAACGATGAATAACAGAAGATAAATAACATTCGTCGGTTGACATGAACACATTTTGATTGATCCTGACAAAAGACAGCTGTGTAGTGCTTTTGGTTTACCCTCCGGAACCATGTGGTCTACACCACTTTTGCTTCATTTTTTTACTAATTTCATTCATTTAATCATACCCGCACAATAATTGATTAATTGACCAATTAAGTAACGTTTGTGTATTGATTTCAGGCGGCGGTGGTGGTGGGCCTCCTTTGATGGCGGGTGGTATGGACTCGGCAGGTCTGGGTGGATACGGTAACATGCAGGTGTTGCAGGAAGCGATACAGGCCGATGCCTTGGCACGATTAAAACAACATCAACAACAACAGATGGGAAAGTGATCAGTTGTTGAGTTATGATTAGTTCTTTGAGACACCGTTCAGGGGGCTTTGCTGCACTCAAAATTGAATTTTAGTGAATGTTTCCTGATCTGAAAATTCTTTACCGAGCAGTTGCTACGTTGAAGCACTTCAATTGCATAGTTCAGTGTTTTTGATTCTGAGAATATCTGAGCAGTGAAACCTGAACGGTGTATTTACAAACCGGGTATTGGAATACGCTTTGTTGTCCTGGTGATTTTTATGACTCGAAGGTTGACAATGTGTTGTAGGTTTTTGTAATGGTGAGACGACAACCATATTGGTCGGTCTTGATTGATTGCTTGTTTGATCACGTTGGGTTCGATCACACTGTTGATTGGAATCTGATTAAATATTATTATATAAAACGTGGCTCACATTATTGTTTATTATGATTGGCCACATTTCTGCTCTTGTGCTCAGGTGCCCTCATTTATACTTGTTCCTCCTCCTCTCTTTCTATTTCTCTAATGGGCTGACAAATTCAATACAGGGAAATTTAGGCGTTTAGGGAAATATAGGTATTTTTGAATTAGTATTCTATGTTACGGTCCTTGCGCTACTACGTTCCTGCGTTGTGTTTGCAGTCAACCACAAAGATCTCGCAATATTACGAATATACGTATTTCACCATGTCTATATTGAGTGAATCTATTTTAATTTATTCTATAAAATATACAATTTAAAAAGTAAGCGGCTTGTCAATTAGTACGCTAAACATAGTTTTAACGCAATTTCACCCGAATGTATGAAGCTCAGAATTCAGAAGGTTAATAATGTCGTCTGTACAAACCCTGTTTGGCTGATTAAAAAATCATATATACATATAAAAAATACGCACCTACACACCACAACACTGGGTCCAATAACTTGATAAATGCTGTTGTATATTCTGACCATTTGTTTATTACTGTATTGTCGATTTATAAATTATAAGAATAACTTGTATGCCATGTTATGTAATTGTTATGAACGTACTGTTTTTGCTACTCCTGCTACATATTGTACCCTATGATATATATATAATACCGCAAATGGTCAATTGTAATTATTATTAGCAGTATCATTTGATTAGGACATTTGTAAAACATTGCTTTCGTACTCTAGTTCTATAAACGATGCTTGCAAGGTCTTTCAAAGTAAAATTATATAAAAGCCCTGAAGATATCATTGGCTAAGTTTCATTATCAAAAAGAAGTACAGAAGAAGTTCTACAAATTGTGCTAGTCATTTGACAGAGCTGCGTTTTTTGTTCCTGTACCCCCTACACTGCTCTGAAACCACGCTGATATGTCTGTGAAAAATGATACCATATACAGTTTTCTATATATTTTTGTATTTGGTTTTGTACTGTCGTGTGCGTAATATGCACAAAATTAATAATGATGTGTTCATACAGAATGCTAATACGAGTGAACATCGAAGAATAAAAAGATTATGAAATCTATCTTGATTCGGAGTTTGGACTGACTTTATATACAAAAAGAATGTGAGTAATTCATCGACAATTACGATTACCTTATTGTTATTATAACGATGAATGTTGCCGAGCAGAAGAGTTATTATGAAATTATAATTGAGCCTTACGGAGGCGACAACGCAGTTATCTATGCTTTTCAACACACAAAAACGACATTCGAACTTATCCGATTAGCATCTTCAATCATTACTGTATCAGCTCAGCACTTCCTTGCATTGAATAAATGACAATGAGAAGTCCATTTGTTTGTTAATTCTAGAATGATGATGCAACGCAATCACCTTATCCACTTCACTCGTCTATCGTTGGGTCGGTATCTGACCACATTCACCGAAGCCAGTAGCTCAACCCCGAAGCATGTTCCGTTGATGTGGAACGTTCAGAAACGCGGTCTAGCTGACACGTCGAATGATGCCAAGATGAAAGAGTACCTTTGTTGGTTGTCATTTTTGCGTTGAAGTTATGTTAGCTGGCAAATCACAGTATCATGAAACATGAACATCATTATTTACAACATCCTAAAGCCTGCTTAAAAAACTATAGTGTAGTGCGCCAGCCTCGAAAATTGGTGGTCTAAACCTAACTTGAGATTGAGACTGACGAAAACACCATGGTATTAGTGGGCTTTGATGAGTTTGGTGAGGAAGGCATCCACGTAATTAAACAAAAATCCGCAATTGTAGCTGAGTTTCTACGTGTCGATGATAATGAGAAAGATATTCGGGTACGACTGTACGACGAGAATGGACGATTGATGGGCCGGATGCTGCGGTCGGAGGCTCGGGCCAAGGCCATTACTGCCGGGCTGCATCTGACCGAGATGCAATTCACTGACGATGACAAGTATGTGAATCACTTCCATTTGTGGAATACAACAATCACTTTCACTCACTCACTCAATCACTCCCTGAAACTGTATCGATTATGCGCGTGCATTTTTTGTGAAAATTTGGCTTCATCGGGGTATTTCCTGAAATCGAAACTCTATATCAACTGACTTGGTATCAAATGAGGTTTTGTGTGAAATATGATACACTTAATGTCAGTCGTTGTAAGTAGTTTTTTTACTGAATACTTATTGTAAATAAAGATAAAACGTGGTAAAATAAAAACTAGATTAAGTGATTGCAGACCGGGTCCACCGTGCTATCAAATGAGTGCCAAAAGGGTACAAAAGAAGCCAGATGAAACACCGAAGTTGGCGTCAAAGAAGGAACTTAGGTGCGTGTCACAACAACTCAGTGGAAGACTCTTTCACTGGCTCACTTACTCACTTACAATAATGAGTAACTCACTACATTACTCACTCACTGTTCCACTTGTTCAATGACCTTTCCGTTTGCTCAATCATGTATTCGTCTCAGATTAAAAGCTACGATTCGCGAAAACGAGCTGGCATCCAAGATGAAATCGTGCGATCGCTGGCTGGCGAAGGGCCTGTCGGTCAAGATCAGCATTCGCAATAAACGCGGAAAGACACAGGCCGATTTGGTACAATTACGTTTCTAATCAATAAACTTTCATTATTTAAAAAACTTTAAACTATAGGTTCGAATTAATATAATTGTTTTATTCAGCACGAAGATAATATGTGCCCTTTCAGCAACGCGTTGTCGACCTGATTGTGGCACACATGAACGGCTGTGAATACGGTAGGTGCCGGGCCAAAACAGGTGCCGAGTACGTGAATGATCAGGCAGTTAGTTACATACTTACACCAATTCTAATTAGCTAACTAACTAACTAAAGTCACTCAAGAAATACATTTACAAGATCATTACATCAGCAATTTTCTAGTTGAGCAATTTTAATCAGTTAATTTATGAGTGAATGTTTGAGTAATTAGTCAGGAGCTTTTAATGGGGCAAGATTAACTTGCAGGCGCTGTTGATTCTCGTTCCCAATGCTCAACCAGAAGACACTGAAACATCAAAATCATGATTTGTATTGTAACTTTGTATGCTCGTACGTTTACATTAAATTTTACCCCATTCCGATGGGGTAAAATGACATTGGTTCAATGAAATCAGTAACTACGTATATCGTTTCATTTTGTTTTATCGTATTAGATTGGTTTACTGAGATATCGTTCTAAAAAATGTTGGTGTAATAATTAAACCTCACCATTATTTCATCGTTAATTTGTAGAAGTTTTATTCTCCGCTCGCTAGAACAATGATATGGTACATAGAAACTAAAAGTTTGAAGCACGTGAAAGAAAACAATGTGCGAAATGCAGTGTTAAACAACAGTGAAATAGAAAATACTCATGTAAAAATGCAAATTAAATAATACAATACTTTTCCAATACAATACATAACATAAACCTGGTTAAGACGGGCGTAGAAATACATAATTTTAAATGGCGAGATCCCCCGTATTAAGAGCGCAGATCAGGGTTGAAGATCTGAATCGAAAAATATGATTCCATGAATCAATATTGGCAAACAGTAACAGGCAGGTTACATAAATACTGTATATAGATAGTCAAGCCAGCCCTAGTTGTTCACTGATAATAGAAATGATTGTTTTTCAAACATAAATTTCAAATTCATCATTCATAAATACTCTAATTCAAGTCGACAGCAGGGTCTACGGTACATGTTGATCGGGCACTCAAATACTGTCGATGCCACCCAGACCGGCGTTCTCGTATCTGAAAAGTTTACTAGTTTTCAAAGATAATTGCTTATTTTTCTCAGAATAAAAAAGACAAATTAGTTGAGGAATTTTTCATGTCATAATTGAAAAAAAAACTATAAAAAATCTTTACTGGATTTTAATACAGTAAGTAATGAAACGTCAACTCACCTGGGAATGTTTAACGATTTGGTGACATATCGTTCCAGTTTACATGGTAACGGTTTGGACCGATTTAGCTGGTAGAAGTCGACCAGCTGAGCCAAATCACGGAACTTGATTTCACCGTCCATCGTTAAGTACGTTTTGTCTTCTTCCGTGTGCTGAAGTCGGTGAGTCAGTGAGTCAGTGAGTGAGTAAGTGAGTGAGTGAGCGGGTGAGTGAGAGAGTGAGTGAATAAGTGAGTGAGCGGGTGAGAGAGAGTGAGTGAATGAGTGGGTGAACGAGTGAGAGAGTGAGTCAAATACCAACCGAAAACACAGGATAATGATGAACGTTATGTTTGTAAGTTAACGATAGAACGAAGCGACCGCGTAAAGTTTCACTGGTTCGCACCAGATAAGTGCTGAAAATTCAGAAAGAAATTTTAAACTTGTTTTAATTTACTCTGCGTCTTCAGAATAATCAATAATACTGACTCAGTAATTGAATGACTATTGATTGAGTGAGATTGGGTTTTGCTAATCTGAATTTGTATTATATTTTTTAGGACAATCAGGACTCACCCATCACGCATGCCGGCTTGTTTCACGGCAGTTTCTGCTTGCTTTCTAGTGATACCGTAATGGAACCAGGGTTCGATCATGTAGATGTTATGACGCATTATACGATCCTCTTCTTCACCATCTGTTGGTGTGCCACGGAAGAAGTGCTGGAAGATTGAGTGAGATACTGAGTTGGTGAGTGAGTTAATGAGTGAGCGATCGAGTGAGTGAGTGAGTGAAGGGGTGGTAGAAAGTTTGAGTGAGTGACTAACTTGTATTCTCATGTTCTCTTCGCACATAAAGTCGTCGAACTCATTTGGATCGGTTATGAGACGAGGTGGCTGTGTGCTTCCCAGCTGCCCAAAATCCATGAGCTGCTTATCCGACGTGGAGTTTGGACTCTATAATGGGAGTGAGTGAGTGAGTGAGCGAGTCAGTGAGTGAATGAGTGAGGGAGTAAGTAAGTGAATGAGTGAGCAAATCAGTCCGGCATACAGTTAGCCAGTGAGTGGTGAGTACGTGCAATAGTAAACGGTCAAAGGGCCCGGATATGCCCGTTACTGAGTCTGCCACTGGGTATGATATTCAGAAAATGTCGGCGTATACTTCCAATTACACTTTAAAATGTGTTAATATGTTTGAAAATGTAATAACCGTTATATCATTAGCAATACGACTACTGGTTGTTTGGTGTTCAGTGACGGTGAGATAGTTGCGGGACGTGCTGTGGTCATCGTGACCGTCATCACTGGGCGAGTGTTGGTTGCGTAGTTTACGCCAAACTAAAATTGTATGGCAAACTTTTTTATGACAGGTTACATTCATAGCTGGCCATTGAGTTTCAGAATAGGCATCGTCTTCTCAGTAGTCAGCTCATCCATAATTCATCCAGAAATTCGCATTCACTGACTCACTCCTCACTCGCTCCCTCTCTCTCACTCACTCATTCACTCACCTTTACTGCCTCACTCACTCACTCACTCACTCACTCACTCACTCACTCACTCACTCACTCACTCACTCACTCACTCACTCACTCACCTTTCTCGAACGCGTGCGACAGCCAATCACGATGGTGTGGCGGTGATGCAGTTGGCACATTCGGAATTACGGTAATGGAACCATGTCGTTTGTTTCGACGATCCAACAAAGCTGATTCTTTAATGGCAGCGGCAATGGTGCTTTTCGCCAACACATCTACAGAAGAAGATCGTTGACGTGTTCGGCGGGTTGATGGGATGTTTCGCTGTTGCGGTACGGAGGTGGTGACATGGGACGTGATAGTGGAGGTGGAGGTGGTCGGCTCTGGAATCAATCATTACGGCCACTCACTCACTCACTCACTCTCGCAGACTCACTCTTTCACTCACTCACTCTGACAGACTCGCCACTCACGCACTTACTTTTTCACTAACTCACTCTTTCACTCACTTATTCACTTACTCACTCTGACGGACTCGCTCACTCACGCACTCACTCACTCATTCACTCACTCATTTACTCTCTCATTCACTCACTCATTCACTCACGCACTCACTCTTTCACTCACTCACTCTTTCACTCACTTATTCACTCACTCTTTCATTCACTCAATTACTCTCACCCCCATATCACAGAAACTTTTGGCATTGGGTGCCTAATTTGGTGCATCTTTATGCAAAAAACTTGAAGTTCTATAACTCACGATATAAACGGTTAAAAATAGAAAACTTTTGTTGAGATGAAAGTTCGTTTTTTTCCTCATAATTCAATCACGAAAAACTCAAAGTAAAAACATTTAATTGGATAGAAAACATGCATTTTATATTGCATCAGTTTTCGTTCCGAGACCAGGTGCCAAAGGACGCATTTGTCATAAGCAGCAGTGCATAAAGTTTTTCCATACCATTTTCAATGCATTATTTTGTGTTTGTTTTGAGTTTCCTATTTTTCTCATGTGTAAAAATAGACGATCTCACCTCTGAACAAAAGTTTTCAATTTAAAACCAATTATCACGTGAAATATAGAACTTCAAAGTTTTCTTGCATAAAGATGCATCAATTTAGGCACCCAATGCCAAAAGTTTCTGTGATATGGGGGTCACATAATCACTCACTTACCGTGGTTGCAGTTCACCTCCTGTTCGACTACCGTCGATGGGCTATTTGATCGACGGTTATCACCCACGTTGTCATTGACTTGGTTGCTATATCCGCTGTTGTTGCTGCTCTTATTATTGCTATTACTATTGTTGTTGCTGTTACTGCTGTTGTTATTTACCTGCGATGCTTTCCGACTATTTGACGGACCACCCAGTAATAATTCACAGTCGGTCATATTTTGGTTATTCTAAAGTTAATGGAGATGTACGATCATGCAAAATAATAAATCCTACGAAATACGAGTAAAATAATCGCATGGAAACTAAATGTTTGTGTAGATTTAACCACGCAGTGAAACACTGTTTATATAAATTGCAATAATTACAGTAACTGTCAGGAAACAGATCGGGAAACAATAAACAAACCGCCTCGATATACTTTTCAGCGAATAATAAAACAAATACATGTTACGAAATTCATTGACTGCCTTAACTGAACTGATGCAATATCTATCGTACGCACATCGACATCACACCTCCGCAAAATCTGGCAACCAGTCAAGTAAGTATGATTGGATGGATGTATTGATGCGAGAAATGTAATGTTCATTAGCGGACGAGGGAAGAACGAAAAAGTGGAATTCCCCTTTCTTTGGCAGTTCCAAAAACTTGAATGTGTGAATTCCTCAAGGTGTACATACGATAGGTAAAACTGCCCATTCCCCACCATCTTCGAAAAAGTTCCCCTCCCTTTGGAGAGTTGGTTCGTCCGCCGGTGGTAGTGTCAATTTAATTGCCTGCATAACCTATCATTTTATCACATGTATAAATATTATTATTAAACGATAGACGTTTGTGATCGTGAGATATTCATGTTGAAATCCATATATTATTTCTGTATTTATACAGGGTGGCTGGAAAGTATTGAGGCGCTTTCCGAAACAATATAATAGTGTATATGGGTATAATTTTTAGGTATAATTACCTATCATTGGCATGGAAAAGTGATTCAGGCAATTTTGAGTAATGGGCCACCAGACGTGCGACGATACTTTACAGCCATCCAGTACATACAATGGCAAAAGAGCAAGCTTAATACATACATAGAATGAAATATCATACATATACAATTGATAATATCGTCGTCTCTCTCTCAAAAATTGAGCAGGTGGAAATCCTTTGAAAACACGGTTATGTATGATATTTCCATACGGTTTTTGCAAAAAGTCATCGAATTAGTTATGAGTTTTTGTAGGATATTATACTACCAGATATTTTCGGAGTCTTCTCCACTCACAATTGCTTAAACGTGGTGGGAAAAAACTTGTGAAAAAGTCACTATATTCGGTAAAATCCTACTTGATTAACAGCAGTACAAAATTAGTAAATAACTTTTCATACCAGCAACGGTTTGACGCCATCAGACAGACTCGAGTGCCATCTTGAGGAAGGAAGCCTTCAGGAAGCCCTCAGAGAGTTACAGTAATTTGACAGACTTGGTCGAATGGCATGTCAAGGTGTCGTTTATAAATGTCCCACAAAAGTTATTAGGCGTTGTATCAAGCTGAGTGTACCAGTGCCCAGTGGACGAGAAGAGGAGAGAAAAATTGGAATTCTCCCCTCTTTGGCGGTTTCAAAAAGTTGGGTTTGTTCTATAATGTGTAGGTAAAACAATCTGAAAACAGCCGATTCTCCCTTCATCGACGATCATCAATTTCATGAGCTCAGAATCGGAAAGTTTATTAACCCAGCCGCAAGACAGATGGATGACGCGTGTTGAACGAGACATGGGAAAAACCGTACTCATGAAAAATATTAAGCCAAAAAACATACACAGTTATTAACCTCACGTCCTTAATACCTTCATAGGCACAGTTACGTAAGAATCTACATAATATGTAGCTAATGTAACACTTCTAATGTAAACCAAACTATGTATAAGTGTAAGGCAATTAAGAACTAGAAGTTAACGAACTGAAAAACGTTAAATGTATGTATAAACGACATTACATAGTTGGGTCAGCAGTATGCAATTGTTACACTTTTGTTGGCGACGATCTGGGACCTAACAACTTTCCCCTGGTAGAATGCCAAAATCTGGGAAAGTGTCGGGGAAAACTGGTGCTCGCTTGAAACTCATTTTTCTCAAAAATTGTGTAATAATTATTACTAATGTAACCAATTTTGTCGAGGAAATTATCCGTAATTAATCCGGCATTTTGTAAGAGTTGACGGCTGTTACAATCAGGCTCAGCTGGTATGTGCTAAAAACAGACCGCGACGGCCTGCGACAGACAGAGACCGACTTTTAGTCGTGATGACGTAAAGCGGGCACAACTCGTTTCGCCCAAGTTGTTCCTTTGACGTGGGAATCTGAACTTTGTTCCGTGGCATTCTTTTTCTCAGAATACCAAACATCACGTATGCAGGTCACACTTTTTAAGACAAAATATGGGCGGGTAGATGGGTTACTGTAATCATTGGTTAAAATGATGAAAACTGGATCGTGACTAATCTATTATAGACTGATTATAAGGTCAGACGGATTGACGGCACGGCACACCCACTCAGCCGACTCGTGTGAACTGTTTTGTTATATCGAGTTGGTGACAATCATTATCGAATCAAACTTTGCATTTATGAGTATTATTCAAGTATTATCCAATATTATATGTACATAAAATGGTTGAACTACATACTTTCACAAATTAGAGTTGAAATGGGCTAAATGATGGGAACCGTATGAAAAAAACAAGCAATGCTATAAAAATATTACATCGGAATTTTCTCTACATCATCACTATTATACAACATGATGAACCCGCTTTTACTGCAATTTACTGCATTCCGGGTGAAATAAAGCCATGACAAAATAAAGCCGGTAATCCGGTGATCTAAAAGTCGGGTGATAATGACATATAATATAATTTAATATAACTACTCATCGTATAATTTATATTTAGAAATTAATTAACAGAACGAACGCTAATTGGGCATAAAGAACTCAGAATAATTGGGTCTTCCAAGTTTTCTTTCGAGTGAAAAATGACGGAAATAACCGGAAACTTTCCAGAATTATAGGGTCATACATGATCATTTTGACCTTGAAAAAGCCAAAAAAATGTCTGTCATGCGAAAAAATCTTCGTACGACCTCTGCATCTTCTTTCAAAAAAAACTGAGAAAAAATTAAATGCATATAACTTTGGAATGCATATCAACTTAACAGAAAAGTTAAAGATAGACAAAATATCACGATAGATACAAATAAATGAATTTGTGTTCTCGAAATTTCTGCGCCAAATCTAAAGGCGATTAATTTTAGCCGGAACCGACAGCAGCTGTCGAGTGTGTGTGTGTTAGAAAGATGAAGCTTTCCTAGAAATATCTGACAGATTTTGTCACGTACATATGTTTATATGTGAATGAATTACAAATTCCAAGTCAAAGAAATACATAGGGTAAGAGTTCTGCACATTTACACGCTCATAATTTAGCTGATATTGATCTAATGTACCCAGTTCACTGCATAAAACTGCACCCGCGATAGTGGAAAGATTTTTATTCTGGATAATCAATGTATGTAGATTTTACTGATTTCTATCTATGAACTTTGAAGCTAAAGTACGAGAACTCTGCCCAGTGCTTATGATTCAAGATTTCATACTACTTACTGAATATATCATATAACACTACTTACTGCACCAAAAAAATTACACCAATGCTATAATACGTCCAACAAGCAGAGCATTTTTCTTCTTGTTGGCAGGTTATCGGCTGGATAATTTTTTTAATTTGTTTAAAGCAACATTGTTTTATTAAAAACGTTTCTCTTGCGGTTCATTCTTGTTAATAAAAGTCAAACATCAAAATGTATATGTATACTTTTTACATATAAAATAATCAAACAAAAAAACCCGCGCAACCGCCAGGTTGACTGACGGACTGACTGGGCTCAAATGACGAGGATAGCTAAAACATAGCGATATTACCAACAACTGATAGCAGATATAAATAACTGAATACCATGTGTTTGTACATTTGGAATAAACCTTCTTAGGCGAAATCAAAAAAATTTTACTTGTAGAAACATGCAACCTACATTTATATGAGATCATGTATGATGAAACGTTGAACCAAACATTCAGTTCACTCAGTTTAGGATAACCTGGCTTTCAGAGTAACAATTACTGAAGTGACTACAGTGACTGAAGCTGTTACCCTTCTACAATTAAGCCGCAGAATATATTATATAAATTCGTTGAGAATCTGTCTAGACATCAGACATGATTTTTACTGACTTTTAACAAAGGATACTGTACATATGTACATGTGCATACATACTGTACAGTGTACATCTACATGTATGCATGTACACTACATCGTGACTATATCGTGATTCGTGATTAAATCATGACTACGGTACAGGGACTTGTATGGTTCATTCACTGCCCTGATACAGAAGCTCGAGTTGATAATTTGAGTACAAGATCAACGATCAATAATTCTACCGCTTTTTTACAAACATGGTGCTGTCGAACAGAAACAGATAAATCATAAATGTTGTCTAAAAAATATTGTATGTAAAGAGCAGTCTGGGAAAAGTTATTGAACTGTTCTTAATTTACATAAAATAAAATCCAGAAGTTCAAATGTAACTGACTCAATGTAAAATTACATAAGTCAACTACTATCCAATGTACATACATATGTACATACATAAGATACTAACAATAATAGGTCATGTACATAATCTAATGTTCATCGGTTCGCCCACAGTTTTCAGTAGATTGCTGTTCATACATAGTTAAGTAATATGAATGCATACTATAAAGTAAAGCTTAATGTACTTGTTAAGAGGAAAAAGTGCGTGCGATCATGTGCAAAGTGATCTATTTATATAAATCGTTCTCTAGTATCGACCCACCTACATAAAAAGACACAAACATTGCGTTGATGGAATTAAGCAAACCGTTGTCGAGAATAAAAACAGAGATGCCAAAAACCGTATACAGGTGACAGTTTGCTATTATAATGAAAATAGTGCAGCATAATCTTATTAATAACAGATTTCATTCCTTTGTTCATCTGTAGTTATGGTGGATTAAGTAGGATTGACCACAGGGATCAATAAGATAAATTATAAGAACAATGTTTAATGGTATAGGTGATTCACACTTTTCTGGTCATAGCATGGGCTATTTTCGTTAGTTTAACGATAAAATTAAGCCAAACGTTGGAACATCTAAATTTATCGCAGGACTGAAAGAACACCACGAGCATTGCTCAACCTCCAATTATACGAAGCAAACACGCGAAGTGAAATCCGGTCTTTGCGCAGAATGTGAACCCATAAAAATATATATTTATGTGTTTGGCCATGTGATTCACGCACGCAGCCAGCCCGGATTTATGTAATATTCTATATTCGAATTATGTGACCGCGCCCAGGATATGATTAGTGGTGAATGAATATTCAGAGGGAAATTATTCAAGTTTCCCCGTGCATCAAATATGGGATTGAAGTAAAATTGTGGAATGCATATACAACTATTGTATCTAATGTCTAAATCTAGGAAACAAATTTAAGAAATCTGTTCTGAAAAAATCGTTGTCAACGGTGAAAGTGTAGATTACAACAAAATTGAATTAACTGCTTCCAGAAGAAGCTTTGAGCGGAGCAGTGCCATATTTGAATGCCGATTTCCACATCACAGATTCATAGAATAACTGGATATTGGAACCCAACTTTATGGTTCTTGTTCAGACGCCCGACGATAAAAAAGAGAAGGGCAAAAAGTACCATTCATAAAATAGGATCGAACACAATTTTCTGGTTATTTGGGGTTATGATCACGATATGAAGGACTGCGAACAGATATAGAGATTATTCCGGCAAGTATAACATTGAGAGTAGCATTTAGACCGGTTGAATTCGGTTCCGCTTGCACGATAGATAAAAATACACGAATACATCGTTTTCTTTAACTCCACTTCAAATAGAAACCACTTCAAATCTATGTTATAATGTATGTAACAGTCTAGCGTAAGATTACAAATATAACTACAAATATAAAAACAGCATAGACTAGTCTGGTCGGCTATGCGATCGGAGCTATCTATGCATGTGGTCTAATCAATCATTCGGTCGGTCGGACATACGATGATTATTCTATATATAATACATATGTACATTCTTTGATAAGCGGAGAGGAAACAGAAAGCAAAAGCGCAACTTGCCCGCCGTTTTTTTACTGGGACTACTTCATTATTGAAGCCAACAGGGCACACTAATACCATATCAGAATGGTGTTTTCGTAATGGCCAGAGAGATTGAACAAACTGACGGGTAATGGCAGAATTTCGAGTGCAACGCGTCAAGCATCGATCTGTGTCTCAAGTCAGGTTGCAATACGGTGTCATGTATTTCACGAGGTGCTGGCAACCGAGCCTCATAACTTGTAACTCTATCTCTGTCGAAAAATAATGGACTCCGTTGGGAGAGTGGGCTCGTCCGCCAACATTTATAACCAATCAATAGCATGAGCAATGACGTCACGGAATATTATTCTATAAACGATCAGTGCTGCAGCGCAGAGCTATAATATACGTATTGTATTACAAATCAGATGATTGGATCTGGTAGTAAAATGTGTAAGATGAATAGTAATGGGTTGAAACATGCAGTCCAGTTGACTGGGTGGAGCAACCCAGTTTGATTGATTGATTATTTGATTAATTGATTGATTGAATGATCCATGGTAATGGTTTCGAATGGAAGTGAATGGAAGAACACTATGAAAAGTATGACAAATGTTTAACACAAGCAACGCTTGACCAATGATTCATGCGTATCTATCTAGTTGGATAGAACCGGGGTCTTGCAAGACAACTTGATTTAAATGAACAAAAAATTGACTGGATAACTACTGTATTAATAGTCATGATAATCAGAACACGGAGATTCATGAATTTTTCTTACACAAAGCCTAAGTAATCAGAGATGGAGAGAAAAGATTTAGAGTCATCTTCGGGGATTTCAAGAACTTGAAATTGGTTGTCACAAAAACATGTAAAATGGCTTCAAACCTGTCAAACCTTTGCCCTCCCCTCTTTCAGAATAAACGCGTTCTTGTGAATACAAATAAGTAAACCAAATATTCATCATTTTGAATGCAGTGTTAAGATTTTCCTATGGAGTGTACGTTGACCCATTCTGCGTGACTGTGTTGGGTCTTTTTACCATGAAATTCACGTGAACAGATGACGGACACAGGAAAATTCCGCTTCCTTCCACGTCAGTTAATCTGCAATGGTATGTTTGACGTCATGTTGAAATTAGTTGGCCTATTCCTCTTCCAACTAGACTCAGTGATGCGAATGGCAAAGGCTTACGAGTGAGCTATTTTTAGATTGTTATACGGTACAACATGGTCAGATGAGCGAATACCGTTTACGTACGTCGGTCAACATTCTGATGCAATCTTTGACATGGAAAGAATCTTCGAAAAATTCAGATGTATAATTTTTGGCACGTTGTGGTTTAATGGTCAAACAATTACTTTTTATGCAAAATTGTTATAAACCCGGGACACCGCTGCGTATACAGACACGATGAAACCATCGTCATTGACCATACGTTGGCAAGCATTCTTGGTAAGCATTACCATAAGTTGGTAAGATATGTACTGTATGTAATTCAGACGATTTGGCAGTGCACGCTCGGTGGAAGGTTGCCAATAGCTAAATTCCGAACCACGTGGCGCAGATGTTCTATTTACATATGTACTGGGACATGTCGGCGTTACAGCTGATGCAGGGGTGCAACGAAATTTTACCAAAGTGATACTTGAGTTCAACTATTTCCATTCCACTATTGATTCAACCATACCACAAACGAAACGTGTAAAGAAACAAATACGAAACATGTAATCGAACGAACAGTTTCCATCTAGTGTTCTGCTATAAACGGTGCTATGCTAAAACCCTATAGTAAAATGAAATTCCGTGGTATCGTATAACACGTAATACGATACATAATTCAGCTTCCACACCACAATCAGACAGGGTATGGACATATTATACAGTATAGGGTGGGCCAAAAATCAAACCAACGTATTATCCAAAAACAGATTTTCCTTGTGTTTCAGTCACTATGGGATCGCTGGATAACACCAAACAAAAATTCCAAGCATAGTAAGCCAAGACGTGGACTTTTAAAAGACAGCCAACCACTGGCGGACGAGAAGGGTGGGAAAAATGAAAGTCCCCCTTTTTGGCGTTTCCAAAAAGGAGAGTTTGTTTCCTAAGGTAACGGTGAAAAGGCCTGAAAACTGCCAATTTCCCCCTCTTTGACAAAAAATTCCCCTCCCTTTGGACGATTAGCTCGTCCGCCAGTTCAGCCAACTCAACTCGAGTTGATCGGTGGATTACTGATTGAGTCATTAACGGTCAAAATCCTCCGTTTTTTTGGCCCACCCTGTAAATCGTCGGAGCCACATAGACGAAATATATGTCCATTTATATCGTACACATGACGGAATATTTTATGATTCATTGAATGGGTGCTGAATTTGTACAGTTCATTTGCCTGATTTTTTGCCAGCGGGTTTAATTTATGTTCTGTTATCAAAAAGTCGTCAAACTCAAAGAAAAAGTGCTGGATTTGTATTGTGATAATGTAAAGTGGGTTGAAGATATTGAGGAAAACACGTCCACAAAGATTTCTAAACATTCCACATTCGAATCATCGCTGAAATCGACATTGAATTATATGCAATATGGTATTATTTTATGCAGAACTAGCACCAACCCGTTCCTTCGGAACGATAGTGTTGAGGGTATTTATTTGAAAGTTTTGTCAATTATATTTATAGTAAGCACATCTTTTATGGAATAGGCAACACATGAAAACTGCATCCCAAAATTTTCCTGATCGTACACTGTAGCAGACATAATTGAAGTAATTCAACCCACATACTAAATTGAAGTTTTCTAATAAAAATTGATCAGTATGATTACAAAACACACTGGGCACATTTTTAGACAAATCGAATATATTGTGACATGTTGTAACATATTACCCAGCATAATATAGTCGTCAAATGGCTATTTCTGTGTAAATAAGATGTTTCAGTTCAGATAAAAAAATTTAATGACTGATGATAAGTCACATGATCTGATTTATATAGTCACCAGTTTAAATTAAATTACTCTAGCTGCAGTTCAAGATAAATTACATTTTAGGATGCATGTGATAAAAATCTTTGTGGGACCTAACCAATTGAGCGCACTGTACACGAACAACTGCAGTGAGTGAGTGAGTGAGTGAGTGAATGAGTGAGTTGTTTCTGTTCAGATAAAAAAATTCAATGACTGATGATGAGCCACATGATCTGATTCATATAGTCACCAATTTAAATTAAATTACTCTAGCTGCAGTTCAAGATAAATTACATTTTAGGTTACGTGTGATATGAATCTTTGTGGGGCCTAACCAATTGAGCGCACTGTACACGAACAACTGCAGTGAGTGAGTGAGTGAGCGAATGAGTGAGTTGTTTCTGTTCAGATAAAAAAATTCAATGACTGATGATGAGCCACATGATCTGATTTATATAGTCACCAATTTAAATTAAATTACTCTAGCTGCAGTTCAAGATAAATTACATTTTAGGATACGTGTGATATGAATCTTTGTGGGGCCTAACCAATTGAGCGCACTGTACACGAACAACTGCAGTGAGTGAGTGAGTGAGTGAATGAGTGAGTTGTTTCTGTTCAGATAAAAAAATTCAAAGACTGATGATGAGCCACATGATCTGATTTATATAGTCACCAATTTAAATTAAATTACTCTAGCTGCAGTTCAAGATAAATTACATTTTAGGATACGTGTGATATGAGTCTTTGTGGGGCCTAACCAATTGAGCGCACTGTACACGAACAACTGCAGTGAGTGAGTGAGTGAGTGAGTGAATGAGTGAGTTGTTTCTGTTCAGATAAAAAAATTCAATGACTGAAGATCACCAATTTAAATTGAATTCCTCTAGCTGCAGTTCAAGATAAATTACATTTTAGGATGCGTTGTTGTTGTTGTTGTTGTTGTTGTTGTTGTTGTTGTTGTTGTTGTTGTTGTTGTTGTTGTTGTTGTTGTTGTTGTTGTTGTTGTTGTTGTTGTTGTTGTTGTTGTTGTTGTTGTTGTTGTTGTTGTTGTTGTAGAATAAATGTATATATACTACATTTAATTGGCCTCTATCTGCGTACGGCCAACTTGGATTATCCCGTCCTCTGTATTTGATAGACACTGCACAGTTGGTATGTTTTGCCGTCACTCGGCGCAAGTTTTCAACAGTTTAATGATGGCCGGGGAAAATTTTTTTCACCTTCGTTCTTAGAATTAAAAATTGAGTAGGGTGGGGTCTGGGGCTAGGGGTGATGGGTCAATTTTCAGAGCGCCTGGATGCGTATTTTTCCCATTGCAACGCCTGGTGCAACTGGTGGACCCACATTTTTGTAGCTGAAGTTTGCGACGTCGTACAGTGAAAGGGAGTCAAATTGGCGGTCGTTTCGACATCGAATTACTATATAGAATACAAAAATGAAATATAAATATTTGCGCAGAAACACATAGACACACATAAAGTTACCTCGGCCACGAACTGGATTTTGTAAATTATTTCGGCGACGGACATTTGTGTGTTATATAAAGATGAATGATAAGAGCATCGCATGGTGTATTTTAGAGGCATTTCAAAAATCATTTTGTCTAACTGTATGATATGGCTGAAAACAGTGCAATGACAAAAAACACAGTGAGTAGCAGATTTTCTAACTCCTTGTTATGACGCTTAATGGTAAATATAATCTTGGAAGTGTAAAAATTATGGAATGAAATACATTTGATGTTTCGATGCATTTTAGAATGTATCCATGAATGTATCCATATACGAATACATACGTACATATTCTTAACCTACAGTAGATTTTTTTTTTGTGAATTTTTATGGTGAATTGAGTGTTGTACTATAAATCTATAAAAGAACTGTGACGGTGTGAAGATCTGACCAATCATAATAGCGTTATATTTATTGTGCTGACCAATGAGCATCGAGTAATGCAGTATTTGAATTAAAACTCGATAACTGCACGTCAGTCAAGGCAGTCAGTTGTCTGGACCAGCTTATCGGTTTAAGACGCGCGATAATCCCCACCCACGGGCCAATTCACCGGCCATAAATGACGCGCAACTAGTAAACAACTGGTCAGACGTGCAGACGTAGAGAGGTAGTCAGACGTGGCTAGACGTGGTCAGAAGCAGACGGCGGGTGTTTTAGTGTAGATACGGCCAGGAAGCCGTTTTCGGTAAATGTAAAAACCCCGTTTGAAAATCCCGATTGCCCCGGTCAACTGATTGACAGGTTCGTTTTGGAGTTTAGGATATTCATTGATAATTGTTTTTATTGATTGATTTGCATTTCTTTGGTTTTAATAATTGCTTAAATTTCAAACTGATTGAGTAATTATATCATGGATTAATTGATTGACTTAATAAATTATTATTTATGAAATAAAGTTGGTTGTTGATTTTTTGTAATAAAATAGTAATAAATTCAGTAAGCTTTAGATTGAGTTAGGTGAGAGGTCTAATTCTCTAATTACAGGTACACGAGCAGGTTTACAGTAGTTATAGTTCTGATCAACTGGGTCGGGGTCCGAGCACCCGACCTGTGCAGTACGCCACCGTGATAGATTGTGTCCACCTGGACTGGTGGCTAGTTGTGAGCGACGCGGAAGGAGATTTGTGAAAGTGTTGTGATCTGTTCCAGACATAGCGAGTTATTTTCATTCCAAAGTCCGGATACTCGCATTTTTATCCAAAATTAAATGTATGAGATACAGCTGAAGGTGATGAACTGAGTGGATTGAGTGGAGGTTTCCACAAGGCAGCGAGTTTTTATTTCCAAAGTCATTTCACTCGCAATAATTTTGTACCAAAATCATTATTGAAAGACTGGGATGAACGGATCGAGTGAGGGTGTCTAGCAGAAACGCGAGTTTTCATTCCAAAATATTATACTCGCCTCATTTTATCCAAAAATTAAGAGAAATTGTCGGCAAGAGATTGTGACTCGGGTTGAGTCTTATAGGTGTGTCTTTGGCTCGAAAGCCAGATCATTAAGTTGGAGTGAGAATAGTTGTTCCCAGTAGGATTTGATATCCTCGGTAGTTGGTTGGATATTTATGAGTACGGAACAGACTCGGTGAAATTCGTTTTTGAAGTAAATTTGTGATATTCAAAAGATTATAATTGGAACGGGAGATTGAATAGCTTTGAGTATTTGACTGGAAGTCAACGGATTGATATTGAGGAAGAGGGAGAATAACGGTTTGGTAACTCGGAGGATTCAAGGATTATAGCAACAGTAGTAAATTAAGAAAGTCCAAAGTGAAACACCGTTACAGAACGAATACGGAATAAAATGATTCATTGAGTTTAATGCTACAGTGAAAAAGTACTATACGGTCACCACTCACCATATTTACCCGATTCCATCGTACAGACGGACATAAAATGTATTTTACATGTTGATGACTCAATGGTGTAGAATGCTGCATATAAAAGAAATAACCTTGATGTTAACTACTGTATGTTTCTTGGCGTTGCACATAACGTATAGCGTATGTATTTCTTTTTATAGTGTACATGTACAGTAGCTATTATGTAATGGAACGATGAATGTTTGTGAAATAAAAATATTTATTACATGTTAAAAACATGTATTACTGTACAAATATGTATTTAGAACCACTGAAATTCACGTTGAACGCCGATACAGACCTCTGCATTTCGGTTAACGAAATATCACTTTTAACGAAAGCACCGTTACTGCGAGATTTTGTTTCCCATCAACGTTTGTATCGTTTACAGCAATAACATGTCCGTATAAAAATGTTTTACTTCCGCTTCCACGAAATCTGCGATCAGACCATTACTTATCTGATTCAAAGCATCGAAACAAAGTCATAACCTTTGTAATGTTTTATAAATGTTTTATGAATGCTGGTCAGTCACAGCGCACATAAAAACGATGGTTTATCTATGCACATTCACATTTTATCTATGGAATTCCTTATTCTGGTCATCTACTAGAATCAAATCTTTTATTACTGAAAGTACTATACAAGGTGTCTCATTTTCTCAGATGTGCATAATCAAATTTATCTATTTTGGTGTCTTTGGGAAACGGTAGAATAGAACGCATAATATATGGTAAAGTAAAATATACTGTATGCAGTCATGGAAGAGCCATGAAAATTCAATACCGAAAAGTCAATATGGTCAAGTAGAAAGAATCCATATAATTTTTCGAAACCGGTTTTATGACAGTTTGTATAATGGAGTACAATCATTGGATGGAAGCACCAGCCAGGAAGAGTTTCTGTCCAATTGAAGCTCACAGCAGTGAATGATGACTTTGGAATTCATGATAGCGAGGTTATTCGTCGACTAAAAAAACTGTTATCCTTCTACTAACAATATTTTCGAGAGTTGACAACCAAAGGAGCGAAACCGTAACCAGAACCATTTAAACAAACTTATCAGTATTACATTTGATAAAAACACCAGTCAAAAATACGGAACTCGGAACTGTTCTATTATAAAAATCTTTCTGTCGAACCCTCGTATAACACTTTTGTTATCACTTTGCCTTCTTCATATCAGCGCCAACCGTAAACTTTACCCGTTGACCACGTTAAAACAGTTGGAACCATAAAACAATAGAATGCTGGCAGAATAGCTCGTTGTCAATCGCTAGGGGACATCAAATTAATGTAGTTATTCTTGCATGTGCATGTTCACATAAAACAACGCACAAACCTATAAAAATCTGTGATTTGAAATGATGTAAAATTAGACTTACTGTATATGAGACTTATCATTCAGGATTATGCAATTTTTTGGGCTTTTTTCATAATGGGGTATAGCATACTGCAGAATACTCATTTTAAAGACAGAAAACTGTTGCAGCAATGCAAGTGAATGTGCATGTGCATTATACATTTATGACTGCAATGCGCACCACAAAACATATGGCAATGTAGGTGACTTTGATCAGGTTATACGTATAAATTGGCAGGTCTCCAAGCAATAATCATAAAGCATGTGATACTCTGGCTGGACCGGGACGTGTTTAGAGTTCACAGTCGTCATAACATTGCCCAACACCGTTCTGCTAAAGACCATGCCAACTTGCAAGTCATGCAGAAAACTTTGATATAATACGGAGCTTACCAAAACATTTCAAATGAAATGCTGACAATAAAGAGTAACGCAAATACATTAACATTATGCTGCGGCAGGTGATTGTGATTTTTATTCAATTACAGTTACGATACCTGACATAAAAATTGGTACGTAACGTAACATATATTTTATGATCTAAAGTCGTCAAATGGGGTTACCGTAAAACATAATTGGAATGAGACTGATTTAGTTATATAGCAAGTTATACGGCCGTCAGTAACTTACATACATCGGTCTCTCTCTCTATGTTGGTCAGCGGACGAGATTTTTTGGTCATAAAGGGCATTCGCCAACCTTTCGGGTTGTCACCGTGTAAATGGTTAACAGCTGCATGGTCAGTTTTTTATACTAACAAATATAACACAGATGTAAATTTGCGTGTTTTATTACGACACTGAGTTTCAATCCACATCGTTTTTTACTGGAGCTAATTTTACCACATTTTTGCAGAAACGATAAAACTCAGGTTATCGTAATTTATGGTCTGTGACTGCCTACTTAATGGACATGACAGCGCAGCACGGAAACTTTCAAATGCAGTTTCCTAATCATGAGTGAATTGGGATTATCTTGAGTGGGAGTTATAATATGCTTCACCGCACGAGTGAACGGTGTGCCGCACGAACAAAAACGTTCGCTGAAAAGTTATACTTCAGCGGTCACTGCGGTTCACGAAAGTCTGTCTGCGGATGTACAGTACCGTAAGCGTCGAATGATTTTGTATCAAGTACATTTGTTTTTTTAGTGCGGTGTCAACATACTGAAAATTAAATCAGTTTTCTATGACAGAAATTAATTGTTAATGAACAAAACATGCTCACAATAACTCGTGAAAAATACTGTAATATGAAGAAACTGCCCTGTTCCACTCCCCCTTAAAACAAACACACGGCTCATTATTCACACGTAAGGATGGGTTCGTTTTACTTCAAGCTAATTGTATCACCATTGCAGTCAGTAAAGTTTAGTTTGGGCCTTTTTCTGACATTTGAAAAACCTTCCCTAATTATCCATAGGTTGAAGTTATTTAATAAGTGTCAACGCTTTTATGAACTAGGTAACGACGTAACTAGGTATGGTCTGAATATCTGAACGAGTAAAGAATGAATCTTCGGGTGCCGTGCACCTTTTACAAGCGACGAACGCGGACCCATCACTTGGTGCGGTCATGCCGCAGCGGTCCTGCGTTCTATTAAAATTACAATTGCTTAAAATCAGATTGGGTGAGTGAGTGAGTTAGTGAGTGAGTGAGTGAGTGAGTGAGTGAGTGAGTGAGTGAGTGAGTAAGTGAGTGAGTGAGTGAGTGAGTGAGTGAGTGAGTGAGTGAGTGAGTGAGTGAGTGAGTGAGTGAGTGAGTGAGTGAGTGAGTGAGTGAGTGAGTGAGTGAGTGAGTGAGTGAGTGAGTGAGTGAGTGAGTGAGTGAGTGAGTGAGTGAGTGAGTGAGTGAATGAGTGAGTGAGTGAGTGAGTGAGTGAGTGAGTGAGTGAGTGAGTGAGTGAGTGAGTGAGTGAGTGAGTGAGTGAGTGAGTGAGTGAGTGAGTGAGTGAGTGAGTGAGTGAGTGAGTGAGTGAGTGAGTGAGTGAGTGAGTGAGTGAGTGAGTGAGTGAATGAGAAAGTGAGTGAGTGAGTGAGTGAGTGAGTGAGTGAGTGAGTGAGTGAGTGAGTGAGTGAGTGAGTGAGTGAGTGAGTGAGTGAGTGAGTGAGTGAGTGAGTGAGTGAGTGAAGGAAAACCATACCGAAACATGTATAAAAAATATATCGTCGATTGAGCATTCGTGGTCTATATATTTTTTGTTTTTATGCATGGGTTTAGGTTTACAAACAGGGTGTTACTAAAACCCCAGCACCCCAGCACCCCAGCACCCTTTACTATAACCCCAGCACCAGATGTTTTGCATTACTATAACCCCAGCACCAGGTGCTGGGAAAACATGTGGGGCTGGGGTTTTAGTAATTGGCATTACTAAAACCCCAGCACCCAGCACTGGTCTCCTTGATTTTCAGGCAACAATTATGACGTGTGCAGGGGTTTTCATGACGTCATTACTATAACCCCAGCAGTTTTGGTGCTGGGGTTTTCTTCAATTTACTAAAACCCCAGCAGTTTTCAGTGCTGGGGCTGGGATTTGAAGGTCTGAAAATTTACTAAGCCCCCAGGCTGGGTGCTGGGGCTGGGGTTTTAGTAAGTCAGTTTTGAAGTTTTAGTATGTGGGGCGTGGAAATTTGCTAAACCCCCAGCACCAAAAACCCCAGCAGTTGAAACATTACCTTAACATGATGTTTCAAGCTGCGCATTCATTGAAACATTAGGTCAATGTGATGTTTCAATGGTTGGTTTTTATACTCATTGGCTTAGCTCGCGGCCAAGGAATCCGTTTTCTCTCTGGTTTTCGTGTGTAACGTTACTAAACTGAAGTGTAAACGTGCTAAACCTAACTAAAGTGTTATTTTTATGTAATTGTGGAGTGTTTGATTACATATTTAATAAAATGATTAAAATATGCATGTTTACTGGATGAACCGAACTCCCGTGTTAAACCATTACCTGTCTTAGTGAACAAAGAACCCCCAAGACATTTTCAATGCACTACACAACAGCTGGCACTAATTACACCCTTTCTTAACACCTTTACACGGCGTTTACAAGATGCTGCAGCCTTCAATGCTGATTTCCTTGCTTATTTTTCTGTTCACCATAACTAGCGGACGAGAAACGGGGGGAAAGTGGAATCCCCCCTTATTGACGTCTTTTAAGGTGGAATTTTTTCACCAAGGTGTAGGTAAAATAGCCTCGAAATTGCCAATTTCCACCTTTTTAGAGTTAGCTTTTCCGAAACGGGCAACCGCATAAGAGAATCGCTGGTCATGAAACCTGAAAAAGATACTCACTCAATCAATCATCCAATCACTAACCCACCCATCCACTGACTCACTCTCTCACTCAATTACTCAATCATTCACTCACACACTCAAACACTCAAACACTCACTCACTAGCTCATTCATTCTCTGACTCACTTCACTGACTTGATAATCAATTTACTCAATCCGCAAAAAAGACCCTGCATCATTTTAAAGATACAGTACGTAAGTCTCAGTCAGTTAGTGAGTCAATGAGTCATTATATCTGTCAGTCAGTCACTCAGCAACTCAGTTACATACTCAGTCAGTCAGTAACTCAATCAGTCGGTCGGTCTGCCTGTCAATCAGTCGATCGTCAGTTAGTCAGTAAGTCTTCCACTCTCTGACTCACTTCACTAACTATAGCCAACACACAGTCTGCCGCCAAAAACCGTGTGCAAAACTATTAACTAATGAAACAATAGAGAAACATCTTGTAACAAACGCATTAGAATGCCGGTTATGAAAAGTTGTGTTTTGAGTGAGTGAGTGAGTGAGTGAGTGAGTGAGTGAGTGAGTGAGTGAGTGAGTGAGTGAGTGAGTGAGATATTGTGTGTGAGTGGAAGAGCGAATAATTGAGTAAGAGAGTGAGGAAGTGGAAGAGTGGATGATTTAGAAAGTAAGGACGTGAATGAGTAAGTCCGTCAATCAGTCAGCAGTCAGTTGAACATAAGGTCAGAGCTTGAACTTTGACGTTAACAGGAGCAACTGCTGCGTGCCGGCGTCAAGCTGTTTACTCTCTTCGGTCATGTCTACCCCAATCCATGGGCTTTTTAGTTCATTTTGAGTCAGTCAACAGCCAGTCAGTTAATCAGTCCGTCATTAACTGAATCAGTCAGTCAGTCGGCTAATCAGTTCTTGAGTCAGTCAGTAAGTCAATCAGCAATTCAGTTACATACATAGGCAATCTGTCATTCAGGGAGTAAATCAGTAAAGACAGTCAGTCAGTCAGTCAGCCAGTCAGTCAGTCAGTCAGTCAGTCAGTCAGTCAGTCAGTCAGTCAGTTAGTTAGTGTGTCAGTCTATCATCAGTCAGTAATTCCATGGTTTTGATGGTCATATACTAATACCATGTTGCACGCGCCTCATCAACAAAGGTTTTGAGGATTCACCACCATCAGCTGAAATCACTAACACAGTTTGTTGAAAAAAAACGGCAAACTCGGTTAAAAGTGCGTCAGATGCGTGATACAGAACCCGGCGATCTTTATGAACGTTAATAACCCTAGCTATAATCAACCGATCGATCGTCTGTTCTCGTTTGAAAGCCAATTCTTTATCTTAAAATTCCCCCAATTTTAATTATGTTTTGAAGGGTTTTAAAGGGTTGTCATGTTTTGAAGGGTAGTCTTCAAACCACAGAAAAAACCCCGAATTGTGTTTTTGGATGAAAAAAAACTGAATATTTTGGTTTAGCAAAATGTTCCTTTTGGGCAACGAATTTCTGAATTTGAGAAGTTAAATAAGGGAAATAGAGTTTTCTGAGCTCAATTCTAACTTGGAAACTCTGGAATACCATATTAGGTGCTTGGAAAAAAATCGTGGTGAATGTCATAGTCGTGGACAAATTTAACCCTGAGGTCGAGCTTTGGTGGTTCAGGCAAATGGTCAAATCGAATGTACCATTCATTCATCTTTGATCAGCAAGACTTAACTAGTTTATATTAGAGGCATTTCATTTGTTCATAAGCTTTTTTGCAAAATGAGAAAAATGTTTATCAAGTCAGCGAAGTGAGTCAGAAAATAAATGAGCTAGTGAGTGAATGAGTGAGTATGATTGATTGAGTGAGTATCTTTTTCAGGTTTCATGACCAGTGATTCTCTTATGCGGTTACCCGTTTCGGAAAAGCTAATCCTCAAAAAGGTGGAAATTGGCAATTTCGAGGCTATTTTACCTACACCTTGGTGAAAAAATTCCACCTTAAAAGACGTCAATAAGGGGATTCCATTTTCCCCCCGTTTCTCGTCCGCTAGTTATGGTGAACAGAAAAACAAGCAAGGAAATCAGCATTGAAGGCTGCAGCATCTTGTAAACGCCGTGTAAAGGTGTTAAGAAAGGGTGTAATTAGTGCCAGCTGTTGTGTAGTGCATTGAAAATATCTTGGGGGTTCTTTGTTCACTAAGACAGGTAATGGTTTAACACGGGAGTTCGGTTCATCTAGTAAACATGCATATTTTAATCATTTCATTAAATATGTAATCAAACACTCCACAATTACATAAAAATAATACTTTAGTTAGGTTTAGCACGTTTACACTTAAGTTTAGTAACGTTACACACGAAAACCAGAGAGAAAACGGATTCCTTGGCCGCGAGCTCAGCCAATGAGTAAAAAAAACCAACAATTGAAACATCACATTGACCTAATGTTTCAATGAATGCGCAGCTTGAAACATCATGTTAAGGTAATGTTTCAACTGCTGGGGTTTTTGGTGCTGGGGGTTTAGCAAATTTCCCAGCCCCACATACTAAAACTTCAAAACTGACTTACTAAAACCCCAGCCCCAGCACCCAGCCTGGGGGTGTAGTAAATTTTCAGACCTTCAAATCCCAGCCCCAGCACTGAAAACTGCTGGGGTTTTAGTAAATTGAAGAAAACCCCAGCACCAAAACTGCTGGGGTTATAGTAATGACGTCATGAAAACCCCAGCACACGTCATAATTGTTGCCTGAAAATCAAGGAGACCAGTGCTGGGTGCTGGGGTTTTAGAAATGCCAATTACTAAAACCCCAGCCCCACATGTTTTCCCAGCACCTGGTGCTGGGGTTATAGTAATGCGAAACATCTGGTGATGGGGTTATAGTAAAGGGTGCTGGGGTGCTGGGGTGCTGGGGTTTTAGTAACACCCTTACAAACACTGGACTTTTCGCGTTGCGGAAAATCTTGCGTCAGCCATTGCGGAATTTCCTTTTCCTAAATTTTCAAATTTTTTCGTTAAAATTATTCCAGCAGTAATCTGCATCTTTCAGACCAACAAAATGTGGTGCTGCATAAAATCCTATCTGTGTTTCTTTGCGCCAACTTTGATAATTTTTGCTATTCGCCAACTTTTCTTCAAACGTCGACTTACACGTGGCTCGATTGGTTTCTTCCATCCGTATTGCAATGCGGGAGGTGGTGGTGAACGGGTGCTGTTTTGTGCCGTGAAAATGCTTCTCGAAAGGTTGGATGAAGAGTAAATTAGTCAGATTTTAAGACTGGAAAACTGCTGGCTTGACGTTTGGCGCTGGCCGTCTCAATTTTCCAATGCTACCCCTCTACTCCCTTACCTTTCCGACAATAGACGGTGAAAACGATCACCATTTCACTCACTAACTCACTCACATACATCACGTATATCGCTCTCTCTTCCGTTCACTCAGCCACTAACTTGATCACTAACTCACACACCCACCTCACTCATAATAACGTAATATCGTATCGTAATTTACTCACTCATTCTCACACTCACTCATTCATTCACTTACTCAATAGCTCACTATCTCACACACTCATTCATCAACTTACTCACTCGGTCTCAGCCACTATTTCACTGAATCATTCACTCGATCACTCACTCACTCACTCACTCGCTGACTCGCTCACTAACTAACTCACTCGCTCACTCACCCACACTCACTCACTCACTCACTCACAAGCTCGCTCACTCGCTAACTCACTCACTCGCACACTCATTAACTTAGTCATTCAGTCTCTCACTAATTCAATCATTCACTCACCCGTTCACTCACTCAAGTTCTAAATTTGTTTTGCTTGCAGGTACCCAAAACACGAAGTCGTAATCTACACGGGTGACGTCGGCATCTCAGAGTCGCAGATCCTGGATGACGCGTACTCGCGTTTCGGTGTGCGCATTCCGCCCAACAGCGTCCGATTCATTTATCTCAAATCGCGTCGACTGCTTGAACCCGACTTGTATCCCGTTTTCACGCTCTTAGGTTGGCCGTCTGTTTTTTTACTGGAGCTTATCCATTACTGATGCCAAGCCAACAGGCCACAAATTTACCATATCAGAATGGTGTTTTCGTAGTGGCTATAGAGATCTTACTTACGATTACGAATACTGTCTTTCGCTTATTATATACGCTTTCGTTGAAGTGGAGGTGAAGAAGTTTGTTCCTTGAAATGAAATGTTAGACTTGCTTAGCAGATTGCAAGATCTTGTTAGTCAAACAATTAGTGTACCTAGTGTACCTTGTCTAATCATTTCGTCTAATTTACGAAATGAATCGTAACTTAACATTTCATAGCTTTTTGTTTGACAGGTCAAACACTTGCGGGTGTGCTTGTGGGTCTGGAGGCGGCGTTGCGTCACGTGCCCGAGGTGTTCATCGATTCCATGGGATGTCCGATGACGTTGCCTTTATTTTCTCTCGTTTGTGGATCAAAGTGGGTTACTTTGAATAATCATATTTGTCATTTGAATAAAAACAGTTAGCTGACTGTTGGTATGGGAAAATATCAATAAATAGTTCGGGGACGGGGACTCATGCTTATTGAATAGGTAGGAGACTATGATAAAAACATTAAAAAACTAATATATCATAGGTTCATTCAATCACTCCCTCGCACCCTTATTTGAAGCCCACTTATCTGTTACCTTCTTATTTTCAATGCACATGTGCTGTACTATGTTTTGATAATAACATTTGTGTTACATTTTAGAGCGGTCAGCTACGTGCACTACCCAGTGATCAGCACGGACATGATTGATCTTGTGGCACAGCGAACGAGCACCTACAACAACAGCGGTTTTGTATCGAGGAACCCGACGTTGAGCGCAATGAAGCTACACTACTATCGACTGTTTGCCAAATTCTACGGACTCATTGGATCTGCGAGGTACGTTTTTGTTGAAATTTAGTTGGGAAAAGTTTTTCTACTTCGGTTGGCAATTGGAGGAAAAAAGTTTCACTCAAGTCAAGTCAAGTCATTTTATTCAGTGATTATACTGACAAGAGGGCACAAAAAATTACTAACAAGTTGGTCGTGGCGTGATGTGCATGATACAATACAATAAAGTAAAATAAGCAAAAATTTATTTAGGGTAATTAAATTAAAATTGAAATTTTCAGTAGAGGAAAATGGTAAAAATAAGAATAAAAAGAATCACCGGACAACAAAATATATGATTATTGTTTTTTTTGAAAATAAAAGGTATGTTATTATGATAAGATTAGATCACCCTGAAATATTGGTAGTTAATAAAGGGAAAAGTAATAAAAAGATTAAAAGATAATAGAACACTGTAATTTTAATCAAGTATAACTTGAAAGGTTGAACTTGATAAAAGAGACTTTGAAAAAAAAGAAAAAGAAAAAAGGGTGAACTGTTTTAGAATGACTTACAAGCAACTCAATGGTTTCCAGTTTGGTCGGAAGAGTTTCATTCGTCCTCAATTTGACCTTCTTCATTATTTTCAGCCATCTAAATATGGTGAACGGTTCATGGACGGCGGGTCATATCCGACGATTGTGGAATCAACCGTCCATAACCCATCTCGTCTACCCACCCTGTGATGTCAGCCACTTCAGACGGATCGTTAATCAATCTGAAGCGTTGATGCTGGAAGAAAATACAGTTAGGATTATATCGGTGGCACAGTTCAGACCGGAGAAGAACCACGCGCTGCAGCTGAGAGCGATCAGGAAAGTGGTGAAAAAGCTGCAAAGTGACGGTTGGTGTGGTGTTTTTTTTAATAATCAGGGAAAATGAACACTTTTAGTAAGAGTGTTTGGCTGCTTTGCTGTAGGTTTGAAACATGATGTTATTGATCGTCGTAATGAAATAAGTAATCCAGAACCAAACTGATGGTCTACATACATAAATTATAATTATGTTTATTTATTTGCAGGCAGTAATCTAAATGTGAAGCTGACATGCGTAGGCGGATGTAGAAACGAAGCAGATAGGTTCGTTATACGACCGAAGACCGAACTTCATTGAATATAGTAATGTAGTTGTAGTATGATAGCTTTGTGATTCAATTATAATCATTCAAACAGACTGAACGATTCACATTCACAACATCTCTATTGCACTCCGTTATTCAGCCGTCGTGTCAGTGTTATGTTCAGTCGATAAGCCCAGACTCAGACTAAAATGACATCAAATTTAAAATCGTAATTCTCAACTATTTTGAACGGGATATATTCATTTTTTCATGATTTTTTATAAAATGGAACAAAAATTCAGTCAGCGAGTGCGTGTTTTGGAAGACCTGGCTGTCGAGCTGAACATCGAGGACAATGTCGAGTTCTGTGTCAATGTGCCTTTCAAAGAGCTGTGTCAGAAGATGTCCATGTCTATGATCGGCCTGCACACCATGTACAATGAACATTTTGGCATTGGTTGGTTGGTTGGGTGGGTTTCATCCATCTTAGATCCGTTTTCATGGGCTCGCTTTGTATCAAAGTCAATTTTACTTAAGAAAATCCGTGTAAAAGTTCCTGTGAACAGTGTGTATTATGCCACAGAGAGCTCCCATCGTTTTGTTACGCTACGCCTCTGATAATGATACGATAATACCATTATAATGACTTGCTTACTTTAAATTATTTTTATTATGAAGCACAATGTTTTTTGTAACAATCCCACACACACTATTCATTCATTTAGTACTTATGAAATTGTTGGTGTAGTCGGCTCTTAGGTTTGGCGTCTTGATGTACATAGTGAAACGCCGCATAGGCTATGTTGAATTATAGGGTTAGGCTATGATATAATGTGTTGATTATAATTTTAGGTGTAGTCGAGATCATGGCATCGGGCACGATCGTGGTGGCTCACGATTCCGGTGGTCCCAAGATGGACATCGTCGTGCCGGCTAATGACGATCCGGATGCCACGGGTATGCTGGCCGAGACCGAGGATCAGTATGCCGATCGAATATTACGGGTGATTGCCATGGATGCAGGTGAGTTGGTTTTTCTGTGTTTACTAGCGTGTATTGAACCGGAGCAGGTTTTTTCACTCTCACTTTTCACTCTATGAAATTAAAATACCTTTTTTACTAGCAGGGATTACTGATTGAAATTTTTCGTTCCCTTGGTTCAATGTCTCAGTCCCACGGATGGACCCGAAATCATTGTGAATTAAGAATTTTTTTCGGTTGGGGTAGAAATATCTGATCGAGCGAAAACAAAGTTTCAACGTTTGTTTCAACTTTTCAGCCGAGCGCGATCGCATTCGTCTGGCGGCCAAACAGCGAGCCAGCCAGTTCTCCGATGAATCATTTGCTGATGCATTCGAGGCAGCGTGCAAATCGATTGATTTATTTAGTTTATCGTGATCTCTCAATCATTTAAGTTTCATTCAGCGTGTAAATACTCTGGATAGATCTAAGAAAATGCTTTTATCATTCAGTTTTACGGAGATTTTATGAATTCTGAATGGTGTGCAGATGCGTGTTATAATGATGTGTGTTATAATATTTGATCTATTTTGTCGTGGATCTTTCTTCGTAAAGATTTTATAGATGTCTTCTAGGTATATTTTATAATGGTATTTTTATCAAATACATTTGTTGTGGTGTGATATATCTGTGATATAGCTTTACTTTGGGGACCTTGTTCGTTATCTGTTGGGTTTAAAATTTTTTTTTATATTTATTCATTTATAAATTTGCCTATGAAAAATGATTTGAAATGAAAATAGCGATAATTTGATGTCTTTGTTGTAACATTACATACTTGTGTCGTGCATTTATTTGCACTTCACCAGATATAATGTCTGTACTTTATTATAAATAATTTAACCTTTTATCGTGTTATTTTTTGTTTTTTTTACACATATTCACCATTATTCGTCGTCATGCATAGGCCTTCCTCTGAATACGTTCAACCCAAAATTCTTTGTTCAATTATTCGCGACAGTTGCAACATCAGCTTATTGTTTTTTATATTTTATACAACAAATAGAGTGGTGTGACGCACGATCACTTTTAACTGAGAACAGTAATTGTGGTCAAACAACGTCAAACATGCGTAGTGTATTGTATTGTAACATTACCGGTTGGCTAAAAGCACACGCTTCTGTTCGTGTGATTGCTTTTACGGCGCTGCACTATTTTTATCAATGTGTGAAATATAAAAAAACTATAGCATTATTTTGCATTTCATTGTTTTGCGAGACCTAGAAAGTAATGAACCATCCCACTGTTCACTATGTAAACTTCGGACTTCGTTCTCATTGTTACTACGTCGGTTGTGACGTGTTTACTTTTCTCAACCCTTCCTATCTTTTCTGCTATAGTAAAGTATTGCTTATCCATGAGCTCAGTGCCCAGTTGATATGAAACTATCATTTTACAAGCATGCTTATCAACTATCGTCAGCTTAATAAACACGCAGCCATGAAAATGTGTGTTTTGTTGTGACATTATGTTTCACAATTGGCCGCTGCCAACTCAGCTGTTTACTCGTATTTCATCATAGTCATAGTTTGTGCTTATATTAACAGATAATGGTAATGTTTTTTTTCACAACACGCGACTATTTTTTATCATGACATGTTATTTTTTGTGTGTTTTTACATATTAATTTCAAGTCTTCATCGTTATTTCTCCGTTAATCGGTTTCTCTCCTAAAGTTAGCAAGTTTATTTTGCCATTTATTGGGTCAATCAATCAGGTTCAGAAAGTTACACGTTTTGTACTCATGTTTGTCTGTGTCTGAGTACATAATCATAGCTTTCTCTGAGGCAATGATGGTAGTTTAGAGTGTTATTGAACTGGCTAGACATTTATCGCAAATTGCTTACTTTAGCATGCAGTCAGTCAGCTGTGTCGCACGCACATGTACATCGTACGTATGCCTTGTTTCCTTCCTCCGCTTTCAAGCAGTTGAGCTTGTAATCAAGGTTCTCAATTGCATGCTTGGGTGCATTTTAGCTTGGTGGCCGGGCCGGCTTGTGTTCAATATAATTTACTGACAAGCGACTTCTCGTGATTGCTAATTGGTGTTTTAACAGATGTTCCTTTTGAGTTTAATTAATACACAAGTGACAAGTTTATTTGGGAACGGGATTGTTTTTTTTGTCAATTTTGCAAACTGCTCTGACCTGACTAATGAATAGCGTTCCTGTTTATGGATGGAATTGGTAATTTTTTTTTGCATTTGATGGTAGAAACATTTTCACGTGGTCATCTGGCACTATTATGTTCACGTTTTGAATGAGTAAGTAGCCCAATCCTATGCACTTTCCTATTGGAATCGTACCTCAATTTATATATGAATCCCGCTACGGCTTACCCGCTACCAATAGGGTGGTGGCAATATACGATTTCTACTCCAGCCAAGAAAGTGAAAACTTCAAGATCCCGGTGGAGTTTTAACCCAGGACTTGCTGACATTTATGGAGTTATACATATCTCACTGTGAATTATCAGTTCCTTATCTTGCTTGTTTATGGCCAAATGGCATGGTGTCATGTTGATGACAAAGTTAGAATACATCCGCATTGGGTTTTGTTGCATTGACGCGAGCTAATTAACTGTGCCACACATGTTTTTTTATCTGACTTTAATGGTTTGTCATTGTGCGATTCATTTTCTGTCAGTAGATCCTAAGACGGATTGATTGAATATCATATGAATGAATGGAATGGAACAAACATGTTGTATGTAGGGTAGTTCCATGTGTAGTGTACTCACCATTTATCCTTATCCAGTGAATAACTGACCGAATCATGTATCGGCACTGGGTTCAACTTGAATTTCTATAGGCGACTATTTTCATATATCACTCGTATTAAAAAATATGTGATCTTTTATCTTGTTGTTCCTGAGTCACGGATACGTACGGTACGGGTACGGCTATCATAATATGATTGATCATACAACCAGTGCAGTCCATGATGATTAATTAGTGCATGTGCATTGTAAATGGATCTGTTGACTAACTGCATGTTCCGCAGTTCAGTTTTTCATATCTAGCTAGATTATCTTTAAAAAAATATGGCTGTCTTCCGAAATCCTGTGGGTGGGTTGTTCGTATTTTTCTTCATATTAAACTAGGAGGAGAATAGACTAATCCGGTCGTATTGAGTATTATCCTGGTCTTAGACGTGTAATGAAAGTTGTCGTGACTTAGTTATTACTCGGAATTTCATTCATCTCGATGATCTCATGGTCTGTATGATGGCATGTTTTCTTCTCAGATCAGTGCATAGTCGGTATAAATGTTCGGCTTTACGGTCACTCAGTGGTCGCCCGCTGGACCGAATATTTCCGCGGGCACTTTGGCCAATGTCGTGGTGTGTGTCGGTAGAAAGGCACATGTGTTGTAGTGGCATGTCTATCTGTGCCATGTATGCCATTCCATCCATATAAGCATTTATGTGGCAGCGTATATGCGTGCCTTCTTGGTGTAATTAGAACCTCTGTACGTATGTGTTTGACTCGATTTACATTCGGATTTATAATATTTGTCCGTGTTAGTGGTGACAATCGATCTCTTTACGAGAAACCTGTTTGTAGCACTGTTCATGGCAGGAATTTATAACGTGACGACAGTGAGAAAGTGAAAATTTTCACAATTGATATTGATGTAGATTGTAGATTTTGTGAAATTATTTCTATTAATGGTTCTCAAATGTAATGATGTTACCACGAATACACAAACCCGGTTTGTTGTTCATTAGCAGTTGAGACACGCCCTTACAATAGTGAATGATATTCGTTTACGTTTACGACGTAGTTCAGTTACGTGGTTAACGTTTCTCTTTCTCTAGATTCATCAGTGTACTTAGTTCCAAAAATTCGTAGTGAACTTCCAAAAGTTATGTTAACATTTATTAAAATTTTCTCACTCACCTTTTCACCTTCTAACAGTTTTATTCATGATTGACAGGATCGTTACTGCCGACCGTATTCACATAAATATCTAATGCTCCTTCGGACAGTGGGGTGATATTACAAAATCATCATCATCATCAACAACAACAACAACAACAACATAATCAACAATGAAGCTGTATTCGCTGATGGTCTACCATCGGAACACTTCGGATGGAGTCGTGAAAAATCTGAAATCAGCGTTCGATCTCGCCTCGTTTTCATTCTTCCAGCGCGGATCCGTCCAGGAATTCATGATATTTACTGGTAAAATCGTGATCGAACGATCAGAACTGCCGAGCAGAAGCAGTGTTAAAGAGCAGGAGTACTTCTGCCATGCCTACTTGAGGTTAGTTAACGAAATATTTGCGTTGTTGGTTATTAGATCAAATGATAAGAGTCCGTTAACATCAGATGTATGTTTTATTTGTTTGGATAGTCATAATAGCAGAAGCAGATAACATGAGTAGATCTAAAATATTATCATTGTTCACCTTTACCAGCTACCTCATAAGCTATTTGTAGGATTCCTGGTGGAGAAGTAGAATTGGTGTATAATAAACCACATGTTTTGGGTTTGTTGCCTCAGTGTGCTTTGCAGTGTGACTGAATGTGGGATTTGTGTATTACTTCACTATCAAATGGTCTGGTCGTTATTGTCGTTCTTGGTCATGGACGCTCTCCACTTAAGTAGCTTAGTATCCATATCCAACAAACTCCTAACTAGTCATCTTCTCACCCTTTTTACTAATTTAGTACAATTAGGTGAACAAGATATTTCAGACCGGACGGCCTGTGTGCAATCGTAATCAGCGATGCCGAGTACCCACAACGAGTTGCGTTCACAATGCTGTCCAAGGTACTTGATGACTTCACACAAAAAGTACCCGCGCCCATGTGGCCGACTGTACCCGATAGTCAGGCACCTTACGACCGATTGCCCGCCTTTCTCGCACAGTGGCAGAATCCCAGTCAGGTTAACATATTGCATCACAGAGTTTGTAGAAATCTCAGGAAGTTTCAATTTATTTTTTTCAAGAAAGACTTTTTTTACAAACGCATTCACAAAAAAAATCTTAAATTCTGTTTCACCACAACAGTTCCAGCAGCATGAATTGATCTCGTAGCTCATTTGTGCCTAAAAATTTTTATGATTTCACAATAATAAGTTTATTCAACGTTTATGACTTGCTGGCCACTATGAAAACACTATTCTGGTATGGTATTAGTGTATCTGGTTCAGTAATAATGAAGTCACAGTGAAAAACAGAAGTCTATATTTTTCAAGTGCTTATCGACCACAACTTCTATTGCCTAATTCAGTAAAAGTTCAGCTCATTTTGCTATTGTTTCACAAAATCGAAATCCGCTGAAAACTACGCCATATACTATAGTCGTTACTCCGCGTTTATACCGTAAAAATTCTGTTTTAAGGCGGACTCAATGACGCGAGTTCAGGATGAAATCGACGAAACCAAAATCATTCTGCACAACACGATAACCGCCGTTTTAGAACGAGGTCAGTCAAGAATTTCTGCCCTGAATTATCTATTTTATGAAACATTCTTTTTCTACTATGAAATACATTGGTGATGGTCTTAAAATTGCTTGAGTATTGGATGAAACAGTCGTTTTTCTACTATGAAAGAAATTGGTGATGGTCATGGTGGTACTCGACATGACTTGAGTTTTGGTTTTGATCCAAGTAAGGCATGGATGTTTTGTTTCACTGTGTATTTGTGCCAAATTTTCAGGCGAAAAACTAGATGACCTGGTCGAGAAATCAGAGGGCCTATCGGCGCAATCCAAAATGTTCTACAAGCAGGCCAACAAGATGAACAAATGCTGTACGTGGGTATAAACAGCAGAGAGTTCACCCTCGAAGTCTAACAAAACTTTGCCGTATCGGCGGAAGACTTCATTCGAAATCCGGTTGCTTTGATTATATTTGAACACATAAAAGAGGAGATTTTCGGTTCGGGTAATCGCATTTCTACAATTAGGGATATCGTACCGCAATGCAGAAAATGGGCAATGGCTCTCATTTTCTGTAAACATAGAATGTGTTACAGTTATACGTTTATATTGCGTGCGATCTCGAGTCAAAATCTGTTCTTTCACTGTATTTAAACGGTCGTTGAATGTTGTATATTCGTATCAAATCAGTCATTCATTTCATTTGATTATTTCACACTCAATTCCCTGCCAAGGCTAGTTTCTAACCATCATGTTGCTACAAATTTTTATAGTTTATCTTCAAAGAAAAATTTTTGGTTGGGGTTTTTTGCCTTAGTATCGTGGGTGGTAATGAAAAAGATTCGCTGTTATTACAATAGGGAGCTAGTTTCTGGTATGGGTCGGCGGGCGATGTGTTGGTAATTTCACAGTGGCGCAAACAACGTTTTCGATTAATGGAAAACAGTGTACAAAAACTACAAAAATGCTGTTTAAAATGCTATGCGCTTGCTGCTCACGTAATGGAGCAATCATAATCTGAATAAATGAGCTCCGTTATTGGACTAGAATGCCGTTGAGCTTGGGTTTGAGCAGTACGAATAAAGAATGGCGAATGATCATTCGTTTGTGAAGTATCTGTAACATGGGGTAACTGGAAGCTACAGCACTTTTTATCTCTATTTTTAGATGTTTTCGATTTTATGTTTTTCACTATGTAGCGCGGGGGTAAACTTCGACATTATCACTATATTTATTGTAATGAAATTTCGTCGCTAATTCATCGTTGTATTTATGGAACCTGTTGTATATTAAACTTTTTGTGATATGAACATGAATGTAATCCAACCTATACTATGAAAAAACAAATAAGTCACTACTTGAATTACGTATGAGTTATTAGTTTGTCATTCGTTATCAATTCCCATAATATCTGTGTAAGAAAATGTCTCACTAGCGCGGCGGTAGCGCATACACAATGTGATATTAAAAGTCTCCGTTATATATCGAGCATTATTGTTGTCCTGGAGTAAAGTTGTCACAGAAAATTGTCTGTCAAATCAATTATATTTGACGTTTCCATACAGAAAAAGTTGAGTTGAACCACTTTGTTCAGGCGAGCCACTCACTTCACGTGTTTTCCGCCGGTATCATTTTATATCACACTTTGTAGGTACTTACAGTATATACTTCTTGTTAACAGTTCGGCCATTATTGCATTGCTGATGAAGCAACATGTATTGGTTTTCGTACCACTCTTTGTTGTCCATATCTCAGTTATAATTCTATTGTATAATAGTTGGTAGCTTGATACGGTTCTGCTCTGTGCCCTGCCCGTGAGCTTCAGGGTTTTACCAGTATCGTTACCATTAAAAATGAAGATAAAATTGACTACACACATTTATTCTTGGCCAATCCAGTGGGCTGGGCTGACTATATTAATATTCCAACCTTATCTGTTTTCAAGAGATGGTCTACACTAGGTTTTTCATGAATAATTGACTTCTAAAACACAAATAGTGCACAGTCCAGTCCATCTCATGTTGTATCAACGACATTCACTATTTACGTATATTATAGACGATTGAGTTCATAACGGCTTCATTTTATATGATTTAATACAATATTATATACAGTTGTATCGATTCTTCATATAAAGTGAAAAATAAATAAAATCACTATCACTTGATTTGGGTTCGACATTCGTTAAATCGCCTCGCGACACGTGTAACTCGTAAAGGTACTTTTTGGTACTTCTATTGTTCCATACTTGAAAATTCATGACTTTTTTTAATAAAATAATAATAATAAGATGAAAATTGGAATTTCACAATGCTGATCATAAAACTTTCGAGGATTCAGGAAACTAGTACTCTTCTTGGTTGAATATAGAAAGACCTGGTTTTAGGTTCCGCCGTGATCGAGAGCTGTCCGGCGCGGCGAATCCTATCATCATCCATCATGGGTTTCGAATTCGGGATTTTACATTTAAACATTTTTGCTGTCAGTTTACTTATTGTATTTGCATCTACCATTCATCCATCCAACGGTGCTGCACCCGATGTCAACCTGAACACACTTCGATTCGTACATGCCGTTGGTTTTTTTTAATAAGTTTCTTGTTGTCATCGAATGCTTTTAGAATACTTGTTTTCCATTTCCATGTTTCTATTATTCTTTGTATTTTTTTTGATAGATTTTTTCTCATGGAACGTGTTTTTTAGGTATGGCGTCATGGTGATCGTTCACCCGAGGCGTATTGGCCGACCGATACAGTCAACACGGAAGACTCATGGCCACAAGGTATTGACTAAGTATTGATTGAAGATATTGTCTGGTGCTTTTTGCCCCATAATAAGTTGTACACGAATGAGTTTTTTTTTATTTTAATTGGGAAGTTCTTAACGTGTAATTGCCATAATTACAGGTTGGGGCGAGCTGAGTATAGCCGGCATGCAGCAGCAGTACGCACTCGGTCAATACCTCCGGTACAGGTACGATGGATTCATCAGCTCGCAGTATGACAAGTATCAGGTTATTACTCGAAGTTTCATGTGGTGCTCCCAAAACGAAAAAATATTTCAGCTCAGAGAATGTAATTCATCTCGACCTCAAACATTTTTTTCAAAACGATAATGACTTACCGTTTCGCAGAGTGACACCAGACTAGTTCAGGAGTAAGCGGATGTATGACGTACCTGCCTGATAAGTCTAGAAATGTGGAAAAATGTTTCTCAACTTGGAGGTCTACATTCGATCAACGTCGTACAACCGGACGATCATGTCGGCACAGGCCAATCTGGCTGGTATGTTCCCTCCCAACAAAAATCAGACCTGGAACAAACAGATACCTTGGCAGCCCGTGCCTGTTCACACGGTCGAAAAACAAGACGACCCGGTTAGATATTAAGGGCATAGAGAGTAACTTATTTTTGTTTTGAATAAGCCTTGCCGTTTTTTTTGGTGAAACATCATAAGTTTTTCCACCATAAACAGGAAGGATGTAGCAATTTTTAATTCATTTTTTATCACTTTGAAATCGTGCTGCTTGGCGAAGCCAAATTCTATTGTTCAGTTCACGTATCCTTGCTTGCTAATCATTACAAATTATACTATATTACTATACCATTATGAATATTACAGTTTCTGGCCGATTGTCCCAACTACGACTCTGAACACCAACGATCTCGTTCCTTCCCTGAAGTCGTCGCCATCGATAACAAAAACGCGGAGTTCTACAAAATGCTGACCGAAAAATCAGGGTTGTTGATCTCGAGCTTCCAGGACTTTTGGAATATCTGGGACCCGATTCGATGTGTGGTTGGTACAGGGAGCTATTTTTTGATAATATGGTTGCAAGGAAGATTAGCTGAACTTTGGGAATCGGTCAGATAATGATCGTCGGCACGAGGAGATTTTCTATTTACTAACCTTTGAATATAAGACACAGCGCGACCGTTCACTTATGAGTTCTGGGTAATCACAGTTTTTACACACTCAGTCACTCTAGTAGGGCTGGCTGTGTAATGTTTGAATCGAATAGAATAGTTTGTTTTGTTCAGTCGCTTTGATTGTGTAATGAATAAAAGATTGTGTCTGATTTTCAGACGGCTCATTCGGGTCCCAATGATCCGGCAGGCCCGCATTCTCTGCCTGACTGGGTTACGGAAGACGTCAAGAGTCGCGTAAAACCGTTGTATGATCTGTCATTCAAGTACCGGACAGCCACCGAAATCATGAAACAGATTCGTGCTGGTTGGTATGATGTGAAATATTTTGCAGATATAAAGTCGAAGGTTTGGTATTTACGTCTACTGCTTTATAGCTATTATATGATGCTATTACTTTGTCTTGCTTACTATAAACAGTGTTAGATAAGAAGTCTCGATTACACAATCGTTAAATCATTGAGCCGAATCAAGCCCAACTTCCAGTCTCGGTCATAATTACTTTCATAGTTATAACTTCCAGTATAAAGTAATGTCAACACCAAAGGCCAGCGGCCAAACGAGAACACAACCGCACGAGAGAAAATGCAAGACTGAATGAATATGTAAAATATAAGTTGATATATAAGTGCACAAGATGACCCAAGTATGTGTCAACTTGTGCGGATCAAAGAGGACGACTTTCCAGACAACTGACTAGGTCACAACACTAGCCGTATAACGCACCCTGACTACAATGCAACATGACTATGTTTAGCACACGTGCAGTAGCGGTAGAGCAGATAAATATGGAAATAACATAATGTTGTATAATATTACTACGATGACCACTTAGAATGAAACCTTGGGTCGAGACAACTCCGACTATGGTATTGAGACCAATAGTCGTCTTCTCCCTCCGACCGAAAACATGATAACGAACAACATGGATAAAAGATGATAAGTAAATAATTAAGAAGAATAATGAATTAATAAGGATAAGATCAAATAATCAAGCAATGCAAAGAAATAGGTTAAAATCATAATAAGTTGAAATCACAATCACTGATTTTTATCCATAAAGCACTCTGAAAGCTGCAAAAGAAAGTTAACAAGTTATGAGTGAGCTATCTAAGATTTACGATACACTATCTGGGATAATAAACTAGTCTGCCAGTGATGACGACGCCAATTACTGCCAACGCCTAACCACGACACGAGAACGCATACGCCAACGGCCACGATACGATGACGTAAGAGCTCGAACGCATGACGGCACGACCAATGAAGACCATATCGATTTAAAACGGCGGCAGCCAGTTGAATCGCATTCAACTCCTCTCCCTCCTCAACGACGGCACAAAAACGTTAACGCAAAAACGACGATGACGAATACGCGAACGCAAAAACGACGATGACGCTCAAATCCACGACGATGACGAATACGCGAAAAATTGACGACAACAAAATAAAATCTTTTCCGGTTCAATTTCAGCATGCGAAAATCCATTGACACCGGTAAAATAACGCAAAACTGTCCCCAACCTAAAACGTTGCTGAGGTTTGTACGAAAACCAACAGACTCAGTCTAAAAGCTTTACTGAGCTGCCCGAAAATTCACAGATTCAGTCTAAAACGATCACCGAATCGTTCAAAACATCAGACTCAGTCTAAAATCGATACTGATCTGCTCCAACCGACAAAACTACAGTTAAAACGTCATCAAAACTAAAAATCCATAAAACAACTGCCAGTGCCATTCGCTTTAGGTCGAAAGTCAACATAGTCGCATCGATATAGCGTACCTCACACAAATAACAAACCAGGTGTAGGCATAAAGCATCTCATCCCAAAGCCAACTGTACAATAATTAATAAAATTGTGAGTAAAATATAGAAAAGGCTACCGCATGCCAACACTAGAACAGCTTCTGCACCAGTTTTCGCGACACAACAAACACTTTGGATACTGCCGCTTTCATTCTACCGTGCATCTGACTCAACCGGTGACCCGTTTTGACGATGAAGCTTTTAACGTCACGTTGAGACTCGGGCTTCAATTTCAAGTGACCATGTTCCATCCGATTGTGCACCAGCTTAATCACCGGATCACTGACTTTCGCACCCCGACTGAACTTAATAATTTCAAGTATTAGTTTCAACTGGCTGTATTGTTCACTTGGCATCGAGAACCATTTATTCATGTCTTGACCCGTTGCCAATTCGCCATTACTCGTTTCAGAACTCTCCACCACATTTTCGGTTGCTGGCTTGACTTCTTCATCATGTTCTGTGCTCACCGAAATGACACCGTTCTTATCTTCAGGTTTCTCTGCAACCACCAATGGTACCCGCACTTCTAGCACATCACCTTCAGCCGGTATCACTGATGCCATCAGACTACGGCCTGTCCAAGACAACAGCTGTATCCCTTGTTCCTGCATTGCCTTAGTGCCAACTAACAGCGGTGTATTGGACTCTGTCGCCACATGACATTCAATAACTGTCATTTTTTCATCTATTTTCAGTTCAACGGTGCATACACCAGCGCATACTACTGTAGTCATGTTGACAGCAACCACCGGTGTCTTGCATGGCTGTATCTTCACTCCCAGCTGAGCCGCAAAGTTCTGTGAAATCAGGTTCATCTGCGCACCCGTGTCAAACAACACCTGTTTCAGTCCAACCGGTTGACCATTGACTTCAATCGGGTAATCCTCTTTTTGTTGAGCTTCAGCGTTGAATGATTGAATCGGAACGCTCACTGCTCTCACCGTTGCTTCTTTCTTTTCAGACTCGTTCTCCTTTTCAATGCCATCGTTCATCAACATCTTATGCACCTTGGCACTCAACATACCATATCTAAACTCATCGCGGTGTTTCAGTTGTGCTAGTTCATCTTTCAGAGCACGCAATTCAGCTGACACTGCCTCCACATCTTCAACAGGTTTTGCAACACTCACTGCTCTGACTGTTTGATAGTCCAATGACTGCGGTGGACGCTCTCCAGACATCTGTCCCTGGTTTTCGTTAGTGCAACTGCTTTGCAAGTGGCCCACTTCTCCGCATTTGAAACATTCTCGGCTACCCGATAAGCGCTGATTCTGCTGATAGTCTTGGACCGGTTGACGGAGGCCGCTCCACTGTACCTGGTTGACCCGCTGTTGTTGGTTACTGTTTTGCTGTCGATTCCAACTGTGCCCTGGAGGTGGCTGCTGGGTGTCAACTTGATACGGCACCTGTCTCATGTTACTGTTTGCAGACGGCTGATAGGTTTGCCGTTGATTAACACTTTGCTGTTGTGTGTGCTCATACTTGACCGCTCCTCCACGTGTCTGCTCACGACCCCGTTCCCGCTGCTCACTTTCAGCTCCTAGCTGACCGACACGTTTCACAGCCTGACTTCCTCTACTAGATACTTTATCACGGCAGTACTCGTAGTCCTCGATGCCTCGAACGATGACCTCAAACGGAGTCCGTTTAATCTCCGCCTCGTAGGTAGCTTTCTCTCGGTCACGAGCTGACTGTAATCCAGAAATCAATTGACCTGTCATGTACTGTTCAAAATACGGGTTGTAGTCATCGATCGGACACAATCGTTTCAGAGCAAACGCGAACTCCCGTACCGACTCACCCGGCTTTTGTACTCGACTATGAAAACGATCGGCCACTTTGTTGTCTCGTCCGTAACGGCTACCATACTTCTCAGACAAGTACTCCAGTGCTGATAACCACGTCGGCCTGTCGTTGTCTTCCCTGAACTGACGTTTCGCGTTGCCCTTGAGACATGTCATCAAATGTCTCAATTTTTCTTCATCACTGAGATACGTGTCCTCCAGTCTCGCACGCAGATCCTCAAACCAGTATTTGAACTCAGCTTTGTCCTCTCCCGAAAACTGGTCGTGTTTCTTCATTGCCAGCACTTGTTGTTCGTTCGACTTCAGCATCATGGTCAGCTGTTTCTCGCTGGCTCTCTGCCAAACATTCATCATTCTCCCCATGGTCTCTTGCCAGCCCTCTTTCTCTTCAGTCCCCGTCGTTCCTCCGTGAGCCTCCTGTCTATCACGTATTCCACCATTCGCAACTTCGCCAGCCCACTGTACTTGATGATTACTCTTGACTTTGTTGTTTTCAGCCTCACCGCCCTTGTCCCGCTGTGCATAATACTTCTGATGACCCTCACGCTCAACATGCTGCTGCTGTTGCCGTTGCTGCTGTGCATCTTCATGCTTCTGTTCATACATCGTATCATGACTCATTTGTGATGGCTGCCCTACAGGTCTATCACAAATGCGTACGTTGTCGGTTTGTGATCGGCAACCCATTTGTGATGGCACTTCGCGATCAGCCCACGTTTCCTGCATGCCTCGCTGACTCTTCTCCCCGCTCACATGACGCTGCTGTTGTTGTTCCCAGTGAGTATTCCCATCATACTTCGATACTACACTCATTTGTGATCGCTGATTGACAGGTTTATCATCAATGAGTAACTTGTCACTTTGTGCTGAGCGCCCCGTTTGTGCTGGCTGACTGACCGGTTTATCACAAATGAATTCGTTGATCCTTTGTGATACTCCTCCCATTTGTGATGACTGACGGACCGGACTATCACAAATGAATACGTTGTCACTTTGTGATAAGCCTCCCATTTGTGATGGCTGACTGACCGGTCTATCACAATTGAGTTCGTTGACCCTTTGTGATACGCCTCTCCTTTGTGATGGCCCACGGACCGGACTATCACAAATGAGCTCGTTGACCCTTTGTGATAAGCCTCCCATTTGTGATGGCTGGCTGACCGGTCCATCACACTTGAAAAACTGGTCACTTTGTGCTAAGCCTCCCATTTGTGATCGTTGTACCTGTCGTCGTTGTTGTCCAACTTCGGGGTTTGGCTCCCTCATCAGCGCAGTACTCTTTTGTGATAGCTGTCCAAAAGGTTCATCCCAAATGAACTCGTCGTCGCTTTGTGATAGATGACCCTTTTGTGATGACTGCTTGATAAGTTTATCACAAATGGCTACAATGTCACTTTGTGATATGTGACCCCTTTGTGCTGGCAAATCGACAGGTCTATCACCAATGAATATTTTGTCACTTTGTGATCGGTGACCCATTTGTGATGACTGCATTTGGCCCGCCTTCTGGAATTCCCTCTTGGAATCGTGGTGATTTGTGTAGTTGAATACGCCCGCACTCTCTTCCAGAATGGAATGGCGGCGATTTACATTGTCGTTGAACACGCCCGCGCTCTCTTCCAGGCTGGAATGGCGGCGATTTACATCGTTGTTGTTGACCACGCCCGCGCTCTCTTCCAGGCTGGAATGGCGGCGATTTACGTTGTTGTTGTTGACCACGCCCGCGCTCTCTTCCAGGCTGGAATGGCGGCGATTTACATCGTTGTTGTTGACCAAGCCCGCGCTCTCTTCCAGAATGGAATGGCGGCGATTTACATTGTCGTTGAACACGCCCGCGCTCTCTTCCAGGCTGGAATGGCGGCGATTTACATCGTTGTTGTTGACCACGCCCGCGCTCTCTTCCAGGCTGGAATGGCGGCGATTTACGTTGTTGTTGTTGACCACGCCCGCGCTCTCTTCCAGGCTGGAATGGCGGCGATTTACGTTGTTGTTGTTGACCACGCCCGCGCTCTCTTCCAGGCTGGAATGGCGGCGATTTACGTTGTTGTTGTTGACCACGCCCGCGCTCTCTTCCAGGCTGGAATGGCGGCGATTTACGTTGTTGTTGTTGACCACGCCCGCGCTCTCTTCCAGGCTGGAATGGCGGCGATTTACGTTGTTGTTGTTGACCACGCCCGCGCTCTCTTCCAGGCTGGAATGGCGGGGATTTACATTTTTGTTTTGTTGTACGACCGGTGACTCCTGATTCAACTGTTGTTGTTGTTGTTGTACACCAGCTGACTGTCGACTCAACTGTTGTTGTTGCTGTACAGCATGAGCCAAGCGCGCCTTGACCTGTTTCAGTTTCACCTTTTCTGTATTTTTTACAGAAAACGCCCATGGGATAACATTCACCTGTTGGAAGATTATTTCAGCCACATTCATTAACCACTCCACCCGATCAGCATTATTGTTGGATACAATTCTCTTAGGCAGAGTTACATGAAGAATAGGCTGATGGATATTCACTAACTCACGCACACTACTGACAGCACGTTGAGTTTTAACAGCATCGGTCAGGCATTCTTCAATGAATTTATAAAAACCCACCTCATCGATTTCACCAACATCCAACACTAATGTATCTGCTTGCTTCGGCTGCGGCGGCTCCTTATTTCGATCGGGCGTTTTCTTCTTGCCCGACGGACTGCCCTTCTTTCCCATTTCGGCTTCCTGTGACGCAATCGGTGATCAATCCGGCTGTTAAAATTGATGACCGCTAAAAATATATAGACCAAAGCGCAGTAATACCCAGAGAGCGCTAGTCGAAGGTTTGGTATTTACGTCTACTGCTTTATAGCTATTATATGATGCTATTACTTTGTCTTGCTTACTATAAACAGTGTTAGATAAGAAGTCTCGATTACACAATCGTTAAATCATTGAGCCGAATCAAGCCCAACTTCCAGTCTCGGTCATAATTACTTTCATAGTTATAACTTCCAGTATAAAGTAATGTCAACACCAAAGGCCAGCGGCCAAACGAGAACACAACCGCACGAGAGAAAATGCAAGACTGAATGAATATGTAAAATATAAGTTGATATATAAGTGCACAAGATGACCCAAGTATGTGTCAACTTGTGCGGATCAAAGAGGACGACTTTCCAGACAACTGACTAGGTCACAACACTAGCCGTATAACGCACCCTGACTACAATGCAACATGACTATGTTTAGCACACGTGCAGTAGCGGTAGAGCAGATAAATATGGAAATAACATAATGTTGTATAATATTACTACGATGACCACTTAGAATGAAACCTTGGGTCGAGACAACTCCGACTATGGTATTGAGACCAATAGTCGTCTATAATGAAAAGGTGAACTTCTAAACGCATCACATACTATCAGAAATATCAATGTTTTTTTAAAGAAATATCGTGTTTTTTTCATTCTTTTGATATTTGATTGACCATTGACAGTCATCATGATGACCCTGCATCTTGCGGGAACCAGAAGTTTCGATGGCCATTTTACAAGTAAACTTACTACAAGTAAGATTTGTTTATTTTGTGAAACCTTTTCAGGGCCGATCATCCGCGAAATTACGGAGCGGATGGAACAGCGTCGGGAGATGAATGAAACGGCGTCAAGATTGCGCTACTTTGCGTATTCGGCGGTTGGGTACTTATAGTAGTTAACATTTTCGCTTATTAAAGTTATGTATTCCATTAGGTGATGACAGTTTATATTAATACAGACGACTTTTTGGCTTGCAAACATGTCGGACAGCTAGTAAATTTTTGAAGACGAGACGGGTATTCATCACGTCATGTGTCAAATAAAGAAATATGTTAACTACAAATAGCATAATTTCTTTTCAAATCTGAATATTGATTTCAGCATGACACATCAGTGGCGTCAGTGCTTCGTAGTCTGGATGCCTACGGTGACTCCCCGTCGCCGCCCTACTTCTCGGCGGTCATGATTGAGCTGCATGAGCTCTCACATCGTCAGTGGGTGGTCAAGGTTGGGCAAATTATTCAGAATAAAATTCTAATTTATTCAGTTGTTATGCCATAGTTGCAACATAGTTAAATAACAGTCATCCCATTTACATATACATATGACTATCACTTATCATTGTAAGTGAGAGTAACTAAATTGGGGAGTTAGTAAAACAAATTTGTTTATTAGTAAGCGCTTGTTGGTTATCGAGTTGATAAGTAACTAAGAATTGAGCTTCATTTTTGCTAAAAAGTCGATCGAATGACGGAGTTTTCTAGTTTTTTTTGACTGGGCATTAGCTGATGCCGATTGGTTAATTTCTGTTTGATTCAGTTGTTTTTCCGCAACGTGACGGCGGCGGAGAAAGACTCGCGCGATCCGCCTATTGAACTGCAGATTGGCGGATGCGGTACACCCTGTACTTTGGAGTCGTTCAGGTTAGACATCCATGTTGCGTAATCCGCATCCATGAATGAACGTCGTAATGTTAACAACTATCAGTTATATAATGTATAACTGGCTATGTAAAAGTGCTCATTATTATTAAAACTACTTTTTCGTTCGATAAGTGTTACATACAATATTCATTTTGATTCAGGAAACGATCCGAGTTTTTGTTTGTGGATGACTGGCCGACCGTCTGCGGTAAACGATCATGGGTGATGGCACACGGCAACACCATCATCGGTTGGATGCCTATTTTGTTATTATCAAAAATTTCGTCTTGTAACACGTCTCATATGTGAGAATATTCATGAATGCTAAATTCGCGGAACCTGATTCGTTTATGAAGGGTAATCAGAAAGCATATATCACAATTTAGTCCATATGTTTCAGCATCACTTCTGTCTGCCATCGCCGTGCTGCTCGTCTTCCTGGTGATCGCGCTGCTGGTGTTGGCGAAGAGGATGCGATCCAATGGGACGCCCAGACTGGCACATGACACGGTGGCTTACACACCTGTCGTCAATGCCAATACCACCGATGACGAGGAATGACCGATTCACGAATCACAAAATATCACGTTGATGAATGATATGCTGCATATTTTTTTCTTGCCGTTCTATTGTTTGAAGTTATGGTATCTGGCGCGCATTTGGTATTTGGTCTACTTGTTGGGAAGTACCAAATTAGTAGTCTGAGTTCAATTGTTTCTAAGCCAAAGTATTCATGACTTTATGAAACACCGACCTACTGTACAATTAACGTACGTTAGGTTTTGCTGATGAGACGAAAGAAATGCAGCAATTAAAGTTTGCTTACATGATTCATTAGTAAACGTATTTTGTATAAATTGTATGAATCATTAAGTAACGATTGGTTACCGTAAAAAGATTTTTTGTGATATTCAACTGAAATTATTACTTTTTTATTTTTTTTATTTATATTCTGTTTGTATTTGTACATTCGGTCACGGGTTTCGTCGTCCTGTTGTATAATTGACAATCACACTCTTTTAACAAAACTTGGTTGCTGTCAAGTTACACCATTGTTTTTTATAAATTAAGTTTATTCACTTGTGTTTTTAGCTCTTATTTGTGACTTTGTTTCCAACGCGTACGGATATTTATTATTAAGCCATTTTATTGTGTCTTGATTTAATTTGATACTGCTGTCTATATCTGAATGTTTTCTGCTTGTTTAAACACACTTTTGTATGCATAATATTTATTATTTAACTGCTGTTACCATGTTCATATTCATGATGAGTAAAATACACTTCCTTTATTCTTGGTTTGATTGAAACTTTCTGCGTAAAATGGGGTCAAATACCCTCATTCTAGGTTACTTTCAATTTGATTTGGCGTACAGCCATGAGGGAGAGCATTCGATCGTTCCTTCTATTATGGTTCAATTATTGACGTTGTTGGGGCTTACGAAAATTCATTTCAGCCCATAATGATTTATGTGTACGGTTAGCATCAATGATGATGATATGTAGCGGAGATGTGTTAATCGTAGGCGTATTCATACTACTGGCTGTATTCGCAGTCACCTGTGCCGCGGTCCAAACTGATACCGTTGACGTTAAAGCTGACTTGTCCACTCTGCGATTTGTACATGCCGTTGGTAACTTTTTCAGTTTGACTATTGTTAATGCACTTTCAGGAGTTCCAACATGTAGAATTTGTCCCTGCAAGTGTATGTAAAATGGTCTTTCAAACTGCTAATTCCCCTCTTGAAAAGTTCCCTTCCTTTGGATAAAAAGAAACAAACGATATATTCAGATCTGGCGTCATGGTGATCGATCGCCCACATCCTCTTGGCCCAACGATGCCGTGAACACCGAGCAGTCATGGCCGCAGGGTTGGTGTCATCTGCCATAGGTATCTATGCAATCTAATGAGTCAACAGCAGGAAAAGTTTCGAACGGAAATGGTGGACTATTTACACATATGTACTACTGTATCTGTTTCATTCAAATTAAATGCATTGTTAATACTCTAATAAAAACTTGGTTGCTTCAATGTATCAAAAAATTTGGTTGCTTTGAAATAGAAGTAAAAAGTTTAAAAAAATTGATTAAGTGGTGTTTCGACCATAAATTAAGACACCAAAGTAGAAGAAGGGTCTTGTGGTCTCATCAGTTAAACAAGACCGAAAAAGAAGAAGCAAAAAGAGAAAGAAAATAAAAGAATTATTTTTATGGTATGATCACATTTGTATCTTCAGGTTATAAAACGTTGACGAATAGTGTGCAACAGAATTATAACCTTTAGACAGCAAATGGAGTATGGCCACTATATATTAAGGTTGAATGTATGATAAAAGTAATAGGATTCGTGTACGCAAGGTTGAACTACAGTATGTCATAGTTTACGTTCACATGACGTCCATGATAACGCAAGTCAAGGTACTTGCTTTAGGTTTTGGTGAGCTGACCACGCTGGGCATGCAGCAGCAATACGCACTCGGCCAGTATATAAGGCACAGGTACGATGGGTTCATCAGCCAAAACTATGATAAATATCAGGTTAGGCTGGTTACATAGCTTTCTCAGAGCCATGGATATTGAAGTAGCCGTCTTTTTTCTCAATCAACATGCGTTTTTGGTTCTGTCAACCAGATGGATGGAAAGTCAGTTCAATGTTCTTCCTCACGATGTATTCAAGCTGCCTAGTTTTCTGCGACAAGTTACAAATCAACGAAATCTGATTTATTCAATTCTTAGGCAACTTTATTAAAGTTACGAACGGATCAGTAAACTCTGATAATTCAGATTTACGTGCAGTCCACAGACTTCAACCGTACGATCATGTCGGCAATGGCCAACCTGGCTGGCATGTACCCACCCACGCAGACTCAGCAATGGAGTACATCGATACCCTGGCAGCCCATACCCGTCCATGCACTCGGCACCGAAGCTGATCCCGTTGGTTAACTTGTAACTGGCATCTTGATCTTTTTAACTCAGTGTAGAGTTGGTGCCTTTTCTGGATTTTAACTAATAACATATATTGAGAATTTTTCAGACTGATAAAGTGTTGTTTTGTGATCTGAACCAGCTGGAATGTATGGTGATCATCAGAATCTTGAAATAGTCCTTATCATGGCAAAGATCGGCATTTTCCTCGGTGAATTTCTCTAATAATGAGTGTTTCAGTCAGGATTTTTTATCGATTGAAAATACGTTTTCTCTTTATTAACGACGACTAAAGAAAACTTGACAAACTGTTTCGTTATGCAGTTCAACGCGGCGTGTCCCAAAGTGCAGGCAGTTGGGACGGCAACCGCGGCTCAGAATCCGCACATTCAAAAGATCAACCGGGATAATGCCGATTTGTATGCCATGTTGTCCGAAAAGACGGGTCTGACGGTGAACGATGTGTCCGGCATATCGCCGGTTTACGATCAGATTGTCTGTTTGGTTGGTGTTTCATGGGGTTTTAGTTGATGTTACCTTGCCGTTTGTTGGCTTTTCAATCCAGTGTAAAGCAACCTGTAGCCAAACCTGGGAGATGACATTGTGCTTGTAGGCTGAACATCTTAATGATGCCGTTTCCTTAACTGACGAAAGCGACCCATGGTACCAACAAAAACGCGTCCAAATTTGAAACCGCTTAAACACGTTTTTTCAGTCTTATCTGAAATTAAATTAGCGTTTCAAGAACAGCGATAACTGTTTATAATTTTTTCGTTTCCTGGTTTCACTATGAATTCTCTTCTCTATTCAGTCGGCTCATACCGACGCATCGACGGGAGGCGGCGTGCATCGGTTGCCTGACTGGGCGACTCAGCCTGTGGTGGCACAACTCAGGTACCTGGTGGAACAGTCCAGTTATGTCTATTCGATGGCCAGTGCCATGCAAGCCGGTTAGACCGACATGTTCAGTGTAATTTTTTGCATATTTTTTGACATAGCAAAAGCAAGATAGACGTACAAGAAAATCACTAAGGTAACCACATTTTGACTTGAAAATATATTTGTTGTAACATGACATGTTTTTTATATTAAATTATCATGTTATTACTGAAACATTCACAATTGATGCATTCAATACGTATGTTTCAACAATTCTCGTAACAAGTTTTTATTACTTTGTTTCAGGACCGGCGATCAGTGATATGATCGAACGGATGGAGAAACGACGCGCAATGATGGACATAGTGATCACTAACGAAACGAACCTTATCGAAACTTCCGAAACGAACCTTCCTCCCGAAATATGTTACTTCGTTTCGATATTCTCGAAACGAAATTCCATAAGTTTCGTTTCGATTGCTACCGAAACGAAAAATTTCGATAAGAGTTTCGATTCGATTTGTGGGTTTTCAATAACTGTGAACAACCTATCTGACCATTCACTTACTCACTCACTTACTCACTCACTTACTCACTCACTTACTCACTCACTTACTCACTCACTCACTTACTCACTCACTTACTCACTCACTCACTCACTCACTTACTCACTCACTCACTTTCTCACTCACTTATTCACTCACTTACTTACTCACTCACTCACTCACTCACTCACTCACTCACTCACTCACTCACTCACTCACTCACTCACTCACTCACTCACTCACTCACTCACTCACTCACTCACTCACTCACTCACTCACTTACTCACTCACTCACTTACTCACTCACTTACTCTCTCACTTACTCACTCACTTATGTACTCACTCACTTACTCACTCACTTACTCACTCACTCACTTACTCACTCACTTACTCACACACTCACTCACTCACTTACTCACTCACTCACTTACTCACTCACTTACTCACTCACCCACTTACTCACTTACTCACTCACTCACTCACTCACTCACTCACTCACTCACTCACTCACTCACTCACTCACTCACTCACCCACTCACTCGCTGACTCACCGACTAATGTTTTATATAATGGAAGTGTCTATGAAACGTGAGCTATACGTCTCATGTGTTTATGGAGGTTCGGTTGTAAGAATAAAATAGTTTATTAAACCTTATCGAAACCCTTAACGAAACTTTGTTGTTTCGGTAGCTAACGAAACGAAACACGGAATTTTCGTTTCGGATCAATCGAAACGAAACTCAAAAATTTCGTTTCGTTTCGTTTCGTTCGTTAGTGATCACTAGATGGACAACGAGTATCGTTTGCGCTATTACGCTTATTCGGCGGTTTGTTTTGTCAGACTCAAATCCTACCTTCAAATAACCCATCAGTTTTCTTGTTCTCTTTTTTTGTAAACGGGACTGTCAAAAGGATGCTTGACAAGTGTCATTTTCTGCACAATCTGTTGATAATCTCAACGAGGTTGTTCCATTTATTAGTTTTCACTGACTGATTTATGATAGATCGGTTGTTGCAGCACGACTCTACAGTAATCCCCACATTGAGTGCACTCAACACGGATATCACGCAGTATGTGGCCTTGTATATACCGTACGCTGCACTTGTTCTGCTCGAGTTGCATCAAACAAGCGACAACCAATGGATTGTCAAGGTAATTTTGATTAGTTAGCTTGCTTTTGCGTGATATTCAAAATAGAAAGGCGAGTGATTTTAATGATGTGGACTATCTGATTAACTGGTTGATGATACAGTTATCTGATGGTTTACGTTCATCATGTAGTTAACTATCGATATTTAGATACTAAGTGAATAATCTAATACATTTGCCAAAAAAATAATTGCTAAACAGCTGATTGTCATTCCCATTGGTAACTGACTTCAGCTGATTTATCGCAACTCGAGCACGTCGCCTCCTTTGAGTATACCCATCAGTGACTGTGGTCATCCATGCACACTTGATAATTTCAGGTTATTATAAAAATATATGGCATCTGCTTTTATCTTTTTCTTTTAATTCATATATATCTTTAAGTTCCTCAACTAGTGTATCCTCACAGGAAACGCTCCGAGTATCTCTTTGCGAATCGTGCATCCACCTGTGGTCACTCAAACCAGGTGCTCTCGGAACATGCGCCTTCAATCATTGGTTCGTTAGTGAAAGAGGGAGTGAGTTAGTGAGTGAGTGGATGAGTGAGTGAGTGAGTGAGTGAGTGGATGAGTGAGTGAGTGAGTGAGTGAGTGAGTGAGTGAGTGAGTGAGTGAGTGAGTGAGTGAGTGAGTGAGTGAGTTAGTGAGTGAGTGAGTGGATGAGTGAGTGAGTGAGTGAGTGAGTGAGTGAGTGAGTGAGTGAGTGAGTGAGTGAGTGAGTGAGTGAATCTTGTTTTTTATTTTCTCATTGCAGCCATCTTATTAATCATCATTGTTCTGCTCATCGTCATGTTGGTGGTTCTCTTGCTCATGATTCGGCAGCAGTACCCCGGTACGACGGCCAGGTCTTCCTCCATAGCCAATCAATACAGACGCGTGGGCTACAGCGCCGACCATCAAGTACTCAAACTCACTGATTCTGATTCTGATGAGTTTTAAAAAGTCTATTGAGTTATTGAAGAGTTCCTAAAACATGATGATCCGTTCAAAATTTCATATAAACACTTAAGAAGTGTTGGAGAATCTTTTTGTGAGATTCTTGAACTCTTTGAAATCTGCGTTTGGTATGGTATTATTTATCACGTGGAATTATTACGGGTTATTCGATTCTCATAATATATTGATAATATTCTAATTGCGTTATTGATTTTTGAATGTATTATAATATATAATAAAATTTTCATATAGTGACATATTTTGTGAAATACTTAGCTTCTTGTGATTTTTTTTTGGAAATTTAACGGTGCCTATTTATTAAACAAAACTAACGTGATGGAATCTGTGATTCTGTATTATAAAATTCTCATATCAAAATAGTTCATAATCAGCTTTTATTTATTTATTCGTTGCATTCAAATCATAAAAAAAATGCAAATTATCGAAAGTGGCGGCGTTTAACTCAACGGTAAATCAATTCTATGAGGTCTCGTTGGTACCTGCATGTTGTTTATCTAACCCGTATTTTCGCTGACCTAAACAATTACAAACATCATAGTTCGATTATTGTGAATGGTTATGCATGAAGAAACACGTTACTTTTAGATATAGTGGTCGTAGTTATATACGGCATTAACTATTCTAAATATGATAGTTTCACAAATCAGTTATCTGGTGGCATTCACGTTGGTGTCCGTTGCATCAATCGATGCTGCCGATTCCACGCTGCGATTCGTGCACACTGTTCGTTCCTCTATTTACTTTTTATATATTCTGTTCTTTGAAGTCAGTTTTTTTCGCATTACAGTGGTGTGTTAATGTAATCAACACTCATCGGAACTAATTTTATTCATTGGTACAACCGTTCAGATTGTGCATTCTGAAAAATCATTGTTGATTGATTTGTAGTGATTGGTTGTCGTTTGTAGGTGTGGCGTCACGGCGATCGATCGCCCGATATCCGATGGCCGACTGATACCGTAAATACTGAGGATTCGTGGCCGCAAGGTTAGACCGTGTCATAGCTTACGTTCACTTGACGTCTATGATAACCTAAGTTACTTGCTTCAGGTTTCGGTGAACTGACCACTTTGGGCATGCAACAGCAATACGCTCTCGGTCAGTATATAAGGCACAGGTTCGATGGGTTCATCAAAGCGGAATATGACAAATATCAGGTTAGATTAAAGTTTCAAATTGACTTCATTCATTAATTTCTCAAATAAATGTCATGTTTGTTTGTTACTATTATCATGGCTACAAAAGCCTGGAACCTGATTCCATTTAATGTTTCATTTTGGTGCCATTGCCACCAATAATCTAGTTTATATATTATTAAGTTAGCTTTCTATATTTGTGTATGATTCTAACATGTTATTTGCAGGTGTACATTCGTTCAACTGATGTCAACCGGACAATCATGTCGGCCCAGGCCAACCTGGCTGGCCTGTTTCCGCCCGACCCCAAACAAACGTGGAACCATCAGATTCCATGGCAGCCTGTGCCAGTTCATGTGGTTGAAAGGCACAACGACCCTGTTGGTTCATTAGCTTTAATTGTGCGATAGGATAAAATTGAAGAAAAAATAATCATGGTAAAGTATACCATATCTGGAAACATTTGGTAATTCTGGGCTGGGTAATTCAGTGTTCTCACATACAATATAGGGTTAATAAACAGTAAAGTGGGTACCAGCACCATCACTTGTTACATTGCTTTTGGTCTAATCATGGAGTTGAAATATGTACTTACCTTCGGTGACAGATGATTCAGTCTCAGTGAACCACGTTGAATGATATCTCATTTACATTTCAATCATTAATTATGAAAAAATATTTGTAAAGGTGAACGTTTGCTTCTAGTTCACGGCTGACTGTCCTAACTACAACACCGAGCTCGAGGCCGTAGCTGCCTGGCCCGAGGTGGCCAGTATCGATGCGGCCAACGCCGAGTTCTATAAGTTTCTTTCGGAAAAGACCGGAATTCCGATGATCAGTTTCCTGCAGATTGGTGCCGTATGGGGACCTCTTCAATGTCTGGTTGGTTGTTGTTGTTGTTGTTGTTGTTAGTCGTTGTTGTTGTTATAGTCGTTGTGGGGCAAATTTCTCAGGCTGTTGTAATGAGTTACTCAGATAGCCAAGCCATTTCTGGATATTCGATTGCTTTTACTTGATAGAAAGCAGCTGTCTTTGTCGTAAACCATTTTGAAACATAGTTTTTATCTTTAATTGAACTAGATTAACACTTTAAAGTATATTTTTGTTGTAGCAAGCTCATTCGAACGACACGTGCTGCGGCGAGCACCAGATGCCTGACTGGGTGAATGACACGATCGTGGCACGTATGGCACCTTTGGTACAGATAAACATTAAGTATGCCCTGGCCACGCACATTATGCAACAGATTAGGGCTGGTTAGAATTCGCATTGATTGGTGGTGTTATTGTTGTTGTTGTTGTTGTTGTTGTTGTTGTTGTTGATGTTGATGATGTTGTTTTTGTTGTTGTTCTTCTTCTTCTTCTGTGTTAACTCGACATGATTGCTGAGGTTTCATCTGCTCAATCACTACGTTGCTTAGTCTCGTAATCATACATTGTGTAGCCATTTCCCTCGTGAATCCATCGCTTCGCAGTAGCAAAAAAAAACAACAAACGAATTCAACAACAACAAAGCATTCTTATAATAAGTTGTGTTTATACCTGATTCGTTCAGGTCCCATCGTTCGTGACATGGTGAATCGAATGGAGCAGAGACGTTCGTTCAATGAGTCCGATTATCGTCTGCGCTATTTTGCGTATTCAGCGGTGGGTGAATGCAAATCGGTAACACAAGCTTATCAGAATCCATTTTACTGTAACCCAAATCCGACAGCAGTTTGATGCGTGTGCGTATGTTTTTTTATAGAAAGTGTAAATTTTTTAGGTATTTTGTTTATTGTAGCACGATGCGTCAATATCGAGTATTCTTCGTGCACTGGACACGCCTTCCTTCGACCAGATAATCCCTTACAACGGGCTGCTGCTCTTGGAGCTGCATGAAACCGCTGACAGCCAGTGGATTGTCAGAGTGAGTACTTGCTTGATTGATTGAGCATTGAGCAGTCACAAAACTAACTGGGTGCTATGGCCATACCTTCTATTTTAAAATCAACTGGAGAATTTTTGTTCAGGTCACTTTGTAATATGCATATAATATGCCAAATAGAAAATTTCATAGGTTGAATTAATCCACCAAAAAATTTTGTGAGCATGTTTTTAGTTATTCTACCGTAACTCGACAGAAACCGAAGACCCATCGTACGAACTCAGCATTGGCGGTTGTGGCGATCCCTGCACTTTGGATAAGTTTCGGTTGGCTTTTACTTTTGGCAATGTTAAACGTTTCTCATCGCATTTCACGTTCAGTTACTTGGGAACGACTATGAAGACTAAGACGAAAAACTTTCGTGAGTTAGTGCAGTGTAATATCGGTGACACGTGTTTTTACACGAAATGTTGTTCTTTATTAAACAATTATACCAACCTTTTTTTATTTATCAAATGAAATTGAGTCGGTTCACAAAAAATAGTCAAGTGTAAATGTTTATGTGACTGTTCCTTCAGGCAACGATCTGCGTATCTGTTCGTCGATGTTGACTGGGCGTCCGTTTGTGGTCAGACATCTTGGGTGGTCGCGCATGGACATGCCATTATCAGTTAGTCATGTTGCTATGACTAATTAATAGTTATCATTAGTAGTTGTTTAGTTAGTTAAATGTGGTTCAGTTAGCTAACATATTCTATGTTGCTTGATAATATACCATGAGTTATTCAAACAGTGTGGTTATCATATGCTAATTTAGTGGGTTCTAGTGGCATCGTGATCTCCATTATAAATTAATTTTTAATCTGCATTGTATTGTGACTACTTTGTGAGATGATAATATTTTACAATAAAAGAATGTATTTCAGTTACTCTGCTTGTGATCGTCGCCATCATGCTCGTGCTGCTGACCACTCCTCTGGTGATCATGAGTCGGCGGTACAGGAAAGGCGGTCAAGATGGGCAGAGATTACCCGTTATGACGTCATATCCACCGTATACACCCGTCGTTGACTGGGATGGCGACGGGATTAACTCATAGGGAAAGTAGGATTATTTTCGACCATGGCCTTATAAACATATCCTAGAATACTTCATGTACCAACGGTACACGTAATACTTCAATTATGACTTTACTAAAAACTGTTGAAGTTCCTTGATCTCTGATCACACATCGCCTTTTACCGGAGTCAACTTGCGTGAAAAGATGTTTCAGCGTCATATATGGAGTTGAACGATTAATGAAGTATGTACGTCTTTGGCGCAAGTTGGAATTTTCCTTATGTGTATCTCCTTTAAAGAATATGTATGCCAATTTCATATGGTGAGAGCCAATATGGGCTATTTTATCTGGCAACCTACCTAGTAACCTCCCGTTTCCTTAGGCAGCCCATTCCAATTGCATTCCCGGTGACTATCCTCTCCCCATGACCACATGTGCCATTCAGCTGTGAATTGTTGTCCATTATTTTTTTGTATATAATCGTACATTTGATTCCATAATATAGTAACTGGGTTATTTTGTATATTTTGCAATGAAATTTACTATTATCTTGCCAAACTACGTTGGTGAAGTGATATCTTTCCGTTGCGCTATCAGGTTTTTTACTACCTGTAATCATGAAATGTACATCCACTATTTTTGATTGTGGCTAATATATTCGTATCAGATGTTGATGGATGGTATAAATACGGTACAGTAAGTTGCATAATGCATTATCAATCTGGTTGCAGATCGTCAGATCCGACACCGACATGTGACCGTATCCGCCCCTTACCTCGGGTTCACTCCGTTATCGGAGTTGTGCGCTCCATTTTTTCAAAATATTTTTGTCATAAACAGAAGCAACTTGTGTTGGATAGCATTGGAAAATGCTGGTCTCGACGGTGGTGGCGATGTTCTTGGCATTTTGGAGCACCCTGTATTTGGCTGACCTGTACCTGCGATCGTCCGGTTCCCCGTGGTATGGCAGATTCGTGCAGGCAACCGGACTCGTCATCTCACCTCTCCAGGTAGTAATATCATATTATTCCTAAATCATGTAAAACTGGAAAAGACGTCCAACTATTCATGGACAACCACGTAGACTGTTGTTTCACACGACTACTATTGTTTATGACAAATATTTCATAAAAATGATCCTAAACCTGACTTAAGACACAGAACATGACACGTTGACTGGGCTTTCTGCTATTGCAAATCAATTAATTCAACGTCTCTGACCACTACGAAAACATTCTAATATGGTATTACTATTAGTGTGTCTCGTTGACTTTAGTGATAAAGAATTCTCAGTAAAACGCCAACCACATGACTCCTTTTTTCACATGACTACTATTGTTTATGACATACATTTCATATGACAACGATTTTACGATCGACTCTGATTGCAGATTCGAATGTACATGTGCCGATTGCAGTCGTTGTTGCTGTGGTGCTCGCAACTGATGCACTCGCCCAGCACCACAACCAGCAGCACCAGTCCGTCTCGTTTGCAACAATGCATCGGGCTCTGGTTCACACTGGGTGTGCTCGTGGCCACCGCTTGCTTGCTGTTCATGCTCATGTTTTTGACGTTGGTAATGTTGCTGTTGTGGTGGATGATAATGATGAGGAAACTGTTGTGGTTGATGCTGTAGCTGTTGTTGCTTTGGTGATTGATGATGATGATGTTGTTGTTAATGATGTTGTTGTTGTTGATGATGATGTTGTTGTTGATGATGTTGTTGTTGTTAATGATGATGTTGTGGTGATGCTGTTGTTGTTTAAGTTCCTCGTTAAAACGTGACTTTATCATGTATCTATTAATTTCCAGGCGCCTGGTATTGGGTGACATTCCGGTGATTGTGGGTTGTATAATGCGATTAATACGACACGTGTGTGTGGCACTTGGTCTGTTACACACAACGGCAGCACCCAGCACCATGCATTCAACCAGTAGCAGCACTGCAACGGTCAGTTGTTGTCACTCACATTTCACTCTATAAAATCTAACTACTTGTCGAAATTGAGATTGATTCACTCATTTGTTTCTACTCTCACGAATTCAATATTTTCCATCATAGAGGATAGTATTTTTAGGTGAATGCCAACCCGCAACTGGGACTGGTTCCGATTGTTCCCGGTGTCAACGTGCCCTGGTCGCACATGCCCGTCTTCTTCTTGTCGTTGGTTATCGCTGGTTAGTTTTACAATACTTACTGCCTTTATGTCATACTTGTTATCGTTAAAGTTGATGGTGTTGTTGCTAACATGAGTTCGTATTTGTTATGGGTTGCATCCGTATTCAATGTGCCTTCACTTTTTAATGTATCTGGCACGAACTCGGCCACGCGATGGCAGCCATCCATCATCGGGTCGGCGTCACTGGGTTCGGCGTGTTTCTGTTTGCCGTGTATCCGGGCGCCTTCACTGAGTTAGATAACGATACGCTGGAATCAAAGTTGGTGGTCGGCAACGAGTTTCATCTTAAAAGTTTTTGAATTATCATAATTTTTTTAATCAAGCAAACGTTTTATCGAAAATTCTAAAGATTCGCCCGATTCACATTTCGGCGTACGGTATTTAATGTTCTCTGTACGATTCGATTTCCTCGTATCGTGAAAAGTATCAAATACCATGACTCATGAGACTTGACTCGGCCTAAGTTCAGATCGGCGCTGAAACGTCTGCACATCTACTGTGCCGGTATCTGGCACAACATCATACTGGCGTTGGGAGCGATCGTGTGCCTACAGTATGGGGTCGGGCTGCTCGTATCCCCGGCCTTTATGCTCAATAAAGGGGTGCTTGTTACACATGTACACGATACATCTGGTTTGGGTTAGTTGTGATTGTTGATGATTGTGTTGTTGTTGTTGATGGTGCTGTTGTTGTTGACAGCATTGTTATTTTTTGTTGTTGTTTTATCTCTCACACTAATAATATTATTATTATTGTTTCTAGTTGTTGTTGTTGTTGTTGTAAATGATATTTTAATAACCTTTGTTGATCGTCAGGTGGTGCAGCAGGTGTTGGCCCGGGTGACGTAGTATACGGTATCAACTACTGTAAGGTGTACAACATCGATTCATGGCACGGATGTCTGCACCGAATGATCAAGACCAATTACGGATATTGTGTGCCTAAAGGTGTGGATCCATTACACCTGACATCTAGCTTACAGAAGAAAACTTTTGACATTCCTAATTTTAATTGTGCTTTATTGTGTTACAGGTGACGTCACAGACGGACACGTGCACCGAACCGATGTTCACATGGTTAGCTGTTGTTTATCAACTTTAACAATTAGTGTAACATCAACTAGTGAAATCCTTGAATGAATCCCCATTTTTAGATGGACGGTGAGTTGGAGTGCTGTGGTGCCAACAAGTCCTCTACCCACCTCTGTTTCTACTATCGTCCAGGCACTTTGCCACCTCGATCAGCCCCTTCCAACTCTACGGTACTCGCAGTGCCCGACGCTAATCAGCCCGTCAGTTTATACTTCATTAGATTTTTTACTTCATAAATTCGCTACAATAGTTGAAAAATTTCTGACCAGATTTCATCGTGTGTTTATTTCAGGAGTCGCCGGTTGAGCACGCCTGTTTGGCGGCACGTCACGTGACCGATCATTATGTGTGCAATTATTCGTTGCCTTGTTCACAGCGGACAGTGGTCAGTGAGTGAGTGAGTGGCGAGTGAGTGTGTCAGTGAGTCAGTGGTTGAGTGAGTGAACTGATCTGAACTGCAGTGCGTCTACCCGGCCTTGTTCAACGACACCAAACTGCTACGTTTCTTCATCGCCAACCGAACCAGACCCGTCCTGTTTATCGGTCATCCGAAGAGCGTGTTCACCGATGCCATTGTCAGGTTATTGACCATCAATGGTTACTATATAAAATTGGTCACTGATATCAGAGTTGGGTAGTGGACTACTGATGTAATCGAGAATCATTCAATGGTTCCTCTTATGATGATCATGCAGAAGTCTTTAAATTACTAAAAGTCATTTAGCGGGAAAATTTGGGCGATCAGATAAAAAATGTGACTTATTGTTATTGCTTGTATTTGCAGTAATTTTGTGCCACAGTATCGTTGGCTGCCGTACTGGCTACCGGAAATGGGTGAACTGCTGCTCAAGTACATCGTCACGTTCTCGTTTGCTCTCGGGTTACTCAATGCCGTGCCTTGCTACTCGTTGGTTGAACTGTTGTTGTTGTAGTAGTTGTTGTTGTTTTTGTTGTTGTTGTTGTGGTTGTTGTTTTTTGTTGTTGTTGTTTTTGAGTTGAAGTAGTAATTTTATTTTTCGTTGATCTTATCAACGGTCAAGTGTTGCAGCCTCGACGGTCAGTTCACGGTCGGCGTACTACTAGAACTGATCGGGTTTCGGCCGGCCCGTAAAGCGCGTCGACGTCGATGGTCAGCTTATTCGGTGATGATGATGTACGGCACTGGATTGTTGATGAGTGCCGTGTGCATGTCGTTGATTCGATTCGCATTCAATGTGCCGTGATCAATCAAACTAAAGGGCTTCCTGGAATTCAATAAAACACTTAGATGTTAACTTTTCCAACTTCAGAAAATTAGCAGCACGAAATACATAGAAGAGCTGGTTGTTTTCAAATGAACTCTACCTACGAGCTCTATGCTATAAAATGCAGTAATTATGTTCAGTTACTGTTGCCCGGTTTGGAAAAGTTGACAGGTCAACTATTCACTGGATTCTCATCATTATCTACGTAATTGTTAATTTTGAACGGTTTCTTATGTGAAGAAGTTATTTGCCCGACAAGGACTGAATAACGTGATCTGCCCTTCTCGGTATTCGGTCTTTTTGTTACGTTATTAGAGTTAAAAAGGTCTCCCAATCATTATGAATGCCAAATATTAATTGTTATGGGTTCAGATTGGTTTGTACGGTTTTTTCTTTCTAGTTTTAGCATGTTTTCAGAACTTTGTGATTTGTATACACGAGCTGCATTTTTATATTGTTGAATATTTGTTGTTACTATTGTTACTCTTCTCTTTTTTGCCAATTATGGAATCAAAACCATATTTTCTAATTTTGTATCTCTAACAGTTTTACAAGAACATTGAATTCCCTGTTCGTTAGACTTTCTTATTATCAGGCAAACTCATTCTGTACAGTATTTTATTACGGGTTTTCTACACTGTCCACTGTTTTCTTTGTTATAATATATACTGGATGTGGAGATAAATATAAAACGTACGGTGTTTTATCTGTTGTTGTTCTTTGATCTTCTTGTGAATTGTTACTGGATGATCATGTTTTCTTTTCACCTACAACAACCATTCTGAGCTTTTCCCAGTTCCCTGTCGAACGATTTCACCATTTTAGCCTTCGTGATCCATTATGCGAAAATGGGTAAAACCTTTCCCGTTCATGAAATGTGAATAGATTGCTTCGGAAAAGTTCATACAGTGATACTCGTGAAAGATTTGAGTTAATTGATTTCATCGAAAGATTTGAATTCCCTTTTTAGCATAAAGAAATACGAATGATATGATGATGATTCTGATTGGTATTTATTTATGTATTTTTACACCATGGCCAACGCGCTGCCTAAATAATATTCTCAATGTGCTAAGACCGAATGGTTATATTATATAATGAAGAATCATGTAATAAACTTGAAAACTGGGAAACTATTGTGTGGATGTATTTGAAACATACTGTAATTATTACTGACAAAATCAGATTTTTCTGAAGCTTCTCTGACAGTCCACTTTCAGTTTGATAAGTCGATTTTCTTAATCAGCCGATCGTAACTTTTGTAGGCTTAGTCATAGTCAACCACAATAATTCAGTAGAGTTATTCCAAGGAAAAAATCACTGCCAGTCATTAAATCAATGACCAATTTAGTAATCCGAGTTTCCATGGATGACTCAAATCAAAACATCATGAGTCACTGAGTGATAAACGTTACCGTCAATATGATATCTGTTATGAACTTTACTTGGCTTTCAATCCATCCAGACAGTCAGGTCTCCCAATTTTTCTCTCCACAGATATAAAAGACTCGTGTGTGCCTTTTATAGTTTTCCCCGCACTGACTCACTGTCCAGTCTTGCAGGCATTATTGTCCTGTCAGGTCATATATAAGCGCTAAATAGCAGTCACCTATCATTAGTGGGTCAACGTTTTCAATAATTCTTACCCTTCAAGGTGTAACATAAATAGAAGTAAAGTATTGAAATCAGCTCATATCGAAAAACTGCATTGGCTTGAATATAGCACTGTAGAACTGTACACTTGTTATGGGATGTAACCTACAATCGACGACCACTGGCACCCTTGTGAACACCAATCATTACGGCACATTCAAAGTTTATGTTCCGCGATTCATGCCTGTGCATTCTTGATATCACATATTCTATATAACACAAAAAGGCTTTACTTTGACTTAAGGTTTGCATTCAATTTTCTGAAGTTTCTGGTTCAGAGAAAGGCATAAACTACAGTTTGTTGTACAATGAACTGAACGATAAAATACCAACTGGTTTGCTCATCTCGGTTGCATTTAAATGCTTTAGTTAATGATTCGGATAAGCATGATTTATTCCCAAATGTACCAATTAGATGTTAACACCGATGTACATAGTCAAGTCATGTAGCATAAACCAGCTTTGCACAAATCACTGGCATTATAGTCATTCTCACATGTAACTTTTTACCACTTAACACTTTTTCGTACTGTGAGCGCATTTACAGTATGTTCACTTTTCCCAAATGCACCAAATTAAGTATTTTCGGGAGTGGAACAATAACAAAACATTTTAGAGATTACCACTGATCTAATAAAGTATCTCAGTGTTTATCTTTCCAAATATGTATTTCCAAGTGTTAATGTAAATCAAAAAAAGATTAAAAAAATCTCAGTTAATATGGTATTTCATTCCAAAACAGAGCATCAGTTTACATAAAAGTTCATGAACCCACGACCTTCTGTTCAGTACACAGACGCATGCTAACCGCTGTCTAGCACTATCGTGACACAGACTGTAATTTGAAGGCGACCATGTTTATTCAATTCAGCGTAATATACCACGAAGGCTTCAGGCACATCTGAATCAACTGTCAACCTCGCATTCAGTGCCAGCATCAGCAGCACCTGATTTCTTTCTTTGCCACCAAATCATCGGCAACCACATCGCAGTCCACTCCGAGCTACTGCCAACATCCACGACATCTCGATTCACACCACGATCGCCGACCAGAGACGTTGCCACGGACGTCGAGTGGTTCGTCTACATGTGCGGTTGGTTGAATGTTTAATGAAAGTTCATTTTTGTATGCTGATTCTTGGACCATCTTGTATGAAAAGAAATTCACCTGTTCATTAGGCTATACTACGGTAGTTAAGGTTCAGGTTCAGGTTTATTAAGGTTAATCGTCATAATGGCAACGAGAAAGTCCAAGTTCAATCACTCAATGACGTCCACCTCAACAACGAATGGTAATTTGGTGTCGTTTAGCACCGTGTCTCCCACCTCTATTCACCCTCTATTAATCGTACTAGGTTACTAACAGCAGTTCCTATGAAATTCTCGTTACTATGAAATTTGTCATTTAGCGCGCAAACTTCATCACATTTCCGCAGCTATTCACACTAGATGTGGACAACACACTTTTAAACAAGCCATGTTCGTTAATTGTATAGGTTTTCAGAAAAAAATATTTAGTAACATAAGAAGCCCTGATCAAGCTTTATCGGCAATGATTCAGGTCTGCGCGTATCGCGACCTCCCGCCCGTATGCCATCGTCGAGTGCACCCAACGGCTACTTCCGATCCGTCAGCCAGCCATCGTCGTCGTCCATACGCAAACGTCGATCGCAGGCCATATTTGGTATCGGCGGTGCCGACCGAGAACCGTTGTCCAGTACGTCGAGTGTGATCGGACTGTCCGACGTCGCTCCCAAGATGCCCGGTCCTCGTACCACCATGGCTGGCGTGGCCGCCGGTAATGGTCAGTTATTTTTTTGCATTTTTCATGGTAATTTTTTTAATTTCGTTTTTAGTACTACTTTTGTATGATCTTCACTCATCAAATATTGACTAAAATATATATCAGATGTGTGGAGGGAGGTTCAGCCGTGTTAATCAAAACTCATGAACTCAATGACTGTTGACAATTTGTGTTTGGCGTAAAAGCTACATATTTAGTTTACAATTCGTTGACAATATCAGCAAAATATTGGGCTCAGCCGGGGATTGAACCCGGGACCTCGCGCACCCAAAGCGCGAATCATACCACTAGACCACTAAGCCGACGATTAAAGGTGAACAAGTTTGCGTTCAACCATAGTCATGAACGTGAACACAATATTCAGCGCAATAAACTGTACTGGAGACATGCTCAATTTTTCGGTGTAGCGAATTTCTTGGCAGGTTATTATCAGCCAACTTTAAAACATTCCAGTGTCATGGAATCAACACTTTTTGATTCCCGATTTTCCGAACGAGTCATTATTGTCTGGGAATGGGTGTAAACTTGGTTTGTTCAATCCCACAAACGTGTACTCATCTCGCAGTACATGCATGCATTATGCATACTTGCATCATATCCCTGATAAACTCATCTTTGGACTTTAATAACCAAACGGATCGTCTGGAATCAAAACAAATTCTCAGTGTTTATACCCCTAAACTTTGACACCCCTATACACAAGCAACAAGTCTTCTCAGTTAACAGGATACTACGTTCGTACATTTATTCCGGCAATAGTACTTGACACGGTACGGTGTGCCAGACGAATTAAGCCAATTCGTTTGAGCCGACCGAGAAAGCCGCTTTGCGTCCGTTTGTATGTATCAAGAATGTGCAACAAGGGTTGCAGGGGTTTATACAGACGCTCACAAGTCAAACAACACGCCGGTGCTTTAGATTCGTGGCAAAAGTACGACCTCGGGGTATGTTGGAGCATTTTCTGTTCCATCGATTTCAGGATTATGAAGCTTCAGGCGTCAGAAATCCCCATGCCTAATTTTCTACAGTGGTTTACTGTATATCATGTTCATTGTTGTAGTCTTTTTTCGGTGTTTTTGTTGTTGTTGTTTGTTGTTGTTGCTGCTGTTGTTGTTGTAGTTGTTGTTGTTGTTGTTGTTGTTGTTGTTGTTGTTGTTGTTGTTGTTGTTGTTGTTGTTGTTGTTGTTGTTGTTGTTGTTGTTGTTGTTGTTGTTGTTGTTGTATTTATTATTGTTGTTGTTGTTGTTGTTGTTGTTGTTGCGGTTGCGGTTGTTGTTGTTGTTATTGTTGTTGTTGTTGTTGTTGTTGTTGTTGTTGTTGTTGTTGTTGTTGTTGTTGTTGTTGTTGTTGTTGTTGTTGTTGTTGTTGTTGTTGTTGTTGTTGTTGTTGTTGTTGTTGTTGTTGTTGTTGTTGTTGTTGTTGTTGTTGTTGTTGTTGTTGTTGTTGTTGTTGTTGTTGTTGTTGTTGTTGTTGTTGTTGTTGTTGTTGTTAATGATGCTGTTGTTGTTGCATTTGTAAATTTTTTTATTTTTGTTGTTGTTGCTGATGTGGTTGTTTTTGAGATATTTATTCTAATGGTGCGTGTAAAGTTATCCTCGAAGTTTTACGATAAAAATATGCGCGTGCGTTTTATGGCATACGGACATAATATTATATTGTAGTTTAGTTATAATAACCTATTTCAAATGATTGATTTAAATTGTTACAAATTGGGGTTGAGTGGGAATTGGCATTAGCGTCAGAAGATAACGCACAGAATCAGCGATTTTTTACAGTATTAACTTTAAAATACGACTTTTTGTCGCTTACACCATAACTAACGCCCTCAGGCATTCAATAACTTATGTACATAACTTCTATTTTGGGAACTTGATATACTTCATCGGATGTCAGTATAATCTAATATCCTCGTTGACATCTCCACCCACCCAAACATCCCACACCACAACTTAAATTGTATAAACATGCCACTATAATTTATTTGTTATGAACTGACGCATTTAACCTACTATGTATCTATTAATCGTTACTACGAACGGAACATTATTTAATGTTAAAAGGTTTCTGATAAAAACATAGAAAATACGTTCTTGCATTGAAACTCAAAACCAAGAAGTTTTATCCAACAATCCAAACCGATAAAATGCTGAAAGATCCATTCATAAAACCTCACAAAACCGGTACCTCGTCCAAGCACCGAGTCCGTCGTCAGTCGTACCCGATATGTCCGATGGTTCCGCGAAGTCAGTCGGGTACACCTGAAAATCGTACCCCCATGTTTTCAAGAAGAGCAAGTTTGGTGGCGAAATCACTACGTTTCGGTTGGTAATTTTTTGCCAAACTCATTGGTCAAGTGAGCTTCACTATTATTTTATAGGATATGTAGTAAGATTATTTCAATCCAAGATGTACGGATGTGTTCAGTTGATGTTGTAGTATAAAATCATATGTACTTGTTTGACTGCAGCTTCTTATTGTTGTGTTATCAGATCAACGAAATATTAGTACTGGGGTTTTTTCAGCTTATATTTTTATAGAACCACAAAGCTCTTCGTCAGCTTCGTCATACTGTTGAATCATTCTTTTGTTTCATAATCGCATAATTAACTCCATTTACTGCCATGCACAGCTTTGGTGTCAAGTTGCATTTCATCATTTATCACTCGTCACACAATCATTTGGAACTTGCACTTATTAGGGTCATCAGCAACAGTTTCTGAAACTGACATTAATTGGGCTGTTTCATCATACTTGTATGTCCGGCAAGCATGAAAGTTATCAAAACACTCTTGATAAAGATTTCGTTTAGAGAAACACGTATCAGAGCAGAGGATACCAAAGATACTAGTGAAGTAGTTAAGCGAACTGAATGGTTGCCTAAGAAAGGGTAGCATGTGTCAAATATAGTCCTGATGGATCGCAATGTGCGGACGTGCTAATTCTCCAAAGAGAAGGGAATCTTTCTAACGAGGGGCAATGGGCAGAATTTAAGCCATTTACCTACACCTCAAGGAACAACTCTTTTAAAACTGCCAAAGTGGGTGGAATTCCACTTTTCCCACCCCTTCTCGTCCGCTAGTGATTGGTCACGCAATCTATCATGGCGTCTCAATCGTTACCAAGTCATTGGCACATCCGAATAAAACGTCCGGTGTTCTTTTGGGTGATGATCATGACATTCGGACTTTATCGTGTCAAGTGACGGGCAATCAGGAAACATGATTGCGAGTGTTGGCAGACTCGTAAGCACTGGCGGATGAGCCAACCCTCCAAAGGGAGGAGAATTTCGCTGAAGAGATGAATTTCGCTGAAGAGGTCATTAAGCCACTCTACTTACACCTTGAAGAACAAATTGCTCTTTTTGAAACTGCCAAAGAGAGGGAGTTCCACTCCCCCCTTCGTCCACTAGTAGTGCGCGTCATGGCAATGGTCCATGCCGTATTTGGTATTCGTGTCAGGATTTGGCTGTTGACATTGTCAGAATGTTTATAGGAAAAATAGACAATTATGTATGTGCGGAAACTATTAATCAAAGAAACTAAAAGGATTGCAAACCGTACTGAATTTTTATGTTTCGCTGTAAATGGTTTAGAGTTTCCTGTTACTCAAAAAATGTGTGTGTGCGCGGAATTTAAAGTTTTCGAGAGAATTTTTTTTCACACGACAGTTTGTCGTTGTACGAGTACTGATCGTTCGTCGTATAATCGGTTCGTGTAGTAACGGGGTCAAAAAAATAAATTTTGCTAACAAGAAACCCTGACCGAACTATAAACTACTTAAATCCACAAATGATGGCGCGTCGATTGGTGGCCAGACGACTGTCCTGCCCGGAGCTGATGATCGGTTATCGACTTACAAAACCAACTCCGAAGAAGAAAGTTCAAGAAGAACATGACAAAACAACACCTGATTGTAAAGGTGGGTTAATTTCTTTTAAGAGTATCTATTGACCAAAATGGTCGACTTTTTTTATTGTGGTTATGGTTATTGAAAATCGCTATCGACTACTATTACATACCCTTTTGGCATTATCCGGAAAGAAATTTTTTGGGTCCGACAATATAAAGTGTTAATGATTGTAAGTGCCATGTTACAAATCTTTGTTGTGCTTTTCATTCATCATTATATTCATTTGATGAATACGTAGATCACATGAAATAGGAGTATAACTGATGAAATGTCATTTGATATCAGACCACGTACATATCTATGTAGTGTAGGGACCTAGTCAGCTTATCATGTTTTTGCATAAAAGATTGCACCGTAATGGAACTTAAAATGTACTCAAATCACAATCATTTCTCCATCAATACGACCCGGCCAGTATTTAATTACGAAGAAAACTTTTTCACGTGTATACACGGTTTTTGTGTGAACCTCTTGCGCATGTCGAATTTAACTTCAAACCTGTTGCTTGGTCAATAGCTGCTACAATAGCTGATTTAATCGCGATTCAAGTTATCTTCTTGATAAAAAAATAATGTTTCATCCTTATGTTTTACGTGAATTAACTATTGCGAGCGTTACCGAAGGTTGAAGTCAAGTCTGGTCTTGAAATGAGTGACCGCAGGCTTATAGCACTGTTGTTGCGTTCACATCACAGTGATGCTTTATCAAGGAAATAAGTAGGTGAATGAGTGAATTAATGAGTTAGGATACTTAGCGTGTTTAACAATGTTCATACTAAGAATAAGAATATATAATCTACAATAGAATTGAATCCTCTAATAGAACTGAGCAGATGTACAAGGTTTCACCTGCAAATGAATCATGATTGATGAAAAAATAGATTTGCAGATATTAATGAAGTTGCATTGTGTTTAGCGATTTCATTCATATGTATTACTACAACAGCTGGAATTAAATAAAAGCAATATTGCTCCACGTTTGCACAGCTGTGTCAACCATGATGCTAACAACGGTTGTGAATTAAAAAAGTTCTACCAATAGTAGACGATATGACATCTTCTTACATTGTTATGTAACGTTGTTCTATGTAATAATACTTTTTGGCTCAAATCCAGCCAGAGTGGTCTTAGCCCATCCATGGTCTCTTCCCTTATCGTCGTAAAACTCATGGCAAGATTCATCCAATCTGCCTGAGAGTAGTTGAAAACATTGGAAATATTACGGCCTGGCTTTGAAGTCGGTTTTATCTACAAATATAAAAAAACACCTGCGGAATGCATGTAATAGGCCATTACGCCAATGCACATCGTCGTCCCTTGTCACACCAGGTACCTGGCAGGTTTGACTCTTAGAATCTCTACTTATTACATTTTTTGCAAAACAAATAGTTTTTTTTGGATAAATTTGTTAGATTCAGCAGTAATAGAAGAGTAGCTTGATTCATAACCTTATTCCAAGCCTTTCCAATCCTAACACCTTCTAATTCAATACTATTCGTTGTTGTTTTTTTACAATTCACCAGATTTAGTAATAAAAGATTAGTGGAATTATGGGGAGCCATGAGTCATGCTCTGGCAAAACCATGACCATGAGTTCATAACAAAAATGCTTCACTGATCGACTTTTCTTATGCCACAAACAAGGAAGTAGACGTGAATGAATTAGCTAGCGGTGATCAGTATTTACAGCCAGACCATCAGTGATCGTTACCTCCCGATACACGTACATATGTACATGTTTTGAGAAAAAAACTCTCTATTTTTCATCTTATTTTAATATATCATCTTGTTTTTATTAACTTATTCTTTATTCTTAATTACTGACTGTGTATTATTATGCCCTCAACGATGCACCCGTCTCCAATGGTTGTCAGGATGGACCGACGATCCGTGTCCACTCATGATCCGACGTCCACATCGCCCAGTGCCCTGAGCAGGTTGGACATCTTTTACTGGAATAATGTTTCTTTGAAAAGTCTCTCCAGCGTTTCTTATTACTGTAAAAACTTGACGCACAGTTTGAATTCAGAAAGTAAAATAGTTTGGCGCGCGTTTAGTTTTCCGGGGAAAATCTGTTCTCACGAGACATTTGGAATACCTATAATCGTTGTGCCAAACACAAAGATTCCAGAAGTATAAATTTTGATAACAAGAAACCTTTTATATGACTGAATGAAAAGTGATTTCCATACACGCACGGAAAGGCGGAAATTAAACGGTCCCCGATGAGCAGTGAGTGGGAAATTAGCTCATTTCAGAGACTGGATGCCATAATGGTAAAGTTACACGTACTATGAAATGGTATGGGCTGCTCCACGGCATCCTGATGAAACTTAGTAAAAAATCTCATGAAGAAACGGGAAAAACAAGCACATCTACTTTTCTTAACCCAACAGGATGTTTGTACTTACCGAATTTTTAGTAGTACATACATAGCTGTCGTCCATTGCATACTGTAGCTGCTCTGTCACTTGCAGATGGCAAACTGCTTTTTAGTACTCTTGCTCAGCTTTCCCACTTGATGCGAGTAACTTTTGAACTCAACTTGTGTTTTATTACCGTCATCAAATGGGTAAAACAATGATTTCTTTTCGGTAGTTGAACCCCATCAAACCACTTTAATCCTTATATTAAAGGATTATAAGAAGATGTCTCGTAAAAAACTAAGCTAAACGTGTACTTACCGTAATTTTGCTCAGAACATCGGGGTATGACCCGCACATTGACCGACTCAAGATGGCCTTTAACCGCGAGGTGATGTACCTGCCCGTTTGTTCGCTGCCTAAACAACTCAAATCCGGTGCCTCCAACCACTCTTACCATCACAAGGGTGTCGGGGCTCGCTCACCTGGTTAGTATCACTTTATAACTATTGATTTTTTTTATCAATTTACTATCAATTACTTGTAAATTAACCGGTACATAGGTTAGTCAATACCCACAACTTACCATCAATTATTTGTCACTTATTTGATTCGTAGATTTATCTCCATTTTTTAGAGCTTCATTGGAGCTGATATTATACCTTACACTGTGCTTGCTTGGTTTGCAAATTATCTGAAATATATGTACGTTTCTGATAAAATAGATCTGGCACTCAGCCACTGTACATAATCATCAACATCGGTGTAAGCTGCCATGTGTGCACAGGTGATACTGAAACTACCCTAATTCAATCATTCAACTTCAATCATACTAAGGCAAAATTGGCTTTTTCACTTTTCCCGTGGGGATCAACAACTACATTAAATCGATACTTTAATCGTCTACAAGCAATCTCGCACACCGGCGTCAACATGAAGATTTTTTTATCAGTGAACAAACCGGCGTGAGTGATCCTGATACTTTGATACCTGATGGTCCCGATAGTTTGCCGAGCAGCCAACTTCAGCGAAGCAAGATGAATTTCCTCATCCCCACCACGCACGCGATTCGCCCATTTTTTCTTGTTCCATGTACATTGGATGGACGAGTTTACTCCATGTTGGATGGTATACTTGAATGGTATACTTTGAAGACGTGTGGTGTACCACGGATATTTCGTTACTTGTTACATGTATGTACGTACAAATCGTTAGCCATCGCAAGAGTTTTCTCTGAACCAGTTACTAGAGTAGAGACCAAAACGCAGATCAGAATAAAATATGATTTTTTTCTCCCACTTACATTCATCATTTTCGTGGTATAGTCTACATGCATAATAAACTGTTCGAATTTGAAATTAATTTTTTCTAATGTTTTTCGATTTTGAAGAAACGGGAATTTTGTTTTTACTTCTGAGCGAACTGTTTGTTATTCAGATAATTAGATTAGCTTACAAAATTAACTATGTAGTACATTACATGGCATGTTAATTATCCGTTCGATGATGGTTTACGAGGCTGAACATCAAGCCATGGTCTTTACTAGCGTGTTTACAGCAGTTTATGATTTTCCTCATGGTCCGTTTTGTGCTCTTCAACAGAACTTTTTGTATGTTTGAATCTGTTGGAAATACTTTGACAAAAAAACTATACTACCAGAGCCTTCAAAATCTTAACTGACCGAAAATAACTACAGGGTGGTCTAAAAAAAGCCAACACTTTGGCGGTGATTATCTTCTGACACAAAGCACCGATTTCATTGCGCTTTCCAGGGATTAACACCAACATATTAACTTAGCGAACTCTATGATATCAGAGAAATCGGTCAATCACAGCGGCCATCAGGCCTGATTGCGTGGAAAACTGCATGTGGAGGAAAAACCGAGGTATATGCGCGCGCTGACACAAAGCATGCTATTGACGTTTTAAATGAAAAACGAATTGAAAGAAAGCTTTTGAAATTGAAATGAACATATGTCTATGTCTTACCTTTAATTTTAGTAAGTTTGAAGTGGTTTTTTGATTTTCTTTGCTCAAGAATGTAAAAAAATTTCTTTTAGCTTGAAAAAAGTCAAATCAATGCCTTTGCAAAACATTTTATAAATATATAACTTTTTACACGAAAAAAAGCTAATTAGAGAACCAAAAATGATTTAGAATAAACAGTAACATCCATCGAATTTTTGCTTGCTCAACCAGTTAAGGTTGATGTTTATTCTGACAAGTGAAACAAACCTCGGTTTTTCCTCCATGCGCTGTTTTCTACGCAATGAGGCGCAACGGCCGCTCTGATATTATAGATTTATTTAAGTTAATATGTTTTCGTTAATCCCTGAAAATTTCAGCTTGATCAGACATCTGTGTCACATGATATTCCGCACAAAAAAGTTGGCATTTTTTTGGACCACCCTGTATTTTTATCGAATTTTATTCAACTTTGCAGAAATATGTACATACATGTAGTTTGAGTATTTGGTTGCAGGACCTGTTACTTGCATGAATGCCATTGGGGCGTATCCAGATGGTGGTGGCTCACATTTCGTTCCAACACAAAGCATATGATTTCACAGACACCCAGCTCTTTCATTCATGGACTGATTTCTTCGAGTGTGAAAATAGCAAAATGTTTTGTTTAGTGCACGTTTTCCCAGATTACTAAACATTCTTGAAGTTCAACCAAATATGATTGTCGTATATTATGTGCAAAACATTAAAGATTTTATAACCCTGAGAAATGTTTGGCATTCATGAATTTTCGTGAATTTCTGAAGTCAGACTAAATACTCGTCGTAAGATAACAAAACAACAACAACAGCAACAACAACAACAACAACAACAACAACAACAACAACAACAACAACAACAACAACAACAACAACAACAACAACAACAACAACAACAACAACAACAACAACAACAACAACAACAACAACAACAACAACAACAACAACAACAACAACAACAACAACAACAACAACAACAACAACAACAACAACAACAACAACAACAACAACAACAACAACAACAACAACAACAACAACAACAACAACAACAACAACAACAACGGCCATGAATCCGCACTGCAGCACGTCAACCGACTACTCCACCTCAACCGAATGCTGTTGTACGACCAATTCTTCCGCAAACTGTCATCAACAGTTTCCGGGTAATGAACCGCCAAAAGTGCAGGTTTCGCCAGAATTACCGCCGAAAAACGGTAACATTTTGTCGAGATTTATGAAAATCCATACCGGATCTTCATCGTATCCGTTAACGTCCAAAATGCGCAATCCAACGATGACACATCATAATCAGAATACCGGCACCAGGGAGGATCGACTCACCATGAATCAGTTGGATGCCGCCATTACCGGTTCGTTAATATTATCCATAACATTTTCACAACTTTTTTAAAGTTAGTTTGTATATATGTATGTATAAAAATTTATTAGAATTTTTCTCTGCTCATGTTTACTTCTGCATGTTTTACAATAATTGGTTCACTTATACATAAATGTATCTTCCACCCGACTAGTCTACAGAACGCATTTCCTAAAGTTGGTTTACTGTTCACTCTGTAGGTACTAACAAACATTCCGACATATTCACGATTTGTATATCTCTATGTGCATGTTGGAAAACATAGTTTACTGGGAAATTTGGTTGATATGAAGTTGACTCAACAGCAATACTATTGAGTACTGCCAAAATGGCAACTAAAATATGATTGGTGTGCCAAAAGGCGGACCTCAAATCAACTCGCGACCACGTCTCACCATAATGTTGTGCATAATTTAGGTCTTCAGAGCTGATCACACTGAATCAAGTTCCTAAAATATATTAACATAACCTTAAAACACCAAGATAAAAACTTGTCAAAGAATCAAATCATGAAACACCAAGGAAAGCCAACAGTGAAAATCCATTTCGGTTGACCTGTCTATCGGGCGTCATACCATTAAGATCGGCGTTACTGTGACCAGCCCACATAAAAATCCCAACATCCCTCCCACACTATGTCGCGCTCAACTTGACACATTTTTATCAACCGTGGCAAGGTCTATTTTCGAGACGCAGAATATCAAGGTACTGGTGTATGTACATGATGATTATTTATGTACTATGTAAGTTCAGTACAATACGGCAAACAGTCAACGAACCATTCTAGTGGGAACATTTTCAGCTGTCGAGACATCAAATCTCTTTGCCATGTGTTCAATGATAATCTACTTTTTCATAAGTTTGTATGCGAAAAATTGTGCTCCTTCAAGCTTAAGAGAAAATCTATTTCTACCTTACAAATTCTAAGCAACCTAGAATTGTAAGATCTAGACAATATAAACACAGAAAGGATGTGTACTTGTACTGTATTCACCCACTAATCGTGTCAGCAACATATCCGTACAAGTTGTATTACTGTTTATACTACATTGTATTTGAATACACACCTTCACTGTATAAGGCTTCTCTATTTGACGTTTAGGCAAGCAAAGCTTTTCCTGTATTGACCACATGCACCTTTAAAAGGCACCTTCAAGGGCACATGTGAATGCAATTGGCACATTCAACTCTGTCTTGGCACAATACACTATGGTCTGATCACAAAACTTTGAGCGTCAACAGTTGTTTTGTAAAGTTATTGTTGAACGTTTGTATCGGGATGGGTGAAAGTTGATAAGAGGCTCAATAAAGTTGGGTTCCAAGAAATGTTTGATCTTATGGTAATATGTAATTTTTCCAATATAACGTAATTTTTTGTCGATTTGCTGACTTCGGAAAGCAAATATAAAAAAACACAGGAACAAAGAATTGGCGTTCAATTTTACTGAAACAGATGAAGAGGCCAAACTTAGCTAATCAATTTATCAACAAGTACATGCGTAGTACATGTGTTACCTTGTATACTCTCAAAGTACAGGACAGGGGGCACTGCTGCAATTGTTCTGTGCCATTGCTTGTGTTTGTGTTATACAGGCATTGCTAACCTGACATTCAAGTAGATACTACGAACCGTTTCAATGTATTTCATTGTTTAATATTTAGAGGAGAAAACCCATTTTCCCAAGTAATACAGTATTTCTATTTAGTTACGAATCTGCTGTATCTGTGGAGAAAATTCCGAACCGTTCTGCATATTTCGCTAGCACACTGAAAAGATGAAAAAATGAGAAACAGCGCGTTGGATATAGCTGTACAGATAACAATGATTATCAATAAAATTGTTTGGAATTTAGTGTAAAATATTTGTAGTTGTATGAGTGCTCGGTGTAACACATGTGCCAAATGGAGTTAATAGAGCGACATGGGTTAACACGTTAGAAGCAGCAGCCATATGAGCGTCAAGTCAACAAGCCCATCCCATACAGTACATGTTTATATATTGAGATTATGATGCCAGACTCGGCAGTGCTTGTCAGCACCATCCGATTGTACGTGGCACAGGTCGTCAGGATGCCTCTCGATCACTTTGTATAAGTATTGTACATTTTGAAGGATAAGTCTTGATCGTTTTGATCGTACTTTTTACAGTGAAATTAAGAAAGCTGTAAGTCAATTGTACATGTAGAGTACAAATCCTGCTGTTTCTTTATCTCTGTTTGAAGCCGTACGTGAATGCCTTCCAGTCCAGCTATAATTCAACCAGCCACATTTTGTACTGCTCTGAGGTTTGTCATCCACAATATAAACGCAACGTCCATCTGATTTGAACTTTCCACTGTATTGGCTGAACTACATAGTATTCGTCTATTAAATCTGCCAAACCACGGTCCGGAGGACAAAAAGTTGAAAAAGTACGACAATTTGTTCTAACGATCGGATCACATCTGAGAGATCTGGATGCTCCATCGTTATCTGTCGACGACGAGGGACACGTGCACGACTTCTTCATCTTCATCACCCGTCTCCACTCTATCCAGCAGTCCATCCATCCAGCGGTCATTGGTGGATGATCGTGCCTCATCATCAGCGATGCCCTTCGATGACTGTCCACGATGGACCTCGCCAAAGTTCCATCGGCAGCATACATCGGGTACCTCGATTGGTAAAGGTTGGTCAGATTCAGTACCCAAACTATCATAAATTAATATTGAATGAACATGGATGTTGTTTATTAGCATCCTGGTTTGTTGTATGTTGTGAGTTTTCAATCTTAGATATTAAAGTCTGCCGTGAAGCTGTATAAACTAACTATTTGGACATATTTGGACATATTGGTCAGCTTGAACTATGCATGTGGTTTGCCAGAAGTTACGTTTTTTTGCCGAGATTTATATAGATCAACTACGTATGTATAACTGTGAAATCGAGCAATGATTGGACAGTTTTTAGTTAGTTTTGCTTTAAAAAATACAATGAGTGTGATTGATTGGTATGTGATCGCAGAATACGAACCGCCGCACTGGGTGTCACCGAAGTTCCACCGAAAGCACCAGGGACAATCGTCAAATAAAGGTTACTAATCTGACTTGAACATTCGGTGTGTTCATTTGAAATTCGGTGAGTTAGTTTTCGGTGAGTACTATTCAATGTACCATTATTACCTGGTTATTACATGGTATGCAGATTTTTTTTGTTTGTTTTCGCAGTGTTTTGGGGTTTTTGTTTTGACGTTTTTTTGTTCAACAGACACAGGGTGTATGAAACTTGAACGTTGTTTATCAGTTAGCTGGTAGTTATGTACTGCTCATGTGATTGTAATTATTATTTACAGTAGATTATGTGTCAGTCTCAGACGCGTTTCATACACAAATCATTTGCAAATTTAATTAAATTCTTCGCTTATCTTACTACAGTATAGCTCCTTCTCCACATTATCTTTTGACATATGCTCCTTTTCGCTCTTTAACCACCTTAAAGCCTCTCATCAAAATGCAGTCAAACAGGGTTTATTTAGATGACCTGTCAAATCGCTGCTGCTTTTTACTTAAATACAACATGATAAGTTTATGAAATTTATCATCCCTCAGCTGAGATGGAATACATATTTTTATGTGATGGTAGCGTGTGTGCAAGCGTTCGCACACGTTTACAGAGTGAAGAAAAAAGAATATATTGGTCAACGATATGCGTATTCCCGGTACTGTTCAGTAGATTTGTAGCGTCATTGAAGGCATTATGCCCAACACGAGAGCGTGGTTGATAGTGAGGTAGTAAATGAATATGGCGCCATAAAATTGTAGCCCAGATTGTGTCTTCTCAAGTTGGGCATACATTTCGGCATACATTTGGGCATAGATTTAGGCGCGATTAACTGTGTCCGTTCCGAATTAGTTCAAGAAACTTGCGGATTTCCGTCGATCGTGTGCCAAATTAACCGTTTGTTACTTTTTTTCCATGGGAAACATAGGCTACATGTAACTGTTTTTCAAATCCATGGCAACCATATGAATTTATTTTCATACGGCTTCAGGAATTTCGTGGTTCTCGTGAAAGTTGCTCAATCGATTATGTAGCGTCAATAATTTACTTTCGTCACAGTTGCTATGACGTGAAACTGTAAACAGTGATTTTCTATTTTATTCTCATTGAATAAGCTGGAAATAGCAGCACAATAAGTTTTCGCCCAGCTTATTATGGCTTTTATTGCGTTATCTATTATTCGTTGACCGATAAATTGATCAGTTGTGGCCTTCAATGGAACCAGGTAAAATCTATTGATGCTACATATTTCGCAATCTGAGGATGATTACTAATCAAGCCTATGAGCTATTATACAGCACCTGTTCAACGTTGGTTCGTTGAGTCGTGATCCTACGATACTAATAACTGTATCGCTTTCATAAATAAGTAGGACCGAATAAATAGAATAAGAGTTCATGGTAAACGGATCACTAGTTGATTTAAAGTGTGCCGTTTGACCACAATCAAAACAACCATCAACAAAACAAGGTTCCGCCGAGGCTTTGCGCAGTACAGGTTTCGTAGTTGAATTAAATAGTAGTTAAATCCGGCAATTACTCTCTTCGGATATTTTTTTCATATACAGTGAGATGTGGGCGTGTAAATATGACAAACATTGAAGCAGGCCACGTTTTTGTTCAATTGTGAAAACGCGATTGAATTAGTTAGTTCGGGAGAAAATAGAGACGTCAATTGAATACATTTGGTGTTGCGTGTGTCGTGCATAAAAGCCTTTAGAACATAGAGAATTATATTTACCTTGTTAATAATAGTGATGCGCTAAACACATGCTTTTGGGTTAAATTGTCCGTATGCCATGGAAACGAACGCGGTCATAATAGTTTTTACAAATTACGTTGTTGTTCAGTTTTTTTTGTGAAACCAAAGACGCACTAATAACATTACACGTATCCTTTTTCACCACTCTGTATATCATTTCAACCAACCCATTACAACGACACCTAGCAAAGTGCTGGTACAACTGATCTGCCACTTGATTGCTATATATCCTCAAATTACTTCATATCCATCGACCAAAATCCCCTACCTGGAGCAACATCGTTCAACCCATCCACGGTCCTCTCAATCATCATCACCCACCCACATACATAGGTTAATGCCCCTTTACAAGATCGGAGTTATGGGCAGTCGTAAAGTGTCCACGCGTGCCATGCGCAAAGTCAGCGAGATCACCGGCTCCATGACGAATCTGAGCGGAGGTGCCGTGGAGTCGGGCGACGATGCCAAGGGCGGAGTCTGCACCAAGTTGATCAGTGCCATGAACGAGTCGAGTCGCAAGATCACACAGGCCGGCATCACCAAGTTTGGTGAGTTGAGTTGACGGTGGGCATGACCGTTGGATGTGGATGGCATTTGTACACTGTACAATGATGCATGATCATGTTGTAGTTGGGTGCAGATGCTGAACAATGTTACACAGTAGATAGTCATGTACGGATAACCATCATAAATATATGTAACCATGTCCCATAGATTACCTAATATATGTATGTAGCATCACCGGTGTTTGCCATGATGCAACCACATGTAGTTAACGTTTACCAATCTGTAATACTCAGTTACTGTATTTACTATTTATACAGATCATCGCAGTCGCCCGGATGACAGGCATCTCAACGCAGTTCCGTAGTTCGAGTTCCATAGTATTTATAGAGATATTAAATTGTGACCGGTTAAAAATACTTCCAGATACGATCGTGTCGTCGAACATGCCCGTGTCGGTCAAGGTTTACCTGGGCAGTGGCACAAACACCGAGATACGCAGATTCATATTCAGGTTGACCATTTTTTATAACATTTTTTTATTCAATAACTCTGCAATATGTAATCACCCCAACCAGGCGGTTCGTTTTCTGTTTGCACTATGCAATTTCAGAAACTCAAATTGTACTCGGTTGGATTGATCTCATACATACTTCACGTTCTATTCATTTATATGTGGATTCTGATTTCCAAATTTCCCAGTTCATTTCAGACCAGATGAACTGACCTCGATGCTGAGCAGAGCACAGTCCAACGCCAACATGGTCAATAATATGCAACCCGTATATAATGGTGAGAATCACTGTTTACTCACTCACTCACTCACTCACTCACTCACTCACTCACTCACTCACTCACTCACTCACTCACTCACTCACTCACTCACTCACTCACTCACTCACTCACTCACTCACTCACTCACTCACTCACTCACTCACTCACTCACTCACTCACTCACTCACTCACTCACTCACTCACTCACTCACTCACTCACTCACTCACTCACTCACTCACTCACTCACTCACTCACTCACTCACTTACTTAATCACTCATCCACACACTCACTCACTCACTCTCTCACTCACTCACTCACTCACTCACTCACTCACTCACTCACTCACTCACTCACTCACTCACTCACTCACTTACTTAATCACTCATCCACACACTCACTCACTCACTCTCTCACTCACTCACTCACTCACTCATTCAGTCATTCATTCATCATTCATAGAGTCATTCATTCATTCATTCTTTCATTCATTCACTCTTTCACTCACTATCTCACACACATACGTACGCAGGTCCAGCTTCCCATCAGTACGGTCAACCGATTGGTACATCCAATCAAATGTACAACAATCAACCGGGCAGCAGTAATAACTGCCAACCAGCTAACTATTACGGCATTTATCGACATTTGGTTGAGAGGATAAAAAGTGTTTATCACGGGCTGACTTTGGGTGACATGCACTTGTGCTGGAAAGGTGAGTGAGTGATAGAGTGAGTGAGTGAGTGAGTGAGTGAGTGAGTGAGTGAGTGAGTGAGTGAGTGAGTGAGTGAGTGAGTGAGTGAGTGAGTGAGTGAGTGAGTGAGTGAGTGAGTGAGTGAGTGAGTGAGTGAGTGAGTGAGTGAGTGAGTGAGTGAGTGAGTGAGTGAGTGAGTGAGTGAGTGAGTGAGTGAGTGAGTGAGTGAGTGAGTGAGTGAGTGAGTGAGTGAGTGAGTGAGTGAGTGAGTGAGTGAGTGAGTGAGTGAGTGAGTGAGTGAGTGAGTGAGTGAGTGAGTGAGTGAGTGAGTGAGTGAGTGAGTGAGTGAGTGAACGAGCGAGTGCTTATGATACATAACTAAATATTACTGATTGATCATTATAAAGACGACGACGGTGATTACGTGGTGTTTTCATCTGACGACGAATTGAGAGTTGCAATCAACAACACGACAGATAATACGTTGCGTATATACATCAGAGGTCAGTAACTCTTCACTGCTTAGTCTTAACCTTATGTATAACTGCATTCTAAACTTGGAAACTATAAGGGCTTCAGAATAAATCCTTTAATTTCGAATGCCCACGTACACGAGAGGAAAAGTACATGGGACAAAATCGCCGAAGCTATGGCAACTGTTCGCGCAGTTTCAGCTTGTAGGTTTTGTTTGCTGATTGGGTGGGAGCGTGGGAATTCGGAAAAGTCGCCGAAGCTTCGGCAAGTATTTTCACTTTCAAACAATCAGTGAAGGGGAACTACTAGCTGAGGATACATACGTGCACAGTTGATTGTGATGTTGATTGCAGAACGTGAATCATTCACCGGCCAGCTGCCCTCGTCGTCTATAACTCGCATCGGCAGTGTTCGAGGCGCTAACAATCGAGTGGCCGAAGTCATCGACAATCACATTGGTGCTGCTTCTTCATCGCAGAATCGCTCTTCGCTCAGATCTTTTCGTCAGAATCGGGTACCGTCCAATCCACCGGTTGGTGATTGAGTGAGTGAGTGAGTGAGTGAGTGAGTGAGTGAGTGAGTGAGTGAGTAAGTGAGTGAACGTGTGAGAGAGTGAGTTGATGAGTGAGTGATTGAGTGAGTGAGTGAGTGAGTGAGTGAGTGAGTGAGTGAGTGAGTGAGTGAGTGAGTGAGTGAGTGAGTGAGTGAGTGAGTGAGTGAGTGAGTGAGTGAGTGAGTGAGTGAGTGAGTGAGTGAGTGAGTGAGTGAGTGAGTGAGTGAGTGAGTGAGTGAGTGAGTGAGTGAGTGAGTGAGTGAGTGAGTGAGTGAGTGAGTGAATGTACCGGACAGAGTACAGTACAAGACAAAAGCTATGGTTGACAAGCAAACCACCAACAAGTCCATGCTCTGCTCTGATGAATTAAATGCAAGAAGCACTAATCAGTGCAGATGATTGACTAACTGCAACGGTGCTTCTTGTGCCACAACTTTTTGTGTTGTACAAATACTGTTACGTGAATGAATGAAAGCGTAATTAAGTACGATGTGTTCATTTTAGCGGACGACCACATTCGTGGACGCACCAGACGTACCGAACGACGTAACATCGCCCGGCAACGACACGGCGGCGTCCAGCTACCACACGGCAGTGACCAACATGAACGACCTACTCAACGACACGACATCTCTAACTCTGAACGATGGCATGTCTTCAAGGACGTGCATCGAGTGTCAGGGAGATGGCGATGGCAGACAGGTGTGGTACAAGTGCACCGTATGTACTGACTACCTGATGTGTGCCGAGTGTGAACATAAGGGAGTACATGACCAGCATATCATGATACGGCTGAGGGGTGGTGCTGCCACAGGTGACAAGTAGACAACAACAACAACAACAACAACAACAACAACAACAACAACAACAACAACAACAACAACAACAACAACAACAACAACAACAACAACAACAACAACAACAACAACAACAACAACAACAACAACAACAACATTAATATGAAAACTTCATGAAAGCCGACAGTTGGTATAAGATTGCCGCATACGAACAGAGTGACAATTAACCGCGCAGGAAAAAATTCTTCCATCCAAAAAACACTTCATTGCTCTTGATTATGTTTTTTATGGATATTTTTTTTACATTTTCACGTTTTTTACTATGTTTTTTGAAATACGTTTATCGATGATCAGCTATATTAATTTTGTATATAAAAAATATTTTATGTTTTGCTGCTTAGTACACTTGGAAATCTAGTACCCGGCTTGTATAACAAGCTGAATTCATATTCCTTATCATATGTAAATGTTTATCTTTTTTTGGGGTGCCCATCATGGAGCTGCCTGAAATCTTGTATAGGCCGAAAATACATTGTGTCGTTCAAAACACACCTCTCGATGCAATCAAACTTAAAAGTTACAAAATAAATTTCTTTTACAAGCGGCACTGTTTGTTTCCAAGTCTGTGCAATCAAGACTTCAGCTCCTCCATACAATTTAGTCAGTCAGTCAGTCAGTCAATTATTTACCTTTACAATTAACTCCGGACACTTTGATGGAGATTAGGGGCTGTGTGATTTTTCAGTAGGTGGTGCTGCTTTACTACAAAAACTGCACACATTTAGCTGATAATTGAACAGTGGTTCCTTGTAAAACTTCTCCAAAGCATAGTTAACATTTGTAGATAACTATTAACTTTTGATTAGGATGAGCGTTGTTATCTTATATTTGTGATTTGCTATTAAATTTTGCCATTGTGGCATAACAACTGAATAAACTTGATTTCACTTTATTGGTTCATCACAGCTGCCACTAGAAACGATCAAAGTGTCCGCTTTTTTGACACACCGTGTAAAAGTATGATTGTTTTAAAATATACATAATATCGAATATAATACCGTATATTATATAAAATACATCTTTTATCAACCAATTCTAGTATTTATCTTACAAGTTATATACTAGAAGTTGAGATGAAAGGAAGTTATTTACATTACAAGTTGAGTTTTTGAACTTGAATGAAATGATCATCTCCTCGATAATGACAGTTATTAACATTACATTGCGATCTCTTGAGTGAGTGAGTGAGTGAGTGAGTGAGTGAGTGAGTGAGTGAGTGAGTGAGTGAGTGAGTGAGTGAGTGAGTGAGTGAGTGAGTGAGTGAGTGAGTTAGTGAGTGAGTGAGTGAGTGAGAGAGTAAGTGAGTGAGTGAGTGAGTGAGTGAGTGAGTGAGTGAGTGAGTGAGTGAGTGAGTGAGTGAGTGAGTGAGTGAGTGAGTGAGTGAGTGAGTGAGTGAGTGAGTGAGTGAGTGAGTGAGTGAGTGAGTGAAGGAGTGAGTGAGTGAGTGAGTGAGTGAGTGAGTTAGTGAGTGAGTGAGTGAGTGAGAGAGTAAGTGAGTGAGTGAGTGAGTGAGTGAGTGAGTGAGTGAGTGAGTGAGTGAGTGAGTGAGTGAGTGAGTGAGTGAGTGAGTGAGTGAGTGAGTGAGTGAGTGAGTGAGTGAGTGAGAGAGTAAGTGAGTGAGTGAGTGAGTGAGTGAGTGAGTGAGTGAGTGAGTGAGTGAGTGAGTGAGTGAGTGAGTGAGTGAGTGAGTGAGTGAGTGAGTGAGTGAGTGAGTGATTAGGAAACGCACGCTCAAACTTACCAAACTTTCTTGCCTGCGGCGGCGATTTGAAAAATATATAAAGTTTCAAATAGCTGGCCAATCAGCGTCGAGCAGTTCAAATCGAAGTATAAAAAACGGGTCAACCGAGTTCGCTCCATTTCTGACAAATTTTCTGTATTCCTTTCCGAGCAGTCTGTAAGTAGAAAAATTATTGATTTCCGAGTACGTTTCTCCACGGTTATCGTGACGCGTCGGCCAGAAAAAATAGAATTTAGACATCCGCGACTTTCAGAATCCAAATTTTCAGCATTCCTGATTTTCGAAAATGACCTAATTTAGCATTCGTTATTTTCTGACCAAAATGCATTAGCGATCTGTCTCATGCGGCATGCCCCATTGAGAACTTTGCAAATTTTGTTTATTGTTTTACGATAGCTGCGTTTTATTTTGTTATCAGTTTTTGTATGCTCTTTAACTTGACTTGATTTTCAGGTTTGAAATATTGAATGGCCCGTTCTCTACACCAATTTTTGCGGCAAAAGCGATGTGGGCTGTGACCCTGTGAGCATTGCCGCCATCAAAAGCGCTCCGTTCAGTGTGTGCCTGCCCGACCCGTTTTCAAGGTTTTTACAAGTTTTGCTGACCGCTTAGGCATACCGCATAGGTCCTATATACTTCGTCATTCTGTTTTTACGGATTAGTTATCTTATCAATCAGGCCATGAGTCTCCTTCCCTCCACGGAGCAATTAATCCAACTCCAACGTGACACCGGATTGTTCGTGGTGAAGTTCGGAATTATTTGCCTAACTTGGTTCTGGGTAGATAGCTCACGTGTTGGGGACAGTTTACACAACTTTATTCTGTGTAAATTGTAGCCGAAATCTCATGTCACATCATCCGGTAAGCTGAAAATTAAAGAAATCGAACTAAAGCCCACACAAAAGTATCGCTATGTTAATTCAGGTTGCCGAGTCGTCTGGTCAAAGAGTCCAAACTCGCACCTCTTCCCTTGCTGATCACGGTCCCGGTCTAACCGGATGACAATGAAATCAAAAAGAGCCGTGCCACTGGGGTAGAAAGTAGCTCGTGGGAGGCTCACCGGTTCAATGAACCGATGACTCCGAGAAGGCCTTGTTCAGAAATAGGCATATAATGGAACTCGGACTCACTGAACCAGAATCGGTCAAGTGTTGTCGCAATGTCGCATAGGACACATTGACTGCCGTGCCATCAATCTCATTAAAAAGTATGAGATTCTGAAAAAATAACGGTGAACTGTTTGGTAAGTTGAAAATGAGTGCAGTGTTGCATTGTTACACTAACACATCATTTTCGACGTTCCTTGAATCTGAATGCATGATGGAACCTAGTCTCCTGATAGCTCCAGGAAACTAGGTTCACAATATTAATCACATGATAACTCAGAATGGATCCTTTGAAAACCGCAGGCGGTTAAGTCCTCGGTTTGAGAGGTCTGCTCATGCTCCCCAACCCTTCTCTTAAAATGTCTTGCTAAATTAGTTTCAACGAAGCCTCAATCGTTTTAACTTTCTCGTGCTCATCGATGCGAAATTAACACTTCTCAATTTTGACAAATGCAGATTCATTTGTCAAAAAATTATCTAACGCCTGAGCAGACCCTCGCGCGTCAGCACCCAGAAGCTAGGCGTGGGTGATTTTTTTTCTTTTGGTCCTCAAGTAATTTCTAAGTTAGGTTTTCGGGGGGTTTTTCTAGAAGAGAGCTTGGGTCAGGTTTGAAGTGATTCTCAGTTCTACTTTCATAGACAAAAAAACAACTTCACAAAGTCTTATTAAGTCTGGTTTCACTTTTCATAATTGCCGTCCGATCGGGGATTTCCCCGATCCTTATAGTCGAATATGAAATACTGCTCCAAAAAGCTGCGGGAATTCTCGATCAACAAACTGATGCTTCACGATGTCAGATTTTCGTCGATGAAGATATCGTCGGATAAAAGTGATTTTTCTTACCTTTGCAGACATCGACAAACAATCTGTACCTAAAACATTAGGTTGTTTATCGAGAATTCACTCAGTTTTTTGGAACAGTAATTTATTTTCGACTATAATTCGAAAGGTCCACCCAACCCACGCCACACCGGAAAAGGGCTCCAGGTTACCCTAAAGTAACCCGCTGTGGGCGTCCAGGGATTTCTCGCGCCTTCCGCCTCAGGAAGTAGCTTCTATCCATACTTGATCCAGTGGGTTCATCAGGCTATGACCTGTTGTGCAACTCTACCCATGGACACACTGAAAAACGGGTTCCCATTTGATGATACTTGAGTAGGTGGATAAAAATTGTGTTGTAAGGTTTTCCGTTCATTTTACCGATTAAGATAATTTCCTTTTTATTGATTATCATCGCAATTTTTTTCAAGCTACATGAGGTATTGTTGATGGGGAAAACGTGAGTTCAGTGTGTGCATCGGTATAGTTTACAAGGCGTAGCATGATCAACGTACTGAGTGATCATTGTTTCATAACAAACAATACTTACTAACAATGTAAAATGGCCGAAAAAAATTTAATCGCATTTAGGTGCGGTTAAATTTTTTTATGCCTTAGCGCTTTCACAAGGTGGGCGGCGGGACCTTGCAAGGGTAGTGTGAATGGTGAAACGAAAATAAATCAGTTGTTTCAGACCTAATCGTCTCACCAGCACCTACCCAGACGCCACAGCTGGGTTATCTTTCGGTGGGTTGGAGCGTTTCGCCGGGGTCTTGGTGGCTGTCGCCAAACTTCAACGTAGCAGCCGCTATACCCAGTATAGCGGCTCTCACACGCATAGTCGTGTCGATGCTATTATATAAAAAATATGAATTACAGTCCGAGTTCCAATGGCTGAAGAAGCAGTCTAGAGTGAAATCAATAAACCGTTGATTTTATGTTGCGCGAACAATGAGCGCTCCGTAGAATTCAATGAAAGTCCTCAATTGACATTTGAGAGACCTATTGAATTCACATTTTGATTAGATAAGAGGTTGGGATGGGATGGTGTCCACCCATTACCGTCTATCCCAGTGGCATGGTTCTGAGGAACTGGTTTGGTTACTGTATCGAATACCATATTGTTATTAGCTTATTAGAAATAATGTTTTCACTTCATTATTTTTTCAATTTGGCCTAGGAATGAGTTTTTTACTTTATTATTATTTTCAAAGAATGGTATGGGCCCTGACAAATTTTTATTTTCTGTAATCACGTTACCGAATATAAACTGTCAAGCTGCGTGTAAAGATGATGCCTTGAACCGTTTATTCTAGGTAGCTGAACGGACTGGAATGGCGCGTCGGTCATCGGGCCAACTTCAAACAATTTGGCGATGGCGAATTGCTTGGCTGAGGAAAGCGGAAAGTGAGGGTGCATTGCGGTGAGATTGCTTTTTTAGTTTTCAATCAACTTACATCAATGTATCAACATCAAGTTTCTGACCTGATTTCGAAAATGAAGTCTTGAGAAATTTATGCACTAAACAACTTTTTATTGCATTTCAATTTTCCGAATGGGCCACAATGCCCACAAAGACTGTCCCTTACATGATTATATGATCATCATGTTGGATATCGTTGCAAATTGTACGTTTGTGAATTTATCAAGCATATAGCGGTAGCGTTCCTAATTGAACAGTATTTTTAATATTTTTTCCAACAACTTATTTTTATATTAGGCGGTGAGGTGGCAACGTGTTCATTTCAGCGCCGAATGTGAACCTGATGCCGGTCACGCCCAGCCCAAGCTGCATCGACGTCAGTCGCTCGCCGCTGCCCGTTCAAAGCCCGTTAACAGATTCCGGTCGGCTTGCATAGGTGAAAATCATTGCGACATGAAATTTCAGTTAGTTATAGTTCTGCTCAGGGGTGGGCCGGGTTTTTTGGCGTTTTGCAGGGGGTGGGGGGGGGTAGCCGACAGAAAATCCCATTTTACCCGACCTGTCCGAAAAGTGGGGGGGGAAGGTCGGGTAGGGGGGGGGTAAGGTCGGGTAGGGGGGGGGGTAGAAAAAAATTGTCTCGCAAAAAACGCTTGTTTTTGCTGAAAAAATTTCTATTATAAGTTATAAACATCACATAAACCGTTTTTTCAGGTTTTAACTAAGCATTAACGGGTCTGTGCTGGCCAACGAGGACTTGTTCGGGGTCCGATAGTCCGGGCGCTATCAGGATGGGTTTTGGTAAGTTGACTATTGAGAATAAATAAAATATAAGATAAACGTTATTCACTGCGGAAATATCAAGGTTTAAAATAAACGTTATTCACTGGAAATAAGGTAAGACGACCTGCTATCTGACCTCTTGTGTTCATTCATTGCAACCTGTGCTTCGTGCCACATGGGATTTCAGCCAATTTAGGGTATAAAAACCCAGAACTCTGGCAGAGCTTGTAAACCAAAAGTTGTTTGGTTATGTTCCGATGAGTGAATTCTAACCATAGTAGCAGTGACTATCTGTTTAAGCGAGAACGACAGAAGACGATCAAACAGCTGAGTGAGGGATCGTCCGAACAAAATGGCCAACAAACGCAACCGCCAGCTCGAACTCAATCTCGAAGACCAGTGCGCCCTACTTGTCGACACGACATCTACAACAATGGGTTGGCGTTTCGTCTTTCATGCAAATCAATATGCATAGGTTTTAGCTTTACCAAGCTACCGAAGCCGATATTACGCTCGCATAAGTTTTTTTACTTGATAAAATTTTCAAGCACACATGAGTTACGTGATCAATGTCTTACTTAAAAAATAAATCGGCTCATTTTTTTATTTACCAAACCCCGCGAGCTTGTGACATTTTGCATGTGAAATGCAAGTAGTTATTACCAATGGTGCTCGTTATAAAACGTATCATTGGCGATTCAAACTTGCCATATTAGAACAGGAACGGATATGCCCGACTGCGACCATAAGTCGGACATGCACTGCATTTCTGGTACAAATACCACACACGTACAATTTTGTAGTGCCAATAGAACAAGTAAAATAGTTGTTGATCGTGGGCTCGAACTCTGGTAGAGTTAAGTAGCAATTTGTTAATTGATTCCTCTAACAAATTTGTAAGACGGTTTGAGTTGAATTTGAATTTCGTTAACTGATTCTCTGACAAAACAACTATGTGTTCATTCTCATTGTACTAAAGTGTTTTTACGTCTTCAGTTTCTTCTACTCGACTGTCATTTTGTGGCGCATAATCTTGTTGAGCTGTCTGTTCAACTACGTGTGCATCATCATCAAGTGGACGTCGTTCTGGGCCAGGCCATTGCCAATGGACACCGGTGTCTGCCACTACCTCGGTTTGTAACCACCTACCAGTAGCTTGATCGTTTATCAGTCATGCTCATGTCAGTAGATAAAGATCGTTTATTAGTCAGGACTCAGGTCAGTAGGTTAGTTTTTATTGGATTGTTCAAATCTGATTAAACGGTATAACTTTGGCAAATTTGCCAATCTTATCACAGTTATAAAAAAAATATGATCGGACGATAGCCAAAGGTTAACAGAAAAAATATATAATCACCTGGATTTTTTGCTTGTTCAATCGTGTGTACCGAATGAGAGGAATATGATTTATGAATCTAAAAATATGCGGCAAATATTCAGAATCGTAAATTTTTACACGTGTATTTGTAGTATTGCATTGCAGGTTGTGCCCGAGTCCAGGTGCCCCGAGCTGTTGGCCAACTACTGTGATCTGCTGCTCAGGAAGACGACCGGCTCCAAGAAGTTGACCAGCGAACAAATCGATCTCAAATTGGCTGATGTGGTTAGGATTTTTAGTTTTAAGAAATAATCACTAGTTTAAAATACACCTCCTTGTATAAAATGCACAATTTCCCCGATTATATTCAAATTCTTCATATTTCTGTTTTTAATTTTCGAGATGTCCAAGCAAGCGTCATTTGAGGAAAGATCCTCGAATCTTTTGAACTCAAATTTAAATTAGAAATAATCCACTTATCCATTTATAATTAAAAACGTATTTTTTCTAGCTACTTCTGTTCGAGTACATCCAGAACAATTGACGTTTTCATGCGATTCCACAAAACTCATTTGGCCTGAAGTCTCATTCTCGGTTATTGTTGGCCGATCAAGAAAAGTAGATGGTCTCAAGGTTGGTAATGTCGTGGTTAACATGTCTAATTACCGAATAGAAGTCTGTACATGGGTTTGAAACATGGTTAGGAGATAAAGGCGTGAATATAAATGCGCTTAAATTTTTACAGTGTGACTTTCATGCATGCTTAGACAAAAAAGGAAGATTAATTAGCACCAGTTCTAAACATACACACCAAAAAAAATGGTGCGTTTCCAGAAAATATATATTAGATACTTGACAAAACATGAGGAAAGAAATAATTTTTTTTGATTGGGAGAACGACTGAATTTTGACTTTATTTTCTGGTGAGTTAAGAGCCAATCCTGGAAGTTTGCTGTTCCCAGATAATGGGCCTATAATGGTTTTATTTTCAGGAAATCGGTTTGCCGGTCGATTACGTGATTAAGTTGTATCGCATGCTGCAGGAAATCGAGTAAAAACGGGCAGCATTGACGATAGCAATACTATTAATGGTTGGTCATCGTTTATTCAGAGTATGGAGGATCTCCTGGTTTTTCAGGGTGAGGTATAAGTGTCCTGCACGAGACATCTTCAAACTTTCAAACTGAGCTGTGACCTGCAACAGCCTGTAACCCAACAAAGGACCCTAAAAGAAGTAAAAAACATCTAAAATCTATGATTTTTTTGCAAAAATAAACTAGTTTTACACAATATGTCACAATTTTCTCAATTTCGTCAAATTTGAATTATAGCTTGTTTAAAAAAATTGAAAATAACCGGCTCTGATAATTTTACCTTGCCTGACACGATACCGCCTTGATGAGTTGGTAACCTGCTCTCCCTACCTGATTGAAGATTTCACACAGGGGCTACGAAAATCCAACCCTGATCTGCGACCTGCGCTGCCAAAGCACAGGTCTATCCCTGTCCTGTTCACAGTTAAAATGAAGTCTATCCCTGTTCACAAGTGCAGGGAGACAAATTTGGTGTAGTGGTTGGTTGTTGTTAGAGTGTGCAGAAATGACAATCGCATCGACAATCATGCTTACGACTGTGTAACGTAATCAGCTCATTTTAAATGTCAATTGAATTGGCGGACTGATTCCTACTGCAATTGGTAATGCTTCTTCAAGTATTTTTCCATTTTGTTGACTTAATTTCAATTATTATTGAAAATTTTCAGATTGATCGCTGAAGTGCGAGTCGTTTGGCAACCCGATGCTGTTGGCTTTGGCTTCGCCGTCTGGCGGTTTTATGTTTGACTTTTATAATAGTATATTTCAAGTCTTGAAGCTCTTAATATGTCCCCGTGGAATGTGAAATTTCTGTTATTTATATGTTTATTACACTGTTTTGTGTTTTTTATCTGTTTATTACGCTGTTTTTATTTTGAGAAGGGTAACGTCGTATAAAACTTATATATTTGATCTAAAAATTAAGGCGGTAACCCTAGAAGGTCTTCTAACCTTTTTATGCAGAATATTCTAAAAATAGGAGTGGGATTTCGTTTTTAGTTTGCTGACTGACGTTGGTGATAATTATTATAACGGTTGTGTGTGTGGTGTTGTTGCTATCACTGACATGTTTGTGGTTTGTTAAAATATTTTCATTGCTGTTTTAAAGTTGATTGGTGTCGTTGTTTAGAATTTGGAATGTCGTATTTTGACTAATCGGTTGTTGTTTTGTTAATATTTTCAAAAAAGTTTAGTTTCTGTGCTGAGCTGAGGTTGTTGTTTTTTTGTTGTTGTTGGTTGATAAAATTTTTTACGCTATTGGTCGTGCCATATTTTCATTCCCAATATTATTTGTTTTATTGTTCTGTATTAAATTTTTTTCTCTTATTTAATACACTGTGATACTCGTTCGCTTTGTGATAATCGTTTTATTTGCCATTTTCTTCCTACATATTGTTCTCTGTGATACTTTTTTGTTAACATTTCGCATTCCATGGGTCTTGCTTAAGATTAGGAGGATTTTATCTAAGAACTATAAAACTAAAAAACCGTCCAGTCAAAGCGAGCCATTAGTCAATGCGCCTCACATTCCGTTTGCACCAAGCTGAAGAAACAATCGAATTTGATGAAGGAAAGATGAGGAGAGCCTGCTACAACCGTCTACGGAGGACAAACGGACCCGATCAATCGGGTCGCTGTTAAATTGTTGTGGATTTAGTGAAAAGGTTACTGTTCGGTGACTTTGTTCCACCTGAACTGTTTTAAATTTCCAATCTCTGATATGCTATTATCAATCAAACAATCGGTCAACCGGTCAGTCAATCATCATGAATCAATCGGTCAACTTATCAGTCAGTCACTTATCATCATCTACCAATCAGTCAACCTGCCAGTCAGTCATCAATCAATCGGTCAACCTGCCAGTGATCGTCTACTAATCGGACAACCTGCCAGTCAGTCATCAGCAATCAATCGTTCCACCTGCCATCCAGTCATCTGTCAGTCATCATCAATCGGTCAACCTGCCATCAGCAATCAATCAGATCGTCTGTCCATCAGTCCTTCATCAATCAATCGGTCAACCTGTCAGTCATCATCAATCAAACGGTCAAAATGCCAGTTAGTCATTAATTGATCTGTCAGTCGGGTCATCATCGGCCAGTCTGTCATGGGATAGGTCAATCTGGCAGTCATCAGCAGAGGTCAATCTGTCAGTAATCAGCAGTCAATCGGTCAACCTGTCAGTCAATTAGCAATCAATCGGTAAACCTGTCGGTCAACATGTCAGTCATCAGCAGTCAATCGGTCTCGGTCAACCTTTCAGTAACAGCAATCGGTCAACCTGACGGTCAATTGTCCATCAGTCTTCAAACAATCAGCCAGTCATCAATCAGTCGGTCAACCTGTCAGTCGGCGATCATTCTATTAGCCAATCAGTCGTATCAGGGGTCAACAATGGATTGGATTCTGGCTTGGTCTGGGTCTCAAAAGCCTGCTCGCACCCCAAACTCACAAAACGCCATAAAAATCAGTTTTAGCAAAAAAAAAACAACCCCAAATTCACGCATACTCCATCTGCTGGTTTTATTGCGTTATACTAGAGAAATCGTGATAAAACAATGAATTATTAACTTAGTAGTTGATATTGTCACCTAGGTTGATATTTAAATAAGAATCTTATCTGAAAACTGGCAGGCTGAGTGGCGCGCAGCACCAAACATTCAGCTTTTTAAAGCCCGCTGATTTGTATTAGAGACTTGCCTGAAATGTGGCAGGCTGAGCGGCGCGCAGCGCCAAAATTTCTGAAATTTAAAGACCCCTGGTTTGTATTAGAAACACATCTGGAAACTGATTGCCTGAGTGGCGCGCAGCGCCAAACTTTCAGCGTTTTAATGCCCGCTGATTTAGAGACATGTCTGAAAATTGCAGGCTGAGCGTCGCGTAGCGCCATAATTTCTGCTAGAAACGTATCTGAAAAGTGGCAGGCTGAGTGCCGCGAAGCACCGAAATTTCTGAAATTTAAAAACCCCTCGTTTTTATTAGAAACACACCTGGAAATTGAATGCCTGAGTGGCGCGCAGCGCCAAACTTTCAGCGTTTTAAGCCCGCTGATTTTTATTAGAGACATGTCTGAAAATTGCAGGCTGAGCGTCGCGCAGCGCCATAATTTCTGCATTCTTAAGCCCACTGTTTTGTATTAGAAACATATCTGAAAAGTGGCAGGCTGAGTGCCGCGAAGCACCGAAATTTCTGAAATTTAAATACCACTTGTTTGTATTAGAAACACATCTGAAAACTGACTGCCTGGATGGCGCGCAGCGCCAAACTTTCAGCGTTTTAAAGTCCGCTGATTTGTATTAAAGACATGTCTGAAAATTGACAGGCTGAGCGGCGCTCAGCGCCTCAATTTCTGCGTTTTGAAGCCCACTGTTTTGTAGAAACATAGCTGAAAAGCGGCAGGCTATTAGAAGGCTATTGGAAATATTATTGAAGAACAACTAACAATTTTGGCTTCAGTTAAACGCTGACTCAAGAAAGACGTCAGACGTGCGAGCATAAATTATGTAGTGAATAGAATAACACTAAAATTACAATAGAAAATATGAGCTGCTCTTACTCACCGAGCTACTACTGTATATTAAGGTTTGGGTTGCGATGATACGGAACCGTTTCAAAGTGCGCGCGCCAGTTGATCAGTTCAAATTATTCAAGTGCATGTTAGTTGCACAATTTTGTGCTCGCACAATTTTGCGCTCGCACTAATTGATCAAACCCGAATGTTTGGTATTCGGAAGAAAAATTTTCTTTCTCTCTTTTCTTTTTTTTCTTCTTTTCTTCTCTCCTTTTCCTTTCTTTCTTTTTCTTCCCCTCCCCCACCTGCTCGCACTCCGCCGAAATCCTTGCTCGCAGCTCGCACCCAGACCAAGCCAGACCAAGCCATTGTTGACCCCTGAGTCGTATTAAGGTGTCAATCAATCAGGTGTTGAGTTCAACTGCTCAGTGTTCTGTTCAATTTGTCGTCATTAGCCAGCCAATTAGTCGTATTAAAGTCAGGTCAATCAGTCAGGCCAACCTAAGTGTTTTCACCAATTTGTCAAACAGTCGGGTAGTTCAGACTGATTTACCAATACTGGTTGGCTATACACAACATGAATGAATCAATCAGATGTTGATTGTTAGCCAATCAGTCGGATATTCAGTTGTTCAGTCAGGTGTTCAGTGTAGTCAATCATCAGTCAGATGTTCAGTGTAGTCAATCAGTCAGTTGTTTAGTCAATCAGTCAGTTGTTTAGTCAATCAGTCAGTTGTTTAGTCAATCAGTCAGTTGGTTTCAATTAATCTGATGTAGTTTTTCAGTCAATCAATCGAATTTTTAGTTGTTTAGCCAATCAGTCGGTTGTTCAGTTGTTTAGCCAATCAGTCAGTCGGATGTTCAGTTGTTTAGCCGATGGATGTTCAGATGTTTAGCCGATAAGTCAGTCGGATGTTCAGTTGTTTAGCCTATCAGTCGGATGTTCAGTTGCTCAGCCAATCACAGTCAGTTGCTTAGCCAATCAGTCAGTTGTTTTGATGTAGTTGTTCTGTCAATCAATCGAATTTTTAGTTGTTTAGCCAATCAGTCAGTTGTTTGCCAATCAGTCAGTTGTTTTTAATCAATCTGATGTAGTTGTTCAGTCAATCAATCGAATTTTTAGTTGTTTAGCCAATCAGTCGGATGTTCAGTTGTTTAGCCGATCAGTCAGTCGGATGTTCAGTTGTTTAGCCAATCAGTCGGATGTTCAGTTGTTTAGCCGATCAGTCAGTCGGATGTTCAGTTGTTTAGCCTATCAGTCGGATGTTCAGTTGCTCAGCCAATCACAGTCAGTTGCTTAGCCAATCAGTCAGTTGTTTTGATGTAGTTGTTCAGTCAATCAATCGAATTTTTAGTTGTTTAGCCAATCAGTCAGTTGTTTGCCAATCAGTCAGTTGTTTTTAATCAATCTGATCTGATGTAGTTGTTCAGTCAATCAATCGAATTTTTACTTTAGCCAATCAGTCGAATGTTCAGTTGTTTAGCCGATCAGTCAGTCAGTTTCGAATCTCGATCAGTCAGTCGGATGTTCAGTTGTTTAGCCAATCAGTCGGATGTTCAGTTGTTTAGCCGATCAGTCAGTCGGATGTTCAGTTGTTTAGCCAATCAGTCGGATGTTCAGTTGCTCAGCCAATCACAGTCAGTTGCTTAGCCAATCAGTCGGATGTTCAGTTGTTAGGCTAATCACAGTTGTTTAGCCAATCAGTCGGATATTCAGTTGTTCAGCAGTCGGATGTTCAGTTGTTAGGCCAAGCCAATTACAGTCAGTTGTTTAGCCAGTCGGATATTCAGTTGTTCAGCTAATAAGTCAGATGAGATGTTTAGCTTATCACAGTCAGTTGTTTAGTCAGTCAGTTGCAGTTGTTTAGTCAACCAGTCGGGTGTTCAATTGTTTGGCCAATCAGTCGGATGTGTTTAGCGTTAGCCAATCAGTCTAGTGTTCAGTTCTTCACAGTCAGTTGTTTAGCCAATCAGTCAGTTCTTTAGTCAATCCGTAGCCAGTCAGTCGGTTGTTTAGCCAGTCAATTAGTCGGATGTCCAGTTGTTTAGCCAATCAGTTGGTTGGTTCGCGTTTAGCCAATCAGTCGGATTTTCAGTTGTTCAGCCAGTCAATCAGTCGGAAGTTCAGTTGTTTAGCCAATCAGTCGGATGTCCAGTTGTTTAGCTCAGTAGGATTTTCAGTTGTTTAGCCAGTCAATCTGTCGGATGTTCAGTTGTTTAGTCAATCAGTCGGTTGCAGTTGTTTAGTCAATCAGTCAGTTGCAGTTGTTTAGTCAACCAGTCAGTTGGCCAGTCAATCAGTCGGATGTTCAGTTGTTTAGCCAATCAGTCGGATGGTTAGTGTTATTGGATGGTTAGTTGTTAGCCAATCAGTAAGGTAAGATGTTTCAGCCAATCATTCGGATGTTCAGTTGTCAGGCCAATCACAGTCAGTTGTTTATCCAATCAGTCGGATGTTCAGTTGTTAGGCCAATCACAGTCAGTTGTTTATCCAATCAGTCGGATGTTCAGTTGTTAGACCAATCACAGTCAGTCAATCAGTCTGATGTTGTTCAATTGCTTAGCCGGATGCTCAGTTGTTTAGCCAATCTGTGATGTGCAGTCGGACAGTCGATTTCAGAACCATCCCAGCCAATCATAGTTAATTGTTCAGCCAAGCAATCTGGTGTTGCGAATCAGTCAGAACAAATGACTGATCGAGGCTGAACACTATCCGCAGGCTGAAGTCGGATGTTCAGTCAAGTGTTAGATCAGTCAGATATTCAGATCAGTCCGATGATTATGTAAATCAAACACTTGACTGCTCAGTCAGGACTTCAAACAAACACTTGACTGAACATCTCGGTCACTGAACATCTCAGTCAGGACTTCAAACACTTGACTGAACATCTCGGTCACTGAACATCTCAGTCAGGACTTCAAACACTTGACTGAACATCTCGGTCACTGAACATCTCAGTCAGGACTTCAAACACTTGACTGAACATCTCAGTCAGATGTTCAGATCAGTCCAGTCCGATGTGATATCACTTCATCGATTAAATTTTCAGATTCCGATGCCAGGCCTCTCTAATCATGTGAGTGTCCCATTAACCATCCCATCAACCATGTGAGTGACCGACCGGTTCAACCTGTCCCATCAACCATTAATGTGATTTATGTAATTTATTATTGGTGCTGTGCTAGCGGCTAGTGTTGTGCATGTGCTTGATGTCAGTTGTTGTGCATGTGCTTGATGTCATTTGTTTAAATTTATATTTACATGCTGTCCCATTTGACACGCCGCCGATGAGAAAAAAATTTCAGCGGTGGGTTGCGACTGTTTGACGCGCGCACCCGTTTGGTTTTGTGGGAGTTTTGAATGTTTACGGAACTTCGCCGTTTCAATCAACTAGCCGATCGTATGCCTGCATCACCAATCAAACATGTATGCCAGTTTCAATCAACTGGTAATCAATATGGTGATGCCGTATGCCTCCTAGTGATCACTAACGAACGAAACGAAACGAATCGAAACTTTTGACTTTCGTTTCGATCCCATCGAAACAAAACTTTCGTTAGCTACCGAAACGAAAAAAGTTTCGTTAAGGTCTCCAATGATATAATTTAATAATATCAACAAATAAAATTTCAAAATAAATTCAAATTCAAAATTCAAATAAATTAGGGTATGAGTAAACCTGGTAGAAAAAGTCTCAATTATTCCTCAGTTATCGGGAACTGTGAGTCTGTGATTATCTGAATAAGTGAAGGAGTGAGTGAGTGAGTGATGGAGTGAGTGAAGGAGTGAGTGAGTGAGTGAGTGAATATTTCAATGAGTGAGTGAGTGAGTGATTCAATGATTGAGCAAGTATGTGAGTAAGTGAGTGAGATTTTTTCTACCAAGTTTACTCATACCTTTTTTTATTTGAATTTGAATTTATTTTGAAATTTTATTTGTCGATATTATTAAATAAAATCATTGGAGACCTTAACGAAACGCTTAACGAAACGTTCAAATTTCGTTAGTGCGAACCGAAACGAAAACCCAACCGAAACTTTTCGATTCGATAGCTAACGAAACGAAAATTAAAAAAATTCGTTTCGAATACTCCGAAACGAAACAACGTATTTCGGTAAGAAGTTTCGTTTCGACAGTTTCGTTTAGGTCAGTTTCGTTAGTGAACTCTAATGCCTCCTGCAACAGCAATCAAACCTGTATGCAATGCCTGCATAACTTTTCAATCATGTATGCCTGTATTGTATCAACCAATCGTATGCTTGCATCACCAATCAACCAATCGCATCACCAATCAACCAATCGTATGCCTGCATCACCAATCAACCATGTATGCCCGTATCAATCAATCATGTATGCCCGTATCAATCAATCATGTATGCCTGCATCACTAACCAACCATGTATGCCTATGCCTGCATCAACCATCGTATGCCTGCATCACCAATCAACCATGTATGCCCGTATCAATCAATCATGTATGCCCGTATCAATCAATCATGTATGCCTGCATCACTAACCAACCATGTATGCCTATGCCTGCATCAACCAATCAACCATGTATGCCCGTATCAATCAATCATGTATGCCCGTATCAATCAATCATGTATGCCTGCATCACTAACCAACCATGTATGCCTATGCCTGCATCAACCAATCGTATGCCTGCATCACCAATCAACCATGTATGCCCGTATCAATCAACCATGTATGCCCGTATCAATCAATCATGTATGCCCGTATCAATCAATCGTATGCCTATATTGTATCAATCAATCAACCATCGTATGCCTGCATCACCAATCACCCATGTATGCCCGTATATCAACCATGTATGCCTGTATCAATTAATCAACCAATCGTATGCCTGCATCACTAACCAATCATGTATGCCTTCATCACCAAGGCTGGGCGCTTTTCGCGGTTTTCCATTTTACCACCAGTTCGAGAAGTGGGGGGGGGGATAGGGACGGGTAGGGGAGTAGATTATATAAAAAACAAGTTTTGCTTGTTTTAAAAATCTTATTATAAGGGATGAACCGATTTTTTCAGGTGTTAACCAAGGAAATTAAGGAAATTTAAGGGATAAACATCACATGAACCGATTTTTTCAGGTGTTAACCAAAAAAATTGGCCCAGAAAACGTCTCATAGTTTTTTTTAAAATAACAAAAACTGGCTGGTAATCAAAAAATTACAAAAAAACTGGCTGGTAATCAAAGCAATCAACAAATCGAATGCCTGCATCACCAATCACACATGTATTATCCCTATGCCTGTTTTATCAATCAATAATATGTCATGTGTTGTATGAATTGATCAACCAATCGTATGACTGTATGAATTGATCAACCAATCGTATGACTGGTAATCAACCATGTATGCATCAGTCAACTAGCCGACCGTATGCCTGAATCACCAATCAAACATGTATGCCTGTATCAATCACTCAATCATTCGTATGCCATGCCTGCATCACAAGTCAAACATGTAATAGCGATTTAATTGTACGACAACTGATCAGCAAATCACGATTATGGACTAGCAATTCCATGAAAGTATGGTTGCATTGCAACCGAAGCAACCAATTCCATTATTAAGTATAATCATGATCAAAAGTCATCTGGTGCAGCCTCGTGTTCGTCCCCATAGTCCCCTTCCAGCGTATCGTCCAATACTTCCTGTTTGATCCGTTTAACCTGTGGACTGGACGTGCTCGAAGCAGACAGCACCGACATCGGGCTGAAAATGGTAAGACATGATAGGTACAACATTTTCATCCCACATCAATCAATTATCATGTCCATGTATATTTATAACCAGCCACATGATTCATTCGGTTATAACCAGCTACATCATTAAATTCATCATAAGGCCAATAGAAAACCAACGAAGCGGGAGTATCATCGGCGGCTTCCACAAAGCTCATGGCATCATAGAATCGCCAGCAGCTGGTGCGACCGGTGAGTCTGGTTCTCGACTTGGCTGTACGGTAGCAACTGCGCAGACGATACCACTGGTCGCGTGCTTCTGAGAATCAAGTATTGAGTAGCGACCAAAGTGAGTGAGATTTTCGGCGAGTGATTTCGTGAACTGGTGAGTGAGTGAGCGATGGTGTGTGTCGGCTAATAAATAAACACATGTACCAACCGGCGCCATTGACCATACCGAGTCTATTAGCAATGTTGGTCCAGACGCGTTCCCGGGATTCGCTGTGTAACCGGTCCTTGTTCTGACGCAGCATCCACAAGCCTGGGTTACGTTGCACGTGACGGATCAAACTCACGATCTTCTGAAAATCACGTGAGTAGGGATGGTCAAATTGAAAACCATGTTGGGTGTTTTGAAAACATTTTGGTACGGGTTAGGAACGTTCTGGGTTGGGTTTTATTATGTGAAGACCCTAATGAGAGATATTTAGTAAACATGAAAACCAGCGATAACCAACCCCAGTGGGGTATTTTTTGTGCTCCGGCCGAAACGAGCTGTCCACCTGACTGCAACCGGCAGGAGTGATTGGTTCGACCTGGTCGTCTGGATGGAACATGGGAACTTCTGATGAGGTGGTGACACGAGAGGATTCGATGGCTAGCGAGGCTGCTGTAAAACATGACACAGTTTTGGACAAGTTCTTTTTCCCATATACACGCACTCTGGCTCACATAATACAGCTCATTCTGGCTCACATAATTGCTCACTTAACATGCCCGCTCTGACTCACATATTATACTAACAGATAATTGCTCACTTCACATACCCGATCTTTCTCCTTCACTCACTAACCAGGACTCTCACTCTGTTGTCGGCCCTCAACCTCTCCCTCCATACCGATAGCTTCTTCGATCAAGTCCTCGAGTTGATGATCGTCTACCGACGAGTTGGTTGCATTGGAGGCTGCCAGCAGCTGCGAATGATCGGTAATTTGAACAGATGGCAGGAATGAAGATTTGGTTGCCAACGATGGTACAATACGACGAGTGGTCGAGTACTTGGGTGGACGACCGGGACCGCGTCGCTGCGAATAACAGATTCATCAGACCATGGTTTTGAAAAATAGCTTAGGTAGGAAGGTTTCTTGTTTGTTAAAGGCTTAGGTAGGAGGTTTTCCAAACGTCATGTAACAAATCTTTTCGAAAACTTGAACGCGCGCTATACTTAGTTACAGAAAATTTCCAGAGTAACAAGAAATCTTGGATAGGTTAAGAAAATACACACATCAGACCAGCCAGATAAGTAAACCTTTCTCATGATGCGAGCACTGGGTCTTACGGTAATGGTGCTGTTATGGTAGGATGACATAGGGATTCGATGTCGTTGTGGGTGTACTGTAAAACCTGGCTCGGAAACGTTTTCTGATCGTGGGTGCTGTGTGCCAGTCGAGCATTTGGTAGAAAAATCAGATATCTGCAAAACCCAAACTTTATATAATCACAAGTTATTATATAAAAAGTTGGATACCAAATTATATAGTGAAATGTTGGATACCAAATTACAAGTTATTGGTTTCTTCTCTGTGTAGATAGAAAATAGTAGCAGAACCACCATCAACAACAACGTAACGTTAATAGGAAATAACCTCCATAACAGCTTCGAGTAGTAAAGGTTGAACGTCAGCACCCTCATACTCGTTGTACATGTCCAGCACGTATTTGTTGACATCCCGTGTCAGCTGCACCAGCGTCTGCTTGCAGATACCCAACAGCTCCTGTCTGACCTTGTCCGGAAACGCTGACATTTGCATGAATTTCGATGAAACTAAAATGAAATATCACTGATAAAGCTGAAGTTCGATGAAACTAAAATGACATATCACTGATAATGCTGAACTCCACCATTGAAGCTTAGAGTTGTAGATTAACGTATATATAGATAATATTGGTCGTGATGACACAATCACCGTACACAGACGACGGTTCAGAAAACAACATCGACCGAAATCATTCAAATGAAGTCAGTAATCATTGAATTTCATTGCCATTTGAGTGTATATACAAAGTAATATTGAATATGAACTTATGTTAGACACCAGAATCACATCACGGAATAGACTATTAACTGACTACGAATCGTTGTATAGAATTTTACTCAGCAGAAACTCCTAATCAATTTTAATTTTACTTTTATACGTATAGTAATCGTGCTGTAAACACTCAATCAACGCCGAATAGCCACCGAATCGATAGGCACATAAATGGGCAATGTTTTGGTCACCAAATAAAATAGTTAACAATTATATAATGTTTCATATGCCTCCAATAGTACAGTCATCGTCACTGAACTCGACAGGTTCATCCTTGACTGTATCGATGAGCCGAGATGATGATGAGCCCGCCAGCGTACCCGATCCAATCGTGTCCGTCTTAACCGTACACGCGCGCGGTTTGTTTTTTATCGAGCTGAATGCAGTTATTGATGAGCAACAATAACAACGACAAAACAACGAAACGAAACACAATACTGGTTTATACACAATACTGGTTTGAAATACAAGTATTCAATACAACGAAAAAGTCATCAAAACCCTTAAGAACAGTACATCAGTTCTGTTTCGTGTCTCTGAAAATGATTGTGATTTGAGTACTGAAAACAGTAATGAGTTGAAACACTGATTTGAAATACAAGTATCTAGTGCAACGAACAAGTCATCAAATCCATCCAAGAATGCCATGGCATCGAAGTACCGCCAGGAAGTTTTCCCGCCAGACTGCCGATACCGATGTTTGGCGGCACGGTAGCTGGCTCGCAGTTGGGCCCAGTGCTTTCGGGCTACTGAAATCACATGATAAAACGTTTTTAATTACTTGCATAATCAATAACCGTCATAGCAGAACGACAACCAACCAGCACCATTGGACATGCCAATAGATTTAGCTATGTCGTCCCACTTGTGATCTCTCATCGGATTGTTTCGGCCCTTACCAACGGTCGGATCCCAGAGATCACGTTGACGTTGCACCAGTCGGATTAAACGAGTGAATTGCTGAAATATGTAGAAAATGTGCTTAGCTGTATATAACTAACTTTGTAACATAAATTATAGCCATCATGGCCCATGAAAATGAAAGAATTTAATGAAAGGACTCTTTTCAACTTAGATCATGTGATTGAAGTACTGAGATATTACGCGGAGACTGAGCTAACCAGCAGCGACTGCATAACACATATAAACGGATAACTTCATTGAGAACATATATTGATATTGGCACTAACATTTTTATTGGGCGGTTGACTCCAATACTTGGATGTACCAGGCCGATACTTCTCCGAAAACGAGGCAGTCGAAGTAGAGGGAACAGGCGAGAAAGCTGAAGTAAACGAACAAATACTTTCACACAGGATTTCAACTATCTGACTTAGTTTTTATGAAAACTAAGATACATTTCCACTCACTCGCACTCAAACTGACACCGTAACCAACTAACAATAAGGTTTTATGGTACCGTAACCAACTAATAAGAATGTTTTACAGTCGTAACCAACTAATAAAAATGTTTAACAGTTGTAACCAACTAATAAGAATGTTTAACAGTCGTAACCAACTAATAAGAATGTTTAACAGTCGTAACCAACTAATAAGAATGTTTACCCGTAATCAACTAACATGAAGTTTGTATGTCCATGTCAATAGCACCTTCAATTAAATTTTCCAGTTGGTCATTGCCAACGGTCGTAGAACACTCGAACGTTGGCTCACAGTTTACAGAACCATCATTTTGCTGGTGTTCATCGGTTGAATTGGTGACCAGACTCTGAACGTACATATATATTAAAACAAAACATCAGTAAGTAATCACGAATAAGCGCGCGGTTTCGACAAGTTTAGAGTTACTAAAAACAACGTTACTCGAACTCTTCGCCCCGTATTATATAAATTGGAACAACAAAGATAATACATGAAAACAACTTGAGATCTCAGCTTGTCTAAACTTTTGACCGTCACTGTATGTAGCGGTCACTAACTTGAGTGGCAAACAAAGCATCATGATTTGTGAGCGTTTGACTGTGATCGGAGTATTCATCGTTGTTGGTGGTTGACTGAAGATGCAACGGACGAGTGTTGATGATGTCAGGCTCGATTCGTACATTCGTGTCGCACGTAGGATTTTTCCTCATCTTAACACAGACTATCATTAACCGACAGAACATATGAGCAAAACAACAACAACATTCATTAGAAACAAATGAAAACAATAACTCAACTTCGATATAAATCATTGGACGATTGCTTTCTAGGCAAAGACATTATAAAATAGCAACATTTTCATTATCCACAAAAGCCATCCGACTCATACCGACTCATACCATCTACAACATCCCGCTTTACACTCCATGGTACATACAACAAAAAACCACCACAACATATGTATAGACAACAACCTCAATAACAACAACAACCAACAACAACAAATTTAAAGACAACCTCCATAACAGCGTCGAGTATTAAAGGGTGTACGTCAACAGCCTCGTACTCGTTGTACATGTCCAGCACGTATTTGTTGACATCCCGTGTCAGCTGCACCAGCGTCTGCTTGCAGATACCCAACAGCTCACGGTGGATTTTCGGTGGAAAACTGGACATCGTGGAAAGATATGATCTGCAATGCACTTCTTCCTGATTTTGGTGGTTTTAGACGGTGATGTGATCTACCAGGAAGAAAAGTTTAATAGAATTGATAGTTATAGTTGAATGTTATAATACAAGTGAAAAGAAACATAGTAAATATTTCTGTCAAAAAGACAGCTGTCGTTAAACAACGAACACATCTGAGATTCAAAAAATAAAACCGAGAAAACATTTTCATACGTAGTTTCATTACAGATAACAAGTAACATACGGTAATGATAACTGAATGGCAAGAAACGGTGGTGCACAACACAGATAACGGATTAATAATGAGATGCATTGACAAAAACACAGTTTGGGGTGTACAAGGAAAGAGAATCCAAGGGGTTAGACTGAAATGAATAAATGAAACACGGATATATTCCGCATTTTACATAATTATGTACGTGAGTGACAATATGTAGGGCGTTAAATAAAAATTAATTAAAAACAATATACGATACCGAATAAAAGCGAAGAAAATATCACAAATAATGGACTAAATTTTCAATTACCAATGTAATATCACGACGAACACTTACTTTACAAACTCGGAGGCAAATATCTGACCAGAAATATAATCAACTATGACATGGGTGTTGTGCGTTTGGACCAGAATACAGGAAATAATAAAATACCAGAGAAACACAAGGAATGAGAAAACAATTCATGTTTTCTAACATGGCATACAGTAGAGTATATACACGCAATAAAATGTAACATCGACAACCAATGAAAGAACGCGTGGACGAAGAAAATGGGATCATTACGGAATGATGAAAGTCAGATCAGAATGATAGATAAATTCAAATATCGAATGGAAAATTTCCATAGTTTCAGGATGTTGACAGAAGGTTGAGAAACTAGCGGGTCAATTCAGGTGCCATTGCGAAGTCTTTTGCTGGTTGATGCAGACGTGGATGATGAGTCGTCCGGCTCTGAAGTCATCAAAATAATGGAGTGTGAAAAAACCCGATTTTTAACATAAAAAACTGAGTGCGCGCCAAAATTGAATTTGTATTCAAACGGCCGAAAACTTTTCATGGTGGCGTGAAATCCTGGATAAACTATATAAAGAAATAACGGCATGGTCTCAACTTGACCCAACCAATAAAACAACTCAGTTACTGCAAACTCCTAACCCAAGGTCCGAATCATACACCATACCAATGACTAACCAGTTCGTGTGTCTGTTCGCTTTTTGGTAGCGGTGAATGGCGCTTGGTTTGAAGTGCTCGGTGAAAGTTCAGATGGACTTTCCTGAGACTGAAATACATAAAAAGTTTGAAAGAATTAACCAACAAACAAATCAACTAGCTGAATGACTCGCGAACTCACAATGTCACGTTTTGAACAACTCACTCATTGAATAACTCCTTACTAAACAAGTCACTCATTGAATAACTCACTCACTGAACAACTTCTTTATTGAATGATTCACTCATTGAATGACTCACTCATTGAATAACTCAGTCATTGAAGAACTTACTCATTGAATAACCCAGTCATTGAACAACTCATTCACTAAACAAGTCACTCATTGAATAACTCACTCATCGAATAACTCACTCACCTCGCGGTCATGCATATCAGCTGGCTCTCGCTTAACAGCCAATAAACTGGCTGCGTTCGAGTCCACACCGGAACGTGCATCCTCATCATAAACATCTTCATCATCGTTGTCTTCGTCACCATTCTTCTCACTAAAATATGTAAAGAAATTATGACAGTCTTAACGACAACGACACCAACAACAACATCAACAACCCCAACAAGAAAAACAACAACAACAACAAAAACGCCGTCACTGGTCAGTTACGCTGCGACTTGACTGCGGAAAACAATCATGCGAGTTCGATAGGTAAATATCATTACTTAACAAAACCAACAACAAGAACAGCAAAAACAACAACAATGAAAACATCAACAACAACAACAACAACAACAACAACAACAACAACAACAACAACAACAACAAAAACAACAACAGCAACAACCGCAGCGGCAGCAACAACAACAACAACAACACCGACCTTTCATCAACGAATGGATCGTGGTCCATTTTCTTCATCTTCTTATAATACGGCCAGGTTTCGTTCTTGCGACCAAACGGGTTGTGACGGTTGCGAGACTTAACCGAACGATAACACGAACGTAGAGCACGCCAAAGATCTTTCAGTTCTGCAATTACTCACTCATTCACTTTATTGAGCAGTATGAGCAGTATCTTACTCTCACTCAAACAATCAATATTACTCAATCAATCAATCAATCCTTTAATATACTTATTCAAGCAATTTTAATTCATGTTATTCAATCAATCAGCCAATTATACTCAATCAATCAATTAATCACACCAATCAATCAATCAATCAATCAATCACTCGAATCAATCAATCAATCAATCAATCAATCACTCGAATCAATCAATCAATTACTAACACCAATCAATCAATCAATTACTCACACCAACCAACCAATCAATCATTCAATCAATCAATTAATCACTCACACCAATCAATCAATCAATTACTCACACCAATCAATCAATGAATCCATCAATCAATCAATCAATCAATACAAACCTTCCACTCGTCCCATGTTCAGCTTGCCGACTACATCGGTCCAGCATTGTTCGACTTCTCTCTGATCAGCCCCGCAGTACGGCCACCAGATCTCCGGATACTGGCACACTTCATTCAAGAAGGCAGACTTGGCCTCGTGCGTGTAGTTGCGTAACGGACCCGGCTGAAAAGGCACAATCCATTCATTAAGCGTATAATCAGAATAAAAAAGTTTAATATACGTTTTCAAGAGAATGTTCCTGTTTATAAGTATCAGTTCCTGATTGGTATAGAACTGACTGAGTGAATGAGTAAAATTCGTTTACTCACTGACTCATTCATTCATTATTCATTTACTCAACTCACTCAATGCACTCACTCGCTAGCTCACTCACTCACTCTTTAGTTCACTCAATAACTTACTGACTTGAGTCACTCACTCACTCACTGCACCTTTTTAGCAGCGCGTCGTTTCAATGCCTGTATTTTCTCTCGTCGATCCGGTCGCAATGCGGGTGATGCCTGATCACTGGTACTGGTCGTGCTGCCGAGCAGATCCGGATGCAACTGACCAGAGGACGTAGTGGGCGATGGTTCGTTAACGACACACATGTCTAAAATATTGAAACACTAAACATGTGTTGTGACATTGTGGAACGATAAACATGTATGTGACGGTGTGACACGATTAACATGTTTCATGACACGATACGTGACACAGTACACATGTATGTGTGACACGATGAACATGTGTTGTGACATTGTGACCCTATGAACACGTGTGTTGTGTGACAAAAAACATGCCGTGAGAAACATGCATGTAACACAATGATCTTTTCTGTAACACAGTGACACGATAAACCAGTGTTGTGACATGTTATACAGTACACATGTTTGTGCGACACAACATGACACATGTCTGTAACACTGTGACAATTGGTGGGATTTAAAATATAGTCTCCTAACCAATTGACAACGGTATAGTGTAAAAAGGCATTGTTTACTCAATTCCAATTTTTGGAATCGCTTGCTCAATTAGTGCGAAATGCAATCTTATACATGTTAAAATTTAAAATATTGATTGAACAAGAGACAAACCAGACTGACCATCTAATTGTAACGATACCGAAATGGCGTTCTCGACCTGATTGGCCAGCGCGCTCTCGTTGTTGCCAACCACCACCATCGAAGGGTGATCTGATAGCTGAAAGAACATCTTTATGAAAAACTGACCCGAATGTGCTACAAACCTATCATTTTTCAACCTATCATTTCTAAGATACACTAAAGGAATATAAAAACAACTGAAAACTGAGTTGAATAAAATTGACAAGTAAACAAAACAGTAAACTGCTTGTGTATGTGAATCTAGAACTAGTACCAAAATCTAGAACATGAAAATATAGATAAAATATCGGACTTTTCCTTTTGCCAAACAAAACACAAAGTGTTGAATAACAGCAATACATAACTATGCACCGACGCACAACATTGCACGTTATGTTATGTTACGCCTAGCGTATTCAATAGCGCCTGGTTGCGTGGTGACGTGTACAACGTGTGTGTTACCCGTAACGCAACAACACAGCATAACGTTAAACAGGGAAACATGTTCGCCCGGTTACGCGTAACACGCCAACCCAACAGTTGGCGCGAATATTTGAGTGCAACAGTGCAGCGGCGTATGCTCATGTTTCATCAGTATCCTCATGGACTTTTTAGTGTCATCCTTAGTTTGGTACTTTTCATTTAATTTAATTGGAAGAACGACTCACATATACAGCTTTTCGCCTTACAAGTTTGTTAACTGCATGTCATAAACATGTAAGTCTACTGGATTCACGCTTGCATAATTAGTTATCGGTTATTCCTGCGATATATTACTAAAGTCTATACATCTCTCTGATATTAATTTAACAAAAATAAAACGTACATGAAATCATGAGTATGAATCCAGCCAAGCCAACCTGACTCGGCGTCCGTTGCTCCACAGTTGGCATGCTCAAATTGGACCATCCAAAACGTCGGTCGCGCACCATCGACAAAGGCGAGGACGAAGTACTCAACAATGAAAACTGGCGCTGTTGTTGCTCATGTTATGGTTGTGAATTCACACTGACTTGACTTGCATCAGGTGAGGCAACATCCACAGATGAAGGACGGTAATTGACAGCAGATTTTGGTGCAACAGCAGTGAGCACGGATTCCGACGTTTTTGTCGGCTGCTGTTTTGGTGGACGACCTCGTTTGTTACGGTGAAGTGGCTGGGTAACTGGCGGAGATGCGGGACTGATGGTTGTGGTGGTGGCTGTGGACGGAGCTGGTGGAATCAGCTGGAAATGTGAGCTCATAATAGGAAGATAAACTCATAAGAACTTTCGCTAACTCAATCAATTATTTCTTGATATATTGGCTAGGCCTTCAGCATCACGATTAGTTTTGGTTTATTTTAAAAGCTGTATTTACTAATAGATGACAACGGAAAACTTGACTCATTCCATTCTGTCGTTTCCTGCTGTATACTGTAGCGTACGTGATAACCAGTGTGAGTACGCCTTAATATTTCCTCAAATGTAACAAAGTTTCAGTAAAATTCACATCAAGACAATATTATATGTTGCGTAACATAACATAGCTTACCTCCAATGCGGCTTTAATGATAACAGGCGTAACATCTTTTTGATGATCTTTGTGATGCAACTGGTCAACGTACTGTCGCAGCTGCTGACCAAGTTGCAACATGGACTGCTTGCAGATGCCCAGCAGCTCGCGCTCAACCACCGAGTCAAATGTGGACGGGGACATGACAAAGTTTGGTAACCAGCCGTTTCAAAACTGATTTGAATGATCTGAAAACACCATTAACGGGATACAACTGTTTATAAGTGCAGTGATAAATTAACAGCTGTGATATTATAACATGAACATAATTTACAAGTGCAGGCAGATCAGAGACACTTTCAAAATTTGAAATCACAAGCCAAATTCCGTATAAGCGCATCATTTCACACCAATATAGTGATTAGTGGCATTACATAGTTGCTTCGTAACCAGTAACAGCTACAAGTTGATGCAACAGCCGCCGCGACATCTTCAGCGCAACAGGCCAAGCATAAACGTTGACCACAATTTATAAACATAGAGAAACAACTAAACTAGATTTACTATCTCATTTGGTGCAACTTTCTCATTGGTTTATGCAATCTGCCACAAGTGGAGTCATATCGTAGATACTAACAGTTAGTGATGAAGCAACACATTTTATGTACACTATAGGCCGAGATAAGGTGATTTGAAATTTCAGGGCTTGATGCCGCATTTTATGCAGTCCTTGTTGTTCACAAACATTCACAACCACAAGAAACCTCCACGGCTAGTTAACAACGAGTTACGTTTGTAAAACAGGTATAACAAGAATTAAAGTTACAAACACTGGTCGAGTGAGTGCAGCAAATGCGATAGCAGCCGATGGTAATAATAACGCAGCCAGCAGCATGTATGTACGTACACATGTGCCATGTTATGCCGTCTTGCCGGCAGCGCAACTTGCAGCCGCCAGTATCCATGGTGCATGGATGTATGTATATGCGGCATGCCGTAACATGCAACACAGCACAGAGGGCACATGTATGCCTGCATCTAGATGTATGTGCCACGCAGCAGCGGCGGATGAGCGCATTACGCTATTTCATTTACATTCATGGTTGAAGACGGGAATATACTTTCGAAATACGGGTAATTTAACTTAAGGAAACTAATTGTAGTGGATGTTTAATGGGGAATTAATTGGAATGATTCGAATATGTATTTGTTGGTTAAACCGACGCCCTTATAGTGCCATGAATGTATGCGTGCCCCCGCGTAGCAGTGCGCTGCACAACGCCACAAATCGATATGCCAGCTTCTATTGTGCCACGGTATTCCAGTAACACAACCATTTTATATCAAACTTCAGTGGCCATGAAAATTTTAAGATCAACCAAGTAGCTAAACTTATCAATTTAATGACGTTAAATCTATGAAAAATTGTATCTACAAAAGCTCACGATGATCTGATCGTAAAATTAAGTTCGGTGGAACAATAGAATATAGGATTCACGAACACGGTATAATAACTTCAAGACTATGCCTCAAACAAGTAAACTTGCAAAACGTAATACAGATGACCAGCAACAACTGTGAACACGACTTGAATGCGAGCAGCACACACGAGAGTGCAAGCCAAGCAGCAGCAGCAGCACGCGGCAGTGCGTAACAGCACGCATCATGCCCTAGTAGTATGAGCATACATGCACTGGCATACCACATGTGCCATGTTTAGCCGTTGCAATACGGGCACGTGTCGAACTAAAATAAAGCATGAAACGAGTCATTATGCGAGCATTTTCAATGTTCACAGGTCACACTGACCCGTTTATAGAAGCTTTTGATAAAATTTTGTGACATTTTGTTCAATTCAGCCCGCGAAATTCAATGAGACATCCATAGTAATGTTAGAATGCAAGTATTGGCAAACATAAGTCAAGGCACAATAGATAGGTAGGCATCAAATATAATATAAGTAACCCTTGGTGCAAGAAAGTGAGTAAGCGCAAGCTAACTGAAAAGCATTACTCTATGAAAAATCACAAATTTTCTCCCGTTATCGTAACTTTCAAATCGGTTCAAAATACTGCCATACAGTTGCTGCGACAAACCGAACCGCAATTGCAACAGCTGTTCACTGCCCAGCCAAACATGCAACATAGCTGGTTGTTGGGCGCAACAGGTTACGACGTGTGGCTAAAAATAATTCCAGTTACACGCGCAACAGACAGGCGTTTCGGTGCGCAACCAACACCATCAGTTTAATAGCGTCGTTTATCTAAACATGGACATAAACAGTCAGGATTCCATTATTTTGGTGGAAGAGACCATTTTATTTTTTGTCAGTGAAACAGCAAACGCAACTGTATCCCTTTATGGTCATCTCATCCGCAATGTACCACCAGGAATAGCATGTACGAATAGTACGCTTCAAGTGCACATATAAAATGGTTGTTACGCTACGCTGTTGCTGCAACGCTATGGTTATTATGTATTTATAGCGGCGTTTCACCGTGTTGCGCTGTGTTGCACTACACGGACAGTACATACAAGCTGTATAATAATGATTTGGCATGTGTTCACTACCACTGCTCTATATTTGGCATTTACTATAACCACTGTACCACTCAGGGTCGTGAGATAAGATACAAAATTTCAGTTATATTGGGATATAATGTAGTGCAATTGAGAAAAGCAGACCAACTGAATTTCGAGTGTTGGTGTAACATACCATGCATTAGGCGTTTGTTAGTATATGAGTATTTATGAAGCGAGAAGAGTATCTGAAAAGTATAACCGTACCATAGCGACCCAAAAAGTCATGCAACAGCATCAATTTTGAAACATTATAACGACAAAAAGATGAAGTTTATAAGTGACAGACACCGTGAACATGAAACAAGTGTGAGCAACTCATAAGAAAGCAGAACCCATGCGTGCAGTTTGAAGTTTGAAGAAGAAACGAATTGATTAAGCAACAACCAATGAATAAAAGCAAACAGACAAATAACGCAATTTCTTGATTTCAGTTATCACTTTATTTATTTCCAGTATCAAAACAACCAAACCAAAACATAAGACTAATTACAATGGTAGTAATATGGCAACAAAACATAATAGAAATCCAATATATAATAATGATCGAACAATAAGGCATATATTCTTGATACAAAATCAATCATGAAATGTTGAACGCTGGAGCAAAAAATACCCTGAAAATCAGTACAAAAATTTACTTAGGCGGCGCTTTCTCGTCCGCTAGTGAAACTAAAACTTTGTATTTCATGTTTCAAATTCAATAAAAAAATGCAGTACACTTTATTTGACGATAAACAATCAAAATGAAAGAAAAACTCATCTGAAGTAAACTCGTTCCTAACAATATCCTGCAAAACCTTATTTAACCGAACCTAACTGTAATCTGTAATGATAGTATTCTACATGAACACCCTGTTATATGGTGTCCAGCGAAGTACAGTGGGGGACTACTCTTTTTTTCTGGATGTATAAAGAGTAACTTGATATGGTTTTGGATTGGATATGTTGCCAGTTTTTTCCAATAGAATCATAAAATGGTGAAAAATCCAGGAAAAATGGAAAACCAATATATCAAGCAAGAGTCCTTGCCATGCCTACGTATACATAGATGGCTGTGTAATGGAATATAGAGACCAGAGGCACATATTTAGGTTATCATCACCTTAAACAAGTAACAGCAGACAAACATCAATAAAACAGCATAAAAACACAACCATTTCTTCAATTTGGTGATCACAAAACAAGAAATCATCGGATATTTCAAAACAAACCCTAGAACAACCATGGTGACATCATAAGAAACGCAGTAGCATAATGAGAAATAATCCTAATTAGTGAATATATAGTAAATGAATATAAAAGAGAAAACGGCTGTCAATAAATCAATGTTTATTTATGTTTACCAGCAGGTACGGATGTATCACGAAGTATCCGGTTGTGAAACGACAACCATACTCAAACCAGAATTGGCCGACGAGTAGTGGGCAGTGCTGCCGACACCAGAGTTAGGCAGACGACTTTTACGCTTCGGCTTGCCGATACTGAATCAGACATTCAACAATGATATTAAAATACAGTTTAATTCATAATTGCAATAACAATTTTTACAAATCAAGTCATGTTACTTCATTATCAAACTACAGAAACGAAAAAAAACACCAACAATATCAACAACAACAACAACAACAACGACGACGACAACAACAATGACAACAACAACAGCAACAACATTAATCCGACCAACCTGGCTTTCAACTCAGTGTCCGTCAGTCGATTCGGGTGGTTCGAGTCATTTTTATGGAGGAACATCATGGACTGGTAGTAGGGCCAGCTAACCGGTGTGCCCTTCTGACGGAAACGTGAACGACATTTACGATTGCACGCTTGCAGACTCTTCCAAAGTTGCATGGCACCTGCAAGACAAACACATACCTATAGTTGAAATATCAAGAAACTTAACGAATAAACATATTTATGGTTTTTACAATTTTTACAACCTTTTTAAAATATCGTCAACATCACCCTTGAATACCAATGAAAACAACAACCCAAGACCACATATCTATCACAACTGCAACAGCAACAAGAACATCATCATCAACACCAACAACACGAAAATCCAGATCAACTCAAACCACCTGCCCAAAGACAAACCTTCAGTGGTGACCTGCATCTCAGCGGCCAGCTGATCCCAAGCCTCCTTCTGGTGTTCCCTGTTGCCATGTCTCGACCAAAGCACCGGCCGTTTGCGTACGCCTTCGATCAGCTTCACCTTCTGATTGTGGGTGTACTGCAAAAAAACAGAAATAAATTTATATGGAAACTAAAAGTACAAATTAACCACAGTAAATAGAAAAACACACAATCACACTAACGTAATCTTGAACAAATATCTAGGAACACACGTATAAGTCGAAATAGCGAATAAATAAATAAAACAACAGCCAACATCATCAGCCACTTTTGCGTTACCCAGTGAACGCCACAATCGGGTTCGGTCACTGGCCGTCGTTGTCGGGACGGATGGAGGAGTGGGCAGCACGGAGGTGGACGCCGTTGAGGCTGAAAATGTTAAAACACATAAACTTAGTTATAGGTAAGCAATCCAGACAAACCCACATCCGTGCGTTTCCAATCACACAAAAATATCGCTACTGTATAATAATAGGTTCAACCTGATACTCAGTTGAATAACCACTCGGGAAACCCGGCATAGGGTTTTTCTTTCATCGTTTAAATTAGAAAGCTCACCCAACTATACCTTTGTGGTTTCATTGTTGTCTCTATGTTGTTATCTATATGGAAGTTACTCGAATTCTTATTTTAGCTTTTCTAATTTGCCTTCAAAACGTAAATAGAAGAAAGACGTATTCGTATGGCTTTACGATAACCAACCACAGTCATCAGGTGTGCCATTCATCTGATTCAGATACACATCTTCTCCGTTCGAGTACATTGAAGCATTACCGGTGTGGAATGTACCGTCCGTCGATGTGTAACTCTGCTGCTGAACACCGGGCTGAAGGATCAAGAATCTTTAAATTGACATTTTGAGAAAGACGATCTCAATTAAGTGATTAACCATGATTCAAACTAGATGCTATAATCCAACTCTAAACACGATTGAATGTCTTAAGTAGTACCAACCTCATTCTTCAGCGGCAATGCATCACGTTTGGATGTTTGATGGATGAAGGCGAGCATGTCGTTGAGAGGTTGTGCATGACACGTTACAGAGGTCAAATCCATACAATGGCCAAGTGTTGCATTTCCACCATCATCTCGATTGGGCTCGTTACCGTTAGTCTGAATAATTAACACTCTTCAACTCCTTGCTATGTACTTAACTAAATTCTTTGTTCAAGTATTTTTCTGTCATTAGTTTATTATAACTCAATGACTGAACTATATTTTGTGTCTAATAATTTTCGACACCGTTTGATAACGTAAGCGACAACCAACCACATGGAATTGTACGGTTTAACACTTACAAGCAATCACGAAACTGTATATTTGATAACCATATTTGAAGGGAATCAACTTATATGAGGCTGTTTAACTAGGTAGCAGAAATAACAGGTGAACAGTGGTAAAACAAGTAGGCTACAGTATAACTAACTTTATTACGTAAATTTGTCAAATTAAAAAAATAAATAGAATCCCAACCAAATAAGACGGCTCCTGCGACAAACGACTGTTCTCTTCACTAGCCAGGTCATCCAACAACGGACTTGTGTTCGAACAGCTGCTGCTCGAGTCACCGAAAGCCTGCATTACGTGCAAAAAATCATAAATTATATAATTCACTATTTTAAGCTGACTAAAAAGAAAATAATCAGTTTTTCTATAATTGCACTAAAAAACAGAAAAATCAACAATGCAAAGTTATTGAAAACTATTTAAGTGTAGATTGAAGCTTTGTTAAGATAAATAAAAAATACAAACTTCGAGCGCTGCTTTGACGATCACAGGATTGACATCGTGTTTGTTGTACTGGTTGTGCAACTGGTCAACGTACTGTCGCAGCTGCTGACCAAGTTGCAACATGGACTGCTTGCAGATGCCCAGCAGCTCGCGCTCAACCACCGGGTCAAATGAGGTGGATTGTGACATGCCGTCTAGTATAAAACTAATTTGCTCTACATATTATTACATAGGTTTCATCCATGAAACTAAAGACAACCAAGTAGCTGCATGCAAAACTGCAATCGGATTTTCAAACCAAAAACACTGACACACTGCTACACAAAACCGAAGTTAGCCGCAGGCGAATACTGTATTTATTTATGTACAACTGACATACGAAATTTCACTTACAAACGTTTAGAGAGCGAATAAAAAATCCGTTAAAATGGGGTAATATAAGAGTCGTTGCCACTAAAAAGCACCCCAGCGAGCCCGATTTCCGAAATTTCCCAAAATCACGGATTTCACTGAAAGTCACCCTATATGTGCTAAATTTTACGCTGATTTCAAATATCTTTTTAGATTTTGCTTAAGTGCTCCGTATAACTTGAAAACAAAACTTTTATGACAGCAAGTCAAAATTATTTTGAGAAAATGCTTGATTTTACAAAAATACGAATTGTGAGAGGTGGGAATGACCTACAGCGATGAAATTTTTTCCTGTAAGACCTGAGATGATAACCCAGATGTCATTAAATTTGCAGCTTGACAAACGACGTCTTCGGCAGTTACTAATTCCGCGAAACATAGGTCGTTAGCTAAAAATTTCCCATAAAGATTTACGTTTCCAGATTTTTTCAACGAAAATTCACATTATATACGCTCGCTTAACTAAAATCAGATGCAGTTTTTTACGGTGAATCAGGAAATATTGAAGACCTTGCAAGGTAATTCCTCTATCTCTCAGAATTAACCGCCGAAAACTGAAAATCACCGAAAACATCGAGTCCGGTGCATTGGCTGGATCACACGTTGGAACGCCAAACTGACGCTCGTACTCAGTCCTCGCGTATATAGTATGTTTTTTAAATCCGCGCTTCGTCGCCTGCGTAGCTCAGTGGTTAAAGCGTCAGACTTATAAACCATCAGTTCTAGGTTCAATTCTCATCGAGGTGAAGGAGGTCGGATAATGACGTTGTTTTTTGTTATTTTAAAGCGGAATTATATTGTTTTCGCTCAGAACGACAAGTCAGTTCCTCTTGCTCGTGTTTCTTTCTATAAACCATTTCAAAATACTAAATAACTAGCGTTCTATAAAATTTTGTCGGGCTGTTTGTGAACGAACTGATTTTCCATTGAATTATCAACGTGAAAACCTAGTTTTTGGGGTTTAATTCCATAAATTACAGCCATTACCTTGCAGGATCTTTTACTAAGCCTGATTCACCGTGAAAAACTGCATCTAATTTTAGTTAAGCCAGTGTATATAATGTTAATTTTCTTTTAAAAAGTCTGGAAACGTAAAACTTTATAGAAAATTTTCAGCTAGCGACCTATTTTCGTGGAATAATTAACTGCTGAAAACGTCGTTCTGTAAGCTGCAAATTACATGCCATTAGAATTACCATCTCAGGTTTTACAGGAAAAAATTTCATCGCTGTAGGTCATTCCCACCTCTCACATTTTGTATTTTTGTAAAATCAAGCATTTTCTCAAAATAATTTTGACTTGCTGTCATAAAAGTTCTGTTTTCAAGTTATACGGAGCACCCAAGCAAAATCTGAAAAGATATTTGAAATCAGCGTAAATTTTAGCACATATGGAGTTGTTTTCAGCTAAATCCGTGATTTTGGAAATTATCGGAAATCGGGCTCGCTGGGGTGCTTTTTAGTGGCAACGACTCATAAGGAATACAACAAAACCAGGAATTATGACGTGTACAAACTTGAGACAAGTCATTTTTTTTGAAAGTTGAATATGTACAGGGTGGGGCAAAAGTAACTATACACTTGTTGACGCAAAATTTCTCCAAAAAATTATATTGCATCAATATGATTAAACTATCCAAACAGATGCTAAAACACCTGGAAATTTTGATTCTGCTATTTATTTTAACTTACAACAATTTATACCATGAGTTATGCATCTTTTTCTCGAAATTCGCCATATTTTCGGTTGTTTTCAGTGATTTTTGACAGTTATCTCGCCATATCAACTGTTATTTGACGAAAATTGATGTTGGTATGTAATATAGAATGTAGAAAAATATTCTTAAACGTTTAACAGGAGAGTTAGTTTACATTCATGCATAATAAATAAAATAATTGCTTCTTTTTCCACGAAAATCACCGATTTTAGTTTGAAAATGGGAAAATTCAAAATTCTTATTTTTCAGCTTAAAACAACTAAAAACAATATATTTCATGTTTATTGACTTATTTTAGTACCATAGGGTACATTAAAACATTTAACTTGAACTGTTTTGTCAATAATCCAAAAACCGCGAAAATTGGCCGGGCATCTTGAACACGGGCCTTACCATATTATCCGTATCGAATTGAACCATATGGATATTCTGAAGTTGAAATCATTTGAGTCTCAATTAGATACATCAAGTGAAACGTTTTATACACTTAGTATCTTTTATTGAGGATTTTGATTAGACCATGAGGTCACTTAAAGACGTTAAAAAGTAAAACCCGAGAAAATACTGAAAATCCTGTTTTAAATTGAAAATAACTCAAAATACGGTCAAATAGACATCAGAATCGTTTTTTTCAGGTATCATAACGTATATATAGCTCATAACATCATATACACTCAATATAACTTTTTTGAGAAATTGGCCTCCAACAAGTGTATAGTTACTTTTGCCCCACCCTGTATATATCATAGGTGTGCGTCTATTGGCCGACACTATTAACTATCCACTAGGTTAACATAACTGATTGCGTTAAGTTTTGACTAATTTCCTGCATTTTCAGATACCATATGAATAAAGGAGAACTACGTTTAAAGACGATTACAAGATGTTAACTTGTAAACAATGCTGGAACATGGAGAGCACACCCCGGCAGGTCGTGGTATTTGGCGGAAGGGTACCTCTAGTGGTAGGACCCATTTTAGTAGCCCTTTCGAATTTTCAGAGGTAGCCCTTTCGGTTACAGGAACATTTCGGGTAATGGGCTACTGTGCGGGAAGAAAATGGGTACCTACCCTACTCATAGGGTAATGGGCTACTCCGGAGGAAGAAAATGGGTACCTACCCTACCCATAGGGTAATGGGCTACTCCGGAGGAAGAAAATGGGTACCTACCCTACCCATAGGGTAATGGGCTACTGTGCGGGAAGAAAATGGGTACCTACCCAACCCATAGGGTAATGGGCTACTCCGGAGGAAGAAAATGGGTACCTACATACCCTACCCATAGGGTAATGGGCTACTGTGCGGGAAGAAAATGGGTACCTACCCAACCCATAGGGTAATGGGCTACTGTGCGGGAAGAAAATGGGTACCTACCCAACCCATAGGGTAATGGGCTACTCCGGAGGAAGAAAATGGGTACCTACCCTACCCATAGGGTAATGGGCTACTCCGGAGGAAGAAAATGGGTACCTACCCTACCCATAGGGTAATGGGCTACTGTGCGGGAAGAAAATGGGTACCTACCCAACCCATAGGGTAATGGGCTACTGCGGAGGAAGAAAATGGGTACCTACCCTACCCATAGGGTAATGGGCTACTGTGCGGGAAGAAAATGGGTACCTACCCAACCCATAGGGTAATGGGCTACTGTGCGGAAAGAAAATGGGTACCTACCCAACCCATAGGGTAATGGGCTACTCCGGAGGAAGAAAATGGGTACCTACCCTACCCATAGGGTAATGGGCTACTGTGCGGGAAGAAAATGGGTACCTACCCAACCCATAGGGTAATGGGCTACTGTGCGGGAAGAAAATGGGTACCTACCCTACTCATAGGGTAATGGGCTACTGTGCGGGAAGAAAATGGGTACCTACCCTACTCATAGGGTAATGGGCTACTCCGGAGGAAGAAAATGGGTACCTACCCTACCCATAGGGTAATGGGCTACTGTGCGGGAAGAAAATGGGTACCTACCCAACCCATAGGGTAATGGGCTACTCCGGAGGAAGAAAATGGGTACCTACCCTACCCATAGGGTAATGGGCTACTCCGGAGGAAGAAAATGGGTACCTACCCAACCCATAGGGTAATGGGCTACTCCGGAGGAAGAAAATGGGTACCTACCCTACCCATAGGGTAATGGGCTACTGTGCGGGAAGAAAATGGGTACCTACCCAACCCATAGGGTAATGGGCTACTCCGGAGGAAGAAAATGGGTACCTACCCTACCCATAGGGTAATGGGCTACTCCGGAGGAAGAAAATGGGTACCTACCCAACCCATAGGGTAATGGGCTACTCCGGAGGAAGAAAATGGGTACCTACCCTACCTATAGGGTAATGGGCTACTGTGCGGGAAGAAAATGGGTACCTACCCAACCCATAGGGTAATGGGCTACTGTGCGGGAAGAAAATGGGTACCTACCCAACCCATAGGGTAATGGGCTACTCCGGAGGAAGAAAATGGGTACCTACCCTACCCATAGGGTAATGGGCTACTGTGCGGGAAGAAAATGGGTACCTACCCAACCCATAGGGTAATGGGCTACTCCGGAGGAAGAAAATGGGTACCTACCCTACCCATAGGGTAATGGGCTACTGTGCGGGAAGAAAATGGGTACCTACCCTACTCATAGGGTAATGGGCTACTCCGGAGGAAGAAAATGGGTACCTACCCTACCCATAGGGTAATGGGCTACTGTGCGGGAAGAAAATGGGTACCTACCCAACCCATAGGGTAATGGGCTACTCCGGAGGAAGAAAATGGGTACCTACCCTACCCATAGCGTAATGGGCTACTCCGGAGGAAGAAAATGGGTACCTACCCAACCCATAGGGTAATGGGCTACTCCGGAGGAAGAAAATGGGTACCTACCCTACCCATAGGGTAATGGGCTACTCCGGAGGAAGAAAATGGGTACCTACCCTACCCATAGGGTAATGGGCTACTGTGCGGGAAGAAAATGGGTACCTACCCAACCCATAGGGTAATGGGCTACTGTGCGGGAAGAAAATGGGTACCTACCCAACCCATAGGGTAATGGGCTACTGTGCGGGAAGAAAATGGGTACCTACCCAACCCATAGGGTAATGGGCTACTCCGGAGGAAGAAAATGGGTACCTACCCTACCCATAGGGTAATGGGCTACTGTGCTGGAAGAAAATGGGTACCTACCCTACTCATAGGGTAATGGGCTACTCCGGAGGAAGAAAATGGGTACCTACCCTACCCATAGGGTAATGGGCTACTGTGCGGGAAGAAAATGGGTACCTACCCAACCCATAGGGTAATGGGCTACTCCGGAGGAAGAAAATGGGTACCTACTCTACCCATAGGGTAATGGGCTACTGTGCGGGAAGAAAATGGGTACCTACCCTACTCATAGGGTAATGGGCTACTCCGGAGGAAGAAAATGGGTACCTACCCTACCCATAGGGTAATGGGCTACTCCGGAGGAAGAAAATGGGTACCTACCCTACCCATAGGGTAATGGGCTACTGTGCGGGAAGAAAATGGGTACCTACCCAACCCATAGGGTAATGGGCTACTCCGGAGGAAGAAAATGGGTACCTACCCTACCCATAGGGTGATGGGCTACTCCGGAGGAAGAAAATGGGTACCTACCCAACCCATAGGGTAATGGGCTACTCCGGAGGAAGAAAATGGGTACCTACCCTACCCATAGGGTAATGGGCTACTGTGCGGGAAGAAAATGGGTACCTACCCAACCCATAGGGTAATGGGCTACTGTGCGGGAAGAAAATGGGTACCTACCCAACCCATAGGGTAATGGGCTACTCCGGAGGAAGAAAATGGGTACCTACCCTACCCATAGGGTAATGGGCTACTGTGCGAAAAGAAAATGGGTACCTACCCAACCCATAGGGTAATGGGCTACTCCGGAGGAAGAAAATGGGTACCTACCCTACCCATAGGGTAATGGGCTACCGTGCGGGAAGAAAATGGGTACCTACCCTACTCATAGGGTAATGGGCTACTCCGGAGGAAGAAAATGGGTTTCTACCCTACCCATAGGGTAATGGGCTACTGTGCGGGAAGAAAATGGGTACCTACCCAACCCATAGGGTAATGGGCTACTCCGGAGGAAGAAAATGGGTACCTACCCTACCCATAGCGTAATGGGCTACTCCGGAGGAAGAAAATGGGTACCTACCCAACCCATAGGGTAATGGGCTACTCCGGAGGAAGAAAATGGATACCTACCCTACCCATAGGGTAATGGGCTACTCCGGAGGAAGAAAATGGGTACCTACCCTACCCATAGGGTAATGGGCTACTGTGCGGGAAGAAAATGGGTACCTACCCAACCCATAGGGTAATGGGCTACTGTGCGGGAAGAAAATGGGTACCTACCCAACCCATAGGGTAATGGGCTACTGTGCGGGAAGAAAATGGGTACCTACCCAACCCATAGGGTAATGGGCTACTCCGGAGGAAGAAAATGGGTACCTACCCTACCCATAGGGTAATGGGCTACTGTGCGGGAAGAAAATGGGTACCTACCCTACTCATAGGGTAATGGGCTACTCCGGAGGAAGAAAATGGGTACCTACCCTACCCATAGGGTAATGGGCTACTGTGCGGGAAGAAAATGGGTACCTACCCAACCCATAGGGTAATGGGCTACTCCGGAGGAAGAAAATGGGTACCTACCCTACCCATAGGGTAATGGGCTACTGTGCGGGAAGAAAATGGGTACCTACCCAACCCATAGGGTAATGAGCTACTCCGGAGGAAGAAAATGGGTACCTACCCTACCCATAGGGTAATGGGCTACTGTGCGGGAAGAAAATGGGTACCTACCCAACCCATAGGGTAATGGGCTACTGTGCGGGAAGAAAATGGGTACCTACCCTACTCATAGGGTAATGGGCTACTCCGGAGGAAGAAAATGGGTACCTACCCTACCCATAGGGTAATGGGCTACTCCGGAGGAAGAAAATGGGTACCTACCCTACCCATAGGGTAATGGGCTACTGTGCGGGAAGAAAATGGGTACCTACCCAACCCATAGGGTAATGGGCTACTCCGGAGGAAGAAAATGGGTACCTACCTTACCCATAGGGTAATGGGCTACTCCGGAGGAAGAAAATGGGTACCTACCCAACCCATAAGGTAATGGGCTACTCCGGAGGAAGAAAATGGGTACCTACCCTACCCATAGGGTAATGGGCTACTGTGCGGGAAGAAAATGGGTACCTACCCAACCCATAGGGTAATGGGCTACTGTGCGGGAAGAAAATGGGTACCTATCCAACCCATAGGGTAATGGGCTACTCCGGAGGAAGAAAATGGGTACCTACCCTACCCATAGGGTAATGGGCTACTGTGCGGGAAGAAAATGGGTACCTACCCAACCCATAGGGTAATGGGCTACTCCGGAGGAAGAAAATGGGTACCTACCCTACCCATAGGGTAATGGGCTACTCCGGAGGAAGAAAATGGGTACCTACCCAACCCATAGGGTAATGGGCTACTCCGGAGGAAGAAAATGGGTACCTACCCTACCCATAGGGTAATGGGCTACTCCGGAGGAAGAAAATGGGTACCTACCCTACCCATAGGGTAATGGGCTACTGTGCGGGAAGAAAATGGGTACCTACCCAACCCATAGGGTAATGGGCTACTGTGCGGGAAGAAAATGGGTACCTACCCAACCCATAGGGTAATGGGCTACTGTGCGGGAAGAAAATGGGTACCTACCCAACCCATAGGGTAATGGGGTACTCCGGAGGAAGAAAATGGGTACCTACCCTACCCATAGGGTAATGGGCTACTGTGCGGGAAGAAAATGGGTACCTACCCTACCCATAGGGTAATGGGCTACTGTGCGGGAAGAAAATGGGTACCTATCCTACTCATAGGGTAATGGGCTACTCCGGAGGGAGAAAATGGGTACCTACCCTACCCATAGGGTAATGGGCTACTGTGCGGGAAGAAAATGGGTACCTACCCTACCCATAGGGTAATGGGCTACTGTGCGGGAAGAAAATGGGTACCTACCCTACTCATAGGGTAATGGGCTACTCCGGAGGAAGAAAATGGGTACCTACCCTACCCATAGGGTAATGGGCTACTGTGCGGGAAGAAAATGGGTACCTACCCAACCCATAGGGTAATGGGCTACTCCGGAGGAAGAAAATGGGTACCTACCCAACCCATAGGGTAATGGGCTACTGTGCGGGAAGAAAATGGGTACCTACCCAACCCATAGGGTAATGGGCTACGCCGGAGGAAGAAAATGGGTACCTACCCTACCCATAGGGTAATGGGCTACTGTGCGGGAAGAAAATGGGTACCTACCCAACCCATAGGGTAATGGGCTACTGTGCGGGAAGAAAATGGGTACCTACCCAACCCATAGGGTAATGGGCTACTCCGGAGGAAGAAAATGGGTACCTACCCTACCCATAGGGTAATGGGCTACTGTGCGGGAAGAAAATGGGTACCTACCCTACCCTTAGGGTAATGGGCTATTGTGCGGGAAGAAAATGGGTACCTACCCAACCCATAGGGTGATGGGCTACTCCGGAGGAAGAAAATGGGTACCTACCCTACCCATTTTCTTCCTGCAAAGTAGCCCATTACCCTAAGGGTAGGGTAGGTACCCATTTTCTTCCCGCACAGTAGCCCATTACCCTATGGGTAGGTTAGGTACCCATTTTCTTCTCGCACAGTAGCCCATTACCCTATGGGTAGGGTAGGTACCCATTTTCTTCCTCCGGAGTAGCCCATTACCCTATGGGTTGGGTAGGTACCCATTTTCTTCCTCCGGAGTAGCCCATTACCCTAAGGGTAGGGTAGGTACCCATTTTCTTCTCGCACAGTAGCCCATCAAGGGACGGCCGCTAGGCCGTTCCCTTAATATGGTTCGATTAAGATAAGCTTTTTTGCGAGTATCTCGATCTAGCCTCATCGTATCAACTTCTAGTCTGTTTCATCGGTTTTCTCGTCCGATTCTACATCTGTTTGGCTATTTTTAACTCGGTAGGGATGAATTTTAATTTTTCAGGTCCAAAAACGGTGAAAATGCGATTTTCCGTTTTTTTTCCTCCACCCATTTTGGTGTATGGAAACTGGGTAAGACCTGTAAAGCTGAAAATCGGTACATAGGTCAATTTCACGCCCCGAACACGATTTCCTAATTGTCACGGAGATCGGATGAAGCTTTCCACTATTTTTGAGGGATTTTATGAAAAAAAAGTCAAAAATCGCAGGCAAAATGGAGAAAGAATTGTTGTATGAGCGATAGAGTGTTTCGATCACAAAGAAATTTTAACTGAAAGTGTACGACACATGTGTTAATATGATCCGCTATCTATCTTTTCATTATCAAGAAACACGCAAAACTGGCAAGGGGGTACATGGGGAAAAAAATTATTGACATTTTTCAGGAAAGCTAAATTACTGAATTGGCCAGAGTTCGAATAATCCTTAAAATGTGCTCATTCGACGCGGATTCAAATTTCATTATAACCTTATTTGAACACATTTTTTGATAAACCCCTTGTACTTTCTGAAAAATCCGAAAAACTGATGTTATAAATTTACTACCTTGTTGATGATTTTTGCCCATTTGAAGCTCAGATTAAGGTCAGGTTTAAGATATTGAAGTCATTCGTATTGATAGAATGGTTAGAGTGACTGAAGGTGTATCCAAAACAGAAAAGACGATTCCTTCCGTATTCTCAAAAAATATTTATGAGCCGTCAAAAACGGTAAAAATTTAATTTCCTTCATTCACGCTGTGTCAGCCACATTGGATTCCAAAGTTTTTATTCATACAGAAACATGACAAAATTGATTTTGACAGGATGTCTAGAGGGAAAACACTTCTAACAAACCTTTTTAGAAAAGCTTGATCAGTACCCTTAAATAAGATTTTATGATCAGTCAAAAAGTACAGAAATAAAAAAAAACGGGTCAAAATTTTTTTCTGAAGGAAATTTTTTTCTTTGTTTGTAGACATGTACGAATATTATTAAAACATCTCAAAACCGTCTTATAAGTGGTCTAGAAGTGAGGAAAAAAATTTCAAGAGTCACATGGTACATGGCGTCCGCTGATATGTACACCTCGGTGCTGACCTAATAATAGCCAGGTTTTGAAGTCACTTCCACACTAGATGTAATGTTAAATTTATGATTGGAAACTAGGTTTGATGATGCGAACCAATTCCTATAATATTTTTGGTCAAGGTAGTCAAGTGGATAGTGGGTTTACATGTTAAACAAGTGGTTCTGGGTTCAAATCCCCTACAAAACAAAAATAACGAAAATGGTAAATTGTTTTATTTTTGATATTATACACTGCTCTCGAACTTAAGACAGCTTTTCATCCACTATATGACTAATTCTAAACTTTTTTACATCATTCTGTCAATTATGTAATAATGACTTCAGTATGTAATGAAAAATGGGCTCGCAAACGATCCCGGTGCTCACGATTTTTTCTGTACTTCAATACTTAATAAAGGGCTGAAGTTCATAAATCTTATGAGTTTTTTTCAGCTCATTAAAGCATTTGTGAACTTTTCACATAAACTAAATGTGATTTGTTCACACATGAAAAAGTTATAGACAAGCAACTAAAAATGCCCTGAAGGCATGGGAAGTAACGAATATGGTTCGATCCTGGCAAGTCCAATCGTGAAAAAGTATGAGACAAGAAAGGTTTAGTCTCTTACTCTAAACAGTCTGATCGTGAAAAAGCAGGAAACAAGATTTGCGATGAATCACGAAAAAAAAATTTACTTCATTAAATTAAGAACCAAACCAAATTACACGAAACATATTTGGAACTGTTCACGGGTATTGTGATAATCATTAACATTTTTCTTAAGTAAATACTGAAGTTCAAAAAAAGTTTTACAAAAAAATTTCCTCGTTATTGAACTGAAAGGAAATTAAAAAAAAACTTTCGTGGCAGACCCGTCACACTAATCGAAGAAAATGATCCATGCTCACAAGGAGATGGACGAAATAAAGAGCATTTAGTTCTCACCGAAAGTTCCACATATGTTTCGTGTAATTTGGTTTGGTTCTTAATTTAATGAAGTAAATTTTTTTTTTCGTGATTCATCGCAAATCTTGTTTCCTGCTTTTTCACGATCAGACTGTTTAGAGTAAGAGACTAAACCTTTCTTGTCTCATACTTTTTCACGATTGGACTTGCCAGGATCGAACCATATTCGTTACTTCCCATGCCTTCAGGGCATTTTTAGTTGCTTGTTACCCTATGGGTAGAGTAGGTACCCATTTTCTTCCTCCGGAGTAGCCCATTACCCTATGGGTAGGGTAGGTACCCATTTTCTTCCCGCACAGTAGCCCATTACCCTAAGGGTAGAGTAGGTACCCATTTCTTCCCGCACAGTAGCCCATTACCCTATGGGTAGGGTAGGTACCCATTTTCTTCCTGCAAAGTAGCCCATTACCCTATGGGTAGGGTAGGTACCCATTTTCTTCCTCCACCGTAGCCCATTACCCTATGAGTAGGGTAGGTACCCATTTTCTTCCCGCACAGTAGCCCATTACCCTATGGGTAGGGTAGGTACCCATTTTCTTCCTCCGCAGTAGCCCATTACCCTATGGGTTGGGTAGGTACCCATTTTCTTCCCGCACAGTAGCCCATTACCCTATGGGTAGGGTAGGTACCCATTTTCTTCCTCCGGAGTAGCCCATTACCCTATGAGTAGGGTAGGTACCCATTTTCTTCCCGCACAGTAGCCCATTACCCTATGGGTAGGGTAGGTACCCATTTTCTTCCCGCACAGTAGCCCATTACCCTATGGGTAGGGTAGGTACCCATTTTCTTCCTCCGGAGTAGCCCATTACCCTATGGGTAGGGTAGGTACCCATTTTCTTCCTCCGGAGTAGCCCATTACCCTATGGGTTGGGTAGGTACCCATTTTCTTCCTCCGGAGTAGCCCATTACCCTATGGGTTGGGTAGGTAACCATTTTCTTCCTCCGGAGTAGCCCATTACCCTATGGGTAGGGTAGGTACCCATTTTCTTCCTCCGGAGTAGCCCATTACCCTATGGGTTGGGTAGGTACCCATTTTCTTCCCGCACAGTAGCCCATTACCCTATGGGTAGGGTAGGTACCCATTTTCTTCTTCCGGAGTAGCCCATTACCCTATGAGTAGGGTAGGTACCCATTTTCTTCCCGCACAGTAGCCCATTACCCTATGGGTAGGGTAGGTACCCATTTTCTTCCTCCGGAGTAGCCCATTACCCTATGGGTTGGGTAGGTACCCATTTTCTTCCCGCACAGTAGCCCATTACCCTATGGGTAGGGTAGGTACCCATTTTCTTCCTCCGGAGTAGCCCATTACCCTATGAGTAGGGTAGGTACCCATTTTCTTCCCGCACAGTAGCCCATTACCCTATGGGTAGGGTAGGTACCCATTTTCTTCCCGCACAGTAGCCCATTACCCTATGGGTAGGGTAGGTACCCATTTTCTCCCTCCGGAGTAGCCCATTACCCTATGAGTAGGATAGGTACCCATTTTCTTCCCGCACAGTAGCCCATTACCCTATGGGTAGGGTAGGTACCCATTTTCTTCCCGCACAGTAGCCCATTACCCTATGGGTAGGGTAGGTACCCATTTTCTTCCTCCGGAGTAGCCCATTACCCTATGAGTAGGGTAGGTACCCATTTTCTTCCCGCACAGTAGCCCATTACCCTATGGGTAGGGTAGGTACCCATTTTCTTCCCGCACAGTAGCCCATTACCCTATGGGTAGGGTAGGTACCCATTTTCTTCCTCCGGAGTAGCCCATTACCCTATGGGTAGGGTAGGTACCCATTTTCTTCCTCCGGAGTAGCCCATTACCCTATGGGTTGGGTAGGTACCCATTTTCTTCCTCCGGAGTAGCCCATTACCCTATGGGTTGGGTAGGTACCCATTTTCTTCCTCCGGAGTAGCCCATTACCCTATGGGTAGGGTAGGTACCCATTTTCTTCCTCCGAAGTAGCCCATTACCCTATCGGTTGGGTAGGTACCCATTTTCTTCCCGCACAGTAGCCCATTACCCTATGGGTAGGGTAGGTACCCATTTTCTTCTTCCGGAGTAGCCCATTACCCTATGAGTAGGGTAGGTACCCATTTTCTTCCCGCACAGTAGCCCATTACCCTATGGGTAGGGTAGGTACCCATTTTCTTCCTCCGGAGTAGCCCATTACCCTATGGGTTGGGTAGGTACCCATTTTCTTCCCGCACAGTAGCCCATTACCCTATGGGTAGGGTAGGTACCCATTTTCTTCCTCCGGAGTAGCCCATTACCCTATGAGTAGGGTAGGTACCCATTTTCTTCCCGCACAGTAGCCCATTACCCTATGGGTAGGGTAGGTACCCATTTTTTTCCCGCACAGTAGCCCATTACCCTATGGGCAGGGTAGGTACCCATTTTCTTCCTCCGGAGTAGCCCATTACCCTATGGGTAGGGTAGGTACCCATTTTCTTCCTCCGGAGTAGCCCATTACCCTATGGGTTGGGTAGGTACCCATTTTCTTCCTCCGGAGTAGCCCATTACCCTATGGGTTGGGTAGGTACCCATTTTCTTCCTCCGGAGTAGCCCATTACCCTATGGGTAGGGTAGGTACCCATTTTCTTCCTCCGGAGTAGCCCATTACCCTATGGGTTGGGTAGGTACCCATTTTCTTCCCGCACAGTAGCTCATTACCCTATGGGTAGGGTAGGTACCCATTTTCTTCCTCCGGAGTAGCCCATTACCCTATGAGTAGGGTAGGTACCCATTTTCTTCCCGCACAGTAGCCCATTACCCTATGGGTAGGGTAGGTACCCATTTTCTTCCTGCAAAGTAGCCCATTACCCTATGGGTTGGGTAGGTACCCATTTTCTTCATGCACAGTAGCCCATTACCCTATGGGTAGGGTAGGTACCCATTTTCTTCCTCCGGAGTAGCCCATTACCCTATGAGTAGGGTAGGTACCCATTTTCTTCCCGCACAGTAGCCCATTACCCTATGGGTAGGGTAGGTACCCATTTTCTTCCTCCGGAGTAGCCCATTACCCTATGGGTAGGGTAGGTACCCATTTTCTTCCTCCGGAGTAGCCCATTACCCTATGAGTAGGGTAGGTACCCATTTTCTTCCCGCACAGTAGCCCATTACCCTATGGGTAGGGTAGGTACCCATTTTCTTCCTCCGCAGTAGCCCATTACCCTATGGGTTGGGTAGGTACCCATTTTCTTTCCGCACAGTAGCCCATTACCCTATGGGTAGGGTAGGTACCCATTTTCTTCCTCCGGAGTAGCCCATTACCCTATGAGTAGGGTAGGTACCCATTTTCTTCCCGCACAGTAGCCCATTACCCTATGGGTAGGGTAGGTACCCATTTTCTTCCCGCACAGTAGCCCATTACCCTATGGGTAGGGTAGGTACCCATTTTCTTCCTCCGGAGTAGCCCATTACCCTATGGGTAGGGTAGGTACCCATTTTCTTCCTCCGGAGTAGCCCATTACCCTATGGGTCGGGTAGGTACCCATTTTCTTCCCGCACAGTAGCCCATTACCCTATGGGTAGGGTAGGTACCCATTTTCTTCCTCCGGAGTAGCCCATTACCCTATGAGTAGCGTAGGTACCCATTTTCTTCCCGCACAGTAGCCCATTACCCTATGGGTAGGGTAGGTACCCATTTTCTTCCCGCACAGTAGCCCATTACCCTATGGGTAGGGTAGGTACCCATTTTCTTCCTCCGGAGTAGCCAATTACCCTATGGGTAGGGTAGGTACCCATTTTCTTCCTCCGGAGTAGCCCATTACCCTATGGGTTGGGTAGGTACCCATTTTCTTCCTCCGGAGTAGCCCATTACCCTATGGGTTGGGTAGGTACCCATTTTCTTCCTCCGGAGTAGCCCATTACCCTATGGGTAGGGTAGGTACCCATTTTCTTCCTCCGGAGTAGCCCATTACCCTATGGGTTGGGTAGGTACCCATTTTCTTCCCGCACAGTAGCCCATTACCCTATGGGTAGGGTAGGTACCCATTTTCTTCCTCCGGAGTAGCCCATTACCCTATGGGTTGGGTAGGTACCCATTTTCTTCCCGCACAGTAGCCCATTACCCTATGGGTAGGGTAGGTACCCATTTTCTTCCTCCGGAGTAGCCCATTACCCTATGAGTAGGGTAGGTACCCATTTTCTTCCCGCACAGTAGCCCATTACCCTATGGGTAGGGTAGGTACCCATTTTCTTCCCGCACAGTAGCCCATTACCCTATGGGAAGGGTAGGTACCCATTTTCTTCCCGCACAGTAGCCCATTACCCTATGGGAAGGGTAGGTACCCATTTTCTTCCCGCACAGTAGCCCATTACCCTATGAGTAGGGTAGGTACCCATTTTCTTCCCGCACAGTAGCCCATTACCCTATGGGTAGGGTAGGTACCCATTTTCTTCCCGCACAGTAGCCCATTACCCTATGGGTAGGGTAGGTACCCATTTTCTTCCTCAGGAGTAGCCCATTACCCTATGAGTAGGGTAGGTACCCATTTTCTTCCCGCACAGTAGCCCATTACCCTATGGGAAGGGTAGGTACCCATTTTCTTCCCGCACAGTAGCCCATTACCCTTAGGGTAGGTTAGGTACCCATTTTCTTCCCGCACAGTAGCCCATTACCATATATGTAGGGTAGTACCCCATTTTCCCATACAGGAGTACCCCACCTCCCAAAATGTACTAAAGGGCTACTAAAATGGGTCCTACCACTAGAGGTACCCTTCCGCCAAATACCACGACCTGCCGGGGTGTGATGGAGAGTAGGTAACAATGAAATAATTGAAACGCGTCAGTTCTGCAGTCTGCTCTAAATTGTGAAACCATAACTGTACAGAGTAAATCCATTGAAAACCAGAAAATACTTCTTGACTGATATTGATCTTTATCGCGGGTGAAATTTATTGAACGGGTTGATTCCAATCGGGACCTTCGAATTCGGTGCTTTGATTGGCTGAAATATTGACTTTCAACAACATTCGCTTCATAGGTTACAAACTAAACTGTAAATATCCAAACTATATAGAGCTTTAACTCAGACACCCAATCACTCGGTAATCAATCGCAATCAGGCAGTCAAATAATCATTGTCAAGTCAGTGGATTAGTCGGTCAGTCAGTGAACAGTGAGTCTGTCAGTTAAACAGTCAGTCAAACGCTCACTAATTCAATCAGTCAATCAATCAATCAACCAACCAATCGATAATCAGTCAGTCAGAAGATAGTAACGTCAGTGAATCAGTCAGTATGTGTCTGTCAGTAAGACAGTCAGTCAACCACTCACTCATTCACCCACTAACATTCTGACATATCACCCAATTGACTGACGTCCAACGGCTGCTCCAGTCCGATATTGGCCTTCAGTTCTTGTTCCCGTCGAGCTGCCTTTTCCGGCGAGTTTTTGTACTGCGAGCGTCTGGAAAATAAAGAAACATATACAATGGAGCAAACCGCAAACATTTTGTGCTGCCTGAACGCGTAACGGGCCCCACCGGTGCGCTACCCTAAAATTGCGCTACCCTACCCTGTCATTTGAAGGTGGCTCGCATAACATATAACTGAATAGAAGGGCCTACATAACCCAACTACATTCGCATAAGCATGACAACAAAACTTCTAGATTGAGCCAGGAGTGGCTAGATGTTTAACTTTGTATCATGAATAATTGGTTGTTGTTATGCGACTTACTTGACCAGCCCCTTGACAATGTGCCTACGCTGGTGCTGTCGGGCGTCGGGGTCAACGCTCGATGGGTCTGATGACATGCTCGAGTGACGACCCCTGAAAGTACAGTGCCGACTTTTCATCAGAAAAAATACTAGTGAAACAACACTACACTATGACATCGTGAACATTATACCATATAAGTAGATCTAGTCACATTGAGTTACTACATCAAGTCGGCACTATACTCGACAACACCAGCAGCCTTTTATTCAAGTATGTTCATCAGTACCATCGTGGATAAAACCGGGTATCGATGGCACCTTCTTGTTCATGACATATACCTCAGATACCACATCAATAAACCAACCGATTCCCCGGCACGTGTGGCACAAAGCTCATGTCCTCCAGAAAGGCCCAGGCAACGGTAGACTCGGGCTTGCGGGTCTGTCGCAGTCGCTTCTTACGGTAGCAGTCGCGCAGCTTCATCCACTGATCTTTCAGCACTAAAACATCATTCATATCAACTATGAGTGGTATAAAATGTAAAGCGGACAAAACTATGTAGCGTAAACAACAAATAAAGACACTTAAAGAATTCCATCTATCAGAATATGCAAAGTTCAGAGGCACGGTCGGCAGCTACATACCGTAACATGTTCGTGTCACACATAGCTTACCATACTAAATTAACGATTTTGATCAAGTAAGACTAATATTTGACTAAATAAATAAATTCAAGTAAATGACTTATTGAACGAACCATCAGGGGTGCCGAACTGCCCGAACTGCAAGTGATCGCTGATTGCCTGCCAGGCCTCCGTGCCCGCTGGCGTATAGGCGTAGTGCGCGTGTTGCGGATCCCAGAGACAAGGGTGCTCCTTCACTTGGTGGATGAGCAAGCGCTTTTGTGAGTCTGATAGCTGGAAAAAAACAGAGATTGTCTTGAAAAATAATCATACACATTTACTCACATAAGAGTGAGCGCATAAGACTTACTTGTGAAGACTTTATGACCTTAGACTATGGTCCTTTTACTGAGTGATGACTTGTCTGTTTCAATTAAACTGGCGAACATGTAAATGAATCGAAAAGATGGTTAATTAATGAAAAGCTAACTTTTTATTAAGCGACTAAATATCGTGAAAAAGCGTTGAAGTTAGAAAGAACCAAGAAAACGAACCCCGAGTATCATGGATGGCGGCACAAAATGGCCAGAAGCAGCTGAAGTTGATGCTTCTGCACCAATTGGTTCGATGTATTGTTGCAGACCAGAGCCGGATTGGAAGATGCCAATGCCAACTGAAGGCTGCTGCTCGAATGCTACTAATGACTCGGCCGCCTGCAAAATTTTTTAATTTTAATGTTAATTTAAAGAATTCGTAAAATATATATGTACTTGTAGTTGTAACAACAAGAAATGTAAAATAACACTAAAATATGAAAATGAAATTCAACAGGAACATGATTAGTGAACTCGAGAGATTTTAGGTCAGATGAGATACTGATATTTTGATTATCTAAAAAAACTCTTATAAAAAATCTGGAAAATACAGTAAAATGAGCACACCAGCATATTAACACGCAAATGTATCCTACTAACTTGAAGTACGTCCAGAGATTGACTTTCCGGTTGTTGCTGTCCAAAACCAGTTGAACTTTCGTTAATTTCATTTTTGGGTATTCTCATAACGAATGGATGGTGGTTTTGGTCGAGAGAATCAATTAACACATCGGAACTTTGTTTTTGTTGCTGCTCATGCTGTTGTAGAAGCTGTTCATGTTGCTGTTGTTGTTGTTCATGTTGTTGCTGTTGTTCATGTTGTTGTTGAATTGATTGCAGTTGATTTTGTTCTTCATCTTGCTGTTGTTGTTGTTGTAGTTGACGTTGTTGAGTAGCTGCAGGAGCAGCACGATGGCGACGCTTGCGAGCACCAGCCGAAATTGGATGCGACAGCTGAAAAGCAACAATCACCTTGAAAAAAACATTCTAGGAATCATGAGACTCACAGTAAAAAACCTATCATTTTTCTAATGTTCAAAATACCGTTCTGTTCAGACTCATCATGAGGATAAATGACTATGCATTGAGCATCCGATAGAGTGACTTGGAAATTTATTCCATGATATGCCTATTTGGCCAGCACCATTCGTGATTGGGACAAAGCAAAATCTGAATCCGAATGGGAGACAACCAGCAAAAGAGATAGAAAGAAGTTCGAACCTGCGCTGGTCTGGCGACGGGACTGATGAGTTCGCCACTGGACGATATGCCCTGTTGATCTTGATCAGATGACACCGCGATACCGATCATTGACGAACTGCCGGCGTCATGACCAACACCCAACAGACCCAGATCTGTGGTACGCGATCGTTTGGTAGCACTCGCGGCCGCGACTGCTGCGGGCGACAGCAGGGCCAACGACGGGTTCAAACTGTCATTGATGTTGCCGCACAGCTGAAAGGATTGCATTTCATTATTTTTTTGGTCTTATTTATTATTGAAGCCAACAGGACGCACTAATAACTTATCAGAATAGTGTTTTCATGGTGGCCAGAGGTTGAATAAACTGACGGGAAGTGGCAGACACACGTCAGACTTTGATAAGTATCTGAGGCTGGCACCCTAAGCACAGGCAAGACACTGAATAAAAAACTTACAAAATCTTATAATTTAAGCACATTAATTCAAATGCTTCCATTCACAATGACTAAATTTACCACAATAATTAGCTGAAACGAATCCAACCTCCAAAGCCGCACCCATAATGAGCGGATTGACATCGCTGTCGGCGTACTTGACATGCACATCCTTTACGTACTTGTGCAGCATGTCCCTCAACGACCACATGGACTGTTTGCAGATGCCCAGCAGCTCGCGCTCAACCACCGAGTCGAACGCACTGCACGGCGCGAACATCGCAGAATTTTATGGTTGAAACCGATGATATTGACTGGGAAATGTGATATAAACTGGGTTTTCTTAGCATTGATTAATGTATAGTGGTAAAAGAATATCTCCATTTTACATCGAGATTCATGCATAAGACCACACGAAGAATGAGATAAGCGGCACATCATGTACCAACCACGACTTGAACGTGGAACAATCATAAAAAAACATCAACAAAGAATATGGCATTTATGTATTCATTTGACTAAAAAAATGTATTTAGTTAATTATTTATTCAATACATAATGACAAAACCACCACAATAATACAAACAAATGTACAAACATCAAAGTAGAATGTTTAGGGATTGGTAATGGTGATACTTATTCTGCAAGTTATTTGTACATAAAGTAGGCATATCTTGCAACAAAGTATTTAATATCCACGTTTGAACATATCCTCTTCGAAGAACACAATAAACGGTTTGCGTTGACCATTATGCTCAGGATCGTCCGTGTCTTCAGCTTCGACTTTTGGCGGGACGAACTTTGATTGTCCAATTATGGACTTCTTTGTTTTGTTGGATGAAGCGCCAGACTAAAGATGAGAATCACAATAACAACGATGGTATTCAAGAATACAAAGTAAAAATGGCACAGGTGAAATTACGAACTATGGCTGAATCGTCAATGAGATTTTGGAGTGAATAACATAGCGTACCGAAATTGGAATAACATAATCATTGCATAAAAATTCTACAGACTCAACCTATAAGCACAAACCTCGACGGCGAGTTTAAAAGCCTTCTTATGGAATGAGTCCCAGTCATCCCGCGCCTTCGGTTTTCGCATGGACTTTTTTGGTTTCTTGGATGAAGCGCCAGACTGAAGAAGAAAATCACGATAACAACGATGGTATTCAAATTATACAAAGTAAAAATGGCACAGGTGAAATTACGAACTTTGGCTGAATTAGCAATGAGATTTTGGAGTGAATACCCGAAATTGGAATTAAAATAATCATTGCATAAAAGATATACAGACTCAACCTATGAGCACAAACCTCGACGGCGAGTTTGAAAGCCTTCTTATGGAATGAGTCCCATTCATCCCGCGCCTTAAGTTTTCGCTGAAAACAGACTTCATTAAATTTAAAAAGCTTATAACAACGGATACAATTTTGCTTTTATTTTAGCTTTTAATACGCATGAAATGATTCGTTACGATCACCAACCCGAACCCGAGTACTGGTCCTGGTGGGTGTTGGCACCGATTCACTCTGGTTCACCCAATTCTGCAACGAAACACGCTTGTATGGATTTTTTTAATCCCACGTTTTTGCAACAACAAATACCAAGATCAAAACCACCGTGATCGACATGGTGAAAAAAAACTGAATATGATTGAAACTCGACTAGAACTGATAATGGAATAACCTTGGGATTACACGTCTGCATGTGATGGTGTCTCTCCGCCGAAGTATTGAACGCTTCACGGCACCTGCTACAGGAATACACCAGACCTAAACCGGATGCTTCGGGATTCGCTCCGGATGGTACGGATAATTCCTATAAGATTCGGATAAGAAAAGTTTGACACAATCAGTTCGCATATTGAAATTTTTCCACAATTATATCATGTTATCGAACTCTGAGTTCGGATTTTTACTATATGAGTAAATAACATGACGGATAAATTAACACCAACCTCTGGCTCTGAACGCAACGGAATAACGATATTATGACCAGCATAGGGTAGATATGGTTCCTTCTAAAAAATTAGAATTCGTTTATTAAAGGCGCTGCCCACAAGCGAACTGAACCAATTATACTTCACTAACTTACTAACTGCCTCACTCAAACTTTCATTAACTTCCCTACCCACTAACCAAAGCATCTAAGCCGTGTACAGCTGTTTGACGCCGCTTAACCTTAGAAACATTGTTTCTGTAGCTTCTGTCAGGATTCGTCTTTTTCTGCCATTTGTGTAGCGGTTCCTCAACCACAGGATTATGACTAATTACTAAATCACAAAAATCCTCGTTAGCGTGATATGTCATATCCTAAATCAAACTCAATCATTCCCTTTCATAGCTTAGTCAGGATTTGTGCTTGTTTATGGAACAGCTGAAAAGTTGGTTTAGTTTATCCGCGCACCGAAAGGATTACGGTAAAATTTTCGGTGGAACAAGAAACTCTGAGCAGACTTTACCTGATCACTCTGAGTCATTCATTCCCTAGTAACTCACTCGATCACTATTTCGAATGCTCACACAATTACTAACATTGTTTGGCTCGTAAAGCAGCAGCCTCCAACATGGTAGGTGTGTGTTGCTTATCATACTTCTTACTCTCGTTGTCGAAGGAGTCGATACGATCAGTAGTGTTGTTGAATGAAATATCCTATAAAGTTATTTTAGGAAAGAGTAAAATTCGCACGCATTTTATGAGTGAATGAACAAAGTTATCAAGATTTATTATCACAGAAAGACGGTTGTTCGAGCATTGAATTTCCACTTAAACAATTTACTCGAGCAACTCATATTCCTCCAAGCCCCAAGGCAATGCTTGTAACACAAACCTGAGTGTTAGCACCCTCGGAATTGACCCCGTACGGCCCGTCATCCACCTCAGCGGAAAGATCCCAGTCATAAATTTTGCCCTGCTCCATCAGGCGACGCAGCGAATATGGACGGATGTATTTACCTGAAATGCAACACAATTCGTTTCAGTTTATTCAGGTTCATCGTTATAACGTCAACGAGTAAATCCAAGTAAAATATACATGTTATCCCGTTATGAGCTCCGTTCCAAAGACTGACCTGGACTTTGTTGGTTTATTTCACAATTACTGCTGCATTTGTATCGACTACTATCGTCAACAACATCTTCATCTGCGTCATCAAGTTGGAGTATCTAACAAATAAATGATTGAACAATCATATGAATTCCTCATAAAAAGCTGTAACAGAAACAAGAACAATAACAACAAACAACCTGTTGGTGAGTGATTGCCTCAACGCCGGATGTTTCTCTTTCTCTGGTAACATCATTTGAATAATTTTTCCAATCAAACGTTTCCAGCTGTTGTAGGTACTCTTTGGAGTTCGTAACAACGTCCTCTACCACAATTTCAGACTCCCAGTTGACAGATGTGGATGTGGAGGGTGTCTGTTCGTACATATGATGACTGACTGACTCTTGTTCTGGTTCATCTTGAAGTCGATGTTGTCTTTTTCTTTGAGGCTGTTGTCGCAATGGGGGTTTCGAGAAGATGCAGTACTGAAAAATTGCGACTGGTGATTGTGAATAATTATAACCGGATGGCAGAAACCAGAACTAAAAAAACCAACATCACGGAGAACAAGTGCAATTGGATGAAACTTTCAAGTTGGCGTTAAATAGCGCTGAACATTGCAGTCTGGTTACATTACAGATATGGTTCAACAAGAAAAGTACAGGGTGTCCCAGCGAGGTGTAATGAAATCTCACAGGTTAATAAAACAGTTTTCCGCTAATACGCTGAATTTCAAAATGTTTGATTTGGTTCAGTATTGCGTGTTTTACGGCCGATCCAGCAACATGCCTGTTTATGTTCTTTTAACGCGACCGCATTTAAGAGATTTTCACCGAAAATAAAAAGTTATACAAAAGAACGAATTTTTGTTTAAATTTGTGTTAAAAAGCAGGAAGAGGTATATTTCAAAAGTCAAAGTAAAATTTTTATTAAATTAATTGCTTTTTTCTAACTTTTTTCATCCGCAACTTTTCACCAACATTTGCTAGAAGTTGCGATTCTGTTTTCAATATCCAATAGAAGGTGGAATAATTGATCAAATCGAAAACTGTTTCCAGTACTTCAGATTTATGGTATTAACTATCAGTGTTGCATGTTTCAAGCCATATAGTTGAACTATCAGAAAGTTATTCAATGTTTCATGCGACATACTTGGCTAAAAAGTGTAATTTTAAGGCATGTTGCTGGGGCCGTAAAACACGCAATATTGAACCAAACCAAAATTTAAAAAATTCTGCGTATTAGCGGAAAACTGTTTTATTAACCTGTGAAATTTTAGGTCGTTATCTAGAACATTGTGAAAGTTATTCCAAAAATTCAATCATTACACCTCGCTGGGACACCCTGTATATACAAAAATACGAACATAAAATATAAATACAAAAATAGAAAACGTATATCAACCTCCTTAGCAGCACGAGCCAGCAATGCCATCAAGTCAAGCTCATCAACATAATCGGAATAAAACTCGTGCATGTGTTTGTCCATAAGTTGTTCCACATCCTTCATTGCACGTCGGCCCACATTCACCAGTTCTCGTTCCATCACCGATTTATCCACTTTCTTCTTCGCTGGTGTTTTTGTCGACACGCAAGTGCCATTCTGGAATTAAGAATAGATTTTACCTCAAACTTTAGTTTAGGATGATTTTACAGTATTCCTCATTTAAATCTAAAAATACATCTTTTTCATAACAAAATTTTATACCTGAAGTTTTGCATGATGTATATTTACGCACCTGATATGAGCGACACGATTTTCCATCTTCAATCACAGTGCCATAATCTTCAGCAGCAGTTTCCTCAGGCTTATGGATTCCTGTGGATTCTCTTTTTATCACCACATCGCTTCGGTCAGGTTCAGACATGCCCTGAAACCAAGAAGAAATTTGCTACAAAATGTTCTCTTTCAATCTAGCTTGGCTTCAAAATTGAAGCTAAAATTGAGTTTGAAATGAAAAGTGTTTCACATCATATTTTTGAATATCAATACCAGACTTCGATCGTTTCTAACCTGTGGTGCACACACAATATCCTTAGGTGGCCATGGCTTTTTGCCCTGCCTGACCAGAGTCATGTAATTGCTGAACCATCGTTTTTCCTTTGGAGTTGTCAAACCCAGCAGATTGTGGGCGGTACGTAGCGAAATTGTTTTGTTGAGAGCACAATCCATTGTGTTCCTGAAAACCGACCGTATTTGTGGCAAGTACTACTTCATTAAAAACTGTGATTCTGTGCTTTTATAGCATGCCAATAACTAAGTGTAAGAATGATGGCAAAATATTAACACTGGCAGTGGTGGTACTATAACCGACTCACCTGTTATGTTCTGATCGAAACAGAAATCGCAACGGTTTGTATGCCACGTGCTTTCGCTTTGTGCCAGCCACCGTTGAATCCACCTCCACGGATACCGATGGCATCTCGTCATCAACGATGTTCTGCAGAAGTGTACTGTTGAACATATAATTCTCACATCTAAACTGCTGAACTAAAATTGTGAATTCTGTGATAACTTTTATATACAATTGATATTTCAATCTAAGATGTTGTCAGTGAGATGCTCAGCTTCACGCAAGCGAAATCTCCAAGACATGGTTATCAATAAATTGTCATGCGTTTGAGCCGTCATCAAAACTGAGAGGTGAATTGACAAATTTTTGTGAGGTAACAAGCTTACACACCTTTATTAGTTATGGTAAGCTAGGTCAAACTCTATTTAAAGTCGGTAAGCTAGGTTAAACTTGTCACAGTTGGTCTACTTAAACTCCTTAGTGAGTTAGCAGGCTGGATTGACACGCTGTAAACAATATGAGACCACTGGCTGGGAAATCAACAATATCTAGCATTTTAATAATTTTTACCAGGAATTTCAGTTTGATAACTTCTCGACAGTAAGGGTGCATTCATAGTCGGAGTTGCAACTTTGTTCGCAACTTTTCTGTAAACCTTTTACAGTTTCGTTTCGACATTTTTTTCTTCCTGTTTCGATTTCGAAAACGTTTCGAAATTGATTGTGAAGTGGAAAGGGTTTACGGAAATGTTTCGAACAAAGTTGCAACTCCGACTATGAATGCACCCTTAGTAACTGAAGCTCACTCATACTTGAAAAAACCTTTATGGGTGGCGGCCACTGTACTTGACCAAGATGAATGGCTTCCACGAGTCTTCGGGCTCGTCTCGTCTGATAGTCGGATAGGGAGAATCGTCTTCTCAGGTCGAGCAGACACAAATCAGCCTGCACCACGTCATGTAGGGCATCTACGAATTGCCTGGTGTAAAACCCACGTTGGAAATCGATCTTCTTGTTGCCCGGCATCTGATGATAATGCGAGTCAATCAAAACTGGTTCGGTTAAGATTGAAGTAATGATTACACTAGCGGACGAGAAGGGAATGGAGAAGTGAATCCCCCTCTTTGGCGATTTCAAGAAGTGAATTTTGTACCCAAAGGTGTAGAAAAAATAATTTCGGAACTGCCCATCCCTTTTCTTTACAAAAATTCCTCTTCCTTTGGAGGTTTTGATTGTCCACCAGTGGTTAAACGTAATGATTATATACTTGATTGTAATAAACGACACTCGTTGCGAGATCGTCACGACAATGAACATGACGAGAAATACAATCAGCAAGACAAATTCATTATAGAGTAAATTTGTTTTTATGCTCATAGAGAACTTTCAGTTACCTGGGTAAAATACAACAAAAAATTCGAGGTACATATAAAATCCAACCGTAAGACACGATGCAAGAAATTTCAGCATTGAGCAGCAAGTTCACTGACCATCATTATCGAACATAATTGATCACATTATTAAATTATCATGTAGTATTATTAACGTATTCATCATTGTAATCATCGCCATCGACCACGTCGACCGTTGAAACATCAACTTCTGGTTGCACATCACCAGAATGCACCATTATGTCGTGCCTGAGGAGCATGTGCCTGATGAGGGAGTCCTTGCGCGCGCAGCTGTAGGTGCAGTGCCAGCAGCAGAACACCTGCAACGATAACCAATCAAAAATGTTGGGTTTTGCAACCGGTGATTACGCAGTCGGGTTGCAGATTACTTTTAAAATTTACCGCACAAATTTCAGTGTGTCAAGAAATTTCAAGTGGTACTTTTATTTGAGAACTGTGAATTTTCACAAATCCCACATCAGAAATCCCTTTTAAGTAATTTCCGAACATTTCCATCAAATATATCACGATACACTCAACGAAACGTTTTTCTTAATAATCTGTTAATTATATTAATGCTTGAATTATAAACGGACCTTGGGTGCGGATGGATGTGCCACACGCACGTGTCTTTGTCGTTCCATATGGTTTTCAAACAATTGTGGACACTTGCGACAGAAGAACCCTGTGCGGCCGTCGGTTATTGGGTAATCAATCTCGTGGTCGCTGTCCTCGTATTGTTGACCAGCCGTGCGCACCTGCAACAGTGATTTATTCGAAATTTTTCCTCAGTTGTTAATCATCAAATTAAATAGAATTTTCAACTATAATTTAATTCTCCAGCACATTAAAGATTATCTTATCTGAATGAGAGTGACCGCAGTTAGTATCAGCAGTCTTTATGATAGAAGCTAACAAAAACTAAGATTTTTTTAATGTAAGTTCTGTTTTTGTAAAAATAAGAACATTAGAAGAACGGTACGGTATATTACTGACCTCTATATTATGTATTCGGCGCATGTGCTGCTGCAACGTATCTTTCCGTCGCGAAGTGAAACTACATTCCGTGCAGTCGAAGCTCTGAAGAAAATATATTTCTACTGAAATACATACGTTTTTTGATCCACTGTATCTTTTTTCCAGGCCATTTTTAGACACCGCGTTTCAATAGGTTGGTGAAGCAAAGACCATATAGTTTAACGTTGATTCAAAAAACGGGAAGTATTGAGCTGAATAAAAGTTTCAAGCCATTCTTCGGAAACACTACAATGTTTGAGCGAGTTACCCAACCATGACATTGACGGCGTGCACCGAGGCCTGGTGTCTCTCAACGGTCGATTTGGTAGTGAATCGGGCACTGCACAGGCGACATACAAACTCACCGAATCCCTCGTTCGATCGCGGAGGCCGACGACATCGACGGTCGAACAGCACGTCTGCAATTGGGTGACTTGTGAACGAACTCCTGTCATTAACACTCTTGCAATGCACCGAAGCACATTCGAAAATTTATGAACGATTCATTGCGTTACAGAGAAACGTTCACATTTGTCTCATTGACAAATATTAATTGAACAAGTACCAGTTGAAGTAAATCAAAAAACATCCGATTTTATGTGACCAACCACCAGTGGAAGCATAGCCGAGCGACTTGGCAGGTCTCCAGGACATATTATCGGGTTCGTTGGCTAGCTTGGCATGGATAACTGCAAATAATACATAATATGATTGCCGAACATATGTCAGTCTGATTTGATCAAAAGAACTCCCAAAATTTTTGATTCAAACCGCAGCACATTACCTTTTTCAGCCTTCGAGCAACTCAGAGAAACTATTTTTATAACACTAGCTATTACGTGCTTTTCCAATGACGTAGAATCGGTAAAACTTGAAAAAACATTATAATAATAATCCATAATATAATAAACAAATAGGTCAGCATGAACCAACGTCGTTTAATTCGGAGTACGGCTGCTCGTTTCGAGGTCATCCCAGTGACCGCGTAATCGTTGCCGTCATCAACTTCCGGGTTATTCAGTTGTGGTTTACGATGTCTCTTCCTCGCCGATTCTCGATCATGTGAATTCATTTCATCGGAAATCTGAAAAAGACTTACAGTGATACTTGCATGAAACGATTCATAGAATTTCCGCTTATATACGATGTGGGATATCTATACAGAAACGCGTGAAAGTAAAATTATAAAGATTCTTGCATGTACAAACGATTTTGAGAATTTCTGTTCCAATCGGAGTTGAAAAAACGCAATAGTGTATGCCCAACCAAACCTGTTCCGTTTGGTCACTACAGCCAGCCACCGGTTCATCAGCATCATCATCAGAAGTTCTGGTATCAGCCACTTGATTCATCGTCAGCTGATCATCAACCCGAGGAGTCACATCATCCGAAGGCAAACGCCGAGTTCCACCGGATTCCTTGCCGTTATCGTCATAGTCGTCCTCGAATACATCGATCACTACTTCCTGTAAGTCAACCAGTTTATTACTACTGGCTTTGTTAACAATGAAACATTTAGGGCCAAGACAACGTTTAAAGAAATTGTCTCTTGAGTTAACATTTATAAAAAAAATTATTTCAATCACGTGTTGTTAATCACTGACTAATGACTCTGTATTATCACCCAAATCACCACAAGTCAACGTTCAGGAAAAGCTTTTATTGTCATCGCAATTATAAATAACCTGCTGATGTGTTTCCATCGAATCATCCACGTTATCGTTCACCAGAGTTGGTTGTTCGTTCTGACCAGGACGTATTCGTCGTGTAACTCGAGCAGCAACACGCCGTTTCGGTGGTGCCTTATCATCATCATTATCAGATTGGCGAGCCGAATTAATATCCGATGGTGAAGGCAGTCGATTTCGGATAGATCGACGAGTGCGTTTGGACTCGATGGGCTGGTCTGACTGTGGTTGCCGATTTTGACGACAAAACTGCAAATACATTACCACCTTATAACTTTAAATTCCAATATCAATCAAATTTTCAGTTCACACTCGGACTCAAGATTTTACAAGCACAGCAACGTCTACCAACATGAAAATAAATAATTTCGTCCCGTAGTTTCATGACTGCGAACTATAGCTTAGCTTAGGCTAAAACTACCGTAACCAATGTTCAGCTTAACTTTGAAAAACATTATGTTGAACAATTTCAAACAGAAAAAATTAACCTGTCTGGCGGCCTTGGCCAAAACTGGTACAACGTCCAACTTCGTTTCACTGGCATAAAAATCGTCGACGTACTTGACCAATCCCTGATGTACCTGTTCCAACATTTGCACGCACAGCCGCTGCAAGTCCTGCTCAACGGCTAGTTTGAAACTGGACCTCATTATGACTGAAACTATACATCATTCTCAACTCTTTCATCAAATCAAACAGAATGAGTATTTAGCTTCTGATCAACGAACTAATACAGAATACCAAAATTACTCAATATAATCATTGAGACATGTTGATTGAGAACCAAAGGTATTTTTTCTAAATAAATAGATTAAATAAATCAGCTATAAAAGCTGAATGCGAATCACCGAAGAACCGCATATATCATGAACAAATGGGAACGAGTATCAAACAATTTTCATCGTTTATTATGATGATCGTGAGATCAAGTTTGATATGAGAGCGGTATCATTAGAATTCATTCATAAACCCGAAAACAAATCAACGGAATGTGAGTTCATGTTGGTACTGTAAAGGTTGGCAAGGTTTTTCAAACGCAGATCATAAATTATAAACAGACATGTTTACCCAGAAGGTGACAAAAACAAAACAGATAACGAATCATAGAATGACTAAACCCTCACATTCCGATTTTCAAAGAATACTCTTTGTGAACTATAATGCGATGTCTTTTCAGGTCACATCTGCGTTTGAACCATCTGGAACAGTCGGGATGCGGACACGAGTGCTTCTGAAAGATACATTTGAATAAGTGGGCACACCGTCAGTAAAAGTTATGAATAATAACGCGGACCGCAACATGGATATCATCTGTTAATCATCATGGGAACGAGAAGCAAATTTTATATTTACTTAATTTTTTTTTGGCTGTGCGTGTAAAAGCAGTCCATAAAGCCATAAACTGTCCACACCGCATGGTTCAATTCAAAACACCATCAAAAACACCACAAACACCATCCACAGACGACTTCAGGTTATGAAGGTTTGTTCTTAGAGGTCTCCATATATTCAACTGACCTACAATATATGTGAAGCAATACGAATCCCCATAGACACTAAACACTAGCTTACATTTTTTTATTTGGCATGTATTTTGTTCAGCGAATATTAGGTCATAAAGCAGCCAACCTCAAACTTGAGCGTGTGGTTGGCTTTGATATGCGATGACATATTCCGTCGTTCCGAGTACACCTTCTTACACAGCCCGCACTCGAACATTCCGTCCTCCGTAATCCGAAATGGGATGCCATCTGTAGTATCATTGTACGGGTAATTGAAACGTATAAAAACTAAATTGATTGATTGCATGAATATAGTAATGAAACATCCGTACCGCGCCCATCCTCATCCTCATCCATACGAAACGAGTAATTGATAGAAATAGACGTATTCTGGTCCAGCCAAGACAGCAAACAATGTCAAGTTTCTGGGAGGAGTCTAACCTAGAACTTTCTGTTCAGTATACAATTCGCCACAGAAAACCCAATACACGCCTGGCGAAAAATCAAAGATTGAAATCTTGAATCAATACCCTTTGAAAACTACAAAACACATCGATGAATCAATCAAGTCAACCAACGGCAAGTGTCCAGTTTGGGTGCGTACGGCTTGAAACGCAAATTAGTGAACGTCTCGGTATCGATTGAATCAACGAAATGGTTGGGATACGTCACGTAGTCCAGAGGATCACGCAACTCGGCATTACTCGTTGACGGTTTACTGTGTAATCGAAGTGATGAGATCGATTCCAGTGGCTGAGTGCTGCACGCATCCATGTCACAATCAGGAACCTATAAAACTTCATATAAAAAAGGAAAACCTAACAGCGAAGACCACTTCTGGCGAAAAATAATGATAGCCATTTCCTTTCCTACGATACATAAACTATTAGTTATGCACTGAACAGTCTCCTTTTTAATTACATTGGCAGAGGGAATTTTTGAAATAAATATGATCCAAAAGATAACATAATAATATATCATTGAATGAAAACCATATTCTATGACTACATCCTAGATAACAGATTTCCAGATGACTTACCTCAAGTTTGACGGGCATTGGCAGGATCTGGCAATCGGGTGTTGGGTCGGATGTAGAAGCAGCCAAGTATTCGACCGTGTATGCTGTAGTCAATGAACCACCTGAAAATACATATTTAGATGTCAAAGAATCAAATGATATATTTTTACAACGACACCATTATAATTTTACAGGTTCATGAATCAAAATAAAACCAGGTGATAAAGTGAGTTTTTGGAGCCATTCAATATCAGACCTGTGACTTGATCATCCGAGTACGGGACATCACAACCATTGATCGGGGCAGTCGTAGCCTGAGCTCGCACATCCGTCGATCGCTGCCGATCATTCCGTGTTATCTGCAATAATAAAGTAAGTAAACGAATTGTAATTCGATAACAGAACAATCAAGCCTTTTGTATTTATAAATGGATATGGCAAAGCCAACCTTCAAGTTGGTAGTCAAAGTGTTCAATTATTTCCGACTTAAAAGAAGACCGAACTTGTTCAGACGTTTTATCGCGGTACTGATTCGAGACAGGTTGCCTGTGTAGGACATTCGCCGGATATGTGTTGGTCACCGTGGCATTTTTCATCTAAAAAACAGTAAAAATCAATTAAAAATTCATGATTTTACATAGTTTATGCACTTACAAGACTCCCATACGTACACCAAGTATTAAGGTATGAAATTCAATGAGATAAATAACCTCGAGTGCTGCTTTGACAATCAACGGAGTTACATCTTCATCGATGTACTGTTTATGCAACTGGTCAACGTACTGTCGCAGCTGCTGACCAAGTTGCAACATGGACTGCTTGCAGATGCCCAGCAGCTCGCGCTCAACCAACGAGTCAAACGGACTCATTTCCAGCACATGCACAGTAGTGGATGTTTGAGGCTGTAAGTTATCATGTTGCGTTAATGATAAACATTACGATTAACCTACCGCAATTTGATTACAGCACATTAATCTAGCCGAACAATAACCATCTGATAAAAAAAACACGCTGCATCCAAAAAACATCCATGTTCAACTTGTTCGATTGGTTCCGAAATCAAGTAAGGTTTATTATTTTGATACATCTTGACTGACATGACATCACATCGTATGAAGTTATGAACAATTTACCAGACTTGCATAGGCTAATGAAGAGCACAAGTTCCGCAGTATTTCATGATTCTTGCCTGTCTGCTTCAGCAAAACTAACAGAAATTTCCTTACAGACAACCGCCTGGATGGTGCAACGTAAACTAAGTACAGTTGCTATGAACAATACACGCATAGCATATAACCTGTTCCGTTATCATCATGCCAGTAAAGTCGTTCTTTATGAAGTCGATTTAAATGGGTACGTCTCGCGTCTGTCTGTCTGTAATATAAGTTAATTTATACAACAATAACAGTCTTACAACAACAACAACAGCGAACGGTTGCGAGTTCAGGCCGCGCCAAACCATCAGTTGGCAAAACGACAAGCGAAAACAGAAGAGAGAATGAAGCAACGTCGGTCGGGTCGGGCCCGACTGGCTGGCGCACAAGCGGATTACAAACATCCTTAATAATCCAGCAACCACCAATTCGACAGAAATGAAAAGGACAACAGACAACATCCTTCGGCCACTGTATTTAACACACACAAATTACAAGCTATTACACCAGCGCAGAAAATGTTTAGTTTAGTTTCAAGCATAAAAATGATCCGCCGACGAGCTAGCTGTTGTCTGTTGGGCGGCTGACTGGCTGTCTGTCACGTTGTATGTATAAGCCTATGCATTACATACAGACATAGTATGACTGACTGGATGTGGTGGGCTGTGTCACGTGTGACAGACAGACTAACATGCTGTATTATGAACGTGAACGATATCAAATATTACGAATGTTATTCAACTCTGTCTGTCTAAAGACTGAGAACTGTCGTGTAATTAAGCAGAGCATATTTTAACTGTTATACAACTTACATTTTAGGTAAATACAAGATTAGGCAACCCAACCTTGAATGGATATATTGAAATCAATCGAAAACGAACTTGCAAATCAAGATAGAACTTTATTGAATTTGATGATATGTTGAGACGTTTCAAAGATCTAGTAATTCAATTAACCAGCGGCGTATGTTATGTACAAAACAGCATCCAAATTGAAAAGCACCCATAGAGTCCACATAAAATGAGTATTTCAATAAAAGTTTCCAACTGTCATGTCATCACTGCTTCTTTGGCTTGTAATTCTTACGGGCGTATGGACAGATGGGCTGATTTAGGCACGTGGCACATGAGGGCTTGTTGGCGCCACACACCTGTTGGCCAAAACCAACAAGCAACAGGTTGATTTCGCGCCAGAGATCCCTGTGAAAACAATGAGTTTCAACAAACTTACTGCCAAACTTACACGGATTGAGACAAAATCGGACTAACTATATCGAGAGACAATGAAGCCTGTACTACTACTATACACGGATTGAACCGCGGTGTTTATCACACCCCACGTATCCTATTGGATGATAAGGGTGACTCGAAGAGGTAACACATGATCAGATACCCAAATGAAATATCTAAGGGCACCAACTTTGGTATAAGTGCCTCAATAGCGTGTCGCGTTTGCTCGGGTTCAGTGGTCGGCTTCGGTGTCCAACCAAGTCGATTCGCAATTCTGAAACTTTGGGTATAATTTTAACTTGAAAATTTATCAATGGGGACCATTGACCAATCAAGTGCATCTTCAAAGAACTACAAAAACCAAGTATAACCATAAAAAAAGAAAGAGTTTATCACCACTAACTACAGTAAACTCCACAAGAACAACAACAAGTCACAGCAGAAACAGAAACAACAACAAAAACAGAAACAACAAAACAACAAAAACAAAACAACCACCACAACAACACCAAGACCACCAAAACACCAACCGATGTACATGCGTATCGACAGCAATCCCCGTCACAGTATCGTTGGCTACGAGCATCTGCAAATGTGCCATTTTCGGTCCAACACCCGGCAACGAGCACAGATCGGCCACCGTTGAAGGCACGAGACCATCAAACTTGTCGATGATAAGCTGACTGGCTTTTCGCAGATACTCGGCTTTTCTCTGATGCGAGTTATGAGTGTCAATTATGAGAGACTGTTGACTGATAACCAATGAATAAACTTTAGTCAGTTTGAACGAAGTGATAATGAACAAAAGAACCCGATCTCGAAGAAGATCGGACAGTGCCAGATACAACTGACGAAATCTAACTGGATCAAGTTATTTTGAATTCAGACAATCAAACCTGTGCACGATTACAAAAACTGTTACAAACGACACAACACAAACCTTGTAAAACCCGACAGGGTAGATCAATTCACGCAGTTTCTCTTCTTCGGTATCTCGAATGTTCTGCACCGTACAGCCATGTTCAATCAGACGTTTGACAGCGGCGGCAGTGACTTCATCCTTGGTTTGACTGGACAACATTAGAGCCATCAGCACTTGAAAATGTTGCACCTGAAATCAACATTATAAATACTATACTATATTGGTTAGAAATGAAAAAAGTTCAATCAAGTTGTTCAGTAACAATAAATAAAAAAATAAAATAAAACTTCTCCAAGAATTTATCATGATCAATCCAAGCTCGTCGAGTGAACCTGCACAGGCAGTCATCCGTAACAAAACCACACTGAAACCGAACAACAAAAGCAGCCGACTGAACAGAAAACACGTAGGATATCTTTTGAGTATAGCATAACTACTTGCGGCAATATCAAAGCAGATCACCGAAAGTGGGAAAAAAACAAGATACGGACATGTTTGGGAGCGTCACTGTCCATCAGCTTCTCACATCCCATCGTGTCCACGGGTGCATCAAACGCTGATCGCATTTGCCTGATGTTGTCCACATGCCGACGCCATAGAGGCAAGTCTGAAAAAATCAGATAAAAAATTAAAAATAACATCGTTCGGTTTGCGAATTTTCTCAACTATGAGGTTGAAAAAGAGCGAATACAAGTAATGAACGACTAATAACTAAAAGATAACAAGAATAGCAAATACCAAAAACAAGCAATTTTTGCAAAGCCCCAACCTTCAATATCGGCAACTTCAATCTCCGGTTTCTTCGCCCGTTTAGACTGGCTAAAATACGGCGAAGAATTGCCGACAGTTGTGGTCGATTGACCGACTTTATTGGCTGTCGCAGTAGTGGTTTCAACTTTTTTGAAACCATGTGAGGTCGATGAATCAGACACCTCCGGTTCAGGTTCAAGTCGTTGTCTAACGACAATCGGTGCTATAGTCTCATTGGTTGTCGTTGGAAGATTCTGCTTGGCACTGGCAGCAGAGTTTGTACGCTTGGAAGATGACTTCATGGAAGCAGATGCGAGTTTTGGACGAACATGTTGGGTGGCGGGCTTGAGCAGTGCAGCACCTTTGCTCAGCTGTGAACGTGTGACACGAACACTCATCGTACAAACAAGGGAGTCTGCAATCAAAAATAAGTAAAGGATGCTGACTATTTCAGATGATAAAATAGATCATACTGGAAGCCAATTCATCTAAAAGGGCGCATTCAGAATTTGGAAATGTTATGTGAAAAGAATTTATTTCTTGGAAATTTTAAAAAGCGCCAAAAGCTGATTTGAATTTGAAATGCGCGCCAAAAAGATTTTAGCCATCAGGAAACCCTGGATCGGCTATATTTTTACATTTCATTGAACTCTGAGTGCAACCAGGGTTATAGATTACTCAATTTAAGCTAGCTGGCTTTGGTATAAACCACACGAAATATTCAGGAACATACAAGCCACAAAGCTGTTTCTGACCTGCACTTTTTATTGAAGGCAATTGTATGAATCAGTATAAACAAAAAACCTGGCAAGTATGAAATGAAGGATCTGCACGTACATATTGAACAGTTTATAGGGTAGAAAGGAGATAAAAACGAGAAAGAAAATAATGAAAAAATAAACACGTATTGGTCATCATATGAGGAAATAAGTGAAATATGAATTGCATGCTTTCAAAACGTAAAATAAAAAAAAATAACACAATAGGCACACGTGAACTATCGCACATTATAAAATTAAATGCGTTCATGTTTGATCTAAGTGAATTATCAGCCAAAAATACAAGAGACATATGAAATGCATCTTTTCTAAAAACAAGCGTAAACTAACGATACAATTATGATGAAATAATCATCTCATCATACAAACAACCAAGTAATACTGAACATATGAGACATCGATTGCATGAAAACATATGGAAAACGGTTTATAATAAAAATTGAATGATCACGGAGTTAGACAGATTTCAAATAGATGTTTTTGGCTCTGACTTGACGCGTACAAGGGGCGGCAGCACCGAGTTATGAACGGCGAGCATGTGACGCCTCAGTGACACAGATCTCATTGCCACAAATTCACACTCTGCACAAATGTATTTCTGAAAATATTAACGCTTAATAAGAAACAGACAAGTCGACTCGAAGACTAAAATCTCTCCCATAAGATTCCCAGGCATCAAGAAGTATTTTTGGACTAACATTTGTTGTTAAAACGTATACAACAACAACAGCAACTACAACAAAAAACTTCAGAAACTTTAACAACAACAACAACAACAACAACAACAACAACAAAACCAACAGGCAACAATAACAACAAAAACAAAAACAACAACAACAACAACAACGATAACAACAACGAAAACAACAACAACAAACATAACAACAGCAAAATGACCAACCAGCGCCCGTTCTCTGTCATGAATCTCGAGTTCGTGTCTTTTCAACGAGCGTTTATCCTTCAGCCATTGTCCACATATTTTACATTGCATGGCAGAACCGAACTTGATGCCATGACGCTTGGTCAAGTGAACATCCAGCTCGTCTTCATTGTCTGCCACGAACGTGCAAAACCGTTGTCCACATTGCAGTGAGTCGCGCTGTTACGGGGAAGAATATAATTATCGTTCATTGGGACCGGTAAAATTGACGCATTGAAATTGAATTCATGCGTACGTAGGGCCATAGATTCACCAATGTGAACTTGCTTAACAAAATTAAAACGAAAAAATTCAATAGAAAACGACAACCAACTTGCTGGTGAACGCGCTCAATGTGGTTCCTGAGAGGCGTTCGCGTGGTCGCCATGAATACCTGATCACAGTGAGGGCACGACAAGCTAGATTAATGAGAAGAGTTTTAGTGATGCTTCATTTTAAAAACACACTATCTAATCAATGGAAGATTTTTGAAGCCGATAAAAATGTACCATTTAGTCCTTGAATTAGGTATGCTGGATCGCCGAATTGAAGTCTCAGGCTCCTCCTCCGCGTCATCGAACTCCAATTTAATTAACTTTGGTTTGGGCTGACGGGTACTCTTGCGTTTGGGCGCTATAAAATTGTTGCCATGAATGAGTTAATAAAATCAATCATAACATGATGATGACTTTCAATCAGTTATAAAGAAAAGCAAACTGGCTTTCTCCATTCAGGAAGATCATTTTATCCGGATGCCACTAGTATGTTTATGTGACATCAATTATTGGCCAACCTTTCTTGGCTCTGCGTTTAACGGGTGGCTGATCTATTTCCTGACTCTTCTCCTTACCGAGGACTGATGGACGTTTGTGTTGTGTCACTGCACTCACTGCATCATGTACCACTGATTTTGGTATAAACTGAAACCAAGCGAAACAATCTGTAGAAAGCCTATTAACGCCGATAAGCATACACCAGACACCCGTACTTCCACCACTCTTGACTTTAGACTGTTGATATAAAAGAAATTATAAGCGAATACATAATTAAATAATTGTTCTAGACCGTTCGGTAGTATATTTTTCTGGAGTGTTCTAGAAATTTAGCAATCTTTCTGAACAACCGGATAGATGAACCAACCAAAGTGGGGGCGATGCCACCAGGATCACCGTCAGCCGCCGATGAGTTTGACGTTGACGGATACCAGTGCAGGTTGAATTCATTGTCGATGACCTACAATACGACATTTTATTTACCGATTCTGCTAATGAAATCCAATCATTAAAAAATAACAAGATTAAGGGGGATATACGATTGCACTGGTTATAGAAACCAACTACAGCCACCCAGGCAACTTTTATAAAAAAATTTGACATTAACAAGAACCTCGTCTTTCACAAGGCTGGTAGAACTGGTGGTTTCCATGGGAGAGTCCATGGACGTGTCAGTGAAATCATCCGCCCAACTTGAGTCCAATCCACTGTCATTGGCTGTCGATAAATTTACGTTGAAGGGCAGATCCAAGCTGCGCAGCTGAAGAGAGAAAAACATTCAAACAATTGAATTCTGTGGTGTACTAATATCAATTCTATGTCAAAATCAAAAAGCTGGCTAGGCAGCGCCGCAGAATGCAACATGAAAAATATGGATGGAAGTCACAAGCCTACAGTCAATCATTACATGTTGACCAATGGTCGAAGTTCAGTCAACACTGGATAATATACGGATCTGAAAAATAACCGAACCTCCAATGCGGCTTTTGCAATCACCAGACTGACATCTTCATCGTTGTACTGGTTGTGCAACTGGTCAACGTACTGCCGCAGCTGCTGACCAAGTTGCAACATGGACTGCTTGCAGATGCCCAGCAGCTCGCGCTCAACCACCGAGTCAAAGGAAGTCATTATAGTTTCTTTGAAAAATACAAAAAAATATAATTTTAATTATACTAGAAGATATACATATACGAGAATAAGAGATTCCGGATTAATGAAATGCATCCCAATTTCATAAACGAGCTACGTCTATCAGGAATCAAACCTTGAAATTACCATTAACAGCAATAATACCAAATTCGCCATAATGATAATTCTCATGATTTTATTCTCCAAAAATATGGAAACACAACCGAGTTTGTACAACAAAGATAACAGAAATGAAAGAGTAGTAAACGTGGACCGCGGTAAAACACAATTGGTTCGAACCTGTATCAATATTTTATCACCCTCATCGGATAGAAATGTAAATACGATCAAACACTAGATGATCACAAATGCAGATATTTACATCGATAACTAGAATATTCAGATGAAAGAGGTATAAATAAAGGTTAAAGTTGGAAATATGAATTTTTTAATCCGTAGTGTACAGGTGTGCTCAATTGACCACACTGTTATTAGTGTTCAGTATTTCAGATCAATTTAATCACATGAAAGTGAGGATGAAAACTCTTCCAACAAGCGATAAGTTACAGCTCTAAAATATTGATAATAACAACGAATTCTTCAATGCGTATCAGCCTGTGGAATCCGCAACAGACCCAAAGTGTTTCTGTGTGTTGATATGCCGGGTGAAGTTGGTCTTGCTCAGCGACACGTATGTACAGCTTGGACAATGATACCTCTACAAAAATATCACCACAATAATGTTACCACAGTATTGAAAACGGGAAACTAATTTCCTAAATCGGTAATTAATCTGGAACTATTATATGCTAAGCCAACCTTGGCATTGAGTCCATGTACCTCTTTCATGTGTCGATTCAGCGAACCCTTGTTGCGGGCGAACTGCTTGCCACAAATTTTACATGCTTGACTCTGACTGAAACATGTGAATTCTGATTGGAAAAGTTACGGAAAAGAAAAGCTGATTTTTTTCGAAATTTACTGTTTATCGATACTTTTTTGTTTTGTTTTTTTACTGTCCGGTTTGACAGACTGTATGATATACAGATCCACCGAGTGCAGAAGGCAGTACCAACGAAAACAATTACATTATCAAAATACTCATATCAGTCCATGACATGGTTTTTTTCATCGATTTATCGACATATTGAGAGATCAATCAACGACCATAACAAGAAATAAGCATCACTAACGGCTGATTATGAGAATTCGCTTGCATCATCGGTTTGTGAGCCCGTAAACGATGGGAAATCAGTTTGCGCGTCGAACTATGAGATCGAATGGCAGACACCGAGGAATCAGTATCCAGGAACACGTTACAGTCACTCGTTGTTGGCTGAAAAAAAACATAGTATAAAACCTGAATAACTTATTACTTGGGTGTACCATGTAAAACACCTGCATGAAACGTGTAGTATTTTTACTGTGATCAGAAAATCTTTAGAATGGCAGATTTTTTTAATAATTTCAAATCCGATCAGTAATGATAAAACTTGGTCCGGGTTTCTTGTTATCAAACATTAATTTTGTGGGCCGGTTGCGCACGTATGCGATGAACCAAGTGCAATTTTCGTAGGTTGTCCAAATATTATGTGATATGTGAAACGGTCTTATTTCTGGAAAATCTGAAAGCGCGCCAAAAACTGATTTGAATTCGAACTGCGCGCCAAAAAGTTTCTGGCTAACAAGAAACCCCGGATAGGGTTTATATACCTGTGCCTCCCTGTCCAATACCACCGACGAGTACAACTGCCCGTTGGACAAGCTGAACGCGGATGATGTTGATGCGATGTTGTTGTTGTTGTTGTTGTTAATGCTGCCGTTAATGATGTCATTAAATTGGGTGATAGCTGACGACGACAATGAGGGTTGATCGTGCGCCGAATATTCAGCCAGCGGTTCATCGTCAATATGCTGCAATCAACATGTATAACAATACTGAACATGATAAGTAATTAGATAACATTGAAAAAAACGTACATGCTGTACATACTGTATGTAGCTGGGAACCATAATTCAGTTGAACATTCTCTCATGAAATCCGCTTTTACGCCATTATTGAAACAACCACAGAAACAAAAAGTCACTTACAATTTTTATAACAACAATAACACCACTACAACGTTAACACTGATAACGACAGCGACCAACCTCGATCTTGACATTTATATCGGACTGGACATCAGCATGGTTATCACTCCACTTTATAGCCGATTCGATCATGGCGGGTACGATACGGGTCGAATGTTGCGAACTACCAGATTCAACATCCTGCTAACAATTGGGTTATGACTGGTGCAGTTTACATCAACGTAAAACAATGGTTGAAAATAAAAAAAACGTAAGTTACTTTTTAAACGATTTAACCTTGTTTGATTCGATATTGATGCTCGCTGGTGGAATGGTGTTGCTGGTTCTCGCAAGTTCAGCTAAATCGATGTTAGGAACCATCTGGAAGCGAGAGTTCCAACAATTTCGGTTAGGCTCAGCTCAATCAAACACATTTCTAATAAAAAAGGACAATGTATATAAAAACTGACCTCTAAAGCTGCTTTAACAATCACAGGATTGACATCTTCGTCAAGGTATTGTTTATGCAACTGGTCAACGTACTGTCGCAGCTGCTGACCAAGTTGCAACATGGACTGCTTGCAGATGCCCAGCAGCTCGCGCTCAACCACCGAGTCAAACGTTGTTGGGGACATGATAAACGTGACGGACTCAACTAAAATGATTTTTACCAGTTACAAATTTTAATATCTACGTTATGGTTAAAATTGAATAGATAAGTAACAAATATGTTACGAGGATCAAACCATTTGAATTTGGCAATATCTATATATGAAACGCAACCGAATCATAAGGTGTCATAATTTCATTAGTATCTCATCATTGGTTGTCAAAAAATACCCAAGACAACATGAGTGTAACACCATAACGATACCCATAAAATACAGAGATCGGGAAAACTTATGTACATCAACAGCAATCACAGTAAGTGAATAACGATACAATAAAGGGTGAAAAACTAAGAACGAAATGTAGAAGTAAGTCAAGTGCCACAAGATATTCCAAAATCAGGTTCGATGTCGCCGTGAGACGTGACTGCGAACTTGCTCGCGACGCGGTGCCGAGAAACGACATTCTGGACAACGGAACCGCTGAAAAAGATAGAGATAAAACACTACTTAGTAGGTAAAAGACCATTTGATCATTTAGAAAACCATCTGCTCTGATATTATAGAACCCGAATTGATATTATGGAACACTATCTGATAAAGTATTATACAATACTATTTGATATTATAGAACAATGTTTTATACTATCAAGTAGTGCTGTATAATATTTCATCAAATAGTTCTAAAAGGCGAGTACTATCCAATTGATGACACTAACATTTCGATGGCTGCCATGACTCTCGTTGACGTGACGCCGAAGCATCTGCTTGGTTTGATAACTGCGTTCACATAGTGCACAGTTGAATTTGGAATGGACAATGGATTGATCGTCAGTTACTGGATGTTGTGATGATTGGCTATCTGAAACACTCAGTAAAAAACAACACTACTAATAACATCATATTCCTCCAAACCGAGTTAAAGAAAATGAGCAAAGGTGAAACACTTATTAATTACTGAGGAGTACTTTTCGAACACAACCATATTTATAGTTATGGAACATTCAATTGTTCATGAATAGAATAATGCAACAACACCAATGCAGGTACATACGAAAGCACACCTAATCTATTCGGCAGCCGGATCGGGTGATGACGATGTGTTCACTTCATGTGCATGTCACGAATGTGTCGATACGCAGTGCCGCGTTGACAGAACTTTTTACCACAAATGGGACAAATGAGCGCCGCTCCGGATGGAATGCTGCAGATTTGGCCATTGGGTAGACGGAAGAACTTGCCTAAATGAGGGGACTTGTATGTTGCAACATCGAATGAAATGAAAACCGCATTCAGTGTAGATAGGTTAACAAAACTTGGCATTGAAATATTTGACAAACGTGAAACGACGCAAGCGGAAATTTACAATGTGGATCAAGAAATCCTGCGTTGTTTAACTTAAAATATACCGAAACGCTGTGCCACATATAAAAACTGTCACACGGTGCTACTCGCGTGAAAGCAAAACTTTATAAAATAATTTCTTAAGTTTGTGTGGTTAAACAGAGTAAATAAACACGTTCACCCGGGGCTTGGGTATCAGTGTTATATTTATAAAATAGAATAAATTTCCTGTGGTGAAACAGAGTAGATGAACACTTTTACCCGGGGCTTGGGTATTAGTGTTATACTTATACAAAATTTATAACTTATAGAAAAACTAATTAAAATTTAATTTGGTGAGACAGAGTAAATAAACACTTCTACCCGGGACTTGGGTGTCGGTGTTCTACTTATAACAATCACAACTTATAGAAAAATTATTTCAAATTAATTTGGTGAAACAGCGTAAATAAACACTTCTACCCGGGACTTGGGTGTCGGTGTTCTACTTATAACAATCACAACTTATAGAAAAATTATTTCAAATTAATTTGGTGAAACAGCGTAAATAAACACTTCTACCCGGGACTTGGGTGTCAGTGTTCTACTTATAAAAAAAATGATAAGAGTAAAAATTAGTTTTGAAACAGAGAAAATACACACAAACGAATCGGGGCGTGATTCGCTGTGTGAACAAAATTCTAGTGAGAGAACAACTTAACAATTAAACAAAATCCAACGCGTTGGTGAAACAGAGATAATACACACAAGCGAATGGGGACTTCATTCGCTGTGTGAACAAAATGATACGTACGCTTTTCGTCCTGTCGACGATTTGAGAAATCCTGATGTAGACGAACTGCTGGTCGATATGAGGAAGACTGCCTGACTGGCTGACTGGCCTAGCTTATATGAGTGGCTTCGGTATCAGTTATCTAAACTGTGTTTTGGCGTTATTATGCCTGCTCTGCTATTTTGTGCCATACATGGTGGCGGATGTCAAACGGGGAAACACCCCCTTTTCAGGATAACAAAAACTTTTATTTTATCGGCTGTTCCATCTTAATCTGTTTACCTCAATTCTTTATCAAACTTAGATTGTTTTCTCCATTTCCCTCACGCTTAGAAGGTGTTAGCGGATTACTCAATTTTACATAATTACGTGGTTGGGGAAATGTCTAACTTAGCCATTCTATAGCTATAGTAATAAAAGGGCTAATCCTATGTTGTTGATCTAATATTAGATATCATTGAGAAATGAAGAATGGTTTTTGCTAATTATGTAATTCGCTCTTGGGTCTGAATTTTGTTACATCTGCCTGTAGTCAGTCGGTGATGTTTTGGCTATTGTTGTTCCGACTGACTGTTGAGCTGGTATTCGCTACAGGGTGTTGGTGCAGGGTGTTTTTATATTAAAGTGTGATGGTTGAGACAGAGTCAAAGAACACGTCAACTCGAGGCATGAGTATCGGTGTTACATAAAATACATATGAGTGAATAGTGTGCGTTTAATATGTAACATCTTCAGCTAGATCTGACATTCCCCTCCTCCGAACAAGACGCGTCCTCGCGTCTGAATTAAACAAATTTTCAAACGGTGTTTAAATTCAATTACTTTTATTGTAGCAACTTGGTCGTTTTTCTCTGTTGCTTCTTTGGATATATAATAACATCATTATGTTTGAATGAGAAGGTGTTGGATAGCATTTTAGTTACTGGCAATTAGAGAGATAGAACAAGAACAATGGTGTTATTAGGTCGTTGCAATACAGTTGGAATTTCTATATACCTTGATAGGGTAAAAACGATGGATATTGAATAACTCGAATACGCTCAGTTCATCATTGCAGATTTATTTGCCTTTGAGGTTCTTATTCTTATGAATCTCTTTTATTATGTTAAAATTATGTAGAATAGAAAATTTTCGCAATGTTGCTCCGTTACGCATTTGGTTAACATGTTATATTGGTTAAAAAGATCAATAAGTGAGATATAGTCTTGGTTCGAATGAGGGGTTCGAATAGTCAGTGAATTATTATGCATACTAGGATTGGTATCCTGGTTACTTACAGTGGAAATATGATCGTGCTTTGAATCTTTATAAAGGACGTACCTCATTTATCAAGATGCAGTACATATTTCACAACACATATTCCAAACACATGTGAATTTTGACCGTGCCTTGGTTGGCGCAATGTGCATCATTAAATGTTTTTATTTTAATGTGAGTGGAATCGTGTGTTTACAATAAAATTTATCTCACCACGCATTATATTCATCTAGTTGCTATTAGTCCGAAATGTAATGGTGTAAACTGGGTTGGCATTAAAATGTGTTTAAAATCATCGCAAAATTGAATTCATTTATGAAAACTCAGAAAATTGTTTCAGAGTTTGCAGTTTAAATAGTAAGGCACTGCGCTCACTCACATTTGGTAACCTGTTTGTGTTACACTTTTTTTTTTTTTTTTTTTTTTTTTTTTCGCACAATGCTTTACCATTACCAACACATCACTTGTCAATGAATCCCATCTGAGTGTCTCATTCTACAACTGGTTAGCTATTTCTATTCTCTAGAGGTTAGACAACGAAATTCTGTTCAGTTTTCAACCGTCATACATCGTTGCTTATTGTATATGTAGAGTAAGACACTTACAGCTGGGGAAACTGCTGCTCATTCAGCAGGTCCAAATGTTCTAACTGACCCGACAATTGGGTTGCCGGCGTATCTTGCTGACGGGTTCGCACGGACTCCGTGTCAGGTATGGACATACGAGCAGTAGGTGCGGCGGCTGGTGGAGCGGGTGTGGCATTCGGTGACCACTGTCGGATGCCTTTCAGAAAGCCATCGGGCCCGTACCAGGTGGCTGGATCCGGTGAGTCAGGCAGGACCTCCATGAAATTCGTGACGGCGACCCCATGCTCCATAGCATAGTCAATGAGGTCGGCGTAATACTTCTGGAGCCTGACAGTAAATGGGTCCAGTACCACGATCACGCCTCTCTTTGCTCGAGAAAATGCGACGTTGGCGCGTCGTTCATCGGTCAGAAAGCCAAGGTGGCGCAGCATTGTTGGCCAATCAGTGGATGGCTGCATGTTTCGGCATTCGGGCGAGCTGCGGACCAGGGAATTGAATGTGACGTCCGCCTCGTCGCCCTGCATGCCGTCGGCGGACGTTATTTGATCCGGGTTTAGGGGGGTACCGAGCTCGCCGATTTCCGAGACGATTTTCGTTCGCTGTCCGTCGTACATCGGGATCACCCGAAGTTGATCGAGTGTGGGTGCGTTATTGTTTTTGACGTAGAGTTCGTAGAGTTTGGAGATGACCTCGGCTTCCGCCTCATTCACGTAGCTTCGACCCGACATAGACGTATCGCTGGGGAGGCAAATGACAGTGAGTGGGACGTCGCGATGTGCCATAGGTAGACGAGCCAACATCTTTCGGTCGTCGGCGGTGACGGCGGACCTTAATGAGTAAATGTGTTACCTTCATCTGACATGTGAATTTTTATTCTGGCGCCTTACTGAATCACTGCCTATTAGGGAAGATTAAAAAAATGTTACTCAAATCAGTTAAATCCTCATATTGAAATTCGCTATGATCTGCCTTACTTTTACTCGATTATGAGCCTCAATATTTCTATTCAATATAACTAGTATTCCATGCCTGATGTAATGCTACTGATCTAGTATTCACCTTACTTCAATTCTCCTTCGTACGTCGTGTTACTGACAAACGCACAGAGCATCGGGTGCATCCTGTAACAGAGATTCAGACGCGGGTTGCTGATGATGCCGTATTGCTCGCATCGCTGCGGTAGGCTCATGGCGGCTACAGTGGCGCAGTCACCCTGTGAGACGGCAATCGGCGGAAGCTGTCTACAGTCTCCGATGCCGGTTAGGTACGCGTCGGGGCAGGTCGGATTCAGCTTGAGGAGCAGGGTGTAGACCTGTTGCAAAAGATTTGCTGGAAGTTTTCGTATAACCTAGTTCACTCTTATCTGGCTACCTTCTGAAATTAATACCGCTTTGACACACTCTCTTTACTTGACGATGAAAAGAAACTCATGCTGTACTTATACAATAATCTCTCTTATTTTGTTTATTACCTCATGATATCGGTGGTTTACTAAAACCAGCATTAAAAAAATTTATCTCCAATAATAGTCTCGTACCTGATTTATTGGTAAGCTCTGTACATATGGAATACCTGATTCATCTCATCATATAAAATATTTGGACTGGTAAGTATTCACAACTATCTATTTTTGATGCCTACTTCCAACGAGTGTCCCTCTCTATACTTCTATTAACGAATAAGTAAGTAAATACATCAAAGAAGATGAAAAAGTAAAAATCAAAGAATAAAACCTGTGCTTCCTGCGGTTGTCCCAACTCGTCGCAGAAGATTTTGTCGATCAGGACGTTTTTAAGTCGGGCGTCCCCGATGTTGGAGATGGTGCTGCAGATTACGTTGGGTTTGTACCAGTCGATACAGGTCTTCTCCAAAAACAACTTGATTTGGTTTGCTCGTTTGGCCCATGCGGACATTTGTTTCCGATACGCGACCTGCTGCTCTCGCGATTTTTCACGGATGCGGTCTACGCTGATCAAGGCCTCCAGTCGCAGGCGTTCCTCGACGAGCTCAGTGAGTTTACAACGCCTGACCGGCTCTTCTTGCTTCTTCTCCGAGTCGCGCTTACGCTTCCTCGTCGGCAGGCCATCCTCCATCAGACTGGCAGGGGCATCCACCTCCATGTCAATGGGTGGTTCCATCGCGACGGTATGTAAGGCAATGTCCTCATGCATCGCATTAGGTAGTCGTTCGCGCGAGGTCGCCAAAACCATCAGCATCCGAATCGATGGTAGATGTTGTTTCAGTTGCCTGATTTTGGATGCCAATTGTGAGACGGCCGCGTTTGTTTTCGCTGTGATTCCCACGGTCTGGTCCGGGTTATCGCGGATCTCGCATGAGACGACAGTGGCAACTACTTGGGTCTTCCCTACCCCGGGGGGTCCTTCCGCGATACTGAGTGGGCGTTTTTCAAGCAGTGTCATGGCTGCCACCTGTTGCTGTCGTTCGTTCAGCTGGATTGAGGCGTCGACGGATTGGACAATGTCACTGTCGATGTCGCCCGGCGCCATCAGTGGGCGAGTGTCCGTTCTGATGCCGAAGAACGTATCTACGACTTGCATGTATCGGCGGGCTTCCGGCATTTTCTTGTGCTTGGCGTAATGGGCCGGTGCTGATGTGAGGGCCTGGAGCAACGGCTTGTGTTGTCCGAGATCGCAGATCGGTGTGATCTTGTATGGGAGGTCGGGATACTCATCGAGACCCATCACCAACATCTCATGAGATGCGCCCAAACTCAGTTGGATGTAGATTTTGAGCGTTGTCTTGTCAAGTTCCAGCTTCGTGATTACACCTTTGGCGTCAAACGTGCGCCGGGCAGGCTGCGCGTCTTCAGTGTTATCCGAATCCTCAGAGTCCACCATTGGCAGCGGCTCTTCAAGAGACAGATGCGTATCGAGTCCTTCTCTAGGTTTAAAGTTCGGCATCTTGCGGTCGGCGGACTGCTTGAGGTCCCAGGACGTTACTACCGTCATTGGCGGTTTTGGGTCAACGATTTGTATCTTGGCGTGCTCCAGTGCCTGCTGCTTCATTTGATAATGGTTGATCATTACCTCTGAGGCAATCGTTGCCTTTTGATAGTCTGCCCACAGGCGCACGTGGTTGATCGGTGAATGTTGCATTAGGGCATATGAATGAATCAGATTCACCTGTTCCATTGGTATTATGGTGGCATATGTAACCACCCACTTCTTGGTGCGGTTCATCAACTTATTGTTCACCTCGGTGGCACTGAATCTGACGAATTTGCCCGCTACGGGCTGCTGCGGGTCATGAGTTTTTCGGTTCACATTGTTCACGTTAAGCGTCGCCTCACAGAATGTGTTATTGTTGATGAAATTGACGATCATTCGCGAAACAGCGTTATTATTAACGTCCTCCTGGTGAATCGTCCCGATCTGATCTTTTATTAGCCGGTGGTTGTAGCTGATTACCGTTGCGCGGCTTGCCCAGATCCAGCCATTAGAGTACACGAATTGGTCGAGGAATATATAATCATCCGGTCGATTGATTGCATACGACGGGATTGGTGGCTCCCTGGGTGGGACGGCGAATGCGGCAGTTCCGACGGCTATGACGTTTGGTCGGTCGCTGACAGGCACACCAGGCATGAGTTGATCGATTATGGCATCGAATTTCGCCTGATCTTGCGGAACCGTAGTTGCGCAGTTGACGTACGCGTGAGCCACGACTGCAAGGAGGCCGTGTGGCGCGATTGTCGCAATCTGCTCGTAGTCGCGGGGGTGCAGGTTCGGGTTGTTGGCGAACTCGGCCGTCGGTCGCGGCGGTGGGCCTTGCGCTTTGGGCTGAAACATTATGTTTGTTATGTTTACATTTTAAGGCGGTTTGCTATATTCTATATGGCACAATTAAGTCCTAGTAGTCTGATATTAATTATTTTATTATTACTTTTTTCTTTTGTTTTAATAAAAATATTCCTAAATTTTTTCAGATAATTTATACTTAATAATAATTAGAAACTTGATCAAGTGATTTTTATGCATTTCGGTATAATCCTCCAACCTTCATATTTTGTTGAGACAGAGTCAAATGTAACGTCAGGACGAGGCGTGTCCGTCGGTAACTGTGGATGTTAACTATGGTAGTTGGCGGGACGCCGCAACTGCGTGTGAATACAGCGGTCGCTGCTGCTTCCGATGTTGTATGGCGGTGGTGCTGTCAGCACATATAATTGAGTGGTTTATTACAGTCGTGAATCGAATATTTCGGATCGTTAGATGATGTACCTCATTGATATTATTTTAATTGGTGGACAATAATCAATAATGGTCTAAAACAATTGAGTTTGGTTAATACATGGTAGATGTTGTTCACCTAGTGTAACTGTAAAAAAATATGTAGAATGTTTATCTTCTAAGACAATCTTCGTCCTTGGATCTTATAGGCCTTATTGTACCTAATCAGCTCTGATTACGACTAATGATGTATGGTGTGATTAATCGATTTTGGTGCATGAGAACACATGATAATATTCTTCGGATGCACATTTTATTAGTGTCTTCATTCAGTTCCGCATATTATATGGTGTAGGCAAACTTGCCGGTCGGCCCCTGTACCATATATTCTGTCATTTCATTTGGAATACAGTGAGCCCACCGACAACGTTTGACGCACCTGTGCCGTGGTTGATGTATTGTCAATCTGTTGATTCCGCGACGAGTAATAATAATAAATCCGTATGGTGTAGGCAAACTTTTCGTTCGCTTCAACAGCCTATTGTTATGTCATTGCTATAGGACATGCTGAACGAGAACGAAAACGTCTGACGCACCGATATGGTGTTGGGTGTATTGTTCGGCGTAGATTAATGTATTTAGTCCGTGAGGGATATAATTAATTTCCCATATGGTGTAGGCAAGCTCTGTGTCCGTCACATGAAGCATTCGTTATTTCATGTCTCTGCTCTTCGATGCCACGGACACGGACGCTTGACGCACCTATTCCGTAGTTGTTGTCAATATATTCATTCAGCGGCGAATATCAAGGATATCCGTATTGTGTATTGCATACCCTTGTGGTATCGTTATTAACACGTCACCATGTGTCTACGCAGTTCGTTGTATTTGCCCATGGATAATTATCAGACTTCGGAATCCAATCGGGTAGCCAATTTTGTATTACTGTGGCACTACCGTGATTTAATGCCGAACGTCCGACTATTCCAGTGAGTGATGTATTGTCAGGTTGACTGCATCAAACTCGAGAAACCCGTATCCCAAAGGATGTGGCATGTCAGCCTAATTCTGCCTTCTGGGATTACTTGTATCTCGACGTTTGCTACAGTCCTATTATAATGATGGTGAGGAAGATGTAATTTTGGCAACAATTAGGCGTGGCCTTACCCGTAGGCTTGCTAAAATTGTTAGTATTGCATGTTAGTTGTTAGTGTATTAGTGAATTAGATACATCACTGGTTACTAACGTTATTCGTATGTAGTGGCGCGTCCAAATTAAGATATTATAATCAGGACACGCCGCAACCAGTACCTCCTCCTGGTAGACCAAGGTAATGTTTTGTGGCGCTTGGACTCTATCAGAAGAAGGTTCCCGGTTGGGGAATCCGTATAATTATCAATATTATTATTGGTGACAGTCATCGCGAATGTGTGTGATGTACTTATCGATCGGCGTGATGGGCAATACGGCATCTGTAACCAATAGAGGGTATTTTATACATTTTTACATCAGAAAATTGATATTATAATGGGGATCTTGATAATCAGTTTATTGAAGGAAATATATTAGTTTTAACTTGACAGTAAAGCATATAAATCAGGTGTAGTTTTAATTTAAGTCAGACTTGGGAATACTATGAAATCTTGTTTAGAAATAAATTTTTTTTAATTATAATATCTTAATACATAATGGGTGTAACACATATTTAACATCCTATCGTATCGAATAATACACTCAAACATCTACTATTTGTCGTTGTTTCGGACGTGGTCGTAGTGAGTAACGTTGATGCACTCTAGTTTCTCGTTCCACGGTGGCATCTGCCTTTTCTATTGCCTTACTGAGAGAAATTTCTGTAGGAATATCTTGTTCACTGTCTGTGTTTGACTGTTCAGATTCAGACGTTGGTTCTGATTGCGATGTTCCAATGTGATCTTCATGAAGCCGTTCTTTAACCTTCTTTACACGTTGCACATGTACAGTCTGAATATGATCGACATTCACGATGGACTGCACGGTAATGTTAGGGAGAGCCACGTGGACCACTCGATACGGTCCGCGCCATGAAAGCATAAATTTTCTAGGAACAGTTGGGTCATTAATATATGGATATTTCACACGAACCAGATCATTTATGGCGAATTTACGTGCTTTTGTCTTTTTATCATATTGCCGTGTTTGTCTGAACTGAGCATTTTGAAGGTTTTTCCGGGCGATTTGCCATGAAATTCGTTGCAATTGTCTATGTTTTTCCAAATATTCTTCCGTGTTTCTATATAATCGATAGTCAGGTGGCAATAGCGCCTGGATAGAAGGTTCTATTGGCAATCTACCGTACATTAAGTAATATGGACTAAACTTAGTCGATGACTGGGTTGCTGTATTAAGCGCGTATGTTACATATGGGAGAATTAAATCCCATTCAGTTTCATCTGTATTAACGAATGCAGATATCATATCATATAATGTTGAATTCACTCGTTCGTTACAGCCGTTTACATTGGGTGCAAATGCGGTCGTAAATATTTTCCGACAGTTCATGAGTTCCGTCATTTCTACGAAAAGTTTACTGGTGAAGTTCGATCCGCGATCCGATAATAAGAACATTGGGCTACCGTAACGGCAACAGATTTGAGTTATAAAAATGTTAGCTACAGTCTGTGCTTCTATATTTGGAATAGCGAACGTTTCGACATATCTCGTCGCGTGTTCCACAAATAATAATATGTATGAATTATTACGCTCGGTTGTCTTTAGTTTGCCAATGATGTCAGTACTCCATCTTTCTCCCGGTTTTCTAACAGGCAGCGGGGAAAGTGGGTACTTTAATGCATATTTAGGTGTTTTGCGTGCATTGCATATTTCGCATGCCGCAATAAATTCCTTAACCATGGAATCCATGCCTTCCCAATAAAAATAGCGTTTAATACGCCCTAATGTCTTCTCCACCGCTAAATGAGCTGTAAATAGGTGATTATGTGCTTCATGCATGATATGTTCGTACATATGGGCTGGCACCACATAAGGGTCAGGTGCCATTATTAATTCGGTTTTGATTTGGTGCTGTTTATATTTTCGCTTGATACGTAAACATCCGCTCATATCCAAAAATAAATCAGGATTATCACTTATTGTTCCGTTATTTTCCAATTCTTCAATCCAATTTAATAGTCTAGGTTCTGTACGTTGTTCTGTAAACATTATTTCACTCTGATTACGCTGGTCCTTAGACACCAATATTATTTCATCTGTTTCTTCCTCTTTGTGGTCCGCGTCTAAATTGCATATCTGTGGGTGTTTACGTTTCAATGCCAGTTGAGGTGGCGTGTAGTCATCTCCCGAGCTGTCTACAGCTTGATCATATGTAGCCGGGTCTTTGTTCGGTATACGAGACAATGCGTCAGCTACGACGTTGTCTTTACCCTTTTTATACTGAATCTCAAAATCATATTCGGCTAGTAACATACACCATCGACCGAGTCTGCCTGTCGGATTTTTAGTTCCCATTAACCATGAAAGGGCTTGATGATCTGAGTGGACCACAAACCGTTTACCTTTCAGATAATGCGCAAAATGTTTACATGCCCATACCATGGCCAAACATTCCAGTTCAGATACTGAGTAATTTTTCTCGTGTGCTAGTAAACTTCTACTCGCAAATGCTACAGGGTGTTCTATTTCCTCTTCATCGTTTTGGCTAATCACAGCGCCCAAACCGTCCAGACAGGCGTCAACTGTCAGAATGAATGGGAATTCCATTCTCGGATAAGCAATTATAGGTGCCTTTATTATGGCTTGTTTTAAGGTGTCAAAGGCAGAAATACATTTATCAGAAAAGTGAAATTTTACGTCTTTTTTGATTAATTGGTGGAGCGGTGCACAAATTTGCGCGAACCCTTTTATCCACCTTCTATAATAATTGCAAAATCCAATAAATCGTCTGACTTCCGTTTGGTCAGTCGGGATTGGCCATTCCTTAACAGCTTCTATTTTCTTCGGGTCAATTTGTATGCCCGATGCATCTAGCCAAAATCCTAGGTATGACGCGTGTGATGTTGCAAAATGACATTTATCAGGTCGTATTTTTATATTAGCATGCCGAAAACGAAGTAATACCTCATCTATACTATTAATATGGTCTTCAAACGTTTCGGAAAATATTATGACATCATCAATGTACAGTTTGACAGCTGATTGCAACATCGTACCCAATATCATTTCAACAGTCTTTTGAAATATTGCACTGCCCGAATGTAAACCAAATGGCCATACGGTCCACTGATATTGGCCACCTGGTATCGAGAAAGCCGTTACGTGGCGGTCCTCCTCGGGAAGTTCAATTTGGTGGAAGCCTTTACACACATCCAACACAGTGAAATATTTGGCTTTGCCAATGGAATCAATTAAATCAGATATATTCGGGAGCGGGTGTTCAAGTCTTTGTAAGCACTTATTTATAGGTCTATAGTCACAACAAAACCGTGGCTTCTCTCCCGCTTTCTTTGGCACCACTACAACACCGCAAGCTGATGGGCTAGTGCTAGGTTCAATAAGACCCGCACTAAGCAACTTATCTATGTGGTCATCTACAAAATCTTTGTAATGAATTGGCACTCGATATGTTTTCACTGCCTTTGGGAGCGGTTGAATCATTTCAAATCTATAGTTGACAATGCGGCAACGACCCAGGTCATATTCATGTTTACTGAATGCTTGTTCGTGTTTAATCAATACACGCTTTAAAGATTCTATTTGATCCGATGTTAGTTTAGTTTTACTGAAATCGAACTGATATTGACTGTCTGGACTGCATTTCATCGATTTCTCTGCACTGGCTTTAATGTTGTTTATACTGGCGGATGAAATTGGTAAGTATGGTTGTACAGTAGCAATTTTGGCATTTTGGAACAGGTGAAGGTGTTCTGAAGATGGGTTTACTATTCTGATGTACAATATTTTGTCTATTGTTCTATACAACGCTGGAGAAACTAGAATTCCATATTTTTGCATGGCTGGAACATGGCCTTCCAAATAAATATCACCACTATACTCAAATGGTTGTTGGATTATGGTGGGTATAAGAGCTTCAGACATTGGTGTTACCGTTAGATTCTCCGCGAGCACAGCCCAACCCTCGGGCATTGGTGGCACATATCTATCAGGATTTAATAAAGGTATTCTAGTTTCATTAAATTGAATATATCCGTGTGTTAATCCTAATCTCATCTCTGGTAATCGACTAAGTATGTCAACTCCAATGATGCAATCATTAGTCTGTGAGGCGTCAGCAATATGAAAAATTGCCTGCATCTCGATATTGCCTATTTTTAGTGCAAAATTAGCTGCCGCTTGTATTTTTAGATGGCTGCCATCGACGCCGGTCACTGTGGTAATTTGCGGCGGCACCATTGTAGGGAATGGTATGCATTGGAATGCGCGACTGGACATGACTGATAGTCCAGCACCGGTATCAATGAGCGCTACTATTTGAAAGTTATCCAAGCTAATTTGTATTTTGGGAGATTGCGTGAATAATCCTATTGTATTAATTTGTACTGACGGCCACTGTAAACTAAGTTGGTTTTCTACTTCAACAATTTCTTGAATTCTAGGAGACGTTGATAATGAAGTTGGAAACTCGGACATTTCTATTTGGTCTACTGTAGTCTGATTTCTGGACTCAGTGGTCTGGCTCTGCGCGACCGATGCACGCGACTGACTAGAGTTACGGTAGTAATGATATATACAGTATACCGAATCCATTATGCATACGAGGACGCCTGGCACCGCTAATTGGCTTGCCAGTTCACAAACAACTTTGATCGTAACAATAATGCATACGCTAAAAATCCATAACTGTTTAGGAGACCAAAATATCCAACCAGAAAAGAATCCGAACTGACCTTTCTCCATGACAGATGATATGAGTGAGTCGGCTTGAGCGTGCATCTGAGCTGTATGAGATACTTGATCATTGACAATGGCATTTATTATACTACGTTCTTGTTGTACAGAGTGCCAGATGGCGTTTAAATCGACGTGTTGGCGGATTTCGTCGAGGTCGTGAATGATCAGCTGATGAAAAATTATTGAATGATGGTGTAAGAATGGCGCGTCGATTGTAATATTACTGAATATCGGTGGTAATGTGAGTATTTGGTCGTCGAAAATCTGTGATGTTTTACCCGTTTGACGATTATATGATATAATCGTATCTGGAAGTCGTATAATGGCGTTTTGCACTAAATGACAGTCAATGGAATGCGGTTTGTACACAATAATATTTGAGGTAGTATCTAAGAAACCAGAGATCGAAATATTTTTAGTGAAAAATTGTACTGGAACTTCTTTGGTGCATGAAACATTTTGAGGTTTGAACGTGAGTGCACTATGTACAGGAAAACACGGAAATATTTCTAATATACCATTAGCTGCTCGCGCATGAATATATTCGTTCTTGAACAAGAATCGCGCCGCTGCGGTGGGATTATTCAGAAGCGCCGTTCTTAATGCTTCTGATATTCGCTTCATGTTTTGGCAAGTCATGGTCATTGCAAATTTAAAATTCTCTTGATTCAGGTCTTGAATATGCCGTTCTAAAGCTTGCAAATTAGCTGCCAATTGACTTGAAGTTACAAGACCAGTTTGCTGGGATAACTCATCGTTTATGTATCGCTTAATACGTTGAGGGTTGGTAGGGAATTCCCCTTCAGGTAACATGATCTCAATTACCAATCCTTGGTCTGACCTATGAAGGCGCTCTCCCTGGCAGCCCTTCACAATAGTTTTGTTATAAAATGTCAATGCTAACGTATAATCCGTAGAAATCCATTCCTTTCCCTTAATATATCCTGTTATTTCATTGGCAGGTAGATATTGACATTTCTCATTTTGGTTGGCACTCCATATCATGGCAGCACCGTCTCCAAACGAACACTCATTAGCTCTATAATTACAATGACTTACGTCACGTATAGTGGATCTAAGGTGATCATCGTTATGTCGTTTATATACTCTAGCGGCCGACATGTAGCATTGTGTGGCCGTGGTGTTATGCCAGTGGCAACAATAGAACCCGGCGCCAGTAAATGCCGCATTTAACTTATTGGTTGTCTTCCATATTCCTTCTGAATGGTCCATTTCACCTTCAGCACAACGCTTATGTTGTTCCATATATCTACACTCGGACGGATTCACAAGCAAATTTTCCCGATATTTATTTTGTGTCTTTGAACCGAAGAAACCTTGGTATCGATCATCATGTACGCGATATTTTTGGCAAAGAGTTGCGTTGGATTCATATTCACGGAGATTTTGCTTATGAATCCTCACGTTCATGTTTTGTTTTTCACTCAGACTATCTGAATTACTCGCCATACAGTTGAAAGTCGACGGGATACGGTAGATGGTATGCCCCGTAGTAGATTGACATAATTGTGGCAGTGGTGTGGCCTTGGTTAAATTAATACACAGACATGAACATATCATTAGTACCATTACAATATATGACATAATTTTGTATAATTGGTTGTTACCGGGGTTTTGGACACAAATCACTGGTGTTGGGGTGCAACACGTTTGTGTTGAGACTTCGGTTTTTACGGAATTACCTACAGCAGTGCATATTTCTACACTAGATGACTGTGGATCATTGGTCTCAGTCTCCGGCTGGGTAGGATATTCACTTGGTGTTACTATAGTTCGCACTGCAGCCGGTGCCACCAAGTCTTCATATGTCTTAATGGACTGGACAGGTGTGGTCGTATGTTCTACAGTCTTATGTACAGGGGATGAAGCAAGTGACGCAATACTATTTTGAGTTAGGTTGGCATCGTGCCTTGACTGATTCAGACTACGTAGATATTCATTCTGTCGCTTATATTCGTCACGCTCGTGCATAATTGCATCATAATCTTTAAGTGTGACCCGCATTCTATCGCTTCGTTCATATTCCGCTGCATCAGGTGCTTCTATGGCTGCTATATTCTTGTATTGTATAGCGTTTCTACCGGGTACTCGTAATTGGGGGCAGAAAGTTGAAAAGTGGCCTGCTTGCCCACATTCATAGCATAATTTCTCATTATTGGTATTAAGCATTGGTCTACGCTCGTTGGAACCAAAGTTGCGATTATAACCACTATAACCCTGATTACCATAGTTACTCTGGCTATTATTTACATATGGTTGTCTATTATAATTATTATTAACGTATGGTTGCTGGCTATAATTATTATTATATCTAGGGTTGGGTCCATTACGGTAATTACCGTAACCTTGGTTCCGAAAATTGCGTTGAGTGTCATATCTAGGTACATTTGAATTGTACCGTCTGTTGTTAAAGCTACCGTTGTTTCTAGTTTCCAAATTGCTAACTTTCTCACATAACTTGTCCATTGCTTGAGTCAAGTCACGGACCATACGACCAGTATGATCGTTTTGGCTATTACTTTGTGCACTCGGGTTACTGTACCCTCTTCTATTATTACCATTGTACCTATTATTATCTTCCCGTCGGGGAGCGGGTTGAACGCTTCGTTCTGCCCATTGATTAGACGGTCGTCTTTGAGGCGCTTCTGGACTGGCATACAATAATTCAGCGTGATCTTGCATGCTGGCAGCAGCGTATGCCGAAACATTAGCTTTGGCATCAGCCGCTTTTCGGGCAGCAAACACTAGATTGTTAGCTTCAATAGCCATTGCCTTCGATCTCGCTTCATCAATAGTCTGTGGACTGAACAGGGCAACTTTCTCAGCGATAGCGGGTCTCAATTTCTGCATAAAATAATCTAGTTGTAAGCGTGCACGCGCATCAATAGGGAAAGTGGGGTAACTCAAATCAATTAATCGTTCAAGTTCAACGGCAAAGTTCGCCACTGTTTTATTGGACTGTTCCAAACCTTGGAGTTCGCACCTATATAGTTGTTCACTCTCTGGTAGTTTTAATGCAGTCTCTAATGCGGGAATTAATTGATCGTAGTCAGCCTGTATCGCTGCAGATAGGTTTTTGTACTGATTCAATGCGCGGCCGCGCAGGTAACATGGTAAAACTACGGTGCGTTTGGCTTTATCCCATCCTGCAGCTCGAGCTACAAGATCATACAGTTCGTACCATTGTTTAAAAGGTCCGTCGCTGAGATTACCATTATAAATATCTATCTGATTACTCAAACCCTGTTTCATGAATGCTTTGGCAGGATTACTGATAGGAATTGGATCTACAACGCTAATAGTACATTCATCTAATGACTGAAGAGGTGTGTCTATTTTATTGACATCATTCGCATTATCATTATTATGCTCATTATAATCAACCATTAAATGTTGCACGCAGGTGTGCTGGCGAGCGACAGGCGCGTCAAGCTCAACGTCTGGCCTCGTTGATGTACCAGCACGCGGGCTAGCCGACGCAACGTCTTTTTGTTTGCGTGGTATACTTTGCTCGGCGCGCAACTGATCACGCTTCAATATGCGCTTCGCGCGGTCAGTGAGTAAGTGGGTGTTTGCGGGCATAGTTAAACTAAACAGAGGTTCCTCGATGGCGTCCGAAAAGGATTCATCAAGGGGGGAATTGTACACAAAAGCTTTGGCAGCAGAGCTGTCTTTGCTTGGGGTGCGATTGAGGTTCGGCATGTTGTAGCACTGAGCCGAATTAACCACTCGGTGCTACCAAAACTTGTCACACGGTGCTACTCGCGTGAAAGCAAAACTTTATAAAATAATTTCTTAAGTTTGTGTGGTTAAACAGAGTAAATAAACACGTTCACCCGGGGCTTGGGTATCAGTGTTATATTTATAAAATAGAATAAATTTCCTGTGGTGAAACAGAGTAGATGAACACTTTTACCCGGGGCTTGGGTATTAGTGTTATACTTATACAAAATTTATAACTTATAGAAAAACTAATTAAAATTTAATTTGGTGAGACAGAGTAAATAAACACTTCTACCCGGGACTTGGGTGTCGGTGTTCTACTTATAACAATCACAACTTATAGAAAAATTATTTCAAATTAATTTGGTGAAACAGCGTAAATAAACACTTCTACCCGGGACTTGGGTGTCGGTGTTCTACTTATAACAATCACAACTTATAGAAAAATTATTTCAAATTAATTTGGTGAAACAGCGTAAATAAACACTTCTACCCGGGACTTGGGTGTCAGTGTTCTACTTATAAAAAAAATGATAAGAGTAAAAATTAGTTTTGAAACAGAGAAAATACACACAAACGAATCGGGGCGTGATTCGCTGTGTGAACAAAATTCTAGTGAGAGAACAACTTAACAATTAAACAAAATCCAACGCGTTGGTGAAACAGAGATAATACACACAAGCGAATGGGGACTTCATTCGCTGTGTGAACAAAATGATACGTACGCTTTTCGTCCTGTCGACGATTTGAGAAATCCTGATGTAGACGAACTGCTGGTCGATATGAGGAAGACTGCCTGACTGGCTGACTGGCCTAGCTTATATGAGTGGCTTCGGTATCAGTTATCTAAACTGTGTTTTGGCGTTATTATGCCTGCTCTGCTATTTTGTGCCATACATGGTGGCGGATGTCAAACGGGGAAACACCCCCTTTTCAGGATAACAAAAACTTTTATTTTATCGGCTGTTCCATCTTAATCTGTTTACCTCAATTCTTTATCAAACTTAGATTGTTTTCTCCATTTCCCTCACGCTTAGAAGGTGTTAGCGGATTACTCAATTTTACATAATTACGTGGTTGGGGAAATGTCTAACTTAGCCATTCTATAGCTATAGTAATAAAAGGGCTAATCCTATGTTGTTGATCTAATATTAGATATCATTGAGAAATGAAGAATGGTTTTTGCTAATTATGTAATTCGCTCTTGGGTCTGAATTTTGTTACATCTGCCTGTAGTCAGTCGGTGATGTTTTGGCTATTGTTGTTCCGACTGACTGTTGAGCTGGTATTCGCTACAGGGTGTTGGTGCAGGGTGTTTTTATATTAAAGTGTGATGGTTGAGACAGAGTCAAAGAACACGTCAACTCGAGGCATGAGTATCGGTGTTACATAAAATACATATGAGTGAATAGTGTGCGTTTAATATGTAACATCTTCAGCTAGATCTGACAAAACACAGTTGTGTTCGTTAAGTAAAACTCAGTATTTGTAAAGACGTCAAGCACGTAGGACACATGTTTATTGACTGTTGAAACATAAACAAAAGGCCAAACCTGCTTTACGAGTTCGTTGACGTGGACGACTGGTGCCACTGATGGATGGAAGACCATTGGATGACATGTCAGGTGCCGTGCTCAATGGTACAAACGATGATGTTGATGGCACAACAATTGAAGCAACGGCCAACGAATCCGACACTGCAAACAACGCTGCTTGATAAAACATCGGTTATGATAGATCATGTTGATGTCGAAACTAGAATCGAAAGATAAGTTGAAAAACATCTAAAATAAAATCAAGCACTGATTTTGATATGAAAAATGTCATGAAGGAACTAACACGGCTGAGCAGTTAACTGATGCAATGGATCGTACGCAACGCTTGGTTGAGAACCATGTGGATATTGCAGATGATTAGTAGGTTGATACATATCAGGCTGTTGTAACTGAAGATGCTGATGCGCCAGCTGATGTTTTTGCCGTTGGTGCTCATGTTGTTGTTGCAGAGGTTGTTGTTGTTGTTGATGTTGTTGTTGCAGTGTTTGTTGTTGTTGTTGTCGTTGATGTTGTTGTTGCAGAGGTTGTTGTTGTCGTTGATGTTGTTGCTGTTGTCGATGTTGGTGTTCCATGAGTCGTTGTCGAGCCCGCTCTTTACGTGCCCGTTTCTCTTTCACCACATAATATGCTGATGCCGGTCTCAGATCAGGTTGGTCATCGGTAACTGACTGTTAAAACATGAATTTTTATTAGAATTATGTTGATAAGAGAAATTAAATTATATTTTTTAACGGAGTTGTGAAATACCATTCAATGACCAAAATGAATGTATTGAACATACGAGGCATTTGGGGTTTGGGTTCCAGTGGATTGAAGTAAAACGACAACCAATGAAGCCAACCGGAATTTCCATCTTTATCGCTGCCAACGGCTCGGAATCACACGTTTCGATGCCGAATTCACAGAGCCCAGTGTTATAATCACCGGTCGGTGGAATAGATCCACTGGCAGAGGGGATGGACTCCACGTAGGGACTGCAAACAGGTAAATATCAATCTGGAACTGCATCGATAGTATGTTGTTATGAAGACACACATAACTATTCTTTTTTTCGTATGTATGCAGAAGGATTCTCAATTTGAATTTTATGAAAATACTAAATCCAATGTAAAAAAAATGTTCTTCAGAAGAATTTTTAAGATGACTGACCGACTGACATGATCAGCACTGGATGACATTGACGGCACGTCAAATGAAGACAGTCCAACACTCGAATGAAGTTGTGGAGAAACAGTAAAAGAGTTGGTGATTTCATCAGCCTGAAATGTTAACCGATTTCAACACAGCACTGGTTTGTCATTTGCCATTCTTGAAAGACAATCAATCATTGCTAAAAAAAATACAAACCAGTTTATCGTCTCGATCTGGACCAATCGTGGCTTCCAAATCGTGAACAGTACTTGACTGTACAACAGTTGCACTTTCGGAAACGCCAAGTTGTGTGCGGTACTGAAAAAGACTATTTTAGCTCGCCAACTTGTAAAAAATTCGAGTCATTCAAGCAATCATCAGAAAATCAAACGACAGCCAATGACAACAAATGTAGCTGACTTCGTCCAGAGCCTTCACCATGACGAATGTGACATCGTGTTTGTTGTACTGTTTATGCAACTGGTCAACGTACTGTCGCAGCTGCTGACCAAGTTGCAACATGGACTGCTTGCAGATGCCCAGCAGCTCGCGCTCAACCACCAGATCAAGCGTAGAGTCCGACGGACACATTTTTTATATTGCATCGATAAAAAATTGCGTTATTGAATACTAGAATATATATCATGTAGTATGTAGAACCGTCACTATATCTTACTGGATCATCAAAAAAATATTCTGATCATTTTGATTTCACAAGAAACTATTTCTCAGGTAAATAATGGGATGATCAATGCATAACCCGACGATGACTTGAAAAAAACAACATAAAATAAACAAATGGCATAACTTCATTCGCAAATTTTGTACAAAGATTATATGAACTACGATGAAATCGAATTCAACTCGGTATAAAGCCAGGAATTTGCATAATCAATGGTATGGTGGAAGGAAGTAGGATTGCACGCAAGGCCAAGGAAACATACTAAGCTAGATTCTATAACTATTCTATAAATGTATCGAACAATATGACAAAATAAACCAAATGTAATGTAACTATATGTACTGAATAATAATAATCTGTGATAACAAATCAATAATGAAGGATCATCGAACACGAGTTCAGCCACACAAACTTGAGAACTGAAACGGCACATGCGATAACCACTAATGCTCAATGAGGAAACTTTGCAAAGTATTTGATGATGACACGATTGCACAAGGGGACATGAAAAAAACAGTTAAAACACATGCAAACAGAAATTAAACATCAGAAAAGAGTATTTTTAAAAGAATGAAGATCTCTTTTAAAATCGAAAATTTACCAAAATGAGGTCAAATGACAATATTGTAGAAAATTTTACAGTATCAGTTTAAATTATTATTAACATGGTACAAAAATATGATATAGTAATAATAGAAATCAAATAGGCATACTGTTTATAAACATAAATAGAGCTTGACAAGGCATCTTGTTATCTAAAACTATTTCTATAGACTCTTCACGCTCATGAAATGAAGAAAACACAATGTTCGTTTGTGGTCCAAATGTCATATGAGAAGAAAATGTTACTCCTTATAAAATCTAAAAGCGCCCCAAATTTTTTTTGAGTAACAAGAAACCTTCAGAGGTCATAAACATTAATTTGGTGTTTGTTCATTCATCTCGTTTGTGAAACGCCGTTTCGATGGGCGCCTTTCGTCGTCCAACCGGAGTCTTCGTGGTCGACGCACCCGAGCCGGCATTCTGCTGGGCAACGTGACGTTTCAGATGCAGTTTGACGTTGCCTTTACGACACGAACGATACGAACACATCGGACAGTTGAACATCTACAAGTGAACACATTAACGGACCAAACAATGAAATTAACCGGTGTTTCCATCGTCTTTTATATCTAATTAGCGTTTATTATTGTCAGGTTCATGCTGAGTTTAGCTTAGCTTCATAGTTTAGCTTGTGGCGTTAAGTGATGTTGCGAAATATTTCGTAACTTTATGAACAGAAGTATAAGTCGAAACGAAACGCTTTGGAACGTCACGAATTTTCCGAAAAAACTATCAAGTTGCAACTTGACTATGAAAGGCACGTTAACAGAAACAACAAAATTGAGCCATATGTGAAAAGTTGAGCTTAACACTGAACCAACGGGCGTATTGGTCGAGTGTTTCTCTTTGAGATGTCGTTCGAGGTAGACGAGATCGCGGTAAACGGCTGATGATCCGGTCAAGAGCACGCACAGCTTGCACTTGAACTTGCCTTCGTTGGTCAGATAAATGGCAGACGTGGGATCTGTAATATTCACGATGTTAATAACAACAACAACGACAACAACAACAACAACAACAACAACAACAACAACAACAACAACAACACTAACAACAACAACAACAACAACCAACTTTGGTCACTGGTGGTCTTGCGTTGACTGGCACCAGAGGTGGAGGAAGAGGATTGGCTTGACGAAGTGCTGGGCAGGGCTGTTAAGGGTGGCATGCCAGAGACTGTGGTCCGACTCGATGACGGGTCCGGATCTATGGTTACCATTGACGGGTACGGGGAATCGGAAGTCAGATTGCCTGTAAACAGCGGCTTTTGTTGCTAAGTCTAGGTGAAATTAATGAAATTGAATGAGCTAATACCTATGAGATATATCATTGAACTTCACCCAAACATGTGAATTTTGTGAAGCAACCTGCCGCGTTGCTCCGGGGTTTCTAACATCACCCGTCATCGTCAATTAATTCAACCTCTCGGGCCAGTACGAAAGCACCATTCTTATATGGTATTGTGCCTCGATGGCTTCAGTAATAAAGAATTCTCATTAAAAAGAATGGTGATAAACCTGAATATGTGTTCGGTGATGGTATGTTCATGTTGTTTCGTGGCAGAGGTGCTGTTGGGTGATGATGGATGGTGCGTTTAGTTGGGGGTGGCTGACGAGAAACCGGCGGTGATCGACGCTCATTCACGTCACAGGTTGATGAACGTGACTACGAATAGGCGATGGCTTTATTTCATAATTAATCTATGGTGTATCCAACCCTTCAAGACCTAGTAAGGGTATCTGTGATCAGTTGTGATTTTGATCTTGGATGTAACTTCTTCATATTTTATAAATATGAATGTAGTTAACCTATTTTGGAATATATTTGTGTTCTAATCAGAGTATCAGCATGGGCATGCTATGTGATATTTAATGTAGATCTCAGTAAGCATTTGTTTGAACCATATTCATGCATTTATTTACACGGATTCAGTTATACCGGCTGCTTTTCAGTCTTCCAACCTCGACTTTAATGACTTCAGGGGCGATTGTGGTCGACAGCTGGGCATCAGGGAACTCGGTGAATCCGTTGAGTGGTAGAAAGCCGGAAGAAGTGGTCGAATTAGAGTTAACGGGTGGACGGGATTGGGAGGTAAGTCTGTTGTTGGGACTGGACAATGCGGTGATGGGCGATCGATCGATGAATTGATGAGGCAGCTGCAAACAGTTGGGTGCTGATTTGAACAAAATGAACGGCGCTCTTATAATATTGATTCTGATTAGTTGTATAACTTGATTAAGAGTTATGTTGGAACTTGTGTAGCATTGCGGTATCATATGAATAAAAACCAGAAAAACTTTTGATCTAAAGGGCATCAACCTGATCAGTAGAATCGGCGGATACATCAGCTATAGACGTTGTGATGGCACTAGTACCTGACATGGTATAGTTGACATGCGTGTCGTCGAACATGCTCTCTACCAGATCCTCTTGGTCCTCGTACGATACCATCGCTTGACGACAGTACTGATAATTTAGAGTCCCCCATATATCCTTACTTTAGAAAAAGTAAATTTTAACCTTATACATTTGAAATTGACTCATATTTCAACTGCCTCAGAAAACCGAAGTGCCATAGAGAATAACATAACATCATTCTGATGCGGTATCCGTGTGCCTTGATGGCTTCAGAAATGAAGAAATCACAGTGAAAAAATAAGAAAACTGTCTGAACCTCTTGAACAGCCTTTACCATGACGGGCGTAACATCGTGTTTGTTGTACTGGTTGTGCAACTGGTCAACGTACTGTCGCAGCTGCTGACCAAGTTGCAACATGGACTGCTTGCAGATGCCCAGCAGCTCGCGCTCAACCACCAGATCAAATGAAGAATCACAAGGAGGCATTACAAAGAAATATTAAAGCTGAAACAAAAAACAATTGGCAATGGGAGTTTTTTGCCAATTACATTGATGTGATAAAGATAAACAGCGAAAGTTACCGTTAGTGAAACGGTTTAACAAACATACTTCCCAACATCCAAGAGTATATTGATGGTATTTTATTTATCATGTTTTACGGTAAATAAGAGATGCTACGATGAAAGTGCAAAGAAAGGAGATCGAAAGTACCATCCGGTACATACAGTATGTACAACGATAGACAATAATGATTTGTATAAACAACAACATGAAGTGAGACAGAGTTGTAACATGACATAGTAACAACCGATGTAGTGAAATAACAAATACATAAGCGATAAAAATATAAGTAGTTAACAATCCCACGTCAGAGAACGCAGCAGAAATATCAAATCATCCTTATTACAGAATAACTGATACTTAAATGAAAAGAAAACCCAGAGACCTTTTGGTCACAAATTAAAAATGTATACTTATTTTCAGCATTTTTCTAGCTGGAACCAATTCTATATAACCCGAACGGGTTGGCGTTTCATGGTTATTGTTTTTTTTGTAAATCAGAAAAACATCATATTTGTGTTCGAACGCGTTTATGAGCATATTTGCCTCGATAACGATGCACCTGGCGAAGGTGGGCGCAGACGTAATCGCTGCGAAGAGTTACAAAGCCACAACCGGACATCGGACATCGGTATTCCTGTAAACACAATCGTGTTATTATACTAACTTGTTTTTTTTTGCTTTTACACATCTACTTAAAAATGTTTTTGAATCTAAATCAATTGTGCCAGTGTGCCATGTGAAAATGTGCGGTCTAAAGTAAAGTAGAGTAGCTGAATTTCCAAACATTGAAATATTTGAATCGCTCCAAATTTTTGTCATCAAATATTTACACAAACATAACATGCATATTTAAATCTAAAAAAGCGAGATAGCAGCACGGACACACCTGATTTTGAAGTTTGTTAATTGACTATTGTTTAGTGATGACTGCTGTTATTTCAGAGTGGTAGTCATGCACGTGCCGTTTTAACGCGTCTGATCGTTTTGTTCGATAAGTACAGTGCGAACATTGGTAGATCTGCAATCAGGCTAAAGTCGTTAACGATAAACCTTTCCAAAAAAGAAACACAACTTTTTCAAGTTCAGACACAAATGGTATTCAGGTTCTGTTTCGTCGTGTTTGACATTCTTTCAGAGAACAGGTTTGGAAATTTCAACATTCTCCTAATCTTTTTGTAAACCTTCGCATATTTGAACATGATGAAACGAACAATACATTAATTGTTTGTGTGGCTGGTAGATTAATCCATGAGAGATTTGGAAAGGTTTATCCAACCGACTATACTTGACATGCACCGACGACCAGTGTAATGCACTACAATAACAACACAGTCCACTTGTTTCGGAGTTTGGTATTTCAGAAACGCCAGTTACGTGTTTCAAGATTGCGAAACAACGATCATGCACAAAAACTCTAATACTCATTGCTTTTTAGGGCAACATAAAATGTTTTAACACAGCTGTGAATGCAATCAGACTCTAGGAGTCTACTACGAACCCAGGTGTATCTTTACAGAATCGTTGCTGATTAAAAGTTTGGAAATGCGGAAATCATAATGTAACAGTTGAAGGATAAAGATCCTCAAGACATCGACCATCATTACCAATATAACCGAATGCTTGAACACTGGTAGAACGACGAAAATCATCATGTATTCACAATATTAACTTCAATATTGTGAAATCAATCATAGTTCTCGGCGTCCCCCTAATCAGCACAACATTCATACAAACAAACCGTGGGATTGGCGTTGTGAAAGATCTTGACGTGACGATTTCTGTTCTCCACTTTGGTGAATGTTCGCGTGCATTTCGGACACTGTAGCTGCGGCCCCCACTCCTGATGAAATAAATTTTTTTAACTATCCAAATTAGATAGACTCATAGCAAACTATTCATAATAAAGCCGGGCAATAATGTAATTTCAAGAGAAAAACAAATAATCTAGACCGGCAATGAAAAACAGCGTGAAAGACCAACTGTAGTCGAATGGGAATGATGTTCCGAAATGTGGGTTAGCAAAGACTGCTGGACGGTAAAACGTTTCGGGCAGCTGTGACACGGATAAATTTTGGCAACTGTTCCGGCTGAAAATATAAATATTGAAATATTTTGATGGGTGAGAGTGAAATCAAAAATATATACGTACTTTTCTTTACCATTGCTCTGCTTTCCACCTCAACCTCACCAGCACCAGAACTCGAAGTGGTTGGTTGTTGGTGTTGCAATGTGTCTTCTCGTGTTATCCCACCGTAAATGCTATTATCGCATGGTTGGTTGTCGTAGGACATAAAAGCATTCGCTACATCACTCCAGTCGGCTGATGTTGAGGCCATCTGGAGTTGACTTGCCGAGGCCATAGAAGGTGAAGTGATGCTCGAGGCGCTTGGCTAAAACCAGATCATAATGAACTTAAGTGAAAATTTTTAACTTTCTTCTATAATTTTACTTTCTTCATTTTATTTCATTCTGCATACTCAATTACGGGTCAGTAGTTAGTCATTTAGAGTGACCCATTTCATTTTGTCTGATTTACGAAAACAAAATGACAAATTGATTGATTGTAACAGTTAACTCATTCACGAGAGACACGCCAGTGAGTCATTGCGATGAAATTCTGACACGTTTTCAATTGAAAGTAATAGCATACAACTTGACTAGATAAACCCAACCTCCATCTTGATTTCAGTGAGCACATCCATATTAGCTGTGGCTGTAGCTGTCGACGTACGGTGACTGACGGCAGATCGAGTCGGAGGGGCGCGGTAACTTTTAGAAGACAGGGCATCGTCTAGCATAGTTGACCCAGACAAAAGTAATTGCTGATCCGATTCATATCCGTTCGATAACTTGTTGTTGTTTACCTGGTCTTGCTGAAAACGACGGTAAAATTAAGAAACAGTAAAAGCTCAACTCATGCAAAAGTCTACACCACACCATGAAAACTGAAAAGATTGGGTACAAAAATATTTTTTTTTAAATCGTCATCGTTATTGTATAATAAGGTTCATGAATTAGCATCACTGTATAAAAGGGATAACCAACCGATCGCTCATCAGATGAATGTGATGCCGGCTGATAGTCCATATAAAGCGAGTTGGCACCAGTCTGACCTCGTGATGAACCAATACCACCATGGCATTCGGCAAACTGAAATTTCAAGTCATTATCGAATGGTACGGTACAAATGTTGCCATTGCCAAAGACCTTTTGATGTTTCAACTCATAGAACTACACTAAAAAATCAGTCTGAAAGTAATTGAGGTACAGATTATCATGCTACTATTAATATACCTGCTGCAACAATCCCAAGAAAGATTGAAATTTATTATGCACAAACATGACAAATGATGACATAAAACTCAACCTCATTCATAGCCTTTACCATGACGGGAGTTACATCTTCATCGTTGTACCGTTTATGCAACTGGTCAACGTACTGTCGCAGCTGCTGACCAAGTTGCAACATGGACTGCTTGCAGATGCCCAGCAGCTCGCGCTCAACCACCGAGTCGAATGAAGTCATGTTGACCATAGTTGACAGGTCACTTGCAATATATAAACGTTTACTGAATTTTCGACAAAATTTTCAATTATTCTCTTCATTTAATTTTATTGAAAATAATAAATAAATGCCCAAAAAGGCAATCCGATATATGACGGACTTCTCTTTCAGTTCAATGAGTAGTGACTGATACATACCAAACGTAAAATACACTATTTATTTATTCTCTTACAAAAACATAAAAAAAACCGTAAAATTGTCAAATGAATAACAGAGAAAATGAGGTTACAAATAACAACCGAATCACAAAGGCACAACAAGTAATACAAAGATGCATTACATCAATACTACCTGAGCAAAAAATGGGGAAATAGCACGAAGAAATGAATATGAGATTAAGTTTCATTCAAATCCAGGATGTACACGCTTAACGTGCGACAAGACGCTGTCCTTGCGTTTGGTTTGGTATTGGCATCGGGGGAACGGGCAACAAAACTCCTGAAAACTAATGATTTTGAGTTTTATTCAATCATAATTTATCGATACCGATGTGTGATTTCGATCAATGATATTAGCTTGTTTTTCGGAATAGAATTCGGATTTTCCTTTTTTTGTTTAACTTAACGACTTGAAAGTTAATGATAAATTTGCAAAGGTTTAGATTGAGTCACTTGTAATGAATACAGTTGAGAAAAAACATGAGTAGTGAGATCTCATGAACTTGCAGCAATCAGTCAAACGTACCTCAGGTGCCTGGACATGTTTCGTTAAATAATGACGTTCCGTGCCGTAGACGTTAGTGAACTTGAGCGTACATTTCGGACACTCCAGCCCGAAAACCTGAAAGTATACGTCTCCGAAAACCCAAACAAATACAAAAATTCACTTAAAATTGAATAACAGATTGCAAAAAAGACGTTAAAATATCTTAGCAATTTATTTATTCCGATTCCGAGAGATCATAGACATCAACCAATGGGGCTGCTTTTTGCTCCAGTCGGGTCAGTCTCCTAATTTGCGCGCCGGAAACTGGAACGTAAAAAATAAGCTAAACGTTAAAATAGCAAAAAAACAACAACAACAACGACAACAAAACATATTAAAAAAAATAATGCGAACCAAACGAGCACCAACTTCTTTTGACAGTTCGTTTCGACTGTACGTGGGACGACGTGCTTGCCTGCTCTAGCACATGTTCTTCATCCACTTCATTGCCACTACTGGCATACGCCGTGAAGTTGTCCATTACCGACCATTCTGCGTCGGTTCCAGTCACCGAATATGAGACACCTTGCATCGTATCAGAATCATCAGTAGATGGCTGTAATACTGCGGTTGTCGACAGTGAAATTTAATATCTACTGTAATAACCCAGAACAACAATTGTACAGTACTCTTATGATTTATAAACGTCATATCGAAGACGTTTACAGCATCAACATAACTAAGAAAATATGATGACGAGCAATATAATATGTAGATAGAACATATTAACCAACTTCAGATTTGACATGTGGTAAGTTGACGGTGATACCTGCACCTGCAGCAATACAGGGTGTGCTGGATACCGGTTTTGAGGCGATGGCAGCGAGGGACGACCGAACACGAGGTGATTTGAGTTGGTGGATATTAAAATAACGACTCTGTGGTTGATGATTACCCCCATCAATGAGCAGTCGAGCCTTTGAAAACCGCGGATGTGCCGCAGGTTGTGGTACCTGAAAGGATGCAAGATTTTATCACTCAAAGTGTTCAAAACTATATTAATTTAATGAAAAGCTGACCATGAAGGCATAACTTTTTATGTACAGAGCTCTAAAGTACAGTATGAGCGATCTATACCATGTAACTACTGACCCTACTCAGTTCAAAACGTGAAACACTAGCAAACAAACATTTACTTTCGGAACGGTGGTCAAAGATGAAGAAGAAGGCATTGATTTACGTTGGTTTGTTGGCGGTGAATCTGAGTGCGTGTTGAGAGGCATAGAGTTATCCAGATACGGTGACAAAACACCGTTTACTTCGGCATACTGAAACACAAAAACTGGTGCAACAAAATTAAAACTGTAAAAATTATGGTGGGCAAGTCATTCATTGAGGTTTTTTTAATAAGATTTTATACCAGTAACCATCCAAAGAGAGATGGATGAGTATCGAGAACATCTATGAAAAATGATGACGTAAAACTCAACCTCGTTCATAGCCTTCACCATGACGGGTGTAACATCTTCTTCGTTGTACCGTTTATGCAACTGGTCAACGTACTGTCGCAGCTGCTGACCAAGTTGCAACATGGACTGCTTGCAGATGCCCAGCAGCTCGCGCTCAACCACCGAGTCGAAGGACATGTTCACCATTTATGATATTTTCTGAAAACTAAAACTTCAAGAAATCGCAGTAGTACCGGTAGTGGTATATCATAAAAGTCTATTTCCAATGTGTAATCACCCTGAGGGCTAACCGATCATATACGGCAGCTGCGAACATGCAGAATAAAACCTCGGAATTGTAAAGGTAAACATTTTATTGGAAAAAATATACAAAGATAAATAGGAAAGAACGAACGCACAAAATAAAAAATAAAATTAAACAATTAACAAATTAAAAAAAAGAAACGGTTTCATTATGTACAATTGCCGACACCCCGTGAAAAACATGGTAAGTAAAAAGGAGCATTCATTTGTGAAAGAAATCCGAACTTAAAATTTGATATAGGGAAAGCTACCTGTGTACTGTTTATACAAAAACTACATGGTTAACCTTGTTTAATATGATAAAAATTTAAGTCTGTTGAGAAAAATTTAACCGTAATCGTCAATTTATGCCTAAGTAAATCACAATAAATGATAAACTGTTTATTTATGTCGACGAGTCACGTGCGTCGCGATCGAGTCCTTGCGTCTGGTCTTGTACTTGCATGTGTCGATCGGGCAGTGATAAACCTGTAGTAAACATGAAAATTATATATTATATTCCCTCACATAATGACGACCCGATTTTTCTACATTCAACTACATAAACTTGAGACGGTAAAACCTTCAAATAATTTCACACAACCATACCTTTGTTCCCTGATGAACGGTACGGTAATGGCGAGCCGTGTTTCGAGCTTCGGCAAACACCAGCAGACACTCGGGACATTCCAGGCCCAGATACTGAAAATACTACCACACTCTTTTACTAAAACTTTCGGGATACAAACCAATGCGTTGACAGCGTGATTGATTCTGATCTGGAAGTCACAAAAAATGATCAAACGGATACTTTTATGTTAAAACATCGACAATAAAGATAAAATTGAGTTCACTAGATGGCTACCAACCAAAGGCGCATTTCTGGGCTTCGGGTTCAGCTTCACCATCGGCGCTGATTTCCCTGCAAAGAAACCCTTAGTTTTTTTCTCCATGTATCGATATAGTTTTTAGACTTTGACAGTCTTCATATGATAAATAAAAAACAGCATTAATAATAACAAGAAAATTATCAACAACACCAACGTTTCTTCACAGGCGACGATGTGTCAATTTCGAAGGACGTGCTTGCCGACCCTATGGTATCCTCCATTAAACTATCCGCAAACTCGACCATACTATTACCATTGGACCAGTCATCATTGTTGTCATGTACAACGGCTAAGGACTGCTCACTGGCATGGTGGTCGACTTGGCTGATCGAAGGCTGCAATGAGCTCGAACTTATTAGACGTTTATTGAAATATTTATTTGGCCTCTGCAACAAGTGGAAGTAACCTAACACATTGGTTGGGAAGTGTGTTAGTAAACAACATTTTAATTAGGTAAGTTGCATTGTTTGATCTGACCTAACTTGAGAAGAACCAACTTCACATTTGATGTCCCGCAAGTCAGCTGAATTTCCCAGAGATTTTTCAGTACCAGAGACAAACGCAGTGAGGGGTATCGATGTCAGACTGGAATTAACGTAAGGCAAAGGTTGTGGTTGATACGATTCCTGGAATTCTTGTTGTTGTAGATGTTGTGGCTGTAGTGGTTCAAACTGTTGTTGTTGTTCATGTTGTTGCTGTGAAGGTTCAAACTGTTGTTGTTGTTGTTGTACATGTTGTTGCTGTGAAGGTTCAAACTGTTGTTGTTGTTGCGAGTATTGCTGTTGTAAGTTATCGGTGAAACGAAGGAATGATTTACGCTTCTGCGGTGGTTTGCGTTTTTGCCTGGGCAACGCCTGATGGGCAAGTTTTAGTTGCAATGGAGGGATCGATGAGCTACGGCTATCAAGATGCTCGGATGACGCATGCGGCTGAAATTATTACTCTCCTCGATTATATAGGATATCAACGTAAATTAGATAGGAATATCTGACTGTGTCAACATTCAACAAAATACTGATTTAATTAGATAGGTAGATAAGACTAACGGGCATTGTGTCAGTGCAAATCTGCGATGACTGCAGTGTCGTCAAGTTAGTCGAAGTTTCAGGTGATTCCGTAGGTATGCCAACACTCATGGCGTACTGAAAACAGCGAACTAGAAATCAATGCCGTTGTGGACAAGAAACAAACTACTAGGAAATAAAAAACCAACTTCATTGACAGCCTTTATCATGATGGGTGTGACATCCTTGTCGTTGTACTGATTGTGCAACTGGTCAACGTACTGTCGCAGCTGCTGACCAAGTTGCAACATAGACTGCTTGCAGATGCCCAGCAGCTCGCGCTCAACCACCGAGTCGAACGTGTTGGAAAATAGTGCCATCACTAAATTATGATGATTATTGGGTGAATGAAAAACAAACGGGAAACGAAAAATAAAACCTTAAGGTTACGGTATTCAAAGAAAACCGATCTCAGAATAGAAAGGTACCGTTTTGAGGGAGAGCTTTAAAGTTCTTTTATTTATCACATATGAATACATATTATATCAAATCTGTACATCCACCACAAAATAGGCATCACAACACTTTTTGGAACTACGGGAAACCCGTTACTTTGCTACTGAAAGCAAAGTTTACATACAAAAAAGCACATGTTGACGGGGTATTGGCAGTTCAATACTGTTTTGTTATTTGTGAGCCGGAAAACAAACGGAATTGGATGTTGTTCACACATGTCAGTGGACACGTAAAATATAATGTTGTATTTTTTTTTAAATAAACATATGATATACCATGTACGTTCAAATTCACTCGTATCCAATATAAAAAAAAAATTCAAAATAAAAAAAATTATCATCAATACGGGTCAACAGTGGCCCCGTTCACGTATCTATCCGGGGTCTACAGATTTAAGCCGCAGCTTAAAGCCGGACCTAGTGTTAAAGTATAGGGCCAGCTTAAGCCGCGGCTTAAAATTTGAGCTGCGGCTTAAGCTAGCCCTATACTGAAATTCGAAAAAGCTGCGGCTTAAAACCCAGAAGCCGCGGCTTCAAATTTAAGCTGCGGCTTAAATTTGAAGCTTGAGTTCATTTTGTCGAAAAAAAATTTGGTTGACTTCACTTTTTCGACATGTTGGCCATGTTGCCGAATCTTAAAAATTAATTAACAATTATTACATTATGTGTTGAATATAAAATAATTTGAATATCAACATATGTACGTAGGAAGCAATAAGCAAATTATTTAAAATAAGAAATGAAACATTTATAATTGCAACCACTAAGAAAAAATTATGTGACTGTACTCTTATGCAATTGTAATATAGGTGAAGATGGGATATATTGCAAAAAAACAATTTGAATTTGTCTGGTATAGTGATCACTAACGAACGAAACGAAACGAATCGAAACTTTTGACATTCGTTTCGATCCCATCGAAACAAAACTTTTTTTGTTTCGTTTCGATTGATTCGAAACGAAATTTCTGTGTTTCGTTTCGTTAGCTACCGAAACGAAAAAGTTTCGTTAAGGGTTTCGTTAAGGTCTCCAATGATTTAATTTAATAATATCAACAAATAAAATTTCAAAATAAATTCAAATTCAAATAAATTAGGGTATGAGTAAACCTGGTAGAAAAAGTCTCAATTATTCCTCAGTTATCGGGAACTGTGAGTCTGTGATTATCTGAATAAGTGAAGGAGTGAGTGAGTGAGTGATGGAGTGAGTGAAGGAGTGAGTGAGTGAGTGAGTGAATATTTCAATGAGTGAGTGAGTGAGTGATTCAATGATTGAGCAAGTATGTGAGTAAGTGAGTGAGATTTTTTCTACCAAGTTTACTCATACCTTTTTTTATTTGAATTTGAATTTATTTTAAAATTATATTTGTCGATATTATTAAATAAAATCATTGGAGACCTTAACGAAACGCTTAACGAAACGTTCAAATTTCGTTAGTGCGAACCGAAACGAAAACCCAACCGAAACTTTTCGATTCGATAGCTAACGAAACGAAAATAAAAAAAATTCGTTTCGAATACTCCGAAACGAAACAACGTATTTCGGTAAGAAGTTTCGTTTCGACAGTTTCGTTTAGGTCAGTTTCGTTAGTGAACTCTAGTCTGGTAAGCAAATTCCCAGGCAGGAATTTTTTTGGCGGGAATTCAATTTTTTTTTGGGATTTTCAAATGTTTTTGGGTTGGCGACCTCGGTTCACATTAATTTAGAAACTTTTTCAAATTTTTTGTCTCAGATTCGAGTTCTCCATCAAATTTGGAGCCTACATGAATTTTTCGATCGTTGAAGTCAACCGATTTGAAATTTTTTAAAATTTCTCTAAGAAACGGGAAGAAGAAAGCGAAAACCGCGGAAACCGTTAGGTACGAAGCTGAAAAAATTCATGCGGGCCTTAAATTTGATTTAGAATTCGAATCCGGAATGAAAATTTCAAAAAAATCACTAAAATGACGTGAATTAAAGTCGCCGACCCGAAAACTTTTTAGAATTAAAAAAAAATTTGAATTCCCGCCAAAAAAATTCTTGCCTGGCAACTTACTTACTGTGCAAGATCGAAATCAACTGTTGCAATATATTCCATCTTCACCTATAGTTAATATTGTTATTTACCTTGGACCTCCGTGGCGTGCCACATGTAGCACCTTCTTAGCGTTGATGTGCAGTGTGTGGATGTTCACTTTGGCGACAACGAATGACTGCTTATGAACCCAACGCTTATGCCTGTCGTTTATAATTAGAATAATATAAGTAAACTATAAATGTGGTTAGAGTTAGATGACGATAAGATTGCGAAAAATGAATATGGTCAAAATCGACATAAAACAAAAAAAATGTAATAAAAAATCCTAACTGTCCATATTTTTTGTGGTCAGTGTATCGTTTTCCACAGCACGCAAATGCGTATGTCTTGGGATGTAGAGTGGTCACGTGTTTAACCAGCTGTTTATTGCCTCGGCACAACCACTGGCACTCAGGGCAGTTGAGCTGTAAATATAAATAAAACAATGACATAATTTCACATGTTCACTAACAGTTGCATGGACACAACCCAGCATAATAAGTGTTGAAGTTCAAGTTCAATACATAGACTCATTCATTATGATAATCAAGGAAAGATGAAATATAGCCGAGTTTAGTTTATATTGTGAATACGGTTATCAGGAAAAAGGGAGTCACAAAAAATGTCAAAACATCGACAATATAGTAAAAAGTGAGTTCACTAAATGGCTACCAACCGAAGGCGCATTTCTGGGCTTCGGGTTCAGCTTCACCATTGGCGCTGATTTCCCTGCAAAGAAACCGAAACCCTTAGATTTTTTTCTCAATGTATCGATATAGTTTTTAGACTTTGACAGTTTTCATGTGGTAAACAAGAGAAACATCATTAATGATAACAACAACTATATAAAAAAACATATCAAGCACCAACGATAAAATTATCAACAACAACAACAACACCACCAACGTTTCTTCACAGGCGACATTGTGTCAATTTCGATGGACGTGCTTGCCGACCCCATGGTATCCTCCATTAAACTATCCGCAAACTCGACCATACTATTACCATTGGACCAGTCATCATTGTTGTCATGAACAACGGCTAAGGACTGCTCACTGGCTTGTTGGTCGACTTGGCTGATTGAAGGCTGCAATGAGCTCGAACTTATTAGACGTTTATTGAAATATTACTTTGACCTCCGCCACAAAATGGTGATAAAGTTGAAGTAATCTAACACATTGTGACGAGTGAGTCAGTAAATGACGTCATCATTAGGCAAGTTGCAATCTTTGATCTTACATGAGAAAAACCAACTTCACATTTGATGTCCCGCAAGTCAGCCGAATTTCCGAGAGATTCTTCAGTACCAGCGACAAACGCAGTGAGGGGTATCGATGTCAGACTGGAATTAACGTAAGGCAAATGTTGTGGTTGATACGATTCCTGGTATTCTTGTTGTTGTCGATGTTGTGGCTGTAATGGTTCAAACTGTTGTTGTTGTTGCGAGAATTGCTGTTTTGTAGTAAGTGATCGGCGAAACGAAGGAATGATTTACGCTTCAGCGGTGGTTTGCGTTTTTGCCTGGGCAACGCCTGACGAGCAAGTGTGAGCCGCAATGGAGGGATCGATGAGCTACTGCTATCAAGATGCTCTGATGACGCATGCTTCTGAACTCATTATTCTCCTTGATGTCGATTATATAGGATATCAACGGAATTAGATAGAAACTTCTGTTGGCGTCAACATTCAACAAAATACTGGTTTTATTAGATAGGTAGATAAGACCAACGGGCGTTGTGCCAGTGCCATTGCAAATCTGCGATGATTGCAGTGTCGCCAAGGTATTCGAAGTTTTAGGCGAATCCGTAGGTATGGCAACACTCATGGAGTACTGAAAACGGCCAACTACAAATCAATGCCATTGTTGACAAGAAACAAATAATTTATCTACTGGCAAATAGGAAAACCAACTTCATTGATAGCCTTTATCATGATGGGTGTGACATCCTTGTCGTTGTACTGGTTGTGCAACTGGTCAACGTACTGTCGCAGCTGCTGACCAAGTTGCAACATGGACTGCTTGCAGATGCCCAGCAGCTCGCGCTCAACCACCGAGTCAAACGTGTTGGAAAATAGTGCCATCACTAAATTATGATGATTATTGGGTGAATGAAAAACAAACGGGAAACGAGAAATAAAACCTTAAGGTTACGGTATTCAAAGAAAACCGATCTCAGAATAGAAAGGTACCGTTTTGAGGGAGAGCTTTAAAGTTCTTTTATTTATCACATATGAATACATATTATATCAAATCTGTACATCCACCACAAAATAGGCATCACAACACTTTTTGGAACTACGGGAAACCCGTTACTTTGCTACTGAAAGCGAAGTTTACATACAAAAATTTCAATGGAACGTGCAAATTTGCAAAACATTGATTATTTGAGCTTTTTTACAGAAGATAAAATGCCAGTTATGGCATATTTCCGACCTTTCATTTATATTGATAAAATGTTGACTTTGACACTAATATAAATATATTGGGTTAATAATCCGTGGAACCCAGCAGCAGCAAATTCAAATATTAATAGAATAAAAATTATATTTTAAAATAACCCTGTTCAATTTAATAGTATTACTATTTGAATGTTGAATTTTTTGAAAATATACTGAATGCAACAAATGCAACAATAAAAAAAACAAATCACAAATTCAACAACACAATTATAGGAGTGTGGTGACAATAAGGTTAAAACTGCCATTAAAACGATTAATTGAGTAGCAGGGTTCGACCGCTGGTTTAATCTTTACCGGAAGGAAAATTTAATCCATGAAAATCCATGAAATATGAATCTGTCAATCAATTAAGTTTTTATGAAGAAGTCGAGCCCCCGTTGTTCAAGTCTACCTAGGCAGCACACGAGTGAAAAAAACGGGATCATAATTTGTAAAAAGATCGAGAACTTGATGGATAATCTAGGACTTACTTTCCACCGCCACGACTAAAGACACCGCGGAGCTCTCATCTGGCCAGCACCGACACCGACTTCGGCACCGACACGGTCCTCGCCACCGGTTTGGTACGCCTCACGATTTGCGTCAACCTTGCGATCGCCGAAAGCTGAAATTGATTTTTTGTTCTAATGCAAACAACAAGAAAATGAAACGTATCCCAATTATAGCTACGCGCTGATCCCAACCCCTTTTTTAGATTGTTTGATAGCATTTAAAGCCACTTTTAGACCTTTTTTATTTGCTGATGTCCGTACCGCCAATGTCCCTCGTTTGGGAAGAAACAGGGGAATGATATCAAGTGACGGTAACTTTCCCAACTACCCAAAACTCGGCCCATCACTGAACGAATTATATAAGCTACATTTATTATTTATTTTCTGGTCATGCAAGAAAAAAAATGGGTGCAAAAAGTCTTTCATTATTCCAACCCTGGTTTTGTGAGTTTTATATAGCAACTCAATGAACGTCAATATTGAAATTTTGATTCTCCTCTACATGTAAAATATATTTGGAACTACTATTGGAAGTACGAGCACTTATGATTATGTGTTGTGAAGGATGATCGCATTAACTATTTTTTTAAAATTATTCCTGTCCCACCGAGTAATTATTTTGAAATAACAAATAAATAACTTACCACTTTTTGTTTTGCTACCGCGGCCACGAGCTCCACCGCGAGTGCGTGCAGCTCCCTGACCGGAACCTGCAACCATAACTAACGTTGTTATATTAAAAATAGTGTAACATTACATTCCACTCAATAGAGACATTTTTATTTACCACACACCTTAATTTTGACCGTTTTCAACATGCTAAATGACATGGAACTAAAGAATCTGTCCAAAAAATTTCTGAAGGAAAAAAAACATGAAAATAAACCGGTATATATAAACAAAGATAGGAAGCACAACATCATAATACAGCAGATATACAAAGGCATATAAATAATAATTCATACGTTTTTTGCAATTTTCAGATTTTTTTAAAAGTTTTGGACATAAATTTTGTACACGATACGAAGCTGGCGATTTTTTCCGTCAGTTTTGTCGACTTCGATGTTCAATGTTAAAAGTAGTGTGAAATACATAATAATCTCAAACTTGACGTTAAAACGTTTTGTTTGTCCGATTTGGTCCAGATGTGTTGGGGCAGAGGAAATACATGAAACACAAAAAACTGTCATTCTTTATTTGTCCCAACCTGGTCCTACAATTAAAACCCATAATTAAAAAGTCGCAATTACATTTTGTAAACTCACCAATGACTTTGCGTCCTGTTACACGGTCCTGACATACTCCATTGCCACGTGGGCGACCACTCCCAAGTCTTAAATTTGAATTTATTTCAGGTTTAAAATTTTTTACTTAAAAGTACAAGTAAAGTTTAACTCAATGTTGTGTATAAATTTCGGTGCCAGCCAATGAAATAGTGGCATAAAGTTTTTTTAAGGAAACCGTGTAATTTGTTAGCGAACTTTTGATGAGCGATGATAATATAAAAACGGTAAAATTATTTTACTGTATCTGATTATATTTGGTAATATGTATGTACCTAAAAATAACATTAGTAGACTAATAATTTAGCCTACCTCTTTCCACCGTGTACCGCATCACGCACCTCTTCGCGTAGTGTCGCGTCGTTGGGTATGAGCAAATCCTGAATTTTGGTGTTCGCCAAGGTGCATGATTTATTGTGGACTGCTCTTTTATGCCTGAGAAACACAAAAATAGACACATTTTTATTTCTGCCACCGTGATGTGACCCGTTTAATGTTAAATTTGCAGTCATAATGCAATATACTTGCTGGCTCACTGGCGCACTGATTGATATACATCATGGGTAATTGTGTTTTGCATGTGGTCCACACAATTACCCATTTAACTCCGGATCATAATTTATTGCAAAGGTTAATTAAAAAATAACTGTGCCATCCGATACTAACCTTGCGTATTTATCGTGATCAATGTATTTGTATCCACAGCAGAGATACGCGTACATATCCTGATGAGCTGATGTGACGTGGAATACCAGGTTTCTGTTGTTCCTCATGTACAATCCACAATTGACAACCGGACAGTATATCTGCAATTGCAAACAATTTGTGAATGCACTATTTCAATGTAACAAAGTCAAATATTATAGCACTATGATTAAATCCAAAAATGATTTATTGTTACTGGGAAATTGTACGTTATGTTATTTACATATATGATGACACTGAATGATATATAGCTCATTTATTAGATAAATACTGTTCCTTAATTATTCTGCGTGGAGCTCTTATCTGACAGTGAAATCCAGGGTCGAGTGTATGCAGCGTGACATACATACGTACATCAGTTTCAATGTATTATTAGACTGTTTATATTTTAATTCTGAAATTATAATTATATTATGCAGCGACTGTATGATAGCACATGTAGCTGGATTCGCGGCAAAGTGCCCATGCAAAGCCCTGGTGCATGCGCATGAAAACAGAACAGAACAACCTGATCTTTCAGTGCAAATAGAACAATCTCAGTGCGACATTAGTCAAGAGTGTTTGCAAAACACTGTTGATTATTACGCATGACATGGCGTTAATTTTCTCAAGTTCTTTGTTGCATTTTTGTGTTTTTAGTTTTGAACAATCAATCATACATTGATTATGCTAAAAGAAAGACAGCAATTATGCTAAAATAGACCGCACGCTGTACCGTACAGCGTTCATTCAGCTTTGTACGATGCAGCCGTTACCTTATTGAAAAGGATGATCTGCAAAAAAATCAGCTGTTGTTGCCTAACAAGGCAGCCGCCGACAACAAAGTTATCATTGAACATCCGACTCGAGTCGGGAACAATGATGGGTAAACACCATAGAAAACGCCCGTCATTCAGACGTATGTAAGATTCGTGAAACGTGAACGTGATTCGTGCATCTCATTCTAAAGCACGGTTTTCAATCGATAATTTGATATGAACTGGGGTATAGAGAGATTCACTGTTGATTGAATGTGCACTGTTGAGGAGCAGAAATGTATTCTGCAAAAATGTATTTTGCAGCGTGACATCCATACATACATACGTACATCAGTTTCAATGTATTATTAGACATTGACATAATTTCACATGTTCACTAACAGTTGCATGGGCACAACCCAGCATGGCCGAGTTTAGTTTATATTGTGAATACGGTTATCAGGAAAAAGGGAGGCACAAAAAATGTCAAAACATCGACAATATAGTAAAAAGTGAGTTCACTAAATGGCTACCAACCGCAGACGCATTTCTGGGCTTCGGGTTCAGCTTCACCATTGGCGCTGATTTCCCTGCAAAGAAACCGAAACCCTTAGATTTTTTTCTAGATGTTTCGATATAGTTTTTAGACTTTGACAGTTTTCATGTGGTAAACAAGAGAAACATCATTAATGATAACAACAACTATATAAGAAAAACATATTAAGCACCAACGATAAAATTATCAACAACAACAACAACACCACCAACGTTTCTTCACAGGCGACATTGTGTCGATTTCGAAGGACGTGCTTGCCGACCCCATGGTATCCTCCATTAAACTATCCGCAAACTCGACCATACTATTACCATTGGACCAGTCATCATTGTTGTCATGAGCAACGGCTGAGGACTGCTCACTGGCTTGTTGGTCGACTTGGCTGATTGAAGGCTGCAATGAGCTCGAACTTATTAGACGTTTATTGAAATATTACTTTGGCCTCCGCCACAACATGGTGATAAAGTTGAAGTAATCTAACACATTGTGACGAGTGAGTCAGTAAATGACGTCATCATTAGGCAAGTTGCAATCTTTGATCTGACATGAGAAAAACCAACTTCACATTTGATGTCCCGCAAGTCAGCCGAATTTCCGAGAGATTCTTCAGTACCAGCGACAAACGCAGTGAGGGGTATCGATGTCAGACTGGAGTTAACGTAAGGCAAAGGTTGTGGTTGATACGATTCCTGGTATTCTTTTTTTTGTAGATGTTGTGGCTGTAGTTGATCAAACTGTTGTTGTTGTTGTTGTTGTACATGTTGTTGCTGTAGTGGTTCAAACTGTTGTTGCTGTTGTTGTACATGTTGTTGCTGTAGTGGTTCAAACTGTTGTTGTTGTTGTTGTACATGTTGTTGCTGTAGTGGTTCAAACTGTTGTTGTTGTTGTTGTTGTACATGTTGTTGCTGTGAAGGTTCAAACTGTTGTTGTTGTTGCGAGTATTGCTGTTGTTGTAAGTTATCGGTGAAACGAAGGAATGATTTACGCTTCTGCGGGTGTTTGCGTTTTTGCCTGGGCACTGCCTGACGAGCCAGTGTGAGCCGCAATGGAGGAATCGATGAGCTACTGCTATCAAGATGCTCGGATGACGCATGCTTCTGAAATTCTGCTTGGCCATAATTTTTATTGTTTTATTTGGTAACCATGATCAACGGAATTAGATAGGAACTTCTGTCGGTGTCAACATTTTAACAAAATACTGGTTTTATTAGATAGGTAGATAAGACTAACGGGCGTTGTGCCGGTGCCATTGAAAATCTGCGTTGATTGCAGTGTACTCAAGTTAGTCGAAGTTTCAGGTGAGTTCGTATTCGTAGGTATGCCAACACTCATGGCGTACTGAAAACAGCAAACTAGAAATCAATGCCGTTGTTGACAAGAAACGAATAATTAATCGACTGACAAGTAAAAAACCAACTTCATTGACAGCCTTTATCATGATGGGTGTGACATCCTTGTCGTTGTACTGGTTGTGCAACTGGTCAACGTACTGTCGCAGCTGCTGACCAAGTTGCAACATGGAATGCTTGCAGATGCCCAGCAGCTCGCGCTCAACCACCGAGTCGAATGTGTTGGAAAATAGTGCCATCACTAAATAATGATGATTATTGGTTGAATGCAAAACAAACGGGAAACGAAAAATAAAACCTTACGGTTACGGTATTCAAAGACAACCGATCTCAGAATAGAAAGGTACCGTTTTGAGGGAGAGCTTTAAAGTTCTTTTATTTATCACATATGAATACATATTATATCAAATCCGTACATACACCACAAAATAGGCATCACAACACTTTTGGAACTACGGGAAACCCGTTACTTTGCTACTGATAGCAAAGTTAACATAAAAATTTCAATGGAACGTGCAATTTTTCATTTTTACAAATAAACACAACAATACAACTGTATAACACAAACATATGTATTGTGGTAAGATTAAAACTGTTTGAACGAGATCGGAACAGACTCAATTGTTATTGTGAATGAAATTACAAACTATGATCATGAACTCGGAGCATGTGCGTTTTGAAGTTGTCGGCACGCACTCCAGAATACGAGCAAATATGACACCGGTATACCTGCAAAGTAATACATGATGATCCACACCACATGCTACGTCAAAAACATGCAGCACGTAACATCGGTAATAACTAGAGAAAAATTCAAAAAGGTCAATAGTTCCTAATCAGTGGATTAATGATTTGCTTTCGACTGTAATGTGCAATGTGGATGAGATTAAACAAACTCAACCGAACATTAATATTCGAACCGTTTAAATATCTGTGAATGTCGAGCCCGCTACTTCGCTGCCATAGGATGTACACCTTTTGGCCTTCGACTTTTTGAGAAACGCTTCAAACTCTGACCGGCTTTGAGACAAACTATGCAGCCGAATGAAATGTTCTCGAAGAACGTCTCTTCTTGACGACGCATATTGACAATACGGACATTGGTATCGCTGAAATGAAATGCCAACTTGTTTGAAGGGTGCGAAAGGTGCAAGACATATTCCTAACAGCGAGTGTTCGAGCTTGACATTCCACTTATCGTGATGTTTTCATATAGCACTCTCCACTGATTACGAGACTGAACTCAAACTTGCGCTCTTAGATATGCACTTTTCACAACACCGAATTCCTGTGAAAGCTTACTAGGGATGGTCACGGATACCAGCGTGTACTTCTGCCAGAATGTGCGCATTCAAATGTAGTCTCGTAACAAATTGAGAATGCCATAATAGACTTTTCAATAAATATCATCCAGACTGACCCTTGGGTTGGTGTGGTGGATGGTTTTGATGTGTCGCCACAAACTTCTATAGTTGGCGTACACCCGAGTGCACTTGGAACATGGATGCTTTTCCGGTTGACTCTGCAATCAACTCAACAAATGTACGACCAATTAAATAAATATAGTGTCAATGAGCTGCTGTATAAAGATCATAACATCACAAAAATAGGAACAAATTAACTAACAGAACTCGCCTCTGCTGCCTCTGGTAACCGTGCTGACTTCGTTTTCAATCTTCTTGCTCTACCAGCCCCGTTCGGTTTCATTTGAAAATCTGAACAAGAATCACTCACTCACTTATCCTACTTAGTTGTCTTATCATACTTGATCTTTTTCATAGCCATTCCATTCCATTCGTGACTTAATTGACATTTTTCTCTTGGTTTGAATCGAACGAAACAAAAATCGTATCTGACCTCTAGACATTTCCATGACACTAAAATCGGCTGACGTCGAAGGTGCCATGATTTCGCCATCGATGGACAGTTGACCGTAAATGTTGGTGATTGGCGGTGTATCGAAGGACATGAACGGAGGATTGGACCAATCAGCCATGTCAGATACCGCATCCTCGTTGGTCAGAGTCACGATCGGTGAGTCGGATACGCTGGCTGACGGCTGCAAATGGCAAACATGCTAAAGCGTAGTTTGAAATCCAAGTTCCAAGTTTATTTCAGCTTTCGCACCACAATGGCAACAAGGAATATCAAGTCAAGTCACATAGTGAATTGAGAAGAATTAACGGATCGAGTTGGCAAAATGTACGAACCAACCTCAAACTTGACTTGTGCGTTCATCTCGGTGGCATCCCTCAATATATCGGTGCTCTCGACGAACTCTCGAATCTGATTGTGCGATGCCGACGTGAATTCGTCCAGTGAAAGAGGCTGTTCGTTGTGCAGCTGGATTGTAGAGGGCGCACGTCCATGGTGCTGGTCCAACGGATCAGATTGACGGTGGCGAACATTCGATTCACTTGTGGTCGGTTTGTAACCCTGAAATCGGAATAATAACCTAAAGGTTCAATTGAATTTATCACCATATTCTCGATGTATGCATCGAATCGCCCGTGATCGGTTTGGGACCAACCGCTTACGAAAACATAAAAAAACTTGGGAGTAATTTTTATTGTCAATGAAGTGGTTAACTAGAAGTGGAATACCAAAATGTTCAATTGAACTTAGCAGTATTCTAGCTGTAAGCAAGCAACGACAACCCACCTGTTTATCTTGTAACCGTGACGACGATCGATGACTGACGGGCGTGGATGCACAACCAACATCAACGTCGCACGATTTCTGCATGCCAGTCGCGTACTGAAATAACAATATCATCCACATTCCCCGAGAGAATCGGTCGATTCAGTAAAATACATTCATTGAAAAACGTCTTTCTTGTCTGGTTCACCGTCACCCTCTACAATAAAAACTTTCGCTAGTTTGTTTCCACGAGTCCGCAAAGTAATCAAAAATTGTGAAAAATTACCGACTCAACCTCGTTTAAAGCTTTCACCATAACGGGTATGACATCTTTGTCGTTATGTTGGTGATGCATCGCCTCGACGTACTGTCGCAGCTGCTGACCAAGTTGCAACATGGACTGCTTGCAGATGCCCAGCAGCTCGCGCTCAACCACCGAGTCAAATGATGAGGCGGATGGTGGCATGACTATTTCTAATAAAATAGAGTCGCTATCAGAAGTTATAATGAAATCTTTTATATGGAGGAAGTTTGAATCGTTCAAATGTTTCAACACACTCACGAACGTCGAAATCAAAGTTATGGTTAAAAAACACATGGCGAGGAAGAAAAGTTGACAATTTTTACCGATCCTTCCTAAATGAAAATACATAGTAAGCAAGCGCTTGAATGAATTCTTGAGGTAACACATTTGTATAGGCCACGATTTAAAAAAACGTGGTGGAAGCAAGCTGTCAATCGAAGCAACACTTTTCTCGTTTCACGATAATTTTTATTTACAGGTTGTATTGCACATGTTTGATTTCAACACCGGTATGAATGAAAGTGTAATGAATTATGTAGCAATTACACACCAAGTGAGATCATTTCAGAATAATACAAAAGTTGAACATTGAACAAATTCAATTTTTCAGAAAGCATAGTTAGAATAGTAGGATAACATTGTAATAACAACATCATTTGAGTAATCCTTTGGCAAACAATGAAAAATAAACAAACAAACGAAACATAGATTGATCAATTAATAACCTTGGTTATTAAAAAGATTATCAGTGGACAGTGATGCAGTGATTGTTATATTCGAAAAAACAACAATGACTTAAAGCCTGTAATATCACATTAATGTTGTAACTGAGTCAGCTTTATCACCTGCAGTTTACGGTTGTGGCGACATCAGGTTTCGATGGTTGACCATTTGATGTTTCTTTAACGAATCAATGCGCGGTGATACGTACTCACAGTGCGGACATGAGTGCATCTACAAAATGTGGTCTTTGAAAAAATCCACAAATATGGTGTTAGTGATAAAAATTCACTACAAAATGGTGTCAGTGACCACCAGTTGACCAAGTGACTATAACCATTTCACTTCCAACAAAAAATTACACCAATTTGTCATGACACTGAACGGTGATATAATAATAAGTACCTAGAATACAGTAACCAACTTTTGGATTGGGATTATGGAAAATCTTGATGTGACGACGACGATTCTCGATGTGCGTAAAGACGCGGGTGCATTTGGCGCACGGAAAACTTAGTTTCTGAAACACAAATCATGCCATCAACTAAATGAACATTGCAAACTTCAACTGAAATCGAAAGATTTAGTTTCTCCAGTATTATGAAAAAAACTTCTAAAGTTAACTAATCGAATATGGATAAAAAATGTTCTGAAAATTTAACAACATAAATCGACGTCGACCAACCGTGCCCGAATGACTCTGCTTGATGTGTCGTAACAGTGATTCCTTGAGCTGAAACCGTTTGGCACAGCCGTTGCACGAGAAGTATCGTTCCTCCGTGGTACAGTCGGACATCGAAGGCAACGGTACGATCGAGAAATCAACGGTCGTCGCGATGCCTCCACCGTTGCTGTTATCGATGTTGAGTGAATGGAACACATTGCTACCGGGTGGACCGTCGATCGTTAGTGCATCGTGTTGCTTTTGACGAACTGCAACAATGTAGTGTAATGTGCTGATAAGTATAGAAGCAAACAAATCCACTAAAGCCTGATCGTGTGACTTTATTACGACGATATAACAGGGTTTATGATATAACAAGTAAATGAGGTTTCAGAGTGCGTTTTATACTTGGGAAACACCATTCAAATTCAGATCGTTCTCAAGTTAACCTGCAACAGATGTCACCACTAGAAAGCAAAAATTCAGATTCAACCAGTTTTACGCCATGTTAGCAAAGTTGGGTACCAAATCATAATCACTAATATAGTGGAACAACGGTGACCCAATTTACAATTGGCAATCACTGATCATCAACGTTCTTGAATTAGCTGTGTTGCAATCTAGGGTTCGAGCCAGGACCATTGGCTTGCGCGGCCGGCCCCTTAACCACTTGACAAGGGAAGCGACAAGCAGGATAACAGTTCCATGTATGATGTATCCATTAAAACGAACCATTTTTCCTTTTCACGGCACTCAGTATCGGTGTCACCCCGGTATCATTCGAAATGCCCGGCTGTTGGATGGCTGCTTCCATGGCATCCATAGCAATGCCACCGTAGATGTTGGCTGCCGTCGTGTCCGATTCACTGGTTTGATGGTACGAAACGAACGACAGATCCGACCACTCGGTCACGCCGGTCGACAATCGTTGCTGCTGGCCAGATAAAGACTGTGTGGTGCTCGTGGACGGCTGAAGATAATAGGCGATAAAAGATAATTAATCATAATCCACTTTTTTTCTTTATTTCACTTCAGAAAATCTAATTATATGTCATCCTGATTTATTCAAACCGAACTCATCGATGTGACGTTTTCCTTCGTCTGAACTGACAACACTCTGCTTTATGCAGCACTTCTTTCCTTGAAAACTTTATCTTATCTCATCTCATCCAACTGGGGAAGGATCGGATCATAAAAACAATATTTCCCACCTCAAATTTGATGTCGCGTCCCACGTCCAGACCAGCGGTGGCCGTGGCGAACTCACTGCCGTTGTTGGCATTCGACTGATGCTGACTCGAGCAGAATGACTGGGCTGCGTCGTCACCGTCGATGGTCATTACGTACGGTGGCATAGATGACGTCTGGTGGTAGGGAGCACCAGGACGTGGTGACTGGTGATCCTAATTAGTAAAGTCTAGATGCGAATTTGAGTAACGTTCATATAGAAAAAATACTGACTACAAAGAAACCATAAAATAAAAGTATAGTCGAGGTGAGCTTTCTAACTGAGAAAAACTTGTCGATGTTTCGGACCTGTCATGAAACATTGAAAAAACACTAAACTACATCACCAGACTTCTAGCAATATTAAACATCTCCTTATGAGCTTACAAACATTTCATGAAAATAATCGGCATTAAAAATCACCAACCAGCCTGCCATCGGCTTGAGATAACGCTTTACTGACGGATGTGCCCGTGAGGGTAGACGAGAGGGTCAACGCCGGGTTTTGATGGAAATACTGCAATCAGCAATAGAAATTGTTTTATTACAAAACAGAGTAATAAATCATGGAAGAAATTTTTTTGAAAGACTGACTGTATGCTCATCAACCTCGTTAATAGCCTTGATCATAACGGGTGTAACATCGTGTTTGTTGTACTGATTGTGCAACTGGTCAACGTACTGTCGCAGCTGCTGACCAAGTTGCAACATGGACTGCTTGCAGATGCCCAGCAGCTCGCGCTCAACCACCAGATCAAATGTGGATGGGGACATTCTGCACAGAAAAAATAATTTAGAATAATTAAATATCAAGTTAACGTCAACCAGATAATGACCAATAAGGATCAGAACGTCAGTTTACGACGTTTTATACGATATTATTCACTGCAAACCGGACTTTTTCATGTACACCGATTATACAATGCATTTTATTTGAATTGATCGAAAACGTTGCACATGGAAGGATGGCATATGAATAGTTATTATAAATATTTTGCACAAATGATGAGATTGATGCTTTGGTAAGAGATCGTTGATCATTCATAAAAAGTATAAATAGGGTATGAGACATCTTATGACAGTAAAAAGTAATGATGACATACGTATCCTTAATAAAAGAAATAAGATCACAAAATTAGGACTACCCATTACTTGTACTATATAAATCACTGAATCTAGCTGCATCTTCTTTCCGATGAGTCTTCATGTGACTCCTGATATAATCACTGCGTATTGAAGAGTATGAACAGCCGGGGTATGGACACTGTTTGCGCTGGAAACCAAATGTAAAGTTGGCATATATTTCAATAGGAGTAACATGTGGATAATTTGCTACCCTTTTTTGAAATCACTCTAGTTTTCAATAAAAATTACTAAACGTAACTTTAAACAGAAGTATTATACATGACATGAGATATTAAAGTAAATAAAATAAGAAAAAAAACCAACAGTAGCCAAGTGGTCATGAAAGAAACGTTCATGTCGTAGTCGAGTACCGTTCTGCGTGAACACCTTCTCGCAGTAGGCACATGGAAATGACTCGTGCTAGAAATAAACGAGATTTTAGCTGATTATTCTTTGAATTCTCAAAAAGTACATAATGATTTTAAAAACTTTGAAATCAAACAACAAACTTTTCTCTGATGCTGATTCCTGATGTGCATCGCAAGCGAGTATTGCGTCTTGAACGTTTTCTTACAGCTTGAACATTTGTATGGCGATGATTCTGTATTTGTTGATGAAGTGGGTATTGCACCCCAGATATCTGTGTCAGCCGCAAAGCCGTTTATTGTGAAATCGGACGGGTAAGCAGGTAACGAATGATCACCCATGACATCAAGGTTGTTACCAGGGAGAGGTTGCAACAGGTTACGCATTGCTGCAACAAAATGACATGAGTGTGTGACATCGAGAAGCGTTTGTAGACACGCGTGTAAACCTTTTTTTACAATAAACGTTAGAAAAACTGTGCCAAAAAAACTCCAATGTCCAAGTCAAGTTAATATTTTATTCAATTATCTCTTTGCGTCATTACAGCCTACGCCTAGGCACTTCTAGAAAGTTTCAAAGAGTGTCAGAAAATTTTTGGTCCACACTGTAGTTTGTACAATAATAATTGTTATGCTTATGCACCACCGTACCTTTTCGCTTTGTCTTTGCACGATACTGATTGCCACGCTCGTGCAGTATGCCACTCGATGTACAGGGTTGGTCCTCATCAACTTGTGATATAATGCCATACGCGTTCACAGAACTCGTTGGTGAGTCCAATCCCGACGTCACGTCAACTCCGAGCCAGCCCGAGTTTATTAGAGGTAATGCGTTGGCGGGTTCGGTAGACGGCTGAAACACAGAGCAATAATTCCCAAGAAATAATGATTTCTCAGAATTCAAGTGAAATTATTAGAGATTTTCAATTATGCCTAACCTCAATCTTAACGTCAACAGTATTTTGAACGGAATGCACAGCGGGTACGATGCAAGGACTCGGCGGGTGTTGTAGCACATCTACAGTAGTTGTAGTCGGATCGGTCTACAACATTAAAAACATAATTTGTAGCACGTATTTTTAAAGCATCAGATCAGATGAAACCAACATTGGCGAGTGACTCAGGAGATTCGCTTATTCCGTTAAAATCGTTCACCGTTGAATGCTGAGCTAGAGCATACTGAAATTAAAAACAAACATGTCCTATATATAAGTATATGCAGAGTTAAAAAAAACATTGAAAGAGAAGGAACTACAGCTGAATACTCACCTCGTTCATAGCCTTCACCATGACGGGTGTAACATCTTCTTCGCTGTACCGTTTATGCAACTGGTCAACGTACTGTCGCAGCTGCTGACCAAGTTGCAACATGGACTGCTTGCAGATGCCCAGCAGCTCGCGCTCAACCACCGGGTCAAATGAGCTGGGAGGCATCGCTGAAAAAGTGAGCATGAGAAAGTTGATGATGACCGAAATAATTAACAAAAGAGTTAAGGATTCACTCGATAAGCTGTATCTTCAGCAAAATTATAAATATAAAAGCGGAATGCAACGCTTCAATGATGGGACGGCAAAAGAAACTGTATGTCGAATCGTGTAACAAGATGACTGTTATCTTTATTATACCAATATACAAATACGACGATCAGAAACGTTAATAATCACGTTCTTGATTGGAGAACATGACACGTTTATAGATTTTCCACATTTAACAACTCGAGAAAGACATGAATAATAAAGATGACTGAATAATACAGACAGTTGCACAGAAAAAAGTACAAAATTAAATAGATAATAAACACAACGGATGTTATGATAGCTATTATAAATCACACACAATATATACAAAAACCTTAAAACATCACAAACTATACAGCGACTACCCGACTAAAATAACAAAGATTAGTTCGAATCATTATGACTTGAAAAATAGAACACTGAAACAACAAAATTGGTTAAGCCTTAAAACCAGCTTTTTCACAGAATGCGTTGATGTCATCTTCTGGCAAATTATGTCTCCATATCAGATGTTGCTTCATCAGATCGCGACGAGGCGAAGACCAGCGACAGTCAGACTGCGGACATGAGACTATCTGAAAGTGTATGTAAATCAATCGCCAGAACAAAGTAATTCGCACTGATGTATAAACATTGAATTTTTATGTTTATTCTCGAAAACGAATGAAACTTGATTTTTTACGACAGCTGCACAAACAGCACATGCTAAATCTGGATAATTGTGATAAAAAGATTTTTCGTTATAATCCTATTAAAGCTGACAACCCTTAAAATAAAACGAGCTAACCTTCAAATCACCATTGTGATATATGCGAATATGCCTGGCCATGTTGTTGGCCTGAGTAAACACCTGAGGACATTTGGGGCAATGATACTCACGGCGTATCTGAGAAAAGATACTAGTTAAGTGAGGAGCAGGGCTTTCTTCCTGCGTTACTCGGTTCAACCGGGACGGTATGGCGCCTATCAAATTATCGGTAGCTTGCTACTGCTCGATAGCACCTGGTGGCCGTTATCACTCAAACCCTGATGAATTGAATGAATGAAAAAAGTTAACTATTAATTCAAATATAAAAAAAAACATTGAAATGTCGAGTACCAAGTACATTTATAAAAAACAATAATCAGCTCAGGTATAAGAACTAATAAAAGATAAAAGTTCATTTACAGTAAGTTACCTTCTTTAAAAGACCATCTTTTTCATACGCAGTTGAAGATGTGACGTTGTTCACATGAATGGCGGAGGAGGTTGCACCTGAAAATCAATGAAATAAGAAATTCTGATAAGAGTATTTCGTAAAATAAAATTTAACTCACAGGCAAAATTTGACAAATTAAAAAAATCCGTTTTTGTTACATAGAAAAATACATGTAAAAAATTTTTGGGTTGGGGGTGCGTTTTGGGAAAATTACCTTCCTGGGAAAAATTATTGAAAAAATATTAAAAAAAAGGCTGAATTTTTTTTTCCAAACGCTGATCACAGGCTAAGGATTACAGAAACTTAATAACAAACCAATTTTCGATTTTGGACGTCGTTTTCTCGGCTTCTTGCAAGTATTGGGTATGCGCCCTGATGTCGAAGGGAGCATAAACTGACGACTGAATATGGCATCCATCGGCAGTAGTTCACATGAGTTAATAGAAAGACTGAAGTCGTTCCGGAATGAACCACTCGGTATATCGACTGAATCCGTGTCTATATTTTGGGGAATAAAACCGTCCAATGGCATGTTGGAAGCAAATTCGTTGATTATATGTTGCGGTGGATAGTGCTGGACGATCTAAAACTATTAGTCAACATTGGAGTTGATCAGGTGCTGGTGCACCGAGTAAAGCCAAAAGTAAACATCAGTACAAAAAATAGATTTGAAAGTGTAGAGGATAATTTTTCGGTTCCTTATAATCAATGAAACAACTAGTCAGTTGCGGGCAGTTGCTAACGTTCTAAGATGAAATTGAATATAGCAAATAGTTAAATGAACCTCTTGTTTGATGGCAGGCCCACTCGAGTTAGAAGTAGACGGCTGCGGTTCATGGTCGTCGCATGCCCTCACTATTCCAAGCCTTCCATCTAGCATTTGGGGCATCTGTTAAAAACGGGTTATAATGCAAAAATGTGCTAGAAAAAGACTTGTCTTCGAATTTATAGTTTAATATTTCAGAACATTACAATTTCATACCAAACAACATATAAGTATTTAGTAAGGTAGTTTCCAAGAATTTAACGGTAAGTTAATTAGTTAAGTAGTAATATGTATGTAAATAGTTAGGTTAGGTTAAATAATAGTCCTTGGTCCTTTGTAAATTAAAAAAAAACTCATTCGCAACAGCGCTTCCTACTCTGTTTTACACTAAAATCTTAAGAACTTTCTAACTGTAACTGGTTGATGTAATGACGACTGCTCTGTTGCCGTGTTTAATCCCATTTGACTTGGCATCAGTGACTGTGGAGTGATTGAATGAATATGTGGATCATCCTGTTCACCACTATCTGTTGGAAACTGCGAATGCGACTGCTCATCACCGAGGTCAAATCGTTCCTCTTCAGTATCGAGAGCGCCACAAAACTAAAGAGAGTCATAATGTAAGAGTGAGTATTAACTTGAACCTTTTTCGAAAAGAAAAGTAAAGATGACGCCAGACCAGAAGAGTCTACCACTTTGATGTGGTCCACCACTTTGGGGTTCAAAAGTTGTTTAACCGTGTCAGGCCGTTAATAGATATCTAAAGGTCATTATTTATAAACAAACTGACTCATTATAATACGACACATCTATTCAATTAAACTAGCCTCCATAGACGCCTTGAGAATCAACGGATGCAAATCGTTGAGCGCGTGTTGTCGATGCATTCCATCGACATACTGTTGAAGGTCCATTTTCAGTCTGAACATGGACTGTTTGCACATGCCTAAGAGTTCGCGTTCCAACCGTGTTCCGAACGTCATAATTTTATTTTTGAACACTGCAACAAATATTGTCTGTTTAATAAGACTCTGGTTGGCTGGCAAATATTTATATTGCATAGCTTACGGCAGGCTGGCTGAAACTTTCGCCTGAAGAGAGAGGGGTGACAGACACCTCCCCTACCTTCCGCTCAATCGATGCACTGGCCTTACTTTTATTGTCGTCCATATATTTTTTTGTTTTCACTTTTGATTTTGACATGATGCGATGCTGCATGCTATGCAACAGTGCAACACGTCGTACACTGTTTTCGTGTTGTCGTGATTTTTTCGTAGAACTTTTTCTGTTCAGCAATAAATCCGATTGTGATTGTAAAAAATATAAGAAGTTTTTAATGAACAACAAAAAAAAGTAAATTTGTTGGCAATTGAAAATTAGAGTTTACAATCATTAATGGAATATGTGATGATCTGGAACACAAGTGAATGAAAGTTGCCAAATAAGAAACGGGGAACTACAGTTCTCTCTTGAAGAAAAGCATATCAGCTACCTAACAAAGTATGATTTATATCTTTGATGTATTGATACTCTGTGTTTGGATTGATTATTTGTCTTCTTAACAGCAACAGAACATGGAATTTCAATCGTTCCATAAAGATAATTATTCCAAATGTCAACGTTTTGAATATCAAATGGTTTTCCAAAGAGGTCTTGTATGAGTTTTTACAATCTTTTAAGAGTGAGTGTCTTCCCTGTTGTGCTATATAATTATTAATCAAGAACTGAATCAGTGGTTCCCAAGTCCTTGAACTTCTTTTGAACAAGTTTATCCATCACGAAACTTCTTGTTGCCAATCAGTCTATGAAAAAAATACAATAAGTATCAATAGATTGAGTTTATTATAGCAGTTTCTGTACGATAATGTCCCGGCGTCCGGAAAGAAAATATTGTGTAAAATATTTTTTTAATAGATTCCATGAATTCTTTGTCCCTTCCCCTTTTTTCTGTAGTAACCAGATGCAAGAATAAAAATTTGAAGTTGCGCGAGTAAAAGATGAGAATACTCGTACATTGAAGTATGAATTTTCTGAGAAAAACATCTGCTAATGACTTCAGATCGCTTTTCGAGAAGGTTATTACGGAGTCGACTAGGAGGCCAAGGTAACGAAAAACCTTTTTTTACAGGATGAATTCTATTTGTGAACTGAGGTTAAATCTGATTATACGTGTCTGTGTTGTTGTTTTTTCAATTTTCGAGTTAATTTTCATGTATTTTCAGCGGAATATTTTGGGTGCTTCATGACAATTAATCGTTCATACAGTGAACAGGAAAAAAGAAGGGGGCTTAGCACAGAACCTTGCGGTACACCCATATAGTTAATGATGTTTTTTACTATTATATTGCATTGTTATACCGGCATCCCTCATATAAAACCATACCAGTTATATTAAACTAGCATCACAAGAGTTGGCCTCCCCCTCGCAATTTTACAGACCCCACAGATTTTTCGAAAGTTTACAGTTTTTATCAAAAATCAGGGAAACGAACCCGGGCCGCTCGCATGCTAGGCAAGCGCTCTTGCGCTGTGCTACTGAGCCGATGCAACTAAGCTGCACAGACCTGACTATAACTGGCTCGCTACGCTCGCATGCTATCTATAACATAGTGCCTATGCTACAACACGTGCAGGAACAAATATTGAAATTTCCCCTGCGGGGCCTAACGCGCTTGTCCTCGCTCCGCTCGGACAAGCCAGCCTTACGTTAGGTTATCGGGGGGTCGCAGACAGTAAAACTTTACATGGAATAGTAATGCTGCTCGAGAGAATCCAAATTCGAAAAATCTGTGGGGTTTGTAATCATGCCTCCCCCTCACTTTCCAGGTATGAAACTATATTGAGCAGAAATGATTGTTGAATGAAATTTTGAATGAAAGATGTTGGCAAAACAGCAGTTTGAAACAGATTTTTTTAAAAACTTTTGAGATAAAAAAAATTGTTTTAATTTTATGCCAATGATTTTATGCCTTCATTATTATATGATAAAAATAAATTGAATATAGGATGATAATTGGATTATTTTGTGCACATTTCAATAGCGTAGCCAATGAAGTTGGTTGGTCAAGTTAACTGGTCATAATTGTCAGGAATGCCGTCATAACTCAATCAAAAAAATTGCTTGATATTGGTACTTCAAACGGGTCGGATAGAGATGAAACGTTTGTAAAAACAATATGATATAATACGATACGATAGTATGAAACCCATGGGACACTTTCCCTTATTGTGGTACTGACGATCCGAAGCGGGGGCTTGCTCTGTATGTATTTTTGATGGGCTTGGCCTTCAAAAAATACACAGATCGAAAGTTTTTTCGCAAAATCGCAAATCAAAAATTTATTCCTATTGCGAAATCGCGCAATCTTGCGACTTATCTTGCGCGTATCGCACGACTTTTCGCGCCTGTTTCGCGCGATGAATCGCGAAGAAGTATGAATAACACTATTTTAAAAAAGGTCTTTAGTTTCTACAGCCACAATCGGATTTATCTGGTATAAAGTTCTACGAGACAACATCACGACAACTCGAAAAGTTCGAAACACGGAAATGCGGAAGAAAGTTGCGGATTAAAAAAATAGGCACGACAAATAGTCGATATTTTATATACAAGTGATTTTCTCCTTTTCTCCGTGTCGATGCGAAAACGCTCAGAATAAGATGATAAGCTGCTCAAAGACTGGTTTGTTTTATTTCATCTTTTTATTTTCACTTTTGTTTAGAAACTCGTGGAATCAGTTCGGATTCGACTCGTCGTATTTTAATTTTCATTGGAGGGAGAAAGCCGAATAAATTTGTAGTAGCGATCATGCAAGTGGAGTCGAGTATGTTCGAGAAAGTGGGTGTCAAGTTAACTGCTGAAGACATGATGACCAACACCAACAACAACAATGAAGAATGTATCGTCAATCAGAATGTTGGTTTGGTTTTTGTTTTCTGTTTGGTTTGTTTATCTTAGTTAGCAGCTAATAACACTCGCTCACATATCACACCACTCACTTACCATATCCCACTTACTTACTTTCTCATTTCAATCATTCGCACATTTACCACTTCACTCACTAACTCTCCCACTCAAAATCCATACTCACTAGTCACTGCCTCACTCAGTCACTCCTACCCACTCAGTCACTCTTACTCACTAAGTCACGCACTGAATCCTCACTCAATCACCTAATTTTTGTTATATGATCACTGTACTCACTTGCTCAGTCGCCTGCAGAGTATGTTAAAAAAACAATTGGCCCAATTGTTTTTTTCCCCTTTTTTTTTTTATTTGTTTAATTTTTTTTCGAACGAACTTGAAAAACATCGAAAACTTCAAAATTTCAATGAAAAAATAATGATGAAATTTATTGTTTTTCGGCATTGGCAAAAATTCAACATTGAAAGGGTAAGAGATAATCGCTATGATCCACCAATCCGCCGGGTTCGGGTACTAAAACTTTTTCGGCTTTGTATTTTGGGATGGAAATAAAAGCAAACTGTTATTGTGTTGTGGTGATTCGATTTGTCATCAACTCATCATTAAACACTTTCGGCCCATTTTTTTACTGCAAATCAAATCTGAAATGACGTTTAGACTCTCATCCATGCTCGGGTACTCTTCTAATCAAGAGTTTTGACATGTATCTTTCGAACTGAAAGATACATCTGGCAAACGCACAAAATTTGAAATGTATCTTTCGAACTGAAAGTTATCTTTCAGTTCGAAAGGTACATTTCAAATTTAGTGCGTAGGTACATTTCAAATTTAGTGCGTTTGCCAGATGTATCTTTCAGTTCGAAAGATACATTTCAAATTTTGTGCGTTTGGTGGACGGAAATGTTGAAAATCGGCCTGCAAAAAACTTACCACGTAAATCTTTTGCCTTTTTCGCACAAACAACACACACACAAACAACCGTAGGCGCTTTTTGTGAAACCATCCTGAATTAAAGAGAAAAAATAAATAAAAAAAAACAAAACGGTCCAGTTGTTCTTTTTTTTTTTTTTTTTTTTCTTCGTTTTTTTTTATTCAACATACTCTGGTCGCCTGGATGGAACTTATTGTAAGAAACACGTGTTCTATCTACCCATATTTGCTCTCCGATTCGACACGTGACCAGTGATACTCTCTCTCAGATTACTGCCATATCAACACTGACGCTCAGCGATCGACTTTTTCATCCTCATTTAATCTCAAAGGCAGAAACAGAAATGGGACTCGGTTACGGATTCACGCCATTGCCACCTGGTTAGTTTTGATAGACTTTAGATCATGACTCTTTAATTCATATAAAATAGTTTTTTTGTAGGATTGAAGCTCAGGCCATTGATGGTTGACGACTACGACAGCGGTTTCATGCAGCTGTTGTCTCAGCTCACCGAAGTGGGCGCCACTACTCGCGATGCTTATATTTGTTTGTTTATTTGTATTCATCTTTTTTGGTCCTAAGTGCTTACCATGATATAGTATTTCCAAAGTTTGATTGATTGGATTCTTTTGCATCTGTGAAGTCCAATACACTCCCGGTTACCAAACGGTTTGTTCTTTCATAGTGACTGAATATAAGAAATCATGAATAAACTGATTGGCAACGGGTAAAACTGTCGGCAGAGCAACTCATCAGTTCAAGTGTCGCAAACTCACAAACCAGGTTTCGAATTCTGTAAAACAATAAGTTTCTGAGTGAGGCGTTCTCTCACTAATTCTCACCGTTTCGTTGCAGCTCAGTTCCATCGGATGCAACGCAGCGGTTTGTTCTACATCATGGTCGTTGAGGAATTGTCCACACATGAGGTCTGGTTTGGTTGAACTTTATTCTTTACTGATTTTTTGTAAACTTATCTTTGGAAACCTTTGCTAACCCACCCTATGTTCAGGTTGTTGGTGCGGCAACATTGGTGGTGGAGCCCAAGTTTATCCACAGCGTCGGACAACGTGGTCGGATAGAGGATGTGGTCGTCAGTGAGAAGATGCGTGGAAAGCAGCTGGGAAAAATGTTGGAATTTGTTTTGAGTTTTTTATTCCAAAATGTTTCTGAACAACAAAAAAAGCAGTTATTAAAAATATATAAATACAATAGTTAATAAAAATAATATGTTACAGCTTACTCGAACGTCTGACGGCTCTCGGCAAGCACGTTGGTGTCTACAAGATGTCACTAGAGTGCAAGGATCACCTCGTTAAATGGTATGAAAAATTCGGTTACAAGGTGGACGCCGGCAACAATTTTATGGTGCACAGATTCGATAAACCGCCAACCTCCAAGATCTAATTCTTATTGTAAATGGTCAACTTTTTTGTTCGGTTCTGTTTCATCATTCAGTATTTCCGGTTATGATTGCACACTACACGTATTCTTGCATTTGTACATTATATTGTTTTTGACATTTCAACTTTGTGTCAGCTCGGTTTTATCTTCGTTGCGATTTATGGTTTGTGGTGATAATCAAGGTTTTATAATATTATATTCTTATACATAGCATGCCTGTCACCTGGTGTACAATAATGGTTTTTTTTACGAATGCTGCTTACGCTCAAGTATTCTGCGATTCCCACATTCTTGTCATGTGTCTTACTTTTATATTTTGTGCCATATAACACAATAGCACATTGTTGATAAGGTTTAATTTGTACGTGGTTTTTCGTATCTTATTCTAATATATTATCTGTATTTTGTGTATATTTGCAGCTCGAACAAAAAGTAATCTCTAAATTTGGTGTTTGTTTCGCCCAAGCTTGTTTTCACCTCACAAGAGAACATAAATAATTTTGCAAATTGCATAACTGTCTACCATAAACAATCAACATTGTAATCATTCCATTCCAATAATTTCTAGCAATATTTTATTTCATTTACTGTTTAACTTACCGTTTTTGTTAATTGGTTAGAGGATACTGTTTTTTTCGCTGAATAAATTAATTGGCTGTTTTGTGGGTGTTTGGTTCCGTATTACTGAGGTATTTCATTGGTATATTTATTCCAATATAGGCTTGTCTGTGCATTGACGAGCGTCTATTTGAACCTTTTGGCTGGTTGCCCGTAGCAACTGAGTTTTGTGTTCAACAAGCGTTGCAACATTTAGAGCAATGCCAGAGCGTATCATTTGATTGGGTTTGTGGATGAGTTGAATATTTGGTTATTGGTTTTATCCTGGAAACAACGTCAAGTTCTTCTGTTTTACTTCAGAATACAATCCAGATGGTTTCGATTGACGCTGCGAACGCTAAGGAGAAAGATGAACCGCCAGCGCAACAGGTAGTAAAATTATAAAGCGCCATTTTAGACATCATACGTAGTTTTTCATACTAATTGCAATGCAAATGTGTGACCAAAAAGCTGTACTTTTTAAATAGAGCATTTCCGTTTACAGTCTGATCTGAAAGCGGTGCTGAAGAACTTTGCGCAAAATCTGACGGAATCGCGCGTTCGTCAGCAGGAAGTCACGTTCGCGTCACTCGTTGACCATGCACAGTTGGGTTGGTACTAACAAATGATAAAAAAAAGCAAAAAAACCTATAAATTCAGAAAATTCAGTGAAATCGCTTTTCACTATTGGAACAGCAGCATAAGCGTGACTGAAGGTGAAGACATGGAATTCAAATTTGTTTTGTATTTTCAGATTTACTGCCGGACACGGCGGTCAAGCAGTTGGTCGGTCTGGTGCTGCCCGTCGCCTTTTACCGATATCAACAGCTAAAATCACACAGACTCGTCAACGTTTGTTAAATTTTTTTTGTATTGGTTCTCTTATTTCATTTCTTCATTGTAATTTTTTTTACTTTTCATATCACTTCAGTCTCTACTGCACCGATTGTGCAAGACGCATGCCTGTACGGTGATCAATGCACTGGCCGAATACTTGAGTGCGGATTGTGTTCGTGTGCAACACACTTTGTTAAGGTTGTTCATGTCAATTGCTCTTTTTTGTTATCATTAAAATTATCAATCCGGGTTTAGTTCAAAACAAATAGTTTAGAAATTCATACCAAGAAATAATTTTTTTGTTCAGCCGCAGCCACGGCAAGCCAATCATGGGCGCATTCAGTGCGTTCACGCATCTGCTCATCAGTCACGACGCCAACTTCAGTGTCGATCAACTGCAGAATGTGGTTGGTGCATTTTACAACACAATCTCATTCCACTTTTTGCCCCCTTTTTTCGTGTATTTTTCATCTAAAATTCATTCATTCATTCACTACTTAGTTTAGTGGTTATAAACTTATTAATCAAATCATTCATGCGAGTTTTGCTCTTAAAAGACTGATTCACTTCAGATCAAGGCACTGGGCGATGGTTGTCTAACGCTGAACAGCCTACAAAAAGCCGACTGGTCAGCATTAGTGGCTAAACGCATGAAACAACTGTACGCAAAGGTTAGATAATTTGAATGGTACATTTCTTTTGGTGGATGTACTTGGTTAGATAAGTTGTACTTCAGCGCATTAGCGTACGCTGCGGCAAAAAACTTTTATAAAAACACACAAACTTGAACTACAACTAGATTGCTGGCAACCTCTGTTTACTTTGGATGCGGAAAATTTTCCAGCGTTGAAAGTAGACAAAAATTTATTTTATAACTCGAGAAATTTCAAACATGAACAAGCCAGTATTCCAAAAGTGTAATTTCAGCGACCCGCTTTGATGGCACGTGCTCGTGATCATGTCTGCCAAAAGGTTGGCCTTTTTAACATTTTATTTACCCACCATTTTATGCCATAACATTTCCGCAAAACTAACTCGTTCATGGAACATATCTCTGTTTTCATGATCGTTAACTCTGCTAAAATTATTTTAGGTGGAACCGGCTGAATGCTGGCTGGCTTTCATGGCCGCTTCAGCAAAGGCAATAGATCGTGACCAGTTTGTGTCAGATTACTACTCAACAGCACTGACCATGTTCGGCAAGTGCATGCTCATCACCAAACAACGACCCAGTGATTTTGCACCGGTTAGTAATTATGTATAATAACAGAAAGGTTTTTTAATCTTTTTATTGGAATGAAGTTTTTCATTACGGAATAGTTATATTGAATCGGAAAGGTTGATTACATCAATCATTTATTTTTCAGAAATATTGTGGCCAGTTTCTAGTATTCGTCGATCATGCCAAATTCGCGGACAGTCTGATCCCGGACATGAAGAAGGGCATGTTGCGCAGCCCAGAACTCATCATTCATGGTTGGAATTTACAATCGAAATGGTTTTAACATTGCATATTTGTCATAAATAATCTTGATTGTTTGAAAATGTACTATAATGTTTGTAGTAATCGCACTCACGTTGGCCACGGTAACGATCGACCTGAGCAAGTACGCTGTCGAACTGTGCAAACTCATATCCGGTTGGTTCAATTTGTTTAATTGATTTATTTTCCGTATAAATATCACTCATTGAACTGTTATTCTAATTCTGAAAGCATATTGTTTGACATTTTGATTGATTCAGCCCAACTGATCTCGACGAACGAGCACTGCAGCAATCAGAGTCTGGCCAGCATCCAGTCCCTGGCCAAACAGTCGAGTGACGAGGACGTGATCGGGCAGATGTACGACACTCTTCATGCTGTACTTAATGGTTGGACATAGGAAGATGATTCAATGACAGTTTATGCTTCATGTATCAGGTTCATTGGTAGTCCTCGTCGCTTTCGCGTTATGTGCGTCAAGTTTAATGAATTTTTTTATTATTTTTGACCAACGAATTTCAGGCAGTCAAGGCAAGCTAACCACGATCGAACAGCGTGTAGCCGTTGTGAAGGCCATTCAGGTGAGGAGAGCCTAGTAATTCAATGAATGCATTTAGTAATTTTGTCTAAGCTTAACCAACGATCATCTGTATGTTTACCTATTGCTATTTTAAAACCAAACCGTGCTTGTAAGTTTTTCAGAGCCTGTCGCAATCGAGTGCTCCGTCTCTGGGCAAAGCGGCCGCTAAGGTGGTCAAAGGCCTGGGTGATCTCGTTACCGCCGAAGGTTACTGTCTGTATTATGATGATTGGTTGTATGAGTGAGTGAGTGTGAGTGAGGAATCTGCCATATTTTAGCGTTGAAAAACTTCCCCTTTTTCCAAGTGACGATCGCACTTCTAAATATGAAGTTTTCTATTGTTTCAGCGACGGATTCAATGCTGACCGTACTGCTGGATGCGGTCGCGGCGTGGAGTCGCAAGCTGCTGCCCGCGGACGCACAGGCTGTGGATGCTATATTTCAGGTTATTGATGAATACCGTAATGTCATTCCGATTGTATTTTCAACGTTACCAATTCTTGTGTGTTCATATATAATATTTCATTTTATTTGTGCATGATGGTTTGTTTTTTTTCCAGCATGGTCTAACTAAGCGTCCGGCGGCTGCGACTCGACAGATTTTCATGGAACATTTGGTTGACGCATATCCGGGTTAGTGGAATTTGTTATTCTAGTTGGACGCTTCTCTTGTCTAGTTGTTAATGAGCCAGCCGAAGAAACTGGTGGTTCTGAATTTGAAACTGAACTGGTGGCGCTTTTCATTAAAGAAGATCCGATTTTCAGCTAATTTACTGGCTGAATCCGCCAAACTCGAGTCGACACTAATCGCCACAGTGAACAGTGCGTTGTCTCAACCCGCTCAACTCAATCTGGTCAACGATGCACTGCACGCCGCTCATTTGCTCATCAAAATTTATAGACATCAGGCGCAACAAACGTGTGAGTTCATCATGTATTTCGACTTCGAGTGAATTTTTTTTGATGTTGAAATAACACTAAAATGAACCAGTTTCGACTTCTGTGGTGATTACTCCCGTTTACGTTAAGCAGCTTGTTCGTACTGAATGACGACGTATAATTTCTTGCTAAATAGAATTTTATTCGAGATGAATGTATTTACATCGTCATATTTTAATTCTCAATCTCAGCTGACCTGTCATCGATTGCTTCATTTGCCGTGTGGCAACGAGTGGTCACCGAAAACCTGTTTACACGACCCAACTTTATTGGCACATTGAACGAGAACGGTTATAATGAGTTTCCTTATGGTTTCTGCAATATAATGGTTTCCATTGTTTATTGCTTGCAGATATCGTGTTTTTTTCATGACAGAACTGGTTTGTTTAGTTTGTTGGGCTAGTGGTTATAGTGTTTGTGTGCAGGGCATGGAGGCTTTAGTAATGAATAAGTCCCATTAAAAATTTAATTGTAACTTCAGGACTGACGGCGCTGGCTAGTCTGATCGAACGTCTGCTGCTCGACCAGCCATGCAACGCACTCATCAACATCGGGGCTGATCCGTACTCACCTGAGTTGTGTCTGTCCTGGCTTTATGTGGCCGTGTGCTCGTTTGTGAACGCCAGAAATGTCGCTTTTCAAGTTGGTGATTATTTTTACTTGTGTTTAATTTATGAAAAATAAGAGTGGGCTTTTGGATATTATCAACCGAGCAGCTCTGTCTCTCATATTTTTTGTACTTCCTTCTGTAGCCTTTTGGAAAAATTGATTTCGGTGTGGTTACAGGAAGATAACGATTGCTTTGGTGCGCAAATTTTTACATGATTCACTGAACGAACTCCGAAACATACAGTGGTAGTATTGTTGTTATTCATTTCTGAATTGATGGTTAAAGCCAATTAAAGTTATTCGATATTTACATCTACGTTTTTGTATCAGCATCACAGAAATAGTTTGAAATATTGAGCTGTGTTTTATAATGTTGTTAGAGCTAAATAGATAGAGAGGTTGGAAATATACTATTCACTAAACTAGCGAGCTAAACTATACTTATGTGCTACGTGAAAGACTTTGAATTGATCTATATAAAAGAGCTATTGATCGAATAGGCGGAGATTGGCTACGCGGTCTCTACGGCTACTGTCTAACTAACTCAGTTGACTATTCTAACTATTATGGTGTACTATTCTACATGTTTCTGGTGGTCGATTGAGTAACTAATCTAAAGGGAGCTGAAGCTATCTATTATGGTATCACATCCAATAATCTACTTTTGTGTCGTTTGACGACGGTTGATGAAGACGGCAGCGCTGACTGTGGCAGCGATGAGAGCCAGGCCGATGGCCATGAGAACAGCAAAGGTTGTGGTTGACACGCACATGCCCTCTGACTGGATGGTGACTGGAGCGTACAGGTGACGGGCAGCCGGGGCCACGTGGCGCAGATCCTCTGGCAGGATTGCCTGGCGGTCGTCCACATCCAGGGTCTCGATACGTGACGATACATCGACCGTGGCTGCTGCATCGGCTTGACGCTTGCCACGACGGGGAGGTGGGGCGCGACCACGAGGAGCGGGTGGGGCGCGACCTCGGGCACCTCCGGCTCCGGCAGTTCCGTCACCACGGCCTGAAATTGTGGTATGAAAATGAGATGTTTGTATGCAATGCTTAACTAGGGGCACTTGCTGCAAAAGTTTGAGAAAGAAACTGGGAAAGTGACTTGCCTGATGGTTCAGCACATTGTGGGCGAATGCAGTCTGCGTTGGGTTCTTTAACAGCAATATTGATTTGGCACTGGAAGAACAGAGCGGGGCGATCAGCGTATTTGAAGACGTGAACTTCCTTGACACCCATCAGGTCACTGGGGTATTCGATGTTGCCCATCAAGTAACGATCAGTGGCACAACCAAGATCATCAATCAGGTCAAGACGATCAGCACCAGCGGGGTCGACGACGAAGCATGAGTACACGAACATGCAGAAGGTGTCGACTGAAAATGATCTTTGATTTACATTGAGTAAATAAGTAGGCTGCCGAAACTTGATGAGAAAAAGTTATGGCATGGCAACCTAATAAATTTGAGCAAGTCTCTTTGAATTCGGGCTAACCAGTCTCGGTATCACAAGTCCATTTGTGGTACACGGCCTGTCCGATGAGAGCGAACTGCACTTGGTTGCCGTCGGGGGCATCCAGGATTTCGTAACGGCAGATGGGCATTGGCACAAACTGTGTCTGGAATCCGGTGGTGATCATGCTGACTTCGATGTCGGTGCTGACGGTCTTGTCGGCCTCCATGTAAAAGCACTGCAGGGTGTACGCACGATCGACCTTGGTGATGAAGTTGGGGTGGAAGGAAATGACAACGGTGGTGCGCACAAAGATACCCTTGGGGTTGGCAGAACGCTGACGCTCAACGTTGCAGATGTCGAAGGGCAGCTCGATGGAGCCGACGGCACGATTTCCGTCTCCTGAAAAGAATTGGCGTTGCCCAAATTGTCCAAATGACTTTAAAGAAATGATAATTTCGCAAAAGTAGAATTTCATAAGTAGAATATTATCATTCAACCTGAAGTACGGCATCCAGCTGCATCCTGATCGTAAAGTCCCTTGACGTAGACGTGTCCTTCAAAGTTGTTCTGAGTGTTGAACGTGACCTGGATGCTGGTCGGTCCGCACTCGATCTCTGGATCACCCTGCACGCCGTTGTCGATGGGGATGGCGCACGCAGCACCGATCAGTGCCACAACTACCAACAGCTTGTACATTTTGCTACTTTGATGGTTGTGGTTTACAATGCAAATGTTGGAAGAAAAGGATCGGTGAATGACATTCTCACTGAACTGTTTCGCTTATATAGCTTTTATGGTTTGTATTTGCTCTATAATTAGGCATAATTGCCGATTGCGCGCGGTTTCCACTCATTACCCGGATATATGAGATACGCATGGAGGGACTTGATTCATTATCTTGACGAGCATTCATCACATTATCGTCGTATTGTACAGATGCAGTCAAGGTGTTTTTCATAGCTTTCACTAGTCGTTCGCGTGAAAGCGAAAGCTATTATACTAGTTAAATGGGGAAACCGTTCGCCCGATCGATGTTATCGTGAGACTTTTCAATGTATCCCACCTTCTCTGCTCGTATTGGTGTTGTGTCGTATCGGATAACAAGTAATTATGACTTTGCGCAAGCTAAGCGAACGCGATATTGTTTATTGCGGTGACGCGATAACACGCGCGATACACCTATTAATCATGCGTTTTTTTACTTAAACCAGTTAGTAAGATTATCAAGATTGATGGCCGCGTATGTCTGATAGCACGGTAGCAGCAGCGGCATTTTTTATATAATAAAAAATACATAATTTATCGCAATAAAATTTTTCAAATACTTTTTTATTCTGTTTACTGTTTTGGCGCACATATTCGTGGAAAAAAATTCAGCTCAATTGAAATTTTCAAGTTTTTTATATTTATATAGTGTTTTTTAGGGTGCCAAACGCGTGGCCACGATCGATGCGTGTCATTTTGCCAGCTCCGTGTGTCGTGCCGTCAAACAAATCAAAAAAGACTCGCCATGGACACAGGTTGGGGAATCACATCATTTCAGTTGTGTTTTGCACTTGATTTTTTTACCATGAATCTGTTTCTGGTCAGTAATATATTCAAGTAAAATCCGTGTCGTCACCCAAGTATTTCAACAAACCAAAGATTTTCCATCTGTTCTCAAACGGATGCCGAAACTGCTGCTGTTGTCGACTCTCATAATCGACACTCTTTAATCATCACTTGAATTCTTCAGCTGTTCAACGCAGCGGTCGCGGTCAAGTCGGAGGACAGCAATGTGGACGTGAAGGCAGCGTTGTCACGACGTGTTGCCGGTGCCATAAAACAGTCGATATCAGGTGCCTGGCAAAGTGCCACCAACGAACAGCGAGTCGTGCTGATGGCCGATGCATTGGGTGCATGTGCCCATCCCATAACTGGTTGGGTCTGGTTGACAGTCAGGATTTGTGTCTGATTCACATATTATTATTTATAAGGAAGGAAATAAATAGGGGCGAGATTAATGGGAATGTCTGTTTGTTTTTTAGGTCAGAGTTTTCTTTTCTACAATGATCAAGCATGGCACAAGTAAGGGTTAAAATTATTTTCGAGTTAATCATAATCATGTGCATTGTTTCTTTCAGTACGTAAGGACGCCAATCTGTGGTTCGAGTTGTTCGCTGAGCACAAGACCCTCTACACGTCAGCCAACGCCTCCGAACAATTCATACAGACTTTGACCGTTTTCGACGATGTTGAAGTTGGTCTCGTGTAAAACCTTTATTGGATTATAAAAAACTTTTTTGTTGTTCATGTTTTCTTTTAGTCGTAAATTTCCAGGATCACGTTTCTCAGAGTATTATGATTTTAACAATAATATATTCATGTTTTGTTTAGACATACGCCAATCAATGTGCGCTGGTCAGTCGTATCTCGCCGATGTACGCCCGATCCGTGCTGCAGTTGTTGACCAATCAGATGGAATCTTTGGACGTGAAGGCTTTACTGGCGGTAGATGTGGAGGACGTGCACGTCTGGCAGGCACCGGCCGGACAGTTGTATAATACCGCCGTTATCGACAGGTTCGGTCGTTTGTCTAGTCATGTGACTAGGATGCCAGTCTTGGTAACTTTTGGGTCTACGTTTAAAACCCAGACAGAACAAGACGTAAAACTTATCGCGTTACTCCGGGGTTGCGGCTATTGCCTTCCATTTTATTCAGCTTTCCTGGATGATGTTCACTATTTCGATCTTTAACTTATCCAAAAAGTATTTTTTAATTTATCTGAATCAGTGCATAGTAACAACAATTTTCAAGGTAAACTGTTTCAGTGATGATTCGCTGGATGTGAAGAACATGAAACGTGAAAGCAAGCTGTACTCATTCAAGGAGCAGATGGCTGATCTCAAGCTGAAACGAGGTAAGTGCCTTACAATCAACCAAAAAAAACATAACGATTCTTCAATCAATAAAATCTAGACAGCGAGCTTTTTTCTGACCCGATTCCGTCGTTCAAGCATTCAATTCAAAGTGAATGTTTCAGAATTGGCTGAAAAGCGACGACGCGAAGGCAACTTACAATTGACACCCAAGCAAAAGGAGGCCATGAAGAATGAACTCGCCAAGGAAACCGCCATTCGTGATGAATTACAGAAGGTTGGATGAGATATAAGGATGTTTTCAAGATTTTAACATCGGTAAAAAGCCTGATAACTAAAAAAACTAAAAAAGATCTGTTTTTTTGGAGTTTGCTCCAGGCTACCAAGTGTAATGTGCAGTCATTCAAGAAGCTTTTCCACTTTTCATAGTGTTTTAGCACATTTAGAGGTACCTTCTGAGAACAGGCCGTTATTTCCCATGTATGCATGTATCTTCATTCTACATAACCCATTAAACAGTCAATATATTCAGCTGTACACATCGAGCAGCACACCATTAATCACACTGCATCGCGTGGTCACGGGATCGGATACGCCGGGAGTGTTTGTTCGGTGTATAGTGGAACGCGTTGTGCCACTGTTGCAGTCGGCGCTGCTGGCACCACTGGCCATGAAGTGTATGGTCGATCTGGTGGATCGTCTGTGCAAAGTGCACCAATATAATGCCGTCAATCGTTGGTGCTATTCATCAGTGGTAATATAACTTCATATTTGTATTAATACCATAGAGACAATAGTAAAGGCTATGCTATTACTACCCTACTGTTCATCCATTTTTTTACCGCTGCGTTAGTCGATACTTTTAATGGAACCTAATAATAACCATCCATTATAAAGGTAATGAAGTTCGTTGGATTATATAGTCTGCGAATGTGAGAAACCAAAACGTTACCAAAACGATTGCTAATTTATCGATTTAATCTCATTTATGAGTCAATTGCAAATCTTGTTGTGGGGATTCTGAATACTTTGGGAATGAATGTTTATCCTACGAGTACGAAGTGTGTATCCACATAACATATAGACATAATGTATGTTGTTCTTCAGCGCACCTGATTGCCAACAACCTGCTACGAGTGTTCCACGTCAACTGTGCCACCGATGCCGAGTGGGCGCACGAATCGCTCATGAAACAGACCACTCGACTGCTGCTTGCCTTGCACAGTTGGTTCTATTGTTGTTGTTATTGATGTCGTTGCTATTGTTGTTCTTATTGTTATTGATGTCGTTGTTGATGTCGGTGTTTTTGTTATTCTTGTTGTTGTTGATGATGTGGTTGATGTTGTCATATTTTTCCACTGGTTATACAGTTCTACGAAACATGTACATTTTGTTAGCTGTTCTTGTCCGAATTGTCACTACGCAGTGTAAAAATGGGCATTGCAGAGTCGGTGTTCCAACAGCCGTCTACCGATGGTGATGATGAGGATGGGCATTCGGTGGCTGAGAATGGCCACGATACAGCACCTGCTGATGAGGATCTGGATGATGAAGGCCAGCCGGCCAATGTCATGCCCGTGCCTGTGCTGGCCGTGCTCATGCCTTGGCTATCGACGTTGATTCAGGTACGTTGTTGTTTTTCTTTCTTGACTGTTGTTGTTGTTAACTCTCGTTGTTGTTTTTGTTGATGATTGTTGTTGCTGTCAGTTCTCGTTGTTGCTGTGGACTGTTGTTGTTGTTGTTCTTATTAACTATCGTTGTGGGTGTTAACTGTTTTTGTGGTTATTGTTATTGTATTGGATTTTCGTTGTTATATGCTGAAGTACTCTTTTGATGAAATCACTATTTCAGGATCCGACAACGCACCTGCTCACATCGGAAGAGCCTGAAGGCCACACGATCAAAATCGCTGAGATCATCGAGGCACACTACAATGATGCCGTCGAAGATGTTCGTTGATTTTTATTAAAACGATCTTCAGGTAGTTTCATCAATGACAGCAAATTTGAAGTTGTTAAATTACATATATGAAATTGTTTACTTTAGGTCGAACAGCTTGGTATGTTGTCGCCCAGTCATATTCTGCCCGTTTTGTTTGTTGAGCTCCACAAATGCAAGGAATTCGGCTGCAGACAAGCGTTGAGCGATTGTTTGGTTAGCTAACTTGGTTTTGTAACATTATTTAGTGTTTTTTCACTAATTATTAGTTCACGTATCACTATCGATTCAAAAACTGTCCTTCGCGTGAATGTTTGATACCTTCATTATCTAGAAGGGATTGTTTTGCCTGTTGGATTTTTATTACAACTTCATAATAATTGAATATGTCTGATGATGTGAGTTTTTAATCGCTTTATCTTTTCAATTTCAACATAGTCAAAGTAAATATAATTTAGATAAATGTAGTATGGTTTTAGCTGTCAATCGCGGGTGCCATTAGCGAACATTCGACCGAAGAGAAGGCACTGGCCCGTCTCGCGGCCCACGTTATCAGTGATGAGCTATATGCCAGTAATCCGTTGATTCGCGAAGCCGCCGTTCAGGTTACTTACACTTCTAAATGACTTCACCAAAAAATTCAAATCGCCCACTCACTCATTCACTCACTCACTCACGCACTCACTCACCCACTCACTCACTCAGTTTCATATCAGATACCACATGTGCTAATGCTGCAATAGGTAAACGAAGAAAATTTCAGCTGCTACTTTCTATGCGGTCTACAGTAGTAGAAATCGTGGCCCAAACCAAGGATAAAGAAGCGCACGATATTCGACAGCGTATCTGGGTGCTCAAGCACGATCCCGTTGAAGGTGGGTGGTTTTGTAATACGTAGAAACGGTGAATATTACTTTTGTTTTCGATCTGTTTGGCTTTTTGGTTGCCATTCTGTTCCATCGCACTTACGTGCTGTGTTGTACAGATATACGCTGACGCTGACCTATTTTGTCGTCAATAAAATAAACCGATCCGAATCGAGAGTTTCGGCTCTACAAGTGACTGAATGCAATATAACGACTTAATGGTTTATTCACAACTCTCACATCCGCAAGGTGCGGGTGATCTGCAAAGCCTCTCAAAACAGCTAGCAAATAAGGTTTGGTTTTGTGGAAAGCAAAAAAACATTCAAAGTGCAATAAAGATAAAATATATGGTATTTCAGGCAACAGCAAATTGGCCACTGATCTCTGGGAGTCGCTGTCGGTCAAAGCACCAACGAACGAAGAGGAGTTGCTGCAACTGCTGCCCGATGCCACCCATTCCAACGCCGATATACGACAGGCGACAGCCACTGCCGTCAAACAGACACTCATCCTCAACAACAAACTGTGCTTTCTCGTATGCCAACAACTGCACGAGTTGTATCTGGAGAAATCGAGGGTGAGTGCCGTTTTATAAATCTATGTTATTCTTTTTTAGTTTTTATAGTATGCGGTAAATTTAAGGAAAGGTTTAAAATTTCTTCTGGTTATGATGTATATTGTCTAGTATATAATTGTGGGAAATTTGATATTATAGTTTGTTTCATTAGTGTAAATTCAAGTATTATGAGCGAAGTGGACTTTAAGACATGATTAAAAGGTGTGACGTACAAAAAAATCAGACTGGACGTAAACTGTAGAAACGGGTCAAATTGATTGTTAGGTTTGGATCACGGAAGCAGAATATTATCGCTTCAAAACGGGTTATATGACTTTTAAGGTTACGATTTATACTTTTGGTGACAGAAAAAGGTACTATATAAATTAAAAAATGATCTTGAAGTATGAAACACATGTTATGAGAAAGGATTCATGAACTTCCATGAGTATGATGATGGTTGCTTCCGGGCCAGTGTGTTCACCTTTGGCTGTGTGCTTGTATGGCTGTCTGTAAATACGTTTCACATTTGACTGGCTATTCCAAATCTAGCTAGAATATTCGCTGACATACAGTATAGCTATAATATAGCTAAATACTAAAATATTTCAAAGTATTGGACGTACGTCTTTCTCTCAAGCTCGGTATATCGACCATCGTATCGTCATCAGGGGCACTGGCTGTTCGGTCGGTCAAGGTGTTACTGGGTACTTGATCTGGTGTTTGAGGCGACTTGACCTTGATTGTTGACGTTTCTGAGTCCTAAATATGCAAGTGCTTTCTGTTCTTTTATGTCTACGTTGATTGGGTCCTATCCTAATTCCTTTTCTCCGGGATCAAATAAAGTTCTGTATCTCTAATCAGTCAAGAAGTTACGCTTGTATACCTCAACTCATATCCCTTTAATTGATCTTTATGTGATTGTTATAATTTTTTAGAAAAGAGATTCGTTCACCGACTAGCAGGGGTGGGCCGGGTTTTTTGGCACTTTGCAGGGGGTGGGGGGGGTAGCCGACAGAAAATCCCATTTTACCCGACCTGTCCGAAAAGTGGGGGGGGTAAGGTCGGGTAGGGGGGGGTAGAAAAAATTTTTCTTCGCATAAAACGCTTGTTTTTTGCTTGTTTTTGCTAAAAAATCTTCTATTATATGGTATAAACATCACATATACCGGTTTTTTCAGGTTTTAACCAAGAAAATTAACCCAGAAAACGTGTTTCTTCGAAAAAAAATTCTTACAGCCAGAAAATTTTGAAAAATGAGCCTCAAAATCGAGGTTTTGAGGCCGATTTTCTCAAAAATTTCGAGTAGGGGGGGGGGGGGAGGGGGTAGGCGACCTAAATTTTTGTCTAGGGGGGAGGGGTAGGCTACCCGCCGACCCTGAAAAGTGGGGGGGGGGGGGGGTAAACCCCCCCTACCCCCCCCCTGCGGCCCACCTCTGCCGACTAGTATTAAAGGGGTTGTTTTGTGTTTGTTGTAAAGAAAGTAGTTAGGTCAGCGTTATCATTATTTGTTGTTTGAACATATCTTTAACCAACTATGCTAGTACTTGACGCCGACTGGTATGCGCTGCTGCCACTACTGCTGCAACTGGCAACCGGCAATAAATATGGCTCGCTGCTGCTATTCACGTCTTCTCGGTCACTGTCTGAGGTTGAGACTGAAGGCGTCAGCGACCTGGTGGACATGGGCCTTTTAGTTGTTGAAGTTGTCGATTGGGAGTTTCTGAATAGAAATTATTTTCGCCCTCTATTATTATTAGCGTTGAATCAAGTATTTTAGAATTGGAATAAGAACAGATCGTCACAAATCGTTAATCGATGTAACATGTTAATGGTCGTGCTTGATGACGAAGACTCGGACGGCTGGGTCTGTGGATCAGCGTTTATGTTTTTGGCTGGAGTTGAAGTTGAGGTCTGTTGGTGGATTCTAGGTTTGACGGTCAACAACATGTGTTTCTCGTCCATAGCTTCCCTAGCAGTATCGCAGTCCTGCAATCAAACCATATAACATATAAGATTTAATTTTATTAGTTTCTTGTTCTCCGGCTGTCTTAAATTTGATCAAAAGTAAATATACCAACGGCTTCATCGAGTTCAGCGAGCTCCATGTACTTGTTGTAGAACGTGCTTTGATAGAGTACGGCGTACGCGATTAATTTTCCCAACCAGGTAACCATTCGCCGTATTAGTTTTCTTGTCCATGCCGTTAGTAGACATTGATGTACCTGTTTAGATACAAGATACAGTTGTGTGGTGATAAAATCTTGCCCTGAATTTGATTACTAATCCTGTACGAGCATATCAGCTGCACGAGCATAACCTTAGCCATGGGCAATCACCTTCACTCAAGTAGTTTGAATCATAAATTTTCGTCCACGTTCCTTTTTTCAAACAATTCTGAGTAAATAAAACTGAGGCAAAGCGAAATCAGCTTCTTGATAATAAGATGGTAGCAAATGCATTTAGTATCCTTAGAAGAAACTCATCATACTCGTAGTCGTAGTTTCTTTACCTACTGTGGAAAACGACAACCAATGACCAACCAAAATGAGGACGGCAAACCAAGTGGCAACGCGGTTCACAAAATGCGAATTAATGCGGCGTCGTTGCAGGAAATAGAAGACGGGCCAGGTCACATAGCCCATCGCAGATTTCCATAGTTTCTTGAAAGTCTGCCTGGGAATTCTGGGTTGGCGCGAACTCGACTTCTTCTGTCCGACTTCTCTGGCAGTTTTGGTAGACCTGCAGTATAACTTCACTTTATAGTTTGAATAATCCACACCTGTTTCATGAGATCATGACAGTAAAATGATTACTAACTTGTTGGTTGAATAGGCTGCCATTTTGCTGTCGGATTTTCTTTGGCTTTCTTGTGCAACGGTTACGGTGGCTTTGCTGAAACGGACACTATAAGGTTACTACTGCCGGCGTTATTCATTATATATCTTATTATAATTAAATTCAGGAACCTGACTCAAAACAATGGTTACCATTTACTTTCCTCCCCGCTGCTGTAAGTCATTTTTAAAAACTATATAACCTGGCAGAAGTAGTCAGTTTTGTCGTTGAGGATTTCTCAGAGTAACGTGTAGTTTCGGTGTCAAATATAAATTGTGATGGCTTCATATGCCGCGTTATGGTTGAGTTGGACTTGCTTATTTTGGGGGACATTGATTTCGGCGCTGACATCAGGGACATGATGACTGAGAGAGATGTCAGGCGTTAACGAAAGCGCATTCTCGTTGATCAATTTCGAGTGAGTATTAGTGCGAGAGCAGGTAAATGTGAAATCAATGAGTCAATTTGTTAATGACTTTTCAACATGTCTTGTGGTATTTTTTTTATTGAAATCTTAACATCAGAGGGCACTGGCGCGGATACGCCAATCTTACAGAGTGAGGGGAATCTCTTCAAAGAGGGGGAAGTTCCAGTTTTGTGTCTAATTCACCTGCACGTTAAAGACATTCTAAAACCGCCAAACAGGGGGAATTCCCTTTACTCTTATTCCCTCGTCCACTAGTATCAGATGATTGTTGCAGGTAATCCCTGAAATGCGTGACAGTGTCGGTCGGGTACTGAAGGACGCCGTTGATGACTGGCCGGCCCGATGTGGGTGTGCCGTTATGCTCGACACAATCATTGATGTCATCGATAAGGGCGATAAAAAGGTGCTTTAATTTTAATTATTACTTTTTATTTGTTTATTTGATTAAAAAAGTCATTAAGATGTGAAATTGCCGGGCAGTTCGTTTGTTTGTCCACACCACACTAATATGACAAACGCAGTGTTCCGTTTCCTCACGTTATTTACAGTGATCAAATTTCATTGTGGTAACCTTTTTCTTTAACATTGAATGACTTACTAACAGTCGCTTACAAGTTACAACTAAAGCTGTTTTATTCGATTTCAGACGGTGATGAAGATCTTCGATTTGCTAATACCGCGTGCGCTGGACGATCGCAATTCACAGGTCAGAGGTCGTATGCTCACTGCAGCCATGAAGGCTGTCGATGTGTTCGCTGAGGTCGGTTCCAGATTGATTCGTTTACTGTTATTTTACTTGAATAAACGTTTCCAGTAGAAGTAGATTCTTCAATCATTTTGAGGATTTCTTGTGAAGTAATAGTTTTAATGAGTTTGCAGTCGTACATGAACGAGCTGTTGCCGATGCTGGAGAAACACCTGGACTCTTGCAGCAAGGAGGCATCCAATGACGCAATTCGACAAGCGTTCGTTCGCCTCTCAAGTCTTTCTTTACTTTACAATTACTGGCATTCATACATTCACTTGTGCTAGAAAGGCTGATATTCAAATTTCTTCAGTTATTATGCCATAATACCAAAGTTGGTTACCAAATCACAAAAATGGTGAAATATACAATCACTGATAATTTAAAAAAAACTTTTTTTGAATGTGATGTGTCTCAACCTGGTAATCGAACCAGGACGGTCGGCTTGCGTATAATAAATAGGAAGTCCGTTTGTTTCAGATTGGTGATCCTGCTGGGTACACTGGCCGGTCACATGCCGCAGAACGATGCCAAGATTAAGGGTATCGTAGCCAAGCTGATCGAGACGTTGTCCACGCCAAGTCAACAGGTGCAGGAGTCTGTGGCAAAATGCCTTCCGCCACTCGTACCGTCCATCCGCGAACAGGCCAAGGACCTGTCGGCCAAGTTATTGCAGTTGTTGTTGCAGGTTGGCTATAGCTTTTTCTGAATTTTTCGTTACTGAGATGCGTTTCCGAAAATATTTCATAAAGTAACTAATGAATCGGGCACGTTCATTAGTATATTTTCCTCAAGTGATGTGAAAAGCCGAAGGTTTTCATACAGTTTAAATGCGCGCCGAAAGAATTACGGTAGAAACTTTCAAGTAACCAGAAACTCTGACTAGGGTCTGAAACTGTATGTTACCATGGAAACCAATATAGTTATTTTAAAAAATTTTGTAAGTTTTTTATGAACCTCCGTTTTTTTAAGTTACAGTAGTGCTGTTAACAATAACGCTATGTTTCAGGTAGAGAACTACGGCGAGCGACGTGGTGCAGCATACGGTATTGCGGGTCTTGTAAAAGGTTACCTTTGGACACTGTGGAGACGGCTTGAATTTTATAAAAAAAAGTATGGTTGTTGTTTCAGGTCTGGGTATTGTGGCTCTGCGTGAATTGGAAATCATGAGCACGCTGCAGGAGGCACTTGCCGAGAAGAAACAAGCACGACATCGTGAGGGTGCGCTGCTGGCACTGCAGATGCTCTGCAAAATGCTGGGAAAATTGTTCGAGCCATACGTTGTGCAGGTGTGTTCGGAAATCTACTTTAAATGAGTCAACTTTGAGAGTTTGCATATTTCTCAGAATTTCTTATGCTCCATCCCCATCGCATCCATTACCATCAGGTTGTAATGTCATGTTGTGCTGTTAAAAAAGGTGCTGAAGAGTTCGTCTTCTGTTTTAGGTATTGCCGAGTTTGCTCGTCGCACACGGTGATCAGGACCCTCATGTCAGAAAGGTAAGTTGATCTGGTGCATTATGTTTTTTTTTATCAATTTTAGTATTTATGGGTGGTTTTGGGTAAACCATCGTTTCAAGCTGTTTGGGTGAACCATCAAATCAAAAAATCGGTGAACCACATAAGTGAGGGATAATTGGATGCACTTTAGGCGGCCGAGGAGTGTTCGAATGCTGTCATGTCGCAGCTGTCAGTGCATGGTGTCAAGCTCGTGCTGCCGGCACTCTTGGCTGCACTCGAGGAAGACTCTTGGCGTACCAAATGCGGTTTGTGATAATTTATTAGCTTTTGTTGTTGTTCTTATTTAGTTGTTGAGTTGTCATTGTAACTCTGTGTTGTTGTGAAAAGGACACATTTGAATGGGTTCGTTGTCCCTGATAATAAGCTTCGATTGTTTATTAGTGGGATAATTGCCGGTGTGTCGATTTGACTTTGTCAATTTTTTTATTTTTTATATTGAAGGTTCAATTGAATTGCTGGGAGCCATGGCAGAGTGCGCTCCCCGTCAGCTCAGTTCGGCACTGCCGAGTATTGTGCCGAAGATTCTGGAAACACTCGGAGACACTCATAATCGTGTCAGCGGTGCGGGACGACAGGCGCTCAAACACATCGCCAGGGTCATAAAAAATCCAGAGATACAAGGTGCGTATTTTATTTTATTTTTATCATTCAAATAAACCATGAATACGCCATGGTGCCTTTCATCAATGTGTCGGCATTCTGTTGATTGGACAAAGGCTGCTTGATTACCTTCATACCCACCGGCCACCTGGAACGTTAACACGGCGAATCGGATGTGGTCTAACGTCCTTCAATAACATCATGTTTTTCAGGTCTGACTCCACAGCTGTTACTGGCTCTTGAAGACCCGTCCAAACACACATCCAAATGCCTGCAAACGTTGCTCAAGACCAAGTTTGCGCATTATCTGGACGCGGCTTCGTTGGCTCTGCTCATGCCCGTGATCACCCGGGCGTTCGACGATCGCAGTACCGAGACACGACGTAATGCTTGTCACATCATTGCCAACATTTATGCATTCACTGATCAGAAGGTATAGTATTTCTTTCTTGATTAAGGTGGGGGAGTGCGCACAATAGGTCAGTAATGGTCAATCACACTTCACATCATATAAGTACGGGTTAATCACAAGAGAAAGGATCATAATGTGATATTCTTTTGGTTTTTTGAGATCTAAGGACTGATAAATTAAGTGGGTAATTTGTGGGTTTGCTACTCCAGGGAAGCTCTGTGTAGCGCTACTGTCTAATTTTCACCGCTTCTAATCAATCGCGTTGGTCGTGGATGTAACGGACAGTTAGAATGAATCTGGTAACTGGAATACTGCGTGGGTCTTGATATCGACTATGCAGCCAGATAACGTTATCAACAATGTGTTTGTCAATTGATGAATGACGATGGAATTACCGTATAAGTAAAAAAAAATTCTTATAGATATGTTTTTCACCATTCAACGATTGCAGGATATTGAGCCGTACATCGAGCAGCTGATCCCGGGTCTGCAGAAGGCACTTATGGATCCGGTGCCGGAGATCCGTGCCGTGGCCGCCAAGGCGTTGGGTGCCATGATCTCGTCGGCTACTGGCGATCTGGCCACTCGACTCCGGGAAAACATCATACCCTGGCTGAAGAAACAGCTGGTGTGCGAGACGAGCACCGTCGACAGGAGTGGTGCTGCACAAGGTCGGCATCGTTTTAAGATGTAAAAGATCTAAAATCCATCATCAAAACTGAATTGTAACATGTGGTCAGTATGTTCCGTTCCCTAGTTGTAGTTCGCTGATGTAATGTTTTATTTACGTCTATGTTAGTGGGTTCGTGTCTCACTTAGCACTGTCAATTTGCCCTCAGATATTTTTCAACTATAATCGCTGAGCTATCCAGGTCTGTGCGAAGTGCTGGCGGCCCTGGGCGGTGACCAATTGGAGCACGTCATGCCCGATATCATGACTACGGCCGAGTCATCGGAGGTGGCTGCCCATGTGCGCGATGGCTACATAATGATGTACATTTATCTGCCCATGTCGTTCGGTGACGCCTTCAAGCCGTATCTGGCCGATACATTGCCCGGCGTGCTTAAGGTTAATATCTCTCTTTGTAGTTAATTTTGGCTGTACTGATCAGAAGATTTTAACTAATTGTGTTTTAATATGGATAAACTTGTTCCTCTCACTAGCATAATTAATTGTCGACGTCTTGTGTAAAATAAATATAATCTATGTTAATTGAGTTGAATTGTTGACTAGTAACTAAATAGTCAAACAAATGTTTTACCTGCAGGCACTGGCCGACGAGTCGGAGTTTGTCCGGGAGTCGGCACTGCGCGCCGGTCAACGTCTGATCGGTACGTACTGCGATACTGCACTACCATTAATGCTGCCTCAACTCGAAACGGGCATGTTCAACAACAACTGGCGCATTCGACTTGCGTCCGTCCAGATGCTCGGTGAACTGCTCTTCAAGATCTCCGGTTAGTCGGACGGTTACCTCATCCTCATTAAAATATTATTTATGATATTTTCTGTCTTGCGCCAGCAGAGTGTTGGATCTGGGAGATGTTGTGGAAATTTTACTACATCTTGATTTCAAATGGATTGTTCTTCCATTTATCACCATCGAGAACTTAGTGTAATAAGCTAGTTTATTGGTGAAGTTCTCGTTATTTAATGCTTGATGGTGATACGCAGGTGTAACGGGCAAGATGACGACCGAATCTGGTGAAGACGACACTTTCGGCACGGAAAGTGCCAACAAGGCCATCCAACGAGCCTTGGGTGATCGCAGGAATCGTGTGTTCGCCGCACTTTACATTTCGCGGTTCGTTGGTTGTCGTTTGAGATCATGTTTGTGATATTATTGATAACAGTTGGCAATTCACCTTAATAATAGGTTTATAGTTCGACGATTTTCTTAACCAAACCTGTATTTTCTAGGTCGGACACTGCAGCCGCCGTGCGCACCGCCGCCGGTCACGTGTGGAAGATCGGTCAGTTTATTTTCGACTCAGACATGCGTGATTGTCAACCGACGATGTGAATGCTCTATCCCATTAAGTGATATATTACTTTTTATTGTTATAAAACTTGACGATATAAACTTGCTTAATAAAAAGTGTGTTTCAGTTGTGAGCAACACACCGCGCACCATCAAGGAAATCATGGGCATCCTGTTCTCCATTTTGCTTGGCTGTCTGGCCAGCAACAGCTTGGAACAGCAACAGGTTGGACATTCTTTGAATATACAAAAAGTGGGACATCGTGGTATCCTTTGCAAATATGATCAGAAATTGTGTTTTATCGTGCTCATTCAGACATTTTTATTGTCATTCAGATCGCTGCTCGTTGTCTGGGTGAACTGGTGCGTAAGATGGGCGAGCGCATCCTGGTCGATGTGATGCCCGTGCTGCAGGAGGGTCTCAAGTCGAAGGAGTCTGAACAACGTCTCGGCGTTTGCATCGCTCTATCCGAGATCCTGCAAAACACCACCAAGGACATGGTTGGTTGTCACTGTCACATCATTGAATCACTGTGGATGCTTCAGTATTTCATTTATTTTCTCACTGTTATAATGATTTCAAACGTAGTCAACTTAAACAAGTTATCCTCTGCAAACATACGTGTTTCATTGGGGATTAATCTGAGCGTTTTCTTGCAGATCGTCATGTACGCCGATTCTCTGGTGCCGACCGTGCAGACAGCGTTGTGCGATCCGTTGCCTGTTGGTTGATATTCTTTGGATTGGCCATTTATATTTGACTTTTATTTAGCTGTTGATTTCAAAGGTACCTTATCAAAACCGGTAAAAAACAAAATTCAGTTGTACCTCATCTGTGTTTGTTTTCAGCAAGTTCGTGCGGCAGCGGCTGGTACATTCGATTCGTTGTACGCCGCCATAACCAACAAGGCATTCGACGATATTCTCGTGCCCATGCTGCAGATGCTCGTTGGTTTACATGTTGCTGTTATTGTTGTTGTTGTTGTTAAAATGTTGTTACTGTCGTTGTTGTTGTTGTGGGAGTGTGTGTTGTGCCTTTTGTTAATAAACTTCCTGTTTGATTTGAAATTTCATAGATTTGATCGTATAAGAAACTAGCTTTGTAACTTTGAAACTGACAGAATTGAAAAAAAAATTAATTTTCTGTTAACAGAATGACGAAGTGATGGGCGAGCGCGCTCTGGACGGTCTGCGTCACGTGGTGGCTCTCAAGAGCAAGGTCATTCTGCCATACCTCGTTCCCAAGGTAAGTTATACTTGATTGATTCAGTATTAATGTAGTCATTCAATCAGTCCTTTAGTTCGTTGTTCATGATTTCATGACTGTGTTCATTAACTTTTACATGAGATCATTCTTTATTAGTCAATCCGTCGATTGATTTCGTCACAACCCTCATTTATGCAGTTGACAACACCGCCCATCAACTCGATGGCATTGGCCAATCTGGCTGCCGTAGCAGGTGATGCGTTGACTCGACATCTGGACAAGGTGTTGGAGGCCCTGCTCCTGTCCATCGCCTCCAAACTCGGCACTGATCAAGAACAGGATGTAAGTTCTGAATTTCGGAAATTATCTTAATATCCACTGTTCCGAATTGATGATTTCACGCGTGAACTGATTGCAGGAACTGCAACTGTGTCTCGACGTGGTGTTGTCTGTAAATGATGAGCACGCCGTCACTCTGCTCATCGAGCACCTGCTCGCCAAGGCCAGCAAGCCAGAGGGCAATACGATCGAGGTACAACGCGCCGCGGCCCGGGTGCTCGCGCTTTATGTCGCCAATACCAAGGTTGATTCATTTCGGCAGTTTTTTGATTTCAGCTGAAAAATTTTTTCTTTGCATTTGAAAAATAAAATTTTTGTTTCAAAAGTTAAATATATCTGTGAATGTTTGCTGTTTCAGGAGTCGTTGCTTGACTACGAGAACCAGTTGATCACGGGTACGCTGCGTCTGTACGTGTGCACCGATGAAGACATCGTTAAGTCTGCCATTGAAGTACTCGGTCACATGGTTTGTTGTAACCATTTTTGTAATGTTTTTGCTGTTTTTGGAAATGTTCTTTAACATTTTCTAATGATTTTTGTGCCATTTTCATTTATTGTTTTCTTGCATGGAGCAGGTAAATTATGTTTATTCGGATTTGTCTTCATCCGAGTTGTTCTATTTGTATTAACTGCTAAAAAGCCTCATTTTATTGTTGGTTGCCACAGGTGAAATCACTGGATCAACGCGAGCTGCTCAACTCCATGTCTACCTTCCGCTATGCCGTCAATCGGGTGCTCGTGCCCGAGTACAACAAAAAGCAGACGGTCATTGCCGGGTTCGCCCAGGCTAAGGTTGATTGATTTCCAGTCTTTTCATATAATAAAAAAAGTATTGATTGTGAGTTTCAGAAGAAAACCAATGTAACATTTTGAATTTCAGGGCATTCTGCCGGTGGTATCAGCTTTCCGCGAGGGCATTTTGAATGGATCGGCCGAGGTCAAGGAACAGGCGGCGCAATGTCTAACCAACGTTATCACATTGTCTGATCCCGTGGCACTTAAGGTACGTGTCGTGCAGAGTTTTATGTAATTCAATCAGGATATTGATTGAATTTATTGTAATTCAATCAGTTGAATGAATTGGTTTGAGAAAATCATGACTGATTCATTTGTCGTAGATGATATGTGTATTCTTCTGGGTTCTATAGCGATATAAAATGTTTGCAGGCACACGTTGTGAATATGACGGGACCGTTGATTCGTGTTCTTGGTGATCGGTATCCGCCAGCCACAAAGGTGGCCATTCTCAAGACTTTGGCACTCTTGTTGGAGAAGGTTGGTGCATTTTAAATGGAAATTCGGTATTTATTGACGTTAAATTTCATTGAGGTATTATTAACTGTTCCCTGATTTTATTATGGCAAACAATTTTGCAATATTTTTATTTAAAATTCTTTGATTTACCTCAATATATTGTTTGCAGGTGAGCGTGCAACTGCGACCGTTTCTGCCACAGTTGTCCAGCACGTTCAATCGCTGCCTGCAGGAACCGATTTCACGAGCGGTTGGCTACCGTTTTCAGAATCATTTGCTAAGTTTACTCAACTATTTGTTGAATACCGCATAGAAAGTCTAAAAATTATTTCAATTTATTATAATAATATCAGATTCGTCTGCACGCGGCCGTGTCACTGGCACGACTTACCGTAATCCACCCAAAACCAGACACGATCGTTGGTGAACTGCTGAAGCAGATCAAGACCATTGAAGAAGCTGCCATCAGGTTTGATTACCTTTCCTGTTTTCAGTTGCTTGAACTTTGTATGTGGGTTTTAGAGTCACACGGCCGGAAACTTTATCTCGCTGAGATCAGGCATCTGAAACTCACTCACATAGAAAAATTCACTGGCATGATTCTGGGTAAAAGAAATCAACGAATGTGGTCAGAAATGATTGATTATGTATGGAGAATAACGTTGTACGTTCCAGAGAGACCTTGTTCATCTGTTGTCGTCGTGCGTTCGAGCAATCAGGCGAGAAGCTGCAGGCGGCTACGGTAACGGAGACATTGACGTTGATGCTGCCATACCTGGCCAATGAAGACGATGCACTGCGTATCGCTGCTGGTGCCTGGTTGGTGGGGTAGAGGTACCACATATTACTGCGTGCCTCTAGTTACACGTTTTGTAACTGACTTTTTTTATTGTACTGAATAATTATTGCACTACTTAAATGTACATACAACATGGTCTGGTTTATATATTTGGCCTAATCGTTTCTATAGTTAGTGAATCATGTTTTATTTTAGCATTGGTGCGAGTGCGGTATGCTGCAAGGCGGTGGATGCTGCCCAGTTTGCCGATCTGGTTGATACCACGCTGCTCGGTTGGTTGTCGTAGGTGACACGTGTTTATTATAGAAAAGTGGATCGTTGAAGCAATAAGAACGTCAATGTTTCATTAAATTAAATACCAACTAAGCAAAGTGATTAAATGCGTTATAATAATTTTTGTAACAATTAAGATCAAGTTATTACAGCTTGCGACACATCCGCAACTTGGCAGCAACGTCACGGTCACGCGGTCGCACTGCAGACGGCCCTGTTGCACGATAGCCAGTTGCGCATTTATGAGCTGTCCACTGAGAAACTGCAGCGTGTGTGCCATGCTCATGCAACCGCTGATAAGGTCAGGTCATGCGTTCATTCTCATCATAAATTGGCTCGACTGTGAAACAAAAAAAACTCTCTTTTCACCGAATTAGCTTTTCAGGTGCAAATCTCGGCGGCCGGTGTGCGCGCCACCGCTTTTGTGCTCGTCCACCAGTTGAATGCCGGCCAAACGCTTGATAAGACACTGGTACAGACCGTGGCCCGAGCCATTAACAGCCAGTTCAATGATGTTGGTGGTTTGCTGGACTTTTTTTAGTTTATTTGGCAATTCGTACTTGATGAGACGGCATTCTAACTTAATATGATGTCGGAATTTCAGATCAAAGAGATCTCGGCGGTGGCCTGTCAACATCTGGCTCGTACGTCCGATGGAGTGCCGATCGGTGATTGTTTCAAGGTAATCGGGTTTATCATTACTTTTAGCAGAAGTTAACTTTTACTTGAATGATAGTTTATTGTCAGGCTTTTGTATCTTAGGCATGATACGGTTTAGGCGTGTCACTTTACTGAGTGTATTGTTTAATTCAGATGGTCGTCTCTGCAATGGTCAATGGTTCAAAGGAGAAGAATTCAGCCGTGCGTATGGCAGCCGAAGAAGCGCTGGTCGGCACACTCAAATTGCGCAAAGGCAACGATTTCTACCAGGTTTGTGGTTTAGTGAGATACTCTAACATAATTTTTTGCCCTAATAAAATAATAAAAAATCATACATGTTAGTAATGTGAATAAAATTATAATGTTCTAAATATCTATATATATATTATTATTAAAGCTTTAAAGTAAAGAGAATATTTGGAAACCACGTGTTTCGGCGGAATTAAAATCTAGACACGTTGGTTCCGGTATCATGGGCCCGCCATCATCAGTAGATTACCCATGATAATATTCATATTTGAAATTATAAAGAGCATTCCACGTTCCACGATGAAAAAATACGTGAAAAAAATGTCGAATTGTTGAAAATTTATTTTATTCGGTCATACATGTGTAAGTTGAAGTGTGTTACGTATAATTTCGCCCGTGAATTTTATATTTGAAATACCGGATTATATCATATTAGGAAAGTTAATGAGAGACAGTTTATATAAGTCGAGTTTTTGAAGATTGAATCAATTCAGGCCTACATTGGCAAGTTGGAGGGTGGTGCCCGCGACTCACTGGTCGACGTCTACAGTCGTACATTGGCTAAACTGGCCCAGCAGCCTGAGACCCATCCAACCCCTCTGGACGACACCGAAAGAGTGTAGGCGGGCCACAAGTTGAGCCGATTTGGGCATGATTGACACTGTTTTCAATTTATTGCGGTTATTTCTCATCGAATTTTAAAATTTTGATAAAACAATAATACATCATTTTGTGTCTAATCATCCTGATGAGGTGGCGTGTGCAGTAGTTGACTCTGATTTGTAGGTATGATTACGGATTAAGTTACATATATTAGGATTATTGAGTATGGACTGACTGCACTCTACATGGGAACTTTTTGACGAAGAATGTTATCTCAAAGTTTGTTTGCAATGGCTTGCTTGTGGCCCTGAGAGAATTGATGGGATCGACAAATTTATATATGCTAAGTTTTGCAATGTTCTATTGCTGTTTTTTTTGCATATGTATAGTTAGTATAAACAATAAATATAGAATCATGTGAAGTTTAGCGATAAGTCTGTGGATCACATCAAGTCGTGCGCGCTAGTTAACAGGCAATCTGTTGGTAGAAGGCGGCGACAACCAATCAAATGTTAGGAATATTCAGATTATTTTTACAGTTTGGAATTGTTATCGGATTTGTTGATTTTATTTTTTTCTTACTTGTATTCCTTATCTTCCCAATGCTGTTGTGTTTCATCCGTTTTGATGTTATGATGAGCCGGTTTGTTTTCTCGCATCCGATCCACATGTATGCCTTCTATAGTCGCTTCTATTGTTATGTTTTGTATTATTTTTTCATGATTATTCAACAATATGATGGAATTCGTTTTATTTTAATGTTATTTTTATTATACTTAAATTTTATTTCGTGATTGCACTACGACAGATTTCTGATAGGGTTTCGCCAATTGAAAGTGTCTGTGAATTTATTATTTTTGTTATCACCATCGTTATTCAAACGGGCATCTAAACCGGTCTTGAAATCGTAACACAGTTTAATGATAGAATATATTTATGATACAAAATTTAGAACGCTGAGACTATGATTCTTCAGAATTGGTTATTATTATTATATATTGTTTGATGTTCGTGAGTTTCATTGAAATAAAGAATATTGAAAAGTTGGGTTTGGGGTTTGCTTCACGGTTTGCTGATCGGCGGATGTATGGTTTGCTATTCGATGAGTCATCATGAAATGACTTTTACATTTGAATATACAAATATGAACTTTCTTCCTGAAGTATTAAAATCAGCTTTAGCTCTAATAAAGCTTATTAGACCACCTACATAGACTTTATACTCTTACGTTGCCATCTTTTATGAAATATTTATGCAGCGAACGTGATTTTATCTGTTTACTATGCCTTCAAACTAATCAGCTTACCATCGGCGAGTTTGAGGTGTAAACTTCAAAATGTTTATTAATAATTTAAAAGTTATGATTCTTTTTCTAACAGAACACGTGATCTAAATTAGTGCTCTGTTCTATATAACTCACTGGCTCTTTCTGACATCTTCTCACTCTTGTGACGTATTGTGAGTCGGCTCTGTCTAGTATATAATAGACGTGCCAATTGCCCGTGTCAATGGCTTATAAAGCCGTACATAACACGATGTATGTCAAAAGTTGCTTTCGGCTGTCTCAGTGCGATCGTTAATTCAATTGTTGTCTTTGTTTGTCATATTACACTTGTTATGTGCAAAACTCCAGCTTAATGCTGCTTTGGTGTTTTAACCTGTTCCTTCTACATATATTTTCCGTATTCCGTCATCTTTCATTTTTGTCTTGCTTTCACCTCAGCAAGCAGGTATCTTATTCTAACAAAGTTCATTTTTGAAATGGATGGTACTTATATCTTGACATTAACATCTCGGGTACACACTTGTCTGGACTCTGTTGCGTGGGTCGTCTCCTTATGATGATGATCAATCTTACGCTCATTACCTCATCAACCGAGTGTTCCGCATTTTAACCAGTTTTTTGTTCTAATCTGGACGAAAAATCCACGTCACGTACGGCGTTCCGTCATCAATCTGCTATATTTTCACAAAGTTGTTTCAATTTCGGTTCATCCATAAAGTTTGACAACATGCATCAGACATTCTTAGTGATTTTGACGCGCCTGTTTCTTATGTAAGCTGACCGCTGTGTTTTCACTCAGACTCAGCACTTCCACAATATGAATACTTGAAATTTGAGTTTCTGCCTGTCTGACGACAACAAACTCGTCCTTGTTATTATGGCCAGTCATAGCCTTTGAAGCCAAAAATCATAACTTTGAGCTGAAATTGGTAATAATAGTAGTATTTTGTTTGTGTAGTATAATGGGCAATGCGTTCTAATGAAACGCTTCATATTGGCGGTAATGTTGGTGTACTGTTGAGCTAATAATAATGATGTGCCCTTAATAGATCATGCCAGACCGACCTGTTGTTGTCATGGTACCCGAACTACGTACAGTAGTAATTCATTCTGTATTACGCGGCTCAGTCTAATAACTGATTTCAGAAATCAGCCGAACCGGTTTTGGTGAAAGATACTGTGCATAGTTTGATTATATTTATGTTTGTTTTTAATAAATTCAGGAAACTGCCAATTTTCGTCTTTTGTTTTTGTATTTTTGTAAAACAAATAACGAAAACGAAGTCATAGGTTTCAAAATCCAGTGGGAATCCAGATTGATGAGGTCGTTTGTTATGAGTGGACTGTCTCTACAATTGAATACTTGAAGTATGTCCTCTTGACAACCCGCTAAATCCGCTGTTCGATAGAGAAAGTTTGTTAGCGAGAAAAATACTTGTTTGTCGTATTTACTTTTCTTCGAACCGAACGAATCATAACAGACTTCTTAGCACTTCCATTGTTTTTTTTTATCTGGGTCCTTTCTGCATAACCTACATCATTCTAATTTCTGTAAAAAAACAGTTGTATTTCTTCGAATCATGTTCTTCACACCTGTATACGATATGTATCTTGTATATGTACAATATGGAAATCTACCGATGATCGATTGCTCATCTCTTCATATTGATATTGTAACGCAAAAAGTCATGTCATGTTGATTTCCCGTTCGGTATACGATTTATCAGCGTCGACGTTTTGACTATACAGGGTGGGGCAAAAGTAACTATACACTTGTTGGAGGCCGATTTCTCAAAAAATTTATATTGAGTGTATATGATGTTATGAGCAAAATATACGTTATTATACCTGAAAAAATCGATTCTAATGTCTATTTGACCGTATCTTGAGTTATTTTCAATTTTAAACAGGATTTTCAGTATTTTCATGGTTTTTCCTTTTTAACGTCTTTAAGTGACCTCATGGTTTAATCAAAATCCTCAATAAAGGATAAGAAGTGTATAAAACGTTTCACTTGATGTACCTGAATGATAATCGAATGATTTTAACTTCAGAAAATCCCTATGGTTCAATTCGATACTGATAATATGGTAAGGCGCGTGTTCAAGATGCCTGAACCAATTTTCGCGGTTTTTGGATTATTGACTAAACAGTTCCAGTTAAATGTTTTAATGAACCCTATGGTACTAAAATAAGTCAATAAACAGTAAATATATAGTTTTAAGTTGTTTTAAGCTGAAAAATAGGAATTTTGAATTTTCCCATTTTCAGACAAAAATCGGTGATTTTCATGGAAAAAGAAGCTATTATTCTATTTATTATGCATGAATTAAAACTTACTCTCCTGTCAAACGTTTAAGAATATTTTTCTACATTCTATATTAAATACCAACATCAATTTTCGTCAAATAACTGTTGATAGGCCGAGATAACTGACAAAAATCACTGAGAACAACGAAAAATATGGCGAATTTCGCGAAAAAGACGCATAACTCATGAAATAAATCGTTGTAAGTTAAAATAAATAGCAGAATCAAAATTTTCAGGTGTTTTAGCATCTGTTTAGACTGTTTAATCATATTGATGCAATATAATTTTTTGGAGAAATTTTGCGTGAACAAGTGTATAGTTACTTTTGCCCCACCCTGTATGTCTGTCTGGTTATACATCTGTATTCGCACCGCTTTGTATGTATATTTATCCCACTCTTATCTGATAATATTTTCCCACGCAATCGTGTTTTGCCCAGTATTCAAAATTTGGGCGCCCATTTTTAACACGTTTATTCCATTATGTTTGGTATTTCTTACATCACAATCTGTTTCACGTGAATTTACGCCTGGGTCTGTCTATGATGAGATGGCGATATTAACGAGCAATGTTTTCTTAGTTTGTGTAATTTTTTTTCTCAATGAAAGGGACAGTGATTTTTTTATGACTGATGGGATGAGACATCAGTTTGAAATGACCTCGATGCATGCCGCAGACATGAATGAAGCTATCTTTTCATCATTTCCTCGTCAATCACTCGTCATTTCCTTTTATCAGTTTCACACCTTACGACGGTCATTTTGATGATGTTGATGGCCTTGATAACGCTCTGGTCCTTTTATTCATAGTCATTAACTTTTATTAGGTGTTTACCACGATGTCTTTCTTTTCGCCACATGCAAAAGTCGTAAACTGTAAAAATAACATATATGGCTTGATTACGTGGTGATCTTTTTTATATAACCTATTGTTGCGTATTGTATGATGGTACGAGCAAGGAAGTTGTTATGGTATGATCGTGGCACCACATTAGCTGATAAGTGATACGTTATGTGAAAGGCAATCAATTATGGTATAGGTATTGACTTTTATGTCAATCATAATTAACATTTAATATGTACGCATGTGAGTGTTAGTGAATCAGATCCGACGATTTATTATGTGTAGAATATGTAAAAATCCCTGTTACACACACCGTAACATACGGTAATCGTTGAATAACTTCTAATCTTCGAACATTGTTTGTTAGAACATGCCGTGAATAGTTCTAGCACTGTTACTTATGTCCCACTACTAGTTCATACTCTTTCATCCGTCTGTGCGTACTACTATGTAGTATATTTGCACTTACTGTAGACGTTCGTTCCGCTTGAGTGTGTTATCAGCCTCAACTGAGCTAAGCCTAAATGTTTTGCCCGGTTATGTTTGTATTGGATTCTTATCAGCTGTTTGTTAACTTGTCGGCTCACGAAACATATTTATTATAGAACTAAGCGGGTGGGAAATCGAAAAGTTGAGTGGAATTTACTCCAATCAGTGTTAATGTGTAGTATTTGTTTTCTAAATACATCCGTATTAACTTCATGAAGGTGTTTGTAACTTTTCTAATATCTAAAAAATCTATATTGTATTGGAATGTTAAACACTCGCCCGCTTTTGCTTTAATACTTCGTGTTTTGTGCTATATTACGAGCAGATAAATTCTAACAGTCTACATATGTACATAGTCTAGATCAACTGCTATCGAAGGGCTCTATGGCGACGAAAATATTTTTGCTTGGCAGATGTAGCCAGGTTTTCACCTGTTTTCGATGAAAATATTCTCGATACTGGCACTGGGTAATCATTTTTTCCATAATTCTGTTGATTCCCATTTCCTGTTGTCGTTAGTTCTGGCCCATCAGCGATTTTCGGCCATTTATTGATTCAACTGAGATTTTCTTGGTTTTTCAGAATTCCTATTTGTTTGGCAGTTCGTTGTCTCAAAGCTCACATTTTCTCTTTGCGATGTTGGTTGCCTCTGTTTTTGCATAGCGTCTGGGTCTGGCTGGCTCTGTTTCATGGATGCATTGGTACATTAAGTGCATTGATATTTTGTTTTGTTCTCACTATGCCCGTCACTTTGTTTGTTCATCCCAACTCGATTCATCACTCTATGCCAGTCCATATACGTGTTTGTTTATTAGCCTTTTTCCCAAGTCTTGTTTTGTGTAGTGCGGTACCGATTCGCTTAGTAAATAAATGTTATCTATCTGACGTCTGAACCGCAACCGTTTAGCCGCAATCTGGGAAATCCGCATGGCTAAAACGGCAGTCCTCATCGCCACTGGTGTGGTTGGCGGTGCCGCCGTAGGCATTTCTGCATTGTGTGTGCCGTTCGTTGCACCAGCGTTTCGTCGATTCTGTCTGCCCTACATTCCGGCCACACCCGATCAGATCGATAATGTTCAGAGTGCGGTTAAGGCGTGTCCTAGAGATACTCGATGGCTCGATCTGGGCAGCGGTGATGGACGCGTGGTGAGTGAGGAGTGAGCGAGTGAGTGAATGAATGAGTGAGTGAATAAGTGAGTGAGTGAGTGAGTGAGTGAGTGAGTGAGTGAGTGAGTGAGTGAGTGAGTGAGTGAGTGAGTGAGTGAGTGAGTGAGTGAATGAGTGAGTGAGTGAGTGAGTGATTGAGTGAGTGAGTGAATGAGTGAGTGAGTGAGTGAATGAGTGAGTGATGCGTGAGTGAGTAAGTGAGTGAGTGAGTAAATGAGTGAGTGAGTGAGTGAGTGAGTGAGTGAGTGAGTGAGTGAGTGAGTGAGTGAGTGAGTGATGCGTGAGTGAGTAAGTGAGTGAGTGAGTAAATGAGTGAGTGAGTGGGTGAGTGAGTAAGTGAGTGAGTGAATGAGAGAATTTGATTGAGTGATATTGTCGTGATTCCGTATTTGAATGGTTGCGTTCTCATGATTATTCGCCCACAGTCCATTTCTGAAACCATGAGAAACGATCGCAGCAGCAAAAACAAGCGCGTTGTCATGTATAGTTGAACACGCACCACCGGAACCCGTTCCAATAATTACGGGATGTATCCATCACAACATTCGAACGTCAGCTGGCTGCATGCCACCAGTACCCAAAACCTATAAATAGCACAAACCGCAGCAACACATGACGTAAGACAACGAAACATACCAGAAGCCTCGGCACTGTGTGCCAAGTACATATGTGAACCCTTGACACTTGGCGCCAACGATAATGTGAGTATGTGCCGTCATGGGTTTGGTTGGGCACTACCTCCTACACTCTTCCGGTCTGAATGCAGATCTAGCAAACTTCGTTAACACCTGTTTGAAACTGAAATGTTAATGTTATTTCGTTAGTTAAGTAGACTGGATACTATAAAAAACATCTATACATCGTATTGGAATTTGAATCAGCCACGTTTTCGTTTGCCGTAGTAGTTGCAGGAAATCTTCAATTGACTACACCGTTTTTTGGACCACCGTGGTGGAAATGTTTTCCACATTTGAACAACAGCCAGCATAACCGAATTAGTGTCTTATCATTGCAACGTGGCTTACTGGGGCGTAGTGTTTGTTTCATCCTGAGCTTTTCGTGCTCCCGAAACCGACTGCGTTTTTTGCCATTGTTTTTCTATTTTATAACCAGTTCATGCTAGGAACATGCTGATGATGGGTGGTGTGTCATCTTTGTTCACGTGCCTGTACATGGTGCTGCCAGCTAACTTACATTTTAGTACCATGCACTGAAATGACCGTTAAGAAACATGGAACTTACTGTATATTTCTCTTTCCTCTGTTTTTATACAGGGTGGGCCAAAAAAAACTCTGCGATTTTGTGAGACCATAACTTTTGCTGTTGTTGATGAATTTCTTTGAAATTTGCAGGTTATTTCAATAACATATTAACTTAATTTTCTCTGAAATTTCAATGAGATATCTAACACAAACCGGCCACACGGTCCGAATACATGAAATTTTCACTTTTGTCTTTAAACGGCGTCATTATTTTGAAGAAAAATCAGGTGCATACGCAAGTAATAAGTATTAATTTAGTTGTGAGTTAATTGAATGAATTAAATAATGGTCCAAAAAAGAAAAAATTATGGTTTAGGAGTGAAATAATTTTTTTTCAAAACCATTTATTTATTAACCCGATAGTTTTGGTGCTGAACTGTTTTCATGTCTGTTACCGGCCTCCTCAGCGACATTTCCTTCCAAATATGCAACTTTTTTTCTAAAAGTTCGTTGAAAAAAGTTCATGATTTATGAAAACCATGCTCGTTCTGTTCAAACATGAATACTTTTTTTCGAAACGAAGGTTGGCGCGATTCAAGCTTGTTAAGTTGTCAGAGCTGGTTTTGGACAAATGTTAAGTTTTCGACGTACCGTGGTTGTGTGTTTCGCAATTTTCATGTTTATTTGTAATGCATGTCTTTGAAGTTTTAAGATGATAAAGAATAAAAAACCACTAAGATATTCTGAGAATTTCATATAAATTTATCAATGAAAACAAACTCTATGGGGATGCCGTGCATCAGACATGGGAACAAAAAGCCATCATCCTACTGTTAGAGTTTTCAATTCACATTGAAACTGAATTTAGATAAAATTTCTAAATAAACAAGTTCCTTTTACTTCTTTTATTATTATACAGTTCACTCGTTTAATTTAATATCCGAATAATACATAAAACTAACGTATAAACATGATTCCTCTTCAAAATAATGACGCCGTTTAAAGACAAAAGTGAAAGTTTCATGTATTCGGACCGTGTGGCCGGTGTGTGTTAGATATCTCATTGAAATTTTAGAAAAAATTAAGTTAATATGTTATACAAATAACCTGAGAATTTCAAAGAAATTCATCTACCACAGAAGAAGTTATGGTCTCACAAAATCGCAGAGTTTTTTTTGGCCCACCCTGTATTTGCCTTATCTCATATAAACATTCGTATTTAAATGTTTCACTCTTTTTTTAAAGCCAACTGCGCTTATTCACAAAAGAAATTCTAGGATATTAAAGCCCGTTGTGCGAACTCATCGCTTGCATTCAAAATTTACCTTCGATCATGCCACTATTCAAGTTTTCATGTGAAATAGCCATCAGTTCAAACGCAAGACTCCCTACCAGTCCCGTGTATTTCAAGTGCCGTCCATTTCAGTCAGATATTTATACGAAGGCGGGCTCACGCGCCGCAGCTTGTCGAGTGGAGGTGGTTGTAAATAATAAATGCTCAACGTTCAACGAAATGAACTGCAGCTGATATAATACAAGAATAAGAAAACACTGCTGGTTTCATTTCAAACGCTAACTTTTATAACGAAAAAAACTTGATATCAAGCGAGTGGCAGAACGATAACCAACCATCCACCAACGACATCCAGTGATTAACAAAAAATGAAGTTTGGAGAAGACCTGACGTCGCATTTGACGCCCGAATGGCGCAAACAGTACCTGAGCTATGAGGAACTCAAGACCATGATATACGATGCCATCGAGAATGCACCTGCCGAAGATGCTGATCCCGCAGCCAGAGATCGATATTTGCTTCAGGTTATTTTTTATTTCGTTTTTCAATTTTTTTATTATCTTAGTCTTTATAAAAAAATAATTTAGTTAGTTCTGGCTCCATTGCGGTTTTGGTTGTTTGTCACAGATTTTTTTCGGAATTTACGTTTTTCATCAGTAGAATACATTGTAGTCAACCAAGTTTTCAGTTTATTTTGAGCTGTCAGTCTCAGTGGCATTGCCTGAGGTTGCATGTGACTTGCTGATGTGTGCGTGTCATGACCATAAACTATTTATAATACGACACATGATTGGCTGTATGCTGGTTTGATCCGGAAACATGGCTGGCTAAGGAAAGCCGTCTGCGCGTTTTGCGATAACGGCTTTCTGGAGCTCGTCTTTCATGATTTAATGACGCATGATGTATGGCAGAAGTAAACATATATTTTATGATAATGCGAATCGACTTTGACGCATAATAGATTACGATTATGTACATTTTTTGTTATAGTGAAAAGGAGGAAACGAAACAGCAAACTTATAACTTTTAAGGCCGACGAGAAGTTTTTCGCGGCCATTGCCATCGAACTGCGCAAAGTGGAATTGTTTTACAATGAGAAGTTGGCGGATTCGCTGAGAAAGCTGCACGAACTGCAACGCGAATTGGAGGAATTCGAGAAGGTTGGGTTCTGGCGTCGGCCGTATATACCAATGGAGTACTATACGCAAAGTTCATTGATGTTCATTGCTGCTCAAAGTTCACTGATGTTCATTGCCTCTTGAAGTTCAAGCTCATTGGTTCATATTGTTTTCATTCGAAATACAAGTGCAGAAGAATTGTTGTGAACTGGAAAATATTTATGTTTTATATGCCAAGATATTTTACAACTATATAAAATCAGTTGTTATATATTAATTCTGTAGTCTTCGGCCAACGTACAGCGCGAGAAACGACTGAAGAAAGAGGGCAAGAATAATGACAGCGCCAAGAAGGCACCCGGCGAAGAACAACGACAGGGATTGCTACAGGTTATTCAATTATTCTTTATTTTAAGGTTGACTGACAGCCTATTACTATTTGGCTTTGATTGGTTATCGTTAAAATAGATAGAAGTGAAATATCGGGTAAAGCAGCAGCCTTGTATTCGTTTCTCGGGAATACCATATTCTACAATTGTTTACTACAAATTTATCGCTTTTCATTGAAATTCTAATCATTATTGTAAGAGAAACTTAGAAGTTTTAGAATTAGTCATTTGGTTATTACAAATTAAAGTGTTTTCAGGGCATTATGCCGCTGGGCAAGAACACAACCAGGGTGGTTGAGAAACAACACTCAAAGACACTCTCCCAGATCAAATTCGCCTTCTCCGAGTTCTACCTCAGTCTCACGTTGCTCAATAATTTCCAGGTTATTAATTTATTGTTTGTCTCATGATCATTCAGACTTGATTCTTGGATATCAAATATATTTTTGTGCTTTGTCCAAACGTCAGTGGCCATTTTCATTACACAGTTCGTGAATTTTCTTATGTTTTACGGTTTCACATTGACCCTTTGCTTTTACATTGATCTCATCTCAGGTGATGAACCGTACCGGTTTTCGTAAAATCCTGAAGAAACACGACAAACTCTACCACAATTCAAAAGGGGGCGAGTACTTCTCGTCCAAAGTGGAGAAATCTAAATTCGTCATCGATAAAGTTAGCTGTTTTTTCTTATTTCATTTTCGTTTTCGTAGTTGACTGTTTTCGTTATACTTAATAAGATGTTCAGTAAAAGCTTGAAGTGTGAATTAAATGCTTTTTCATGGTAACATTACTATTTGCAGGAGACGGAACGCCTGATCGAACTGGTCGAAAAGCTGGTCACTGAACGACTCGAAAAGGGCGATCGGACAACGGCGATGAAAAAGCTTCGAGTACCACCGCTCAGCGAACAACAGTCGGCGTGGACAACGTTCAGGTTGGTAAAGTCAATCGTTATAGTGCAGTATTGGTGCCCCAATACTCCCCGTCCGCCACTATTACTACTAGTGTTACGTCATATTCCCCAGACACTGATTCTATACATATTTGTCTAGCCCAGTTGTTTACTGCTTGCTAACTTGTCTACGTGTAGAATTCTATTTAGACACCCCCGTTTTCCCAATATTAGTAGATTATACTATAAGTCTATAACGCTATATATTTGTGGTACGCATTGTATCAGTGCGCATTGTCTACCCCGTATTGTCAGTTCCGTCTTTTCCCATACGTTTTCACTCGTCTATTTAACTGTGGTTTTGGAGTAGTATCTAATGAAGAAACAGCCGAATAAGTGCGCCTCGTCTAGTTATCTATAAAACAGAAGCAAACAGAAGATCAAACCAACCGTAATTGGCATCTCCTGGGTGTCATCCCAGCCGTCCGTCCGATTTCGTCCCCCGAGTTTTTTTTGGTAAAGTTGAGTCAAAAAAATAGTGTGCGCCAAAAAAATTTTTCAACTTCGTGAATTCATCAAATATTGTGCCGCCCAGTGAATGCTTCATCGACTACAAATGGCGAAGAAGACAGGTCGATGCCGTGCAGACGTGAGCGCCGATGTCAGCAGTGTGGATGATTCGAATCCGCGCCGACGTCAAGATGTACATCCGGTTCAGTTTGCAGAGGGAGGAACATCAATGATTAGTTATTCCAAGTTTCTGTCATTCATCACTCAACTTTCTAACAGTCTGGATGATCATTTAATCGATCATGCCATTTCTACAATTTTTCTAATTCATCAATCATTTGAGCCTGTTAAATCAGTGAAAATTTCGTATGATAATGTGAGCCTGACTGATGTGAATGAGCGTCTGCTATGGTTACGTGAGGCTGGACGAAAACTTTTTGCAGTCTCTCATACGATCCCGTGGCCCAACTCGAGTCAAGGCGAGTCCGATGCGAGCCCGTTCACTCGAGAAGACGTGTATGTGAGAAGTGAGCCGTCGTGCAGTCGTGCAGTTCCCGTGGATGGTGAGCAGTCGTTTAGCCGTGCATGTGAGCAGTCTTTGCAAGGTGGGTTTATTAGTAAGTCATCGAACGGTCGCGTCAACAAGCACGTTGCGGTACCTGCGGTGAATAGCACTGATCTGGTCAGCACGTGTCCGGTGGCATCGAGGGGCGACGAACACACAAGTGGTAAAGCTGATCTGGTCAGCACGTATGTTGCGGTACCTGCGGTGATTAGCACCGATGTGGTCAGCACATACGATGCGGTACCTGCGGCACAACATCAACAAACTGGCGCGCAAAGACAACAAGTGGCGGATCACCCACGACAACCAACGAGGCTTCAACGACAACCAACGGGTATATACGTGCGTGAGCAAGCTGATCTGGTCAGCACGTATGCTGCGGCACCTGCGGTGATTAGCACCGATGTGGTCAGCACATACGATGCGGTACCTGCGGCACAACACCAACCAACGGGGTTCCAGCGCCAACCAACAAGGCGTCATAATCAACAAACGGGTCAACACATGCGTCAACAAGCTGATCTGGTCAGCACGTATGCTGCGGCACCTGCGGTGATTAGCACCGATGTGGTCAGCACATACGATGCGGTACCTGCGGCCCAACGACAGCCAGTGCATGCCACCTACGATAACCAACACGGTGGTTCCGGTGATTTTTGCGATCAGGCGTTAACGGGTATGATGAAGCGATTGAATCAGCGAGCTGACGAAAATATGCTACTGAGCGGGCATTTCAAGAAATTTAACGGTGATACGCAGCGCGTCAATTTTCATCGATGGCTACAAGGCGTGCAAACTCGACTAGATGTTAACGATGTCAGCGAAGACATAAAGATACAACACCTGCTGTACTGTTTAGAGGGACCAGCCGAGTTTGAGCTGATGCGTGATCATGCGGATGACAGTTACGATGAGGCCGTGCAGTATTTGACTGACAAGTACACGGGACCGGGCGATCGTCAGTGCAAACTGTTGGACTTTGAGCAGCGACGTCAACTGCCAGGCGAGTCTGTATGCGGTTTTGCAGCCGCATTGAGAGCGTTATGTCCGTTGGAGCGTAGTCATTGGATGTACACGAAGTACATGATCAACAAGTTGAGGACCGGCCTGAGTAATCCGTGGTTACGTCGTAAAGCTGCCATGGCTTTTAGACGACGTGTGGCTAGTTTCGATGACCTCGTGGAAGAGTGTGCGCTTGAAGAAGCAGTCAACATGGAGTTCAGTGGTCGTGACGTTTCACCTAACTGGCATGGTGAACAGCCTGAAACACAATCCGAGTGTTATCAGCGTGCGTCATACAACAACTACAGGCCTAAACATGTTCCTGCGATGCCTGACTGGTCTAAAATTCGCTGCTATGCGTGCAACAACTACGGGCACAAGGCGTACAGGTGTGCCAAGCGTCATCAAGGTTACGGTCAGCGCGTTGAGGGTTACGGTAAGCGCCCTGACGAATACGGTAACCGTCGTGAGGATTACGGTACGTACGTTAACACCGTAACTGCGGAAACCAAGAGTGAAGATAGTGATCGTTTTTACGGTCACATGGAGCAGTTGACGGGTACCATGAAGAGCATGATGACGGTGGCTGATAAGTTGACTGCAAGAGTCAAGGACCTGGAACAGAAACTGGGTGATTATAATCGACTGTCTATGGTTAAATCAGTATGCGCGGGCGAGACTGAGAAGAAAAAGAGTGAGCTGAAGAAGCGTGAAGCGCGTGTTGGCGGTGTTTATGTAACGTCGAAGAGTGATTTGCGTGATATCCCAGATGAAGTCGAGTTGAAAGAGAAGTTTCGTACGTCTGTGCGAGGGGTAAATCGTGGTATTCAGCTTTTGCCGTCGGTGCAGCTGAACTGTGCGCTCGTATGGTGCATGATGATCGTGATGTTTATGGGATTGGCGTGTGCGAGCGATGTGTCGACGATGCCGTGCGATGTCAAGTTGCCGTACGGTCATGCTGTTGTGACGTTTGATGTACGTTCAGGCAATGCGTTTATTGATGATCATCATGATGTTGCATACGTGGGTTACGGTAGAGGTGATGTTCGGATGCGTAGTGGGACGAATAGGACGAGGCTGAAGGATGAACAAGGCGCGTGGAAGGAGGATTTCGAGTCGTTTGGACATGGTTTTGCGGAAGACACGTGCGTGGAGTTTCGTGGTTCGAATCGTGGCGTGAACGATCGATCGGAGGTTTTCGAGATTACGTGTTCGGAGGTAACGATGATGGCATGCAGCGAGGCGTCATGGTATGGATCGAGCGAGTCTGGTAACGTCGTTAGTTGACTGTCAACTCACGATGTATAACTGTTAAACTTGACTCACATCTAATAATTTGTTTTGTAGATTTTTCTCCCGCAGATATGACGATGTTGATGAAGAAGGTGTGCGATGAAGAAGGTGTGCCCGTGTAGGTATATGATAGTGATTCTGTAACATTATTCTGATAGCTTAGTTCTAAATACTAATTGAGGTCTATGTTAATATAATACATTGCTTAGTTGAGTATCATGTGATATCATTGATTCAACTAATATATTGGTCAGCTTAAATTCTAATTTTATAGTCTATTGATAATTATTCTATAATTTAGTACCCCATTCTAAGCCTACATCACAACTTATTTTTTATTGGAGGAAGGGGAAGTGCAGTATTGGTGCCCCAATACTCCCCGTCCGCCACTATTACTACTAGTGTTACGTCATATTCCCCAGACACTGATTCTATACATATTTGTCTAGCCCAGTTGTTTACTGCTTGCTAACTTGTCTACGTGTAGAATTCTATTTAGACACCCCCGTTTTCCCAATATTAGTAGATTATACTATAAGTCTATAACGCTATATATTTGTGGTACGCATTGTATCAGTGCGCATTGTCTACCCCGTATTGTCAGTTCCGTCTTTTCCCATACGTTTTCACTCGTCTATTTAACTGTGGTTTTGGAGTAGTATCTAATGAAGAAACAGCCGAATAAGTGCGCCTCGTCTAGTTATCTATAAAACAGAAGCAAACAGAAGATCAAACCAACCGTAATTTTATATAAGAATCACTCGTTACATGTTCACTCGTTACATCGGAATCAATCGTTACTTCTAAATCACTCATATTATTCTTGTAATTCACCGGTACGGGTAATTTATCATGATTATTTCATTGACTCACCACTCTGGAATCAGTAGATCAGTGCCAAATCGTATTGCTACTGTTTTGTAGAAATTTGTATCTCCATAACTCGCATGTATCTACATGCATAGTGAGATTTTCAATTGGTTGACATGCAAATTATTTGATTTATTTCGATTGCAGACTCGGTTTCTTCCTTGGCTGTTTCATCGTGCTCGTGCTCATCGTGATCATGTTATGGGCATCGTCCGCCAACACCCGACCGCGGGAACCAAAGTCGGTGCCAGACTATCTATTTTAATTTAATCATATATCATAGTTGATTCAGCTTCAAAATTTGTGTTTCAATTACATTTGCTTGTTTTTTTGAGTTTAGGTGAAGCATATTTTTAGAAAAGCTAAGATGAAGATTTGAATAATTTTCATATAGAAAACAACAGTAAACAGAAAGAAACCACACAATTGAATTCAAGTTGTTGCTATCATTTTTTTGTTTTCTATTTTCTTTTTATATTTTAGATGGGTGGCGGTGCGTTTATTCCGCGGCTTCCTGGTTCTGTTCTTCAATATCTGGCTGATGGGCGCCAACGTGTGGGGCTGGCAACGATACGGTGTGAATCATGTGCTCATCTTTGAGATCGACCCCAGAAACCATTTGACTTATCAGTCGTTGATGGAAATGGCCAGGTCAGTGAGTGAGTGAGTCAATGAGTTTGTGTGTGGTGTGAGTGAGTGAGTGAGAGAGTGAGGTAGTGAGTGAGTGAGATAACGACTGATGCTTGAATTTCCTGTTTGTGAGTCAGGTAACTGATGTCGTGTCGTAATTAGTCAGTGAGTATAATATTTAATGACTGATTGTATTGTAGTATGTTCTGCGTAACATGGGCATTGTGCGTGCTGGCCTACCTGTACATTCCGATGGTCTCACCCAACGTGTCGCCTTTCATTTTTCCTCTTGTACTCATGGTTGGTATGAAACTTTTTTTTTAGTTTGGAAGTAATCTGTGTCGTCAGCTTGCTAGTCAGCTAAACTAAAGCTATATTTTATCATGAATCAAACTTTCTCATTGCAGGTATTCTGTATATTCTGGATGATAAATCCATTAAAAAAGCCTGACATGGTGCTGCACCGGTCGAGTCGGTACTGGTTTCTCAAACACGTGTTCCGTTGTTTCACTGGTTGGTGGTAACAGTTGATATGAATCATAATCAACTGAAAATATTCTTTGATCAATTAATCAATCCATTCTATTATTTATTCAATGTAATAATCAATCAATCAATCCAATAATCAGTTCATACATTTAGCCCCGTTCCATCACGTGACGTTCGCTGATTTCTGGCTGGGTGACCAGATGAACTCACTAGCCACGTTTTTCCTTGATATGGAGTACTTTGCGTGCTTTTATGCTTTTGAAGTTACTTGGGATGCCGACCATTTCCTCAGGCCGATTGAGAGACAAAGAGGTAAGGTGATTCTTTGGGTATTACTTAGTTGAGTGAGTGAGTGAGTGAGTAGTTAGTTAATGAGTAAATGATTGACTGATTTGGTTGGCATTCGGTGGATGGTCTGTATTATTTGATTACGTGATTAACCATATTGTGTAATTTAATACTTATCATAATATCTCCAGATCACAACATAACGCTGTCGGCGGGCATCGATTTCGAGACCGGCCAGGACATGTGTCAATCTAATATATACGGTATTCGACCGTTTGTCTCACTTATACCTGCATCCGTGCGCTTCTTCCAGGTTGGCTGATTGTCTACATTCTTATTTGATTTCTGATTGACTCTCCGTCTCTCAATCGATTACATTGTATTACCATGCCAATAACTCACACAATTACTCACTCACTCACTCATCCACTCACACAATTACTCACTCACTCATCCACTCGCTCACTCACTCGCTCGCTCACTCACTCACTCACTCACTCACTCACTCACTCACTCACTCATCCACTCACACAATTACTCACTCACTCATCCACTCGGTCACTCACTCACTCACTCACTCATCCACTTACACAATTACTCACTCACTCATCCACTCGCTCACTCACTCATCCACTCACACAATTACTCACTCACTCATCCACTCGCTCACTCACTCATCCACTCGCTCACTCACTCACTCACTCACTCACTCACTCACTCACTCACTCACTCACTCACTCACTCACTCATCCACTCACACAATTACTCACTCACTCATCCACTCGCTCACTCACTCATCCACTCACACAATTACTCACTCACTCATCCACTCGCTCACTCACTCACTCACTCACTCATCCACTCACACAATTACTCACTCACTCATCCACTCGCTCACTCACTCACTCACTCACTCACTCATCCACTCACACAATTACTCACTCACTCATCCACTCGCTCACTCACTCATCCACTCACACAATTACTCATTCACTCATCCACTCGCTCACTCACTCACTCACTCACTCACTCACTCATCCACTCACACAATTACTCACTCACTCATCCACTCGCTCACTCACTCATCCACTCACACAATTACTCACTCACTCATCCACTCGCTCACTCACTCACTCACTCACTCACTCACTCACTCACTCACTCACTCACTCACTCACCGCACTGCAGTGTCTTCGTCGTTACCGCGACTCGGGCAAGGTACATCCGCATCTGGTCAACGCCGGCAAGTACTCGACCACGTACTTTGTGATCGCATTGGGTGTCGCCAATTCGTGGTTCAAGCACAAGGACGGTGGCAACACTGACAACGTCGAGTCACCCTTCTTCTACTTCTGGGTCATGTCCTACATCATCAGCTTTGCGTACACCTTCATCTGGGACGTGTGGATGGATTGGTTGGTGATCTTGAGTGAGCAAGTGAATGAGTGAGTGAGTGAGTGAGTGAGTGAGTGAGTGAGTGAGTGAGTGAGTGAGTGAGTGAGTGAGTGAGTGAGTGAAAGAGTGAAAGAGTGAATATATCAGTAGGTGAGTTAGGGAATATATGACTGACTAAAAGAGTCAGTGGGTCAGTCATAGTCACATTCAGTACTTCTTTGTTCGCTGCAGGTCTCTGATGGATCCGAAAGCCAAGACGCCGTTTCTCCGTGACGAGCTCATCTATGGTCACAGCTCGTACTACTACTTTGCCATTGCCAATGATTTTGTGCTGCGACTTGGATGGGTGCTCAACGTGTCTTTAGGTGCGTCTCACTCACTCACTCACTCACTAACTTATTTACTCACTCAATCAATCACCCACTCACTTACGCACTAGTCACTATCTTACCCGCTTACTTAGAATCAATCAGTGATACATTTTCCACCAACTCACTCACATCATTCAAGACCTGAACAACTTATAATATGATATGATCTACGCAAAATGACCCATACATCATTTATTAATTATTATAGGTGATGTCTGGAACGACCACGTTGACTTGATGGGCTGTCTAACGTCTTTACTCGAGTGCTGGCGTCGATTCGTCTGGAACTTTCTGCGTCTAGAGAACGAGCACGTGAACAATTGCGGTCAATTCCGTGCCGTCAGAGACATCAGTCTCAAGCCCATAAAGAAGGGCGACCTGGAATATCTGTTGGATCGGGTGATCAAGGACGAGGGCGTCACGCATCGCGGTGATCAGCTTAAGGAGAAACCGGTCAATCTAAAGGCCAAGCGGAACAACATGACTGGACATCCTGGTTGGTTGTCGTGTTAGTTAAGCTGTATATTTAAATTCAGTTATAGGGTCGGATAGGTAATAAAAATTATATATTTGGCGCGATTTAAAATATTTCTGGTTTCCGAGGAAAATTACAATTTTCTAAAGATTCTGGCAAATAATTACATTACTGTTCCACCAATGTCAAGCCAGTAACCGTGGCTCGTAGCACCTGATTTCGAAAGTCATGTTTCTCTATTCCACCAGGTTTATCGATAGTCTTATTGTGTAATGTTTCATGGTAGCCGGTCACAGTTTGTCTTGTACATGATTCCTGTACATGTATTGAAGTCTGACAAAGCTATTTCATGAGGTTACTTGTTGTCAGACTATTACTGGCGAAGACGACGCCCGAGCCCGTATAGTCTGTTTCCCATACCTCAGATCTTGATTGGTAAGGCGCTGCGTTTTGCTAACTGCATATGTCCGTTTTACTTGCTAAGAAAAAGATAGATAGATTATATGGCTAGAACATGCAGAGTGATAACAGCGTCACCGAATTATATCAAATATAACTAAATATTGAATGTTATTGTGAGTGCCCCGTAAATGCATGACCGTTATAATTTGTAGATACCATGAATGCCGACTAATCAATGTCCGGCCATTTCAATATAGTTGTAGTTACTAGTTCATGTAAAGCCGTTGCCAGTTAATCCTCATTTAAAAACCGCCTCTAATTTGACCCAAAAATACACATATAAATAGTTGTTATTCATTTTGTGCACGCGTCATAATTAATTCGATGTTTTATTGTGTTCATTGCATCCCAACCTGTATTACCACAAGTACTGCTTTTCAGGCGATCACGACGGTGACGTGGCCACGGCCCGACCCGTCCGAGGTGTGCAGAAGTTCAACCTGTTCCGCAAGATGTCGGCCCCAAAACTGGCCCATTTGGGCGGCAATTTTTCCCATTCGGCCGCAGCACAAATGATGATGAACCCTGCCCACTATAATACCGTATCCGGTGGCATATCCAGTCCCAAGCCGGGTACTTCCGCTGCTTCCACTAAAGAACGCATCGAACTGCGGCCATCCGCCGAAGCCGTCTTTAATCGATCCACGAAAACGGCCACCGATAAGGAGGAGTCGGAGACGGGTACGGCGACGGAGAGCATTAGAGCGGATGAGGCGAGCAGGACTCAGAGTGGTGATGATGTGGTCACGGCACCGCTCATACATCGCAGGAATAGACATGAGTCAAAGTGATACTGTTTACTACTTTTCACTGGTGGACAAGCCAAACCTACATAGAGAGGGAAATCTCTCCAAAGAGGGTGAATTGGCAGAAATTAGGCCATTTTACCTTATCAAACCACCAGCTATTCCAGTATTCTATTCCCTTTTCGTCCACCAATGCTACTATCAATTTCTGTTGTTGTACTCAATACGGTGACACTGATTCACCTACTAACTACCTAACACTGTTCCATTTTTCGATAAAGGCGGTATGTAAAGAACATTTGGGAATTCATTACACTTGTTCTACTTCTATGGAAGTAAATAACGCATTCGACTATTCTCATTCTACTGTTATGCTCTTTTCTGTTATTGTCTGGTTTCTTCTTTTGATCATCTCTAATGTGTCGTGTATCGATTCCAAGAGTTTGGTTTTTGTTTAGCTCCAACGAAATTTTTGGCAATATTGTTCAGGCCAAAGTTTTAGCTGAGACTGATCATGACACAATGGGAGGGGATGCCAGAATCACCCGCCTGCCACTCAGGTCACAACATTTGTTCCATATTGCGAATGTATGTATGCTTTATTATGTTTATATGGCACTTGGAAGTCGTTGCCTCTTATAATCCGGATCATTCTTATGATTATAGCTATATATTTTATAAGAACATTTTAACCATAGCTAATCTATGTATCTTATAATTTAGCTAAACCCAATTGGCAGCGGTTCTCGGTGTCAATTCGCTCATCCCTGACAGTATTAAATGCCATATTGTTTGTACATTATAGTTGGCATTATGATTCGAAGTTGTGTTGTTGCTAATATTAGTATGTAGTTGTTACATTTATATTTAGGTCAGACTGTAAGAAAATAGTAGTAAGCGCTGGTGTTGCGCGTGTAACGATGGCACAGGGTGTTCTCTTAACTTGTGAACCAAGTACTAACTAAAAAGTGGATATTCTCAGTAGGTTTCAAATGCTTGTGTTACTTCGTTTCATTAATCATTACAGTTCGTATTCGCTGCTACAATTACTGCGCCTGCGCATATCCTTCTTCCGTTTTCAATATTTGTTTTGCCGCCAAATAACACTGGAGACATCGGTACTCTCATCTGTCACCAAATACATATTTCTATAATTGTGCAATATTGTTGCTGATATACGTTATGTAATGTTTCAGTGCTTGTAAGTTGTAAATTAGGTTCTTGGAACCATAAAAATGTAATTGGTTGCAGTATTAAAAAGCACTATTGCAGTATATTAACGCATACAGTCGATAATCTCTGGTCAATACTGATTTATTTTGTAAAATGGGTTTCTCTGTTGCTTGTCATTTAGCTTTCGAATATTGCCGATCTACTAGTCATTATGAATCAATTGTCACAAACTAATGTCTTTTCACTAGTTTTTCACTATTATCAACTGCAATACGTCACTCAACCTTAGTCCTTTATTTGATACTAGTCCTTATATACAGTATTAGTTGTTGACTTAATTTTCGTTGTTATATTAGCTTTATCTAGTCTAGTTCAAATATGAATTTTTGTTGTAAATCTTTACCCTCCCTGGATGTGCAAAGAACAGCTCATTTTGTTCTCATTTCTTTTTTAAACGATGTTTTGTTATTTCGTAGTTTTTTGCTCTGAGTTTTATTTTCTTTACCCGTTCCATTATTGTATTTTGTCGCGATTTTTACTTTTCGTAAACTTGTTCTGCCCGTAATTCCGCTTGAAATAGAAATTTTCATTGAAAGTAAAAAATGTGGCGGCGGAAAAGTTGTACAACGAGTAAAATCGTGATGCGATACATGATTATGTACCTCCCTTCCACACTTGTGCAGCAAACACTTCGTTGTGATCATCATACATCGTGTACAATACTAATATTTATTATTAATAAAAATTCTATCATTCGTTCATCATATGATCGAAATGAAGCATCAACTTCGTATACTCTGGTGTGATGGTAAAAAGTGATACGAAAGTAAAGAGTGAAAACTACCGAAAAATAACAACCATTATAGCAAATGTAACACAATCAATGAAACTAGCAATAGCATAATAAAATACGTAATTAACTTGTGATCACTGGTGGAAGAAAATCGTGTGGTGCAATCAATATATTTTGGTCAGAATTCGGTTGAAAATCCTGATTTGCGTCTGAAAGTGACTGTGAATGTGAATGAATAAATGTGAGTGAGTGACTGAGTGTTGAAATTAGTGGTGTGATGTTAATGTAATGAAAATATAAATAATGATGAACAAAAATAATTGAAGTGCATTTAGGCATTTGCGGTATCCGACCTGGCTGCCGGTTGTGATGGTATCGAGCTCAACTACCCGCTGGTCGTTTACTCACGGCTGATGGCTAGAAGACTCGGCAAACACAAACAATGCCGAATGTACAAGAAGAATATGTGGAAGGTTATACGCGATTACAGTTACGAGATTTATGATACATGTCGATTTTAGGACTAATTTATAAATTCTAGTACCCAATAGTTTTCAGCAAGAAACGCTATAGAAAAAGATTTAACAAGGTTTTCGCTTTTTAAGTTAGCTATTCATTCAGTTCAATTTATGTGAATTTGCATCATGGTCTATTTTACCATTGTTGTTTCAGAATAGTTCATTGAATTCAATCCAAAATTCTGGAAGTCTACGTTAGACCATAATATTAAGCCAATCATCCATTTCCATTTGATGGTGATTGATTTTTCAGCTTGCATACGAACACAATATATCTTATCAAAACAACGTTTTTCTTCATTATAATATCTATATTTATAATCTAAGTACGCCCGAAGTTTCAGGCCGACCTGAGCGCCTATCAGGGTATGATCTTTTTTGGTACGGAAAACGTGGATATGATGACGCAGCTGGTTCATAAGATGGATGAATCCCGATCGTTGGCCTACTTCATCGCGTGCCGTCATTCGTTGCCCGAACAGAAGTCATGGGTCCTTAAGGAACAGTTCGGCAACGGTGGCATATCATCCGCCTATTTGTACCATCGGATTCGCCGTGATTCGTGATTGGTTGATTTGGATGCACAAAAAGTGTTATAAACAGCGTTGAACCAGCGGTTTACAACATATTCTTGAGCGAAATTTATCTGGCAACATCTAAAAATTGAGGCACCATCTGCATTTAGAAAAAAAATTTTGAGCATGACTGCCGGTTCAATTTAATTTGATTAATTTTCCTTTTTATCGATCATTAGGGTGGGTGTTCCTTCGTTGATCGGCAAAACATTTTGGAACACCACAACATTGCTCATTCTTAGTGAGTTTCTGTAGTTATTCCGTGTATCACATTCTTGTTATGTTTCCTTGAGTTTTTTTTAATAAAAGGTTTTGTAAGATCTCTTCACGTACTAAACAATAAATATTTGTATCAACCGCAGCATTGCAAAGTATCCACCACATAGGCATGCATATACAGGACATATCAACCATCAAACTGCATTCATGTAATATTTTATCAAACAATTGTGTTTGTCTTTGGGATCGTATCGTAAAAAATGCCCGCCCGTATAATAGAGGGTTGTGTACATGCTGTATGTTGACGGATGAGCTAACCCTCCAAAGACAGGGGAATGTCGTCGATGAGGGGAATTGCCAGTTTTCAGGCTAATTCACCTTTCACCATAGGGAATAAAATTATACTTTTTGAAATCCCCAAATAAAGAGAATTCAACTTTCTCTTCTTCTCGTCCGCTAGTGGTATGGTGCCCGAAGGAACACAGAGCGAAATTTGATGATCTAAAAATTGATCTAGTCATCTGAATGACAACAACATATTGGTGAGTCATACAACATGAGTTGTTGGAAAGCATTGTTGTAAGGCATAGGCGTTGCAATAATACCAAGTTGTACAATTTTAGTGCTAACTATACATACTATCGTTTTGCTTGACTCAATTTTAAATTCGATATTTTGATATTGTTGACATCATTGGTTACAATTCAACAACAGCAAAATCTGCAACACCAACAGTATGTCGGCCAATACAACTGCTTCCACTTCCTCTACAACAACAACAATATCAACCACCACCACTGCAACAACAACAACAGCAACGACAACTTATGCCACAACAACACATGGTCCCATCAATTGTAACTTCCCTCAATTCCATGTCACTGACTATGAGTGTATCGATCTGACATGGCTGCTGTGCTTCGTCATAATCTTCTCCCTACTATTCTGCTGTCTCATGATAGTCATGTGCCTAAAAAGTTAGTTTACTGCAAATAAAGCTCTTTAGTCAGTTACTCAGCCTATTTTAATCGAACTTGTATCAGCTTATTGTCATAGAACTTCAAGGTTTATACGGTTCGATAGTACAGTAATAAGCCCTTTGCGGTTATATTAACAAAGTTCATCGGCTTTCTCATCGATTGGACGCGCCAAGATCGAACCCTATTCGTTACTCCCTGGACGTCTTACATATTTTAGGTGTATTTTTAGTTATCCGTAGATGGAACAAATTTGCAAGTATTCTACTTACCTAAAACTAAACGATAGGTATAACCAAACAATAGCCGATAAATCTTCAACGCTTTTGGAGTATTTTTCGTCATTCTGCATCAGTGTGTCAACCGTCTGCTTTTTCAGAAACTCAAGGAGAAGCCATCGCTGATGCTCAACAATACATACCCACTATTTCATCACGTTTGTCCGCACTTTTCTATAATTCAGCTGTTTCACCCGCTGAAATGGCCGGCGCACCGCCCAGGTTATTAAATTTTGTATATTTTCTCCCTTTTTAAGTCAATTCAGATTTGGGCGTTGACTTTTTTCATGCCTATGTATCAGGCTTTTTAAACTTAGAAATAACTTCCTGCAATGTAATTGTGTTTTGCCGGAAAGACGGGTCGAAATATTTCCAAATCTAGATGAGAAAGTGAGTGAGTGGCTATTGAGTGAGTGAGTAATTGAGTGAGTGAGGTTAATTGCAGATATTCGGAGGTAATCTCCGATCCACCTTCCTACGATGTCATGTACAAATCGGCCACCAGTCAAGACGTCGATGAAACACGCGATAATCAACCCGTTCAACTACGTACTTTTGTAAACCCGGTGCCCGCAACATGAGTTGCAACTGTGTTCAAAACAAAAAAAGTTCTATTTTACTATTTTTTATGTGGCAGTTGCAATGTTTACATCAAAATTTGTACAGTTTTAATGTACTTTTGATCCTTTTGCATTATTCCTGTATAGGTATGTACATATATGTATGTTTATCCGAGTGAACAACTCAATACCATGATCGTGTTTTATTCGCTCATTTGGGATTCACGTACAGATAGTATTTAATATCTGTCTAACTCAGCGAAAAATCAGTTTTTGGGTATTTACAGTTTTAGTATTACATCGTAGAGAATACATGAAACATTTGAATCAGTAATGTCGCCTAACTCCTGTAAAAGCACAACATTAGAAGCATAAAAACAAATGAAAGATACAGCGATTCCTAATTATTTCGTTCAATGTTAATGGTTGTAGCCACTTATACCTAAACACATGATTCAGAAATGTACACGTTACTCTATTTATTATCTTCTCGACTGTACTCGATCTTCTTCTTTCAGTGTCAAGGTCGTTGTTTTAGTGGATGGTGTTTGCACTCTTGGTTCCTTTGGTGGTTCAGGTTTCTGGGGAGATTTCTTTTGTAATACGCTAATCGGGCTCCATTTACTTGTCTTACCCACTGTTTTAAGCAGGGTTTTGGTGTCTTTTGTTGGTTGTTTCTGAACATCCACAGATACTTGTATATTTGTGTCAGTTCTGGCTGGCTGGTTAGCTGGTACCGTGATCTTGGCGTCTGGTTTGAGGTCTTTTACGGGCATCTGTAATCGAGTGAGTGAGTGGGACAGTGAATGAGTGAGTGAGTAAATGACTGAACTCACCATACTGGTCTTTGTCTTTCCGTAAGTGGATTTCTTGTTCTTGGCAGCCTCCATCATCTCAACCAGCTCATCCCAGTAGTGATTATCATCGAATGCGTGCTCGGTGGTCGTGTAGTGACCTGAAGTTAATCAGCGTTTATTTGTGTAACATTTTTTTATTGAAACAAACATATCATTAGGTTTTAGTAAGTTCACTTATTTTTCCTTAATTCTTTGTTGATGGCATTTTTTTATAACTTCCCAATAAAAATGCAAATCATCCAAAAAAACTGACCTTCGGATAGTGGTGGCGGTTTGCGTGGATCGGTGATCGCTCGCGACTCGTCGTCTTCTGCAACCATTGACCATACTTTTTTTAGAAAACTTCAATCTCTCGAGTCTCAGTGTATCATGCTAGATACCTTGAAAACTTTTTAGAAATACGAATAAATCAAGAATACTACATTTTCTTTCTATTTTCGCCTCTAGTTATGATGTCTTAGACTTGGTCGGATCACCACTTAATACTTTTTTACTTCTATAAGTCAAACCGAAACTCAACGACCACCAACCGTAACTGATCGATAGTGGTCGGGCGTATTTCTTCCACAGGGTGCCGATTTTAGTTTTGGGCTCAGCGGGTGGCGACGATGGCTTGGGAGGAGCCCCTTCCGTCTGAAACTGAGCAACATCTAGTTATACAACAATAAAAAAATCTTAATAATCTATGTTTGATGTAAACATATTTCAGTAATTTTTTTATCTATGAATATGAGCAAATTTACACGAGTTGCCATTAGATTAACCGTATCCAACGGTTCCACCGGACACGTCCTTGCATCAGCCATCTTGTCTGACCCGGACGTCGCTATCTGATTATCCATTACCGAGTTGGGCACCTGCAAAAAAGTTATACAACTCAGATACTCTAATATCAGAGATTATATAGAATATTTAAAGGTTCTGGAAAACGGCTTAGAACTTGAAGTTATTCTGATTGAATTTTCGTAGCTCACTCACAAGTCTATTAAAGTAGCACAACCTGCGTCAAGTTCTGATTGTTAGACATGGCTGACGCGGTGGTCCAAACGTCCCTGTCCAAGGACACGCCATGCAACTGGGCAAACTGCTGCACGCCGAACGCAAAGTCTCGGGCCATCCGTTGATACTTGCGATACTTGAAGTAGAAGATGCAGGATACGATCGTCATGCCGATGGTGAGTGCGATCAATATTACCACAAAACACAACAGAATGGCATTCGTTTTTTGTTTGTTTTCACAATCGGCTAGGGACGGCGAAGCTCCTCCCTCTTGTAGTATAAAGTCCCAGGTTGAGTTCACAATTGAGTCGTTATTTTTATTGTTGTTGTTGTTGTTGTTGCTTCTGGTGCTAATGTTGTTATTTGCATTGTTGTTGGTGGTGGTAGTGTTGTTGTTGTCGTCGTGGTCTACTGTAGTTGGAGATGATATGGAACTAATAGTGTGTGTTCTAGCCGCTTCTGATGTTAAGCTAGCGTTGAATAAAGTTATTGTCGCTGATATTATGGACGTAGTTAATGTAGGTGCTGGTGATGTTTCAGTTATTGAGGTTAATGATGGTTCTACCATTGCTGTTGTAGTGTTAACTATGGATTGTGTTCCCCCCATGGGTGATGATGATTGTGTTTTGACTGTGCTGGTGAAAACGATTAATATCAAACAAAGTTGGTAATTAATTAGTGTTGATGTTGACATGAGAAATCTCGCCGGGTCATGAGACTCAAGATCGACATCCAGTCTATTTAGAAACAGGGAAGGTGATGATTTGTGAGGGTAATAAAGTTGAGGTTAATATATATAAAAAAATGTTTTATGTACATGAACGCAAACTACTTGGTGGTTAAATAAAAGTTTATTGTTTTTAAAACGTGGGTGACCTTCCAGTAGCGGATTTTTCATTTGGATTAAGAAGTTGCATCAACAAAAGGGCACCGAAAACCAATACCCGAATCAACCAGAATGAATGCCATAAACACGCCATCAGTTTACATATAAAGTTTTAATATAGAAGATATGTAGATCTAGTCAACTTCTTTAATCAAAACAGCAGGTGTCATTTCGGTTTCTACCAATGACTTTGAAAATATCTATCCTGTAACGTTTCTGAAGCCGACGGCTAATAGCCGGATTTTGTTTTGTATATTTGTCATAATCATGGGTTTTGGTAAAGTTAGGGTCAAGTTAGGCCAACCAACGTCACAATTTAAAACTGATTATGGGTCTTATTACTTTCTATCGGCATTAGCTATAAAACATCTGATTCTGTGACATTGGTAGGGAAGTTTCAGTCAAGTTTATCTGTCAGAATCACTACTTCTTTCTTGCTTTCCCGACCCTCTTTAGTCGTGGCTGCGGCAAAGTATTTATTTTTTGTTTGTGTAGTTTTGGTGCGATGTTTTTGTTTTTGTTCTGATAAGTGATCTCGCTTTTTTCAGAAAGTTCCCTTGGGATTTTCCGCTTGGTTTTGGTTATTGAATTGTCGCGACGTTTATTAGCGTACACCAATTCTACCAGATTGTCCCATTGACGTTGATCGTTTAGAGCGTGTTCGGTTGTGGTAAAGTGACCTGGCTGAGTGAATGAGTGAGTGAGTGAGTGAGTGAGTGAGTGAGTGAGTGAGTGAGTGAGTGAGTGAGTGAGTGAGTGAGTGAGTGAGTGAGTGAGTGAGTGAGTGAGTGAGTGAGTGAGTGAGTGAGTGAGTGAGTGAGTGAGTGAGTGAGTGAGTGAGTGAGTGAGTGAGTGAGTGAGTGAGTGAGTGAGTGAGTGAGTGAGTGAGTGAGTGAGTGAGTGAGTGAGTGAGTGAGTGAGTGAGTGAGTGAGTGAGTGAGTGAGTGAGTGAGTGAGTGAGTGAGTGAGTGAGTGAGTGAGTGAGTGAGTGAGTGAGTGAGTGAGTGAGTGAGTGAGTGAGTGAGTGAGTGAGTGAGTGAGTGAGTGAGTGAGTATGATAGAAGGTATAATTTAATTTAGAAAGCAACATATCTTTTTAATATAAAACTGCACAAATTCATGACTTGACATAAAAATCACCGGATCAAAATTTAAGAGAGACAAATGCAATTTGCAAAAGCAATATACAAGAGAAACAAATGCAATATACAAAAGCGAAACTGAAGAAGTCGAAGATAAAGACTGTTAAATTGGAGTACTTTGACGAGCAATAAAGCACATCTGTTTGAAGCAACCGAAACATAATGAAGTTATGTTTGCAACAAACACAATATAAACATGTTATTTATTTTTATATGTGGTACACGTAATCTTTCTAGGAGTATCGGTTTTCACTTTTCTGAGTGAAAATGCGACAAAAAAGGTTGTTTTCTATGAAACAATTTCGTCAAACTAAAATAAATCATATATTTCGCAATATTTTAAGGGGAAATTGAAGGATAAACTTTACTATGACGGGGTGTGAAATCTTAGCCACTGGGAAAAATATCAGCATAAAAAACAAAATGTTTACGAGTCGAAGAACATGTCATCGGCGCCAGTATTGGGAGTCAATGGTTCTTCTGGTGGTTGGTACACGGGCACGTCAATCGAACTATCACGACTCAAACGTTGCTGGCTGAAATTTTTTTTAACATAAGAAAAATTCATCAATATTTTGCAAAAAATGATATCATATTATGATGATGATGAAATTGTTTTTCTGAAAAACTGCGGTCTATTTTTCACAGACCGATTGAGCACTCGTTGCTTCTGTTTCTCGTAACACTTTTGCTGTAGACGGCCAGTTTGCGGTGGACGTTGCAGTGCGAAACCACTACCTGCAAAACTCACTCACTCACTCATTCACTCACTCACTCAATAACTCACTCACTCACTCACTCACTCACTCACTCACTCACTCACTCACTCACTCACTCACTCACTCACTCACTCACTCACTCACTCACTCACTCACTCACTCACTCACTCACTCACTCACTCACTCACTCACTCACTCACTCACTCACTCACTCACTCACTCACTCACTCACTCACTCACTCACTCACTCACTCACTCACTCACTCACTCACTCACTCACTCACTCACTCACGCACTCACTCACTCACTCACTCACTCACTCACTCACCTTCCATATTCTTCTTCTCAGCATTGCCTTGTGCCCGTCTATATGGCGATCGGCACATGGCTCGCAGGGCACGTCTGATGTCTCGGGACATGACGATAACCAGCACCGGATTCACCACTGAAAGTAGCTAGTACCCTACTTATTCTATATTTTCCCAACTTGGCACAATCAACTTGTACGTCAATGTCAGCCTAAGATAAAAATACCGCTAACAGTCTCTAAATTTTAAAATATATGCTCCCTGTTTGGTTCTACTCTTGATGGCAAACTTTAGCCCATTGAAATGTGCCTATGAAATGATCTAATTTAATTTAATTGACGTGATTTAGAAAGTTAGTAAATTCCCTCGTAACCCCATAATCCTCATGAAATTATTTTCCCAACTGACCGGCATGCCAGATCTGCAATGTGGTCAGGTAGGACGCCAACGAACGTTCGGCTTTCATCGAGTTATCGTATATTCCCGTGTGCAGGCTCTCTCTGACCAACTTGATGGTGGTGTACAGGGTGTGTGGCGCGAAACAAACCGTGTACACAATCATGACTAACACCAGGATGCGCACTGCCTGCAATACATATGAAAGATTGGCAAAGTGTTATTGACTGAGTGAGGAGTGACTTATGCATAACAATGATCCATGAGAAAGACTTGTGTATCCGCATTTTTGCTTATCACCAGAATTCCTTGTCAAAGTAAATATCGAGCGAATTCCAGAACGATTTAGCTTTGTTTCCAAGAGTTTACAACCTGTGAACAATCAAACAATAGTACTACATATATAAAAATAAAGCCTGCAGGTCATACCTTTTTGCGTTTGTCATTATAACGATGACTGACGAATTTCGCCGAGTTCATGGAAGTGATTGATAGGGCGCTGGGACGTTGGGTTATGGTACAGGGTCGGGGGTTGGAAACGTCGGGCAGGCTATCATGATCCTGCGAGCCCAGGGAACGCAAGTCCGGCAAACCTGAATTTACCATTCTTTAATTTACAATGGTTTTATTTTTGTGGCATTCCCATTTCATAAAGGAGCCCTAAAGGAGCCTGAAATGTTAGACCGACTTAGACCTGACTCAAAACGTTAGAACGCAGACCTAATTAGTAGTTATTGAAAGTTTCTATTTGCGTAAACTGCGTCAGACTTGTGTGCTTTTTTGCTGGATATCCACTGCTCTCATAGCAAATATGGAATAGCATTCGGGAAAAAGTTTACAAAAATCCAAGAACTCTGAGCTTCCAAGTAATTATCGTAACACCGTGATCGTGGTTGTAATAAATAAATTAATATCAGCAAGTATTTATAAAAAACGAACGGAACAGTCGTCGTCGTTTGTTCATAATCGTCATCTTCTTGTTCGACTCGTCGGGCAGCATCGGTGCACCGGACGCTTCCCGTGTAGCTGAAATCCATACTCATCTTATCATACATCTGAGCAAATTTTTATCATTAGAGATTCACATAAAACTGATGACACGGTTTCTCTATAAAATTTCCACTAAAAAGAGCATTGTTTTGAGTGAGCGTTGAGTAATCATATGTTATTGGTCACAACCTGATATGCTCGATGATCGGCGAGATTTGCGACTGAACGGACGATCTGGACTTGGTCCTTTCACGAGACTTTGGCGTCTCCGTGGTGATCGTAGTCTGGGTGATTGAGTGAGTGAGTGAGTGAGTGAGTGAGTGAGTGAGTGAGTGGAGGTGAAGTGAGTGAGTGAGTGAGTTAGTGAGTGAGTGAGTGAGTGAGTGAGTGAATGAGTGAGTGAGTGAGTGAGTGAGTGAGTGAGTGAGTGAGTGATTGAGTGAGTGAGTGAGTGACGTGAGTGAGTGAGTGAGGTGAATGAGTGAGTGAGTGAGTGAGTGAGTGAGTGAATGAGTGAGTGAGTGAGTGAGTGAGTGAGTGAGTGAGTGAGTGAGTGAGTGAGTGAGTGAGTGAGTGAGTGAGTGAGTGAATGAGTGAGTGAGTGAGTGAGTGAGTGAGTGAGTGAGTGAGTGAGTGAGTGAGTGAGTGAGTGAGTGAGTGAGTGAGTGAGTGAGTGAGTGAGTGAGTGAGTGAGTGAGTGAGTGAGTGAGTGAGTGAGTGAGTGAGTGAGTGAGTGAGTGAGTGAGTGAGTGAGTAAGATGCGGGGCTAACATCAGCCCCACCGGAAGCGTACAGAGTGCGTACCACATTGCCATAGCAGAACAGCTGAATGATCAGCGGTATCACGAATAGCACCACCAAGTTTAATAATAACAGACGTCAGACGCAGTTCCTCTTTAGTACGACAATTCACCGAGTTCCTCGTTGATGAGTCATGAAATTAAACTATGAATAATATTTGTTTTACTTTTTATGCTTATCCAGATGTTATTATCAATGTTCTTCTTATACATTGTAAAATATAATATAACTCCATTTAACTCGTCATACACTTCTACATAATCGGGCGCGAAAAACTCTCCAGTCAGATTCAATACTTCTTGTTTCAAAACTTTCGAACAAGCAAGAATTTACTGGAATGACTTTAATATGACGTGTGTTAAAAAATTGTTGACGTGTTTTGCATTTCTCTCAAATCAACTGTGAAATTGAGTTACATTCATTCCAGCAGTCCCATATGCATTTTCACCAACGATTTCGTTGAACGTAAAAAGGAATATAATGGCACATATGATTCCGAAGATCCATATGGCTGCCACCAACATCACGCATCGGAACGTCGTGAAGTGACGTCGAACCACGAACGGAAATGTGACCACCATGAATCTGAATTGGCAAGACATTTCTGAGTAACAAGAAACTCTGAATTTACGTATGAGAACATCGCGAAAATATCACTGGTAATAAGATCTTGTGAAATTCAAGCTCAAAAGGACTTTAAATTACCGAATACTTTCAAGTTCAACAAAACTGTTGTACATCACGTTTTCGTGAGTTTTCTAATAAAACGTATACATAAATCTAGAGTAAATCACGGTCACCAACTTTTCGAGTGCTAACGCGATCAATGTGAGTGCCATCACAAACTGAGCGCCCGTGTACACAAAATACGTGAAATGGCAGACGAAACGTGATTTATCATGGTTATCAGTGGAGAAAAACGAGCTTGAGCTCAGGTGCATGTCGGCACGGATCTGCGTTTATAACAGTGGGTTAGCCACTCATTCACTCATTAACTCTTTCACTCACTTACTCACTCACTCACTCACGCACTCACTCACTCACTCACTCACTCACTCACTCACTCACTCACTCACTCACTCACTCACTCACTCACTCACTCACTCACTCACTCACTCACTCACTCACTCACTCACTCACTCACTCACTCACTCACTCACTCACTCACTCACTCACTCACTCACTCACTCACTCACTCACTCACTCACTCACTCACTCACTCACTCACTCACTCACTCACTCACTCACTCACTCTCTCACTCACTCACCCACTCACTCACTCACTCACTCACTTACTCACTCACTCACTCACTCACTCACTCACTCACTCACTCACTCACTCACTCACTCACTCACTCCCTCACTCACTCACTCTCTCAGTCACTCACTCACTCACTCACTCACTCACTCACTCACTCACTCACTCACTCACTCACTCACTCACTCACTCACTCACTCACTCACTCACTCACTCCCTCCCTCACTCACTCACTCACTCACTCACTCACTCACTCACTCACTCACTCACTCACTCACTCACTCTCTCACTCACTCACCCACTCACTCACTCACTCACTCACTCACTCACTCACTCCCTCACTCACTCACTCTCTCAGTCACTCACTCACTCACATCACTCACTCACTCCCTCACTCACTCACTCACTCACTCACTCACTCACTCACTCACTCACTCACTCACTCACTCACTCACTCACTCACTCACTCACTCACTCACTCACTCACTCACTCACTCACTCACTCACTTACTCACTCACTCACTCACTCACTCACTCACGCACTCACTCACTCACGCACTCACTCACTCAAGTGCCGTGAGAATATTTTATGACATTTGAACGCGTGTAATAACCGATGATTCGGAGGATATTCACACGAGAATTTTTTTCTGATTAACTGGAAACTCAGATGAGAATAAAATTTAACTTATTGCTATGATTAATTAGTAGTAACTGGCACAACCTGCTCGACTCCGACGGCTAACCCAAACAGCATGTCGGCCACACAAATGCCACAGAGCAGAATACACGTCTTGCTGCGTCGGACACCTGAGTACACGATTTTTAGAAAAGAAATAAGTTTTCAATTAATGTGTTCACATTTTGAGCTTCGTTATGTAGCTGTCTTCACTGATGATTCAAATACCGAAACATTTAAAAGTGTATTGAAGGAAATTTTTTTTATTTTCTCAACGAAAATTTGCTGTATTTTTTTTTGAGATGTTTAAAAACGTGGTTATTAGACTGGCTAAATCAATTAATATTCATTTTTTCATCTTTAAGAGTCGATGCCAGAGAAAAGCACCCGTCCGGGCCGTTTTCCTCAGATTTTTCGAAATCATTAATTTCGCTGTTATTAACGCTATATATGCAGAAAATTGTGGTGATTCTGAAAATATTCTTTGTTTTCGAATTTGATCAACAGAATTCATATGAAACTCATTTTTCTGACCACAGGTCAAATGTTTTTTGAAAAAATCGACTTTTTCATGAATTTACCAATTTCTCTATATGTGAGCTTCAGAGACTCATAATATTTTAGATATATATTTTCCAGGTCATTATTGATTTGTGTTTACAATTTCAGTTTGAAAAACAAATTTTTCGTTTGTCAATTTCTTCTCTAAACATGGGACCTTTTACAAGGCGACGATATTCTCAATCGTTTCCAAGCGCCTAGAAATTTGTGCGCGTAAATCTAAAAGCTCCTATCGACATAAATTAGTAGTCTTTTATATGGAGAATCTTTTGAAATTAACCATTTCGTAGCAATTTCCTATATCTTTCATAATACCTCGAAGAAGATTCAAATATGCGTGCCAAGCTTACGCTGGAACACGCGCTTTCTACGTGATTTTCAGCCGATGGTGTTTTGAACATCGTTATGTCATATAACGTTGCAGTTTTTAGTAAAAAATATGGCAAGACTTCGTGCTACGCATCAGGATTATAATTTTCCCCATATACTAACGATTCAGCAAAAAAAAATAGTCCGAAACCGTCGTATGGGTATCGAACCCGAAACCTGGCGCGTGCAAAACTGAAGTGCTAACCACTATGTTAAACTCGCGATGAGAAGTCATGCGCCTTACACGATTATTAGGCATTTGGCTGCTTGTTGACGTTCCATGTGTGTTAGTCTTCGAACTCCCATGAAGGTGCTAAACCACAAGTTTCTTCAACTTCTTTGACGAACTGTGAGAGATATAGGAAATTGCTATGAAATGGTTAATTTCAAAAGATTCTCCATATAAAAGACTACTAATTTATGCCGATAGGAGCTTTTAGAATTACGCGCACAAATTTCTAGGCGCTTGGAAACGATTGAGAATCTCGTCGCCTTGTAAAAGGTCCCATGTTTAGAGAAGAAATTGACAAACGAAAAATTTGTTTTTCAAACTGAAAATGTAAACACAAATCGATAATGACCTGGAAAATATATATCTGAAATATTATGAGCCTCTGAAGCTCACATATAGAGAAATTGATAAATTCATGAAAAAGTCGATTTTTTCCAAACCATTTGACCTGTGGTCAGAAAAAGGAGTTTCCTATGAATTCTGTCGATCAAATTTGAAAACAAAGGATATTTTCAGAATCGCCACATTTTTCTGCATATATAGCGTTAATAACAGCGAAATTAATGATTTCGAAAAATCTGAGGAAAACGGCCCGGACGGGTGCTTTTCTCTGGCATCGACTCTTAAAATACCTGCTTTAACGAGAGCGGACAGCAGCCAGATGTTGATGGCAACGCCAAGTACCATTGGTATGGCACTAAAAATCAGTAGTGAAATTTCTATATACTACATTTATTTATAGTTTTTTTTCTATAATAGTTTTATTAAGGCATTTGCTTTATAGGCAGCATACTAATAATCAATTAACCGCTAAGGAAAACAATAGAAACAATAACTTTAAGGTGGTGTGCACTGTGATCTCCGTAGCACTATCATCGAAGTCATAGTAAGCAAAATCAATCAGGTTCCTGAAACCAAATTAGTGTTGTCAAAAATAACTTCTCTTATCTTCCGTCCGTAAGATTTTCGTTATGTTTCCTTATATTGGATCATTTAATTTTGCTGGTTTCAAGTAAGAACATCAAACTTACGCCTGATCGAACGAAACTGCTGCAGTTCCATTGGCATTGCATTCGGCCCAAATATCACAATGGTTCAACGGATCGTGTCGCAACTTCTCGTTGTAATTGCAGAAAGCCTCACAAGTCGAACAAATTGATACTAAAAAAGAGTTACATGACTCACAAAGTAATAAAATTTCTAACTAACACAAACTCAAACTGAAACCAATATTTACTAACGTAATTTATCCGGAGGAACATCTTCGATTGGCAACTTCGCAGTGCATTCTTTGGCAATCAGCTTTTTCATCTCTTTCATCTGCTGTTCCATCTTGCAAAAATACTAAAAAAATCAGAAATAGTCATGTTAAAAGACTAAACTTACTATCTCCTATAATTCTACAAGGCTACAGTAATTCATGATTACTCAAGTGAAACAAATTTTTATAACCAAAGACCATTTGACAACTCTTTATTTGGATTGTTAATGGTGTGATTTTTCAACTATATGTACTATGAGCTGTATATACCACTGACCTTCCACTTGATATTTACAGTAATTTGCGAGGTAATTCTACATAATCGAGAAATGATGTGCACTATTCAGCAGATGCAACATAAATAGCGCTAAATGGTGCAACAACATGTGTAATCCTTGTGAAGCATCGAAATGGCACGCTCAAAACAAATAGCTAAATGTTGCCGTCCATCAGAGATACCATATCTCACTTTATCGTATTCACAATTTCCGTGTATTCCCCCATTCAATCAATCATTTATTCACTCATTCACCCCCATTCAATCACTCATTCATTCTCTGCATTCATTCGTTGAATTATTCATTCATCAGGTGCTATGATTCGGTATGGGAAACCATGCCCGTATACTGTAATGGGCTGTCCAGTGTCCACCACTGACAATGGCCCTCAGACAGCCATTCAAATCGTATAATTGAATTCGGAAGCATGATTTCAGTCACGAGCACCTTCCCCTGGTAATTTTGATTTGGAATGTGTTCCAGGAAATGTTCATTGCACAACCTACATACGTCACGGCACAAGCCGATGAATAATCAAACAACCTCCTGAATTATGATGTTTCTGCATAAAGTGCCACAGTAAAATGCACCCACAATAGAATAACTTACTAGCAATATTTTTTGTTTCGGAATCATCAGTGAGTGAAAAACTTTTGAGCCAGTTATAAAATGTCGTTTTTAAGTTTTTAATGGTGGACACAGTGGTACATAACTGCTCATTGATATTCAATAACCAAAAGGAAAAGTTTGATCATTGGCATTGGGGTAAACATTGATCGCACAAAAACATGATGCTTTTACATGATTAGAGTACGGATATCCATCCCGAAATGAAGCAGAATGTGACTAATTGTACGCAACTGATTTGTCACTTGTAACCAGATCATCTTTCACGAACAAAAAGCATAGCAATAAGAAGAAAATACACTGGATACAAGCATTTATCCTTCAGTTCACATCATTGCCAACACGTTTTCACACATCGAGTTCTGGATTCAACTGGCTTACTATTTCGCTTCACAATTTACGCGCAAATGAAAGTGAAAAGAAAGAGATGCATGCGCTTGGATTAACGCAACGATAATCAACGATCAGTGAAAAGAAAACGAGTATAGCGCTGAGCCGATAATAGCTGGAAATTTCCAATCCAAGAATATACCCGTTATTATCTACGCCTATACCATGCAAACGCAGTGCTATATAAACTGGCTCTGATAGGCAAACAATCATTCACCAACCAACTTTGAATTTCATTAACATTCAGTTTGATTCGCAAAGGCAGGCCTCAGAGTAGCAGAATGTACAAGCTGTTGGTAGTTGTGGCACTGATCGGTGCTGCGTGCGCCATTCCCATCGACAACGGCGTGCAGGGTGATCCAGAGATCGAGTGCGGACCGACCAGCATCCAGGTCACGTTCAACACTCAGAACAACTTTGAAGGACACGTTTACGTCAAGGGACTTTACGATCAGAATGCAGCTGGATGCCGCACGTCAGGTTGATTGATTTTATTTAACCACTTTTTCCATAACTGAACTCAATAAAATTCTAGTTTTGCAGACATGATTATTCTTATTACTATTCTTCTGATTTCAGTAAAGCAATAATAAACGATTGTAACCTACAAAAGTTGCCAATTACTAGTACATAATTATATACAACTTTAGCAATAATTTTTTTCAGGTGATGGAAGTCGTGCTGTTGGTGCCATCGAACTGCCCTTCGACACGTGCAACGTTGAGCGCCAGCGTTCTGCCAACCCCAAGGGTATCTTCGTGCGCACCACCGTTGTGATCACCTTCCACCCCAACTTCATCACCAAGGTCGATCGTGCGTACACACTGCAGTGCTTCTACATGGAGGCCGACAAGACCGTCAGCACTGATATCGAAGTCAGCATGATCACCACCGGATTCCAAACCCAGTTCGTGCCGATGCCCATCTGCCGTTATGAAATCCTAGATGCACCCAGCGGTAATCAAGTCCAGTTCGCTCTCATCGGACAGGCCGTGTACCACAAATGGACCTGTGATACGGAGACCGGTTAAAAAATCATTCAATTTTAAACCTTTGTTACATGAGTATATGTATGTTTCTGAGTGATACGTCCACCTTATTTTACCCCCCATTAATTCTTTTCAGTCGACACCTTCTGCATGTTCGTGTACTCGTGCTTCGTCGTCGACCCCGCCGGCGCTGATCGTCTTGACCTGATTGATGATCTTGGTTGTGCCACTGATCGCTACCTGATGGGCAACATCGAATACCCCAGTGACCTGATGGGTGTCAAGGAAGTTCACGTCTTCAAATACGCCGATCGCCCTGCTCTGTTCTTCCAGTGCCAGATCAACATCGCTGTAAAGGAACCCAACGCAGATTGCATTCGCCCACAATGTGCTGAACCCAGTGGTAAGTTCAACATTGTTATATGAAAAGATCCAAATTTTTATAAGTCTGACACTAATTTCAGGTCGTGGTGATGGCCGTGCCAGCGGTGGTGCAGCTGCTCCACCTCGTCCCCCACCAGCTCGCGCTCAACCAGCAGCAGCAGCTCAGTCAAACCGTCGTGCACCAGCACCAGCACCAGCTCGTGTCACTCCTAAACCTGCACCTGTTCGCCCTCGTGGAAAGCGTTCGGCAGACAGCGTTGCCACGGTCGATGTATCGTCGCGCTTCGAGACCCTGGATGTAGATGACCGCCGGGCAATCCTGCCAGAGGATTTGCGCCACGTTGCCCCGGCTGCCCGTCACCTGTACGCTCCAGTCACCATCCAGTCAGAGGGCATGTGCGTGTCAACAACCACATTTGCTGTCGTAATTGCTGGTGGTCTGGCTCTGATTACAGCCGCTGCTACCGCTGCCATCATCGTCAGTCGCCGTCAGCAAAAGTAAACAAAGTTGTACATTTTGTAGATTTTAGCTTCACGCTTAGTCAATCGCCTAGTTTTTTGTATTTTAAAATGAAAGTTTATTTTTAAACTCAGAACGTTCATCCGTTTCAACTACATTTATAAAAAACATTTATCATGGCTCTCATTGAACACTTTGATTATTTGCTCAGTAGGTCTCGTTGATTTTTTATATAACCATTTGCGCAGCAATTCATCCATAAACTAAGTTCCATTTTATTTTTTTTCTGTGATACTGATTTACATAGCACTCACCCAACACATGAACAACAACATTCACATGTGTCTAAAATGAAATGTCAAAATATCTAATTTGTGTATCAAGGGTACTCGGTTTATGAAAATATGACAACTAAAATATAGTGTTTCAAATAATAGACGGAATCGTTTTCATGAAAAAAAACGCTATTTCATAGAAATATGTGCTCAGACCACATCATCATCATTACTTAAGAAAATGAAAAATTAACACCTATAAATTGCAAACCCATAATCCACTGATTTTAGAGCACCGAGACGTTTACCTGAAAGTTTACTGTGGTTTCATTATAACGGTGGCTTGACTCATTCTACAAAAGTATTGTATGTGTACGTAATCGAATACATAAACAATGTAAGTGTTGGCGTGTAAACAATACTATGAATGATATGAAATGTTGTACTACCAGACGATAATTAGTGCTTAATAGATGTAATCATGATGGCAGTGTCAGCTGACACCGGTGCCAATACAAATACCGATGACATAAAAAGCATCCTACGTTAATTAGTTGTTGATCGGAAAGCTAATCGATGGGCTTAGTTATGGGGAAATGTCTGATCGAAGAATAACAGCCATACTGTTTAACGCAAGAAATCATTATAACGTAATCGTGGCGATGTGTACATAGTTTGCACAAATCCACCGCAAATGCTGCTCAGATTTGGCAAGCACGCATAATGCAGCGAATCTCTATTTAATTAGAAACGTGATCATGCACAGACAATGATCGTTCTTAAAAAAACGCCGTTATGAGAATTGCACTCATTAAAAACTTACTGTTAACGCAGGCGAAGAAAAAACAACAGCTTTCCAGAATGTCACAATCGACATAATTGTCGTGAGATCCGCTGCGGTGAATCCTATATATTGGCAGGTCTCAAAGAAGCTTAATAACATTTTCTTATTACTTCAGTCATCCTATTGAACCACAATGTACAAGCTGTTGGTATTTGTGGCACTGATCGGTGCTGCGTGCGCCATTCCCATCGACAACGGCGTGCAGGGTGATCCAGAGATCGAGTGCGGCCCGACCAGCATCCAGGTCACGTTCAACACTCAGAACAACTTTGAAGGACACGTTTACGTCAAGGGACTTTACGACCAGGATGCAGCTGGCTGCCGCACGTCAGGTAAACTGATCTTATTTGATCACTTTTTCCATATTTGAACTCAATAAAGATCTAGTGCTGCTGACGTTTTGTTTCTCTTAAGTAGTTAGGACAACTTAGGAACTTTCAATGTTTTTTCAGGAGATGGCAATCGTGCCGTCGGCTCGATCGAGCTGCCCTTCGACACTTGCAACGTTGAGCGTCAGCGTTCTGCCAATCCCAAGGGCATTTTCGTGCGCACCACCGTTGTGATCACCTTCCACCCCAACTTCATCACCAAGGTCGATCGTGCGTACACCCTGCAGTGCTTCTACATGGAGGCCGACAAGACCGTCAGCACCGACATCGAAGTCAGCATGATCACCACCGGCTTCCAGACACAGTTCGTACCGATGCCCATCTGCCGTTACGAAATCCTGGATGCCCCCGACGGCAACCAAGTGCAGTTCGCTCTCATCGGACAGGCCGTGTACCATAAATGGACATGTGATACCGAAACCGGTTAGCCATGATTTAAAACGTTTTTTTGCATTGCTGTTGCGGCAACTTATTTCTTCAATTTGTTCGAAGCTGCAATTGGTTTGTGTTGATTAACAACATTTCACCATTGTTCTCTATTTTTGTTTTTCATCAAACCACAAATATTTTTTCAGTCGACACCTTCTGCATGTTCGTGTACTCGTGCTTCGTCGTCGACCCCGCTGGGGCTGATCGTCTCGACCTGATTGATGAGCAGGGTTGCGCCACTGATCGTTACTTGATGGGCAACATCGAATACCCCAGTGACCTGATGGGTGTTAAGGAAGTTCACGTTTTCAAATACGCTGATCGCCCCGCTTTGTTCTTCCAGTGCCAGATCAACATCGTTGTGAAGGAGCCTAACGCCGAATGCATCCGTCCACAGTGCGCCGAACCAGAAGGTTATTACAAACATAAGAAACAATTTTTTTCATATGCAAATCTCCTGACATTGCTCCTATGTGAATGAAGAATAATAAATTATATATTCACATTTTAAAACTCCAGGTCGCGGTGATGGTCAGCCCGGTCGCAACTTCGTCGCAGCCCGCCGCAACACTAACCGACGTGGCAAGCGTCAAGCCGATGCAGCAGCCACGGTCGATGTATCGTCACGCATCGAGACCCTGGATGTGGATGACCGCCAGGCAATCTTGCCAGAGGATGTGCGCCACGTGGCCCCGGCTGCCCGTCACCTGTACGCTCCAGTCACCATCCAGTCAGAGGGCATGTGCGTGTCAACCACAACTTTTGCTATTCTGATGGCCATCGGCCTGGCTTTCATCGCTGCCACAGTCAGCGCTGCCGTCTTCATCAACCGTCGTCAACAGAAGTAAAACACATCAACTCGTGATTAATTAGCCTAGTTTCGCTAGTTCACTGCACTTTTATAAATGTGTACATAGCCCTGACATAGTAAAACAGAGTATCACTCATTCATTTTTAGCAAGCCGTAAATCAAGTATATTTAGTTTGCATCATTTCGATGGTTTAAAGTACGACAAGTAAATGGGATTGTCACCATGCAATAGTTTTATTTAACCGAATAAGTGGTCATAGTTCTTTCATTTGTGTGTAGGCAAAAAAGCGATAGTCAATAAAAACGCCCACTCAAACAAAAAGTACGTATGTTCAACAATTATTCTTGAAAAATGAGGCATGGTGGTGACCGCAAGGGTATATAAATATGTACGTTGAAATCTCACCAATTCTAAAACGAAACAGTTTTCAGTCAACATAATGGAAGCATATACATCTGCAGCGAACTCTTTATAGCTTGGTCAGGGTTTCGCAGGTCGGGTAATTTTGCAGGTCGGTTACGCACGTCTGCAATGAATTAAACGCAATCATCGTATCTTTTCCAAATGTTATGTAGAAAATAAATTTTTCTTTAAATTTTGAAAGTGCGCCAACAACAAAACTCAATTTAAACTGCGCGCCAAAAAGTTTCTGGTTAACAAGAAACTCTGGATAGACTTTATGACTTGATAGTGATACTGAACTTGTGTTAACTACTCGCAGTAACATCACAGCGATTATCAAGATCTGATACACGATAATCAACCAGCAACCAGACAGTAAATCATGGTAGAATAAAAGTTAATGAACGGTTTAACTGAAACATGCAATATTTGAACAATCAGCAACCATACAATGTGAGTAAATCGAGATCCAATGGAAATTCATAAACAAATACACTGAACTAAGCTAGATTTAGAAGCGTGTTAATAGAACCATGTCTGGTCCATAAGCAGATGTTCGTTGCAGCAGAACAAAATGGTTTAAAAACATGACGAAGTTAAGTTTCATCATTATTAGTGATGACCGTTTCGGAAAGTACCATTGATGTCGCGGTTGATAACACAATTAATAAGATGATTGACTTTGCCCTTGATGTCATTGAGTGGCACTTTGATTGTATCATTATGTTGGCCGTTGGTAATGGTACATGGTAAAACAGTGCTGTTGACGCCCGCATTCCGAATCCATCGACGCTGTTCCAAATTCACGTTGACTACGTTTGCAAACAGCACATAACCGATCTGATTGTTAATGTTTCGACATTACCACCAGGTCTTGGAGTCGTTCAACACCTAAAAACACATGTTGAGAGGTTTCGAATCCAATGCATACTCAAACAAGTATGTACCTTTTGAGGAATTAATTACATTCATGCACTATCCGAATGTATTCGAGACAACGTATTAGATCTTTCCCTTTCAATACGATAAGTTCTATGTTGTTCCGTGCGATCCTGAAGAAGATGACCCGAGCTGCACGGATATTGGGCTGCTGCTGCAACTGACCGAGGAATGCCTGCTGTGTTTCATAGTCCGCGTGTAAACGAGTTCTGGATTCATCTGGCTTACTATTTCGCTCTACAATTTACGCGCAAATGAAAGTGAAAAGAAAGAGATGCATGCGCTTGGATTAACGCAACGATAAATATCGATCAGTGAAAAGAAAACGATTGTAGCGCTGAGCCGATCAATGTGATCTATAATGGCTGGAAATTTCCAATCCAAGAATATACCCGTTATTATCTGCGCCTATACCATGCAAATGCGATGCTATAAATACTGACTCTGATAGGCAAACAATCATTCACCAACCAACTTTGAATCTCATCAACATTCAGTTTGGTACGCAAAGGCAGCCAAACCATCAGAGTAGCAAAATGTACAAGCTGTTGGTAGTTGTGGCACTAATCGGTGCTGTGTGCGCCATTCCCATCGACAACGGCGTTCAGGGTGATCCAGAAATCGAGTGCGGCCCGACAAGCATCCAGGTCACGTTCAACACTCAGAACAACTTTGAAGGACACGTTTACGTCAAGGGACTTTACGATCAGAATGCAGCTGGATGCCGCACGTCAGGTTGATTGATTTTATTTAACCACTTTTTCCATAACTGAACTCAATAAAATTCTAGTTTTGCAAACATGATTATTCTTATTACTATTCTTCTGATTTCAGTAAAGCAATAATAAACGATTGTAACCTACAAAAGTTGCCAATTACAAGTACATAATTATATACAACTTTAGCATTAATTTTTTTCAGGTGATGGAAGTCGTGCTGTTGGTGCCATCGAACTGCCCTTCGACACGTGCAACGTTGAGCGCCAGCGTTCTGCCAACCCCAAGGGTATCTTCGTGCGCACCACCGTTGTGATCACCTTCCACCCCAACTTCATCACCAAGGTCGATCGTGCATACACACTGCAGTGCTTCTACATGGAGGCCGACAAGACCGTCAGTACTGATATCGAAGTCAGCATGATCACAACCGGATTCCAAACCCAGTTCGTGCCGATGCCCATCTGCCGTTATGAAATTCTGGATGCCCCCAACGGTAATCAAGTCCAGTTCGCTCTCATCGGACAGGCCGTGTACCACAAATGGACATGTGATACCGAGACCGGTTAAAAAATCAATCAATTTTAAACCTTTGTTACATGAGTATATGTTTTTGAGTAATAAGTTCCACTTTGTTTTACCCCTCATTGATTCTTTTCAGTCGACACCTTTTGCATGTTCGTGTACTCATGCTTCGTCGTCGACCCGGCCGGGGCTGATCGTCTTGACCTGATTGATGATCTTGGTTGTGCCACTGATCGCTACCTGATGGGCAACATCGAATACCCCAGTGACCTGATGGGTGTCAAGGAAGTTCACGTCTTCAAATACGCCGATCGCCCCGCTCTGTTCTTCCAGTGCCAGATCAACATCGCTGTAAAGGAACCCAACGCAGATTGCATTCGCCCACAATGTGCTGAACCAAGTGGTTAGTTCAATATTGTTGTATTAAAAGATGCTATATGTCTGCCATTAATTTCAGGTCGTGGTGATGGTCGTGCCAGCGGTGGTGCAGCTGCCCCACCTCGTCCCCCACCAGCTCGCGCTCAACCAGCAGCACCAGTTCAGTCAAACCGTCGTGCACCACCAGCACCAGCTCGTGTCACTCCCAAACCTGCACCTGTTCGCCCTCGTGGAAAGCGTTCGGCAGACAGCGTTGCCACGGTCGACGTATCGTCGCGCTTCGAGACCCTGGATGTTGACGACCGCCGGGCAATCCTGCCAGAGGATTTGCGCCACGTTGCCCCGGCTGCCCGTCACCTGTATGCTCCAGTCACCATTCAGTCAGAGGGCTTGTGCGTGTCAACCACAACCTTTGTCGTTCTCATGGCCATCGGCCTGGCTCTCGTCGCTGCCACAGTCAGCGCTGCCGTCTTCATCAACCGTCGTCAACAGAAGTAAAACACATCCACTCGTGATTAATTAGTATAGTTTCGCTAGTTCCCCGCACTTTTTCAAATATGTACATAGCCCCGACATAAAAAAACAGAGTACAACTCATTCATTTTTTAGCAAGCAATAATTCAAATATAATTAGTTTGCATCGTTTAGATTGTACAAAGTACGACATGTGAATGGGGTTGTCATTATGCAATCGTTTTTATTTTAATCGAGTAAGCTGTCATAGTTTTTTTATTTGTGTCTAGACAAAAAAGCGATAGTCAATAAAAACACCCACTCAAACAAAAAGTACGTATGTTCAACAATTATTCTTGAAAAATGAGGCATGGTGGTGCTCGCAAGGGTATGTAAATATGTACATATGTACGTTGAAATCTCACCGTTTCCAAAACGAAAACTGTTTTCAGTCAACATAATGGAAGCAGCGACATATGCAGCGAACTCTTTATGACTTGATAGTGTGACTGAACTTCTGTTGACTACTGGCAGTAACATCATATAGATTATCAAGATCTGATACACGATAATCAACCAGCAACTAGACAGTGTAAGTAAATCATGATTAAATTTCATTGAATTATTTAATTAACGATTAAACTGAAACAAGCAATATTTGAACAACCAGCAACCAGATAATGTGAGTAAATCTAGATCCAACGAAAGTTCTTAAACAAATACACTGAACTAAGCACGATTTTGAAGCGTGTAAATAGAACCAGGTCTGGTCCATACGCAGATGATCGTTGCAGCAGAACAAAATGGTTTAAAATTAAACATAAAACGATGTCAAGTTTTATCATTATTAGGGATGACGGTTTTGGAGAGTACCATTGACGTCGCGGTTGATCACACAATTGATATAATGGTTGACTGTGCCATTGATGCCATTGAGTGGCACTTTGACTGTGTCTTTATGTTGGCCGTTTGGAATGGCACAAGGTGGGACAGTGTTGTTGACGCCCGCATTCCGAATCCATCGATGCTGTTCCAAATCCACGTTCACTACGTTTGCAAACGGCACATAACCGATCTGATTGTTAATGTTGCGACATTGCCACCAGGTCTTGCAGTCGTTTAACACCTAAAAACACATGTTGAGAGGGTTCGAATCCAATGCACACTCAAACAAGTACGTTTTGATGAAAAAAATTACATTCATGCACTATCCGAATGTATTCGAGACACCAACCTCTAGATATTCTCCTTTCAATACGGTAAGTTCTCTGTTGTTTCGTGCGATCCTGTAGAAGATTACCCGAGCTGCACGGATATTGGGCTGCTGCTGCAACTGACCGAGGAATGCCTGCTGTGTTTCATAGTCCGCGTGTAAACGTCGGCCTTCGAAAGTCAATGTCGAAGTCGAAGTGTGATTTATTAGCAGATGAGAATGAGAGTCAATAATGGTATTAGACTGATAACTGCCGATAACCACATTGTTAAAAGAAGTTCCCATCTCTTTGTAAAGTATTTGAACTCAACCGTCAGTAAAGTAAGAACGCAAATGATTTACTATCATGGAAAATCTTTTTGCCGAGAAATACATGCAGTGTGTTTGTTAAAAAGTCAATGTTGTATATTTGTGTGTTTAGACCACTCTTTCAACTGTGAAATGACAACATAGCTCATGCAATTTTTTCTCTTCTAAAGCCGATTCAACAGACTTGAACTGTAACTCACAGTTTCAACCTACGCAGTGACAAAAAATTACATTCTTCTAAAACACGAATTTAGCTAGTTTGAACAATGAGATCATGTTGACTGAACACTTTATGACCAATTTATGAAAACACAAAAATCCCTGAATCAGATGCTCAAAGAACAGCTTTTCTCACTGACCTGACATTATTTAACCCGTCGATGAGTTTTGTCCATGTATTTGATCTGGGGATCTCGCAGCACGGCTACCTATTACCGATGTTGTGAATGATTCAATATCAACAGCCCTGAAATGTTTTTCTTTGTATCATTCCCCATTCGGACAACGGCGTGCAGGATGATCCAGAGATCGAGTGCGGCCCGACCAGCCTCCAGGTCACGTTCAACACATTATGTAAGAAAAACTTTGAATTTGTAGCATCAATCGTTGATCATCACGTCCACGTAGTTAAATACGCGGATCACGTTTACGGTTGAGTTATATGATAGGCACACATATTTGTGCCCTCTCTGTTCTTCATATTCATATGTTATTTTGATGTGTTCAAGTTAAACACTTTACAGGCAATAGTATGATAAAATGGCTAACTACGATATAACAGAAACATGAAGGTGTTACAAGCAGTAGGCAGGTTAAAGTTACAAGTGTAATTCATGTAATTCATTGGGCCAGTTCATTCAACAAGTGTAATTCATCTTGATATAAATAATGATAACACACCGCAAGTTGCCAGATTAGTTATTGAGACATTACCTTGAAGGTTGGAATAATATTTTTACATATTGGAAAACTAATGACTCAGATTTGTATCCAAAACAACACGATAATGAAAGATAAGTGAAGTTTCGTCAACAATTCTAAACTAGGATCGGAACAGTAATACGATTTGTCTGTGACATGAAGTTACACTACAGTTTAAACTGTCTGTGTTTATGTAACTGACTGTTTACGAACAAAAAAAGGAAAACACGAAACGTCAGGTGGGGGAGGGTTTTTTTATTGTTGTAAGTATCGAAATAGATTAAATTTACATGCTGAACAAGTATAGCACATTTTACGTAGGAGGTCTTCATAGAGAGACTTCGCACCGTAAAAATCAAAAGCACTCTATTGCACAAACTACATGTATTCATAGGAATTGGAAGTTTCATTGCACAGAACGTTAGTATACTACATAGAAGGAAATTACCATAGTGAACAAAATAAAAACTACTATATGTGTATGTATGCTTTGGACGTTTCATTTCGTTTTTGTATGTTGTAAAGCTAGTTGACATTGATGAATAGAATACAAAAGTATGTACTTCTGACGGAAGTTGAATAATAATTAAAAACCAACTAGTTCAAGAAAAAACTTTGCAAAAAATTCTAATCATTCTATTAAAAAGACACAATCTAACCGTAAAATTACAGAACTATTAGCTATTGGATAAATTAGACACAAAACTAAATGTAATAGAATAAGCTAGACACTAACTAAAGGCTATAGGTAGAGAAACACGAATCACTGGTTGATGTATTTTACTTCTGTTGACGACGGTTGATCAAGACGGCAGCGCTGACTGTGGCAGCGATGAGAACCAGACCAATGGCCATGAGAACGGCAAAGGTTGTGGTCGACACGCACATGCCCTCTGACTGGATGGTGACTGGAGCGTACAGGTGACGGGCAGCCGGGGCAACGTGGCGCAAATCCTCTGGCAGGATTGCCTGGCGGTCGTCCACATCCAGGGTCTCGATACGTGACGATACATCGACTGTGGCTGCTGCATCGGCTTGACGCTTGCCACGACGGGGAGGTGGGGCACGACCACGGGGAGCGGGAGCGGGTGGGGCACGACCTCGGGCACCTCCGGCTCCGGCAGTTCCGTCACCACGGCCTAAATTCATGGTATATAATGAAAAAAAATTAAGAAAAAAGTGTTTTTAATATTACACTGATGGGTAGAAATTCAGACCAATAAAAGGCCTGTGACATGTTTTCACTATTGCCAATCAACAACTAAGATTAGGGAAACCACATAAACATGAAAGTGACTTACCACTTGGTTCAGCACATTGTGGGCGAATGCAGTCTGCGTTGGGTTCTTTAACAGCAATATTGATCTGGCACTGGAAGAAAAGGGCGGGGCGGTCCGCATATTTAAAGACGTGAACTTCCTTGACACCCATCAGGTCACTGGGGTATTCGATGTTGCCCATCAAGTAACGATCAGTGGCACAACCGAACTCATCGATCAGGTCAAGACGATCAGCACCAGCGGGGTCGACGACGAAACACGAGTACACGAACATGCAGAATGTGTCGACTGAAAAACATATTTTACGCTTTAAAAAATAAAATAAATAAGCCGACGCAATCACAATGTGAAGTCTCTTTGAATTAGGGCTAACCGGTCTCGGTATCACAGGTCCATTTGTGGTACACGGCCTGTCCGATGAGAGCGAACTGGACTTGATTGCCGTCGGGGGCATCCAAGATTTCGTAACGGCAGATGGGCATTGGCACAAACTGTGTCTGGAATCCGGTGGTGATCATGCTGACCTCGATGTCGGTGCTGACGGTCTTGTCGGCCTCCATGTAGAAGCACTGCAATGTGTATGCACGATCGACCTTGGTGATGAAGTTCGGATGAAAGGAGATGACAACGGTTGTGCGTACGAATATACCCTTAGGGTTGGCAGAACGCTGACGCTCAACGTTACATATGTCGAAGGGTAGCTCGATTGAGCCAACGGCACGATTGCCGTCTCCTGAAAAATAATGACAACGTCTAAACGCTACAGCTATAGAAAATAATATTCGCACAAAATAGTTATGTATTATAGTTCATGTATGGAAAGGTGACTAAAAAAGAGCAGTCAACCTGAGGTGCGGCACCCAGCTGCATCCTGGTCGTAAAGTCCCTTGACGTAGACGTGTCCTTCAAAGTTGTTCTGAGTGTTGAACGTGACCTGAATGCTAGTCGGTCCGCACTCAATCTCTGGATCACCCTGCACGCCGTTGTCGATGGGAATGGCGCACGCAGCACCGATCAGTGCCACAACTATTAACAGCTTGTACATTTCGAGGATTGCTTTCAGACTGGTTGCTCACTCAGTGAATGCTCTTTTCACTTGTTGGTTTCCTTTATATACTCGTGAGTTGAAGCCATAACTTTTTCATTCAAATCTGATAACCGTATTGTTCGTGCCGTTGTACACGTATTGACATCATTATCATAAAAACCACACGTTTCTGTCACTTTCGCTTTTTGTTTGTAATTTATTGGTGTGAAATCGAACGCCTTCCTATTCATTACAATCTTCTGCAGCTCTGACTTTACGCGAAGACTTGTGGGTGTCCCGCACAAATCAGTACTAATGACAGGGCAGTTGATGTTTCAACCAGGGTGTTCAGCTGATCATTATTATTCTGATAGATGCTATCGTTCCCTATGCAGCGTGCATCCTCCCCGTTATAAAGTTTTTATTCGCTCTTTAATCGTTGGCTTTCGGAACGCTCTCAAAAAAGATCATTACAAAAAGAAAGTCGGCTTAAAAAGACAAACTGACACCGCATGGCAGTGAAAAACGCTAATCTACTTGTGGATATTGCAGATTGCGCCTGGTTTGATTGCCGTTTGTAGATAACAACGCAAATGGTGAGTTAATCACAATGTACAAACATATGTTCAAAGCCGGTTTGTATGCGTCAACTGTTATTAGTGATGTTATCATTTTGGTGATCTGCTATCGAGATTGATTGTTTTTCTTTTACTTCATGGATAATGAACATATGTATTGATACATTGAATCTATGGGCCACTGCATTGTATTCCAAGTTGGCACACAATAAATTATACCTTTATTATAATAATTATACTAATGCACATAATGCACTATACAAAGTAACATGAACATTCGAAGCGAATGGTAACCGTATATATCATAAGTTGATCATACTGATAAAAATGATGATGTCACCGATACCTCGATCATGATGGTCCACCTCGAACGCCCTTCTTGGCTTCACCTACCGTGAAGGTTCGAATGACGATTTTTGTGGAAAGCTACTGTATCAAAATTGTTACGTAAATAATAAAATAACGTGAGAATTTTTAAATAAAAATAAAAATTAGAGGTTTGGATTAGAACAAAGAGGCTGCGACTGCAATATGAAGTTACTCTACATCCCCTGTGGCTGGTTTATTATTACTGGGTGTGGCCTTGCATTATAACTGTGCACATGTGAAACATTATAGCCAGTTCTATATTTGCTTTTCACTAATTGATTTTAAAAATCAACCCTTTCAGTTTTTAGAATTAGTTTCACTTGTTGTATCAAAGTTTTCAAAGTTATCACTGCTGTCAAAGTTTGCAATAAAGTTTCACATGTGCACAGGGACATTCACATGGAGTAGCAATAAGCCAACAAGGCACAACAGTTCACAAGGCCATATGCAGTAGCAATACGCTAACTATAGCTACCTACATATATGTATGTGAATCCATAGTTCAACCCCATGTACAGGAAGAGCCTAAAAATGACCCAATTTTATCCGTGAATAACTTTTTTTGAAACAATTGATTTCATCGGGTTACGCAGCATTTTAAAGACAAAACCTCAACTTAGATATCCTGAAGTTTTTTTCAACCTCACTCGTTCCAATCTCTCATAAAAAGGAAACTTTGAAAAATTAATTTTTTTTAATTTACAAGTTTTTTGTTAGTACTTGATTAACTATGTTCATTTTCATAGAAATCCTAATTTCTCTTCTAACCGTATGAAACTCAATTTTTTTTGTACCCCAGAGTTTGGAAGCGAAAGTTGCATAAAAATCTTTTTTTGAAACAGTCCCGTAAGATTTGATCAACCGGTTTGAAATACTATTTTAATCGTGTAAACATCTAAAAATCAACAAAAATTCTGTTTCGTGACGTGACAATGGTGATACTGAAAAAAATTTAAAAACAATTATATTTCGTAATTTGGTTATGCCAAGAGCCAGGATACACGGATCTTACCAGAAACTTAAGAAATTTTAACTTGATAATGTTGTTATTAAAATGCTTCTTACCGCATAAAAATATGTTGATGCATGAAAAAGTTATTAACGGTTAAACAAGTACTAATACATAGCTTGTGGATTTTGAAAAGCTGATTTTTCCGAATTTCATTTATTTTAAGAAATTGGAACGAGTGAGATGAGGTTGACAAAAGTTTCAGGATATTTAAGTTGCTATTTTGTCCTTAAAATGCTGCTTAACCCGATGAAATCGGTGGTTACAAAAAAAGTCAATGTCGTTTTTTTGGCCCGCCCTGTATGTAACTGACTTGCATGTTGTTTACGAACACTAAAAAAGAAAACACGAAAAGTCAGAGGGACTCTATAATATCGAAATAGAAGAAATCTACAATCAAAACAAATAAAGAACATTATACGTAGGTTGCCCACAAAGTCATGCCAAAGATTACTTACCGTTTTCGGAGAATCATATCGAAAGATAAATATTAACATGCTAATGTCTAAAGTGAATAACGAATAAATTCAGTTGTTATGCCAAATATGAAACTACTCTGAAATGTGTTTTATTTCTGAAAATCAACAAATTGAACATAAAAATAAATCGCTTGTATTATAATTATTATCATTATGCGAAATACAGTTTATACAGGATTTTTTGTTCCTGAAAAGTTTTTTGCGGCAAGCTTCACCAAAATTTTAATAATCTAAATAAAATAGGTTAAGTGCATTCTGTTGCATAGAACTACGAACGAACTCTAAGAACCATAAATTTCATTGCGTAAAACGTTATCAGTATATGACAATAGTGGATAAAATAAAAATCACTACATTAGAATGTGTGCATTGCACATTTCGTATGTTGTAAAACTTGTTTATTCTACATGGTTGTATAGAATATTACCGTAATTCTTACGGGAGTATAAATAATAATAACTGAAGAGCACTAATAAAGTTAATCAATCAATTCATCACAATTGTAAACTACATTACGTAAAACTACGGCTTGCTATAAAATGAATGAATGATACTCTTGTTTCTATGCCGAGGCTACATTTCTAGAGAAGGGAAGGGAGCTAGCGAAACTAGACTAATTAATCACGAGTTGCTGTTATTTACTTCTGTTGACGACGGTTGATGAAGACGGCAGCGCTGACTGTGGCAGCGATGAGAGCCAGGCCGATGGCCATGAGAACGGCAAAGGTTGTGGTTGAAACGCACATGCCCTCTGACTGAATGGTTACTGGAGCGTACAGGTGACGTGCAGCCGGGGCCACGTGGCGCACATCCTCTGGCAGGATTGCCTGTCGGTCGTCCACATCCAGGGTCTCGATGCGTGACGATACATCGACTGTGGCTGCTGCATCGGCTTGACGCTTGCCACGACGGGGAGGTGGTGCACGACCACGAGGAGCGGGTGCGGGTGGGGCACGACCTCGGGCACCTCCGGCTCCAGCAGTTCCGTCCCCACGACCTAAAATCATGGTAAATAAAAAACGTAATAAAAAAATACAGTTGGTGTTAGTGAAGAGTAAACCAATAAACCTAAGAGCTGGTAATTTTACTATCACACTGCATTATGCTAGAAATTCAGGCGAATTTATCTGTGACATGTTTACACTATCAACAACAAAAATTAGGGAAACCACATAAACATGAAAGTGACTTACCACTTGGTTCAGCACATTGTGGGCGAATGCAGTCTGCGTTGGGTTCTTTAACAGCAATATTGATCTGGCACTGGAAGAAAAGGGCGGGGCGGTCCGCATATTTGAAGACATGAACTTCCTTGACACCCATCAGGTCACTGGGGTATTCGATGTTACCCATCAGGTAGCGATCAGTGGCACAACCAAACTCATCGATCAGGTCAAGACGATCAGCACCAGCGGGGTCGACGACGAAGCATGAGTACACGAACATGCAGAAAGTGTCGACTGAAATGAGTTTTGTATGCTTTAAGAAAAATGAAACAAAAATGCTGTAGTAATCTTTGAAGGAGTCTCTTTGAATTAGGGCAAACCGGTCTCGGTATCACAGGTCCATTTGTGGTACACAGCCTGACCGATAAGAGCGAACTGGACTTGATTGCCGTCGGGGGCGTCCAGGATTTCGTAACGGCAGATGGGCATTGGCACAAACTGTGTCTGGAATCCGGTGGTGATCATGCTGACTTCGATGTCGGTGCTGACGGTCTTGTCGGCCTCCATGTAGAAGCACTGCAGGGTGTACGCACGATCGACTTTAGTGATGAAGTTAGGGTGGAAGGAAATGACAACGGTGGTGCGCACGAAGATACCCTTGGGGTTGGCAGAACGCTGACGCTCAACGTTGCATATGTCGAAGGGTAGCTCGATCGAGCCGACGGCGCGAGTCCCGTCCCCTGAAAAATAATGACAATGTCGAAACTTAACAGCTGTAGAAAATAATATCCACATAAAATAATTCAGGTATAGAAAAGTGATAAAATAAGATCAGCCAACCTGAGGTGCGGCATCCAGCTGCATCCTGGTCGTAAAGTCCCTTGACGTAGACGTGTCCTTCAAAGTTGTTCTGAGTGTTGAACGTGACCTGGATGCTGGTCGGTCCGCACTCGATCTCTGGATCACCCTGTACGCCGTTGTCGATGGGAATGGCGCACGCAGCACCGATCAGTGCCACAACTACCAACAGCTTGTACATTTCGAGAATTACTTTTGGACTGGTCGCTCAAGCAGTGAATGCTGTTCTCACTTGTTAATTTCCTTTATATACTCACGAGTTGAAGTCTTAACTTTTTCTTCCAAATCTGATAATCGTATTGTTCGCGCCGCATACGCATATTGATTGACATAATTATCCTAAAAACCACACCTTTCTGTCACTTTCGCTTTTTGTATGTAATTTATTGGTGTGAAATCGAACGCCTTCCTATTCATTGCAATCTTTTAAAGCTTCCACTTTACGCAAAGACTTGTGGGTGTCCAGCAAAAATCGATCTGATGACAGGGCAGTTAATGTTTCATTACGTCTTCAGCTGGTCATTATGATTCGCATAGATGCTATCGTTCCCCATGCAGTGTGCGATCATTACCGTTATAATGTTTTTTATTCGCGCTCTACTCACTGGCTCTCTAACGCTTTCAACAAAAAGATAATTACCAAGGGAAAGGTTTAGAAAGACAAACTGACACTAGATGGCAGTGAAAAACGCTATTCTACTTGCAGATTGCGACTTGTTTGAATGCCGTTCGTAAATACCAACGCAAATGGTTAGTGAATCATCATGTTAGCCGGTTTGTTTGCATCAACTATTTAAAGTGTTGTTATCGTTCTTGCGATCTGCTAACGAGAATGATTGATTGGCTTTTTCTTCATTTCATGTAGTGATACAGTGAATGTTTGGACCATTGAATTGTACTCCAAGTTGGCACATAAAAAATATATCTTTATTATACCAATTATATTAATGCACATAAAATGAAACTATACAAAATAGCAGGAACATTTGAAGCGATTGGTAACCATAAATATCATAAGTTGATCATACCTGATAAAAAATGGTGATGTCACCGATCATGACGGTCGATTGGTCGACATTGAATGCCCTGCTTGGCGTCACCTACCGTAAAGGATCAAATGAAGATTTAGTGGAAAGCTACTTTAATAAATAATATGTTAACGTAAGAGTTTAGTAAAAATTGGAGACTTGATTGGAACATTGCGGCTGCCACTGCAATATGAAGATTCTCTACATCAAATATGGCTGGTTTATTACTACTGCATGTGGCCTTGCATCATGCGCACATGTGAAACATTATAGCCATTTTAATAGTTGCTTTTTACTCATTAATTTCAAAACTCAACCCTGTCAGTTTTCAGAATTCATTTCAGCATTGTATCTTGTGGTTTTAAACAATAAAATAAAATAGTTCATCACCACAAAGTTTTTGTAACTGAGTTCTTAATGTTTTCCATGTGCACAGGGACAATGCAAGACCACACGCAGTAAGAATAAGCCAACTATTGATAGCTATCTACATGTATGTGCGCACATAGTTCAACATCATATATGTAATTGACTTCCATGTTGTTTACGAACACTAAAAAGGAAAACACGAAACTTGAAAGGGGGTCTATAATATCGAAATAAAAAAAATCTTCATGAGAAACAAGTAAAGAACATTATACGTAGGACGCCCTCAAAGTCATGCGAAAGATTATCTACAGTTTCCAGATATTCATATCAATTATAAATATTAAGATGCTAAATTAGTAAACGAATTCTAGTCCTACCAAGAAACTGGAAAATTTCAAGTATCCTAGTAGGATTCGAACCCACGACCCTCCGTTCAGTACACGGACGTGCTAACATGAATAATGAAAGAGTTCATTTATCATGCCAAATACTCAAACTACTCTGACTGAACTGTGTTTTTTTAGTACAAAAAATTGATTATAAAATCATATTCGCTTTTATTGGAATTATTATCATTATGCGAAATAAAGTTTAACCAGGATTTCTTGTTACTGGATAATTTTTTGGGGCACAATCTTCACTAAATCTTTATCACCCAATTAAAAAAAGTCAAGTGCACTCTGCTGCATAGAACTACTAACGAACTTTAAGAAGCATAAGTTTCATTGCGTATAACGTTATAAGTATATTACTGTAGTGGGTGAAATAAAAACCACTACATTAGATTGTATGCATTGCTCATTTCTTAGAATATGTTGTAAAACTTGTTTACATGGTTGTATAGAATATTACAGTAATTCATACGGGAGTATCAATAATAATAACTGAAAAGCACATATAAAGTTCAATGAATAATCTACACAATCTATTAATCACAATCGTAACTTACATTAAGTGAAACTACGGCTTGCTATAAAATAAATGAATGATACTCTTGTTTCTATGCTGAGGCTACATTTCTAGAGAAGGGAAGAGTACTAGCGAAACTAGACTAATTAATCATGAGTTGCTGTTATTTACTTCTGTTGACGACGGTTGATGAAGACGGCAGCGCTGACTGTGGCAGCGACGAGAGCCAGGCCGATGGCCATTAGAACGGCAAAGGTTGTGGTTGACACGCACATGCCCTCTGACTGGATGGTGACTGGAGCGTACAGGTGACGGGCAGCTGGGGCCACGTGGCGCACATCCTCTGGCAGGATTGCCTGGCGGTCGTCCACATCCAGGGTCTCGATGCGTGACGATACATCGACTGTGGCTGCTGCATCGGCTTGACGCTTGCCACGACGGGGAGGTGGGGCGCGACCACGAGGAGCGGGTGCGGGTGGGGCACGACCTCGAGCACCTCCGGCTCCGGCAGTTCCGTCCCCACGGCCTGAAATCATGGTTAAAATTAATAAAAAAAGAGCTGGTATTATCACACTCCTGACTACATTGTGCTAGAAATTCAGGCGAATGAAAGATATGTGACTACTTGATATGTTTGCACTATCAACAACAAAAATTAGGGAAACCACATAAACATGAAAGTGACTTACCACTTGGTTCAGCACATTGTGGGCGAATGCAGTCTGCGTTGGGTTCTTTAACAGCAATATTGATCTGGCACTGGAAGAAAAGGGCAGGGCGGTCCGCATATTTGAAAACGTGAACTTCCTTGACACCCATCAGGTCACTGGGGTATTCGATGTTGCCCATCAAGTAACGATCAGTGGCACAACCGAACTCATCGATCAGGTCAAGACGATCAGCACCAGCGGGGTCGACGACGAAACACGAGTACACGAACATGCAGAAGGTGTCGACTGAAAAACATATTGTTTGCTTTAAAAAACAAAAGAATTATGCCGACGCAATCACAATGTGAAGTCTCTTTGAATTAGGGCTAACCGGTCTCGGTATCACAGGTCCATTTGTGGTACACGGCCTGTCCGATGAGAGCGAACTGGACTTGATTGCCATCGGGGGCATCCAAGATTTCGTAACGGCAGATGGGCATTGGCACAAACTGTGTCTGGAATCCGGTGGTGATCATGCTGACCTCGATGTCGGTGCTGACGGTCTTGTCGGCCTCCATGTAGAAGCACTGCAGGGTGTACGCACGATCGACCTTGGTGATGAAGTTGGGGTGAAAGGAAATGACAACGGTGGTGCGCACAAAGATACCCTTGGGGTTGGCAGAACGCTGACGCTCAACGTTGCATATGTCGAAGGGTAGCTCGATCGAGCCGACGGCGCGAGTTCCGTCCCCTGAAAATTAATGACAATGTCGAAACTTAACAGCTATAGAAAATAATTTCCGCACAAAAAAGTTATAATTTGTAATCAGTAATCAGTATTATAATTTGGGGATGGAAAAGTGACCAAATAAGATCAATCAACCTGAGGTGCGGCAGCCAGCTGCATCCTGATCGTAAAGTCCCTTGACGTAGACGTGTCCTTCAAAGTTGTTCTGAGTGTTGAACGTGACCTGGATGCTGGTTGGGCCGCACTCGATCTCTGGATCACCCTGCACGCCGTTGTCGATGGGAATGGCGCACGCAGCACCGATCAGTGCCACAACTACCAGCAGCTTGTACATTTCGAGAATTCCTTTTGAACTGGTTGCCCAAGCAGTGAATGCTGTTCTCACTTGTTAATTTCCTTTATATACTCATGAGTTGAAGTCTTAACTTTTTTCATTCAAATCTGATAATCGTATTGTTCGCGCCGTATACGTATAAATATATATTGATTGACATCATTATCATAAAAACCACACGTTTCTGTCACTTTTATTTTTTGATTGTAATTTATTGGTGTGAGATCGAACGCCTTCCTATTCATTACAATCATCAGGGTGTTCAGCTGGTCAATATGATTCGGATAGATTATATCAGCGTGCGATCATTACCGTTATAACGTTTTTATTCGCGCGTTACTCGCTGGCTTTCGGAAAGCTTTCCACAGAAAGATCATTACTAAGTCGGTTTAAAAAGACAAACTGACACTGGGTGGCAGTGAAAACGCTAGCTAATCTGCTTGTGATCATCACAGAATGCGTCTTGTTTGATTGTCGTATAGAAAAAAACGTCGCGAACTATGAGTTAATCATCTTTTTAATCACAATGTGCGTGAATACATTGTACATAGGTTCATTGCTGGTTTGTTTGCATTAACTATTATATGTGTCGTTATCGTTTTTCTCATCAGCTATCGAGAATGTTTGATTGGCTTTTTCTTCCCGGATATGTTAACTACGCTGAATGTATTACCAGTTTTTGTTTTTTAATGGTACTCCAAGTTGGCAAATAATAAATTATATATTTATTATATTCATGTTTGTACATAAAACTGTACAGTATAGCAGGAACCTTTAAAGCGAATGGTAACCGTAAATATCATAAGTTGATAATTTTTGATTGGAATGTTTGGTCTGTTTGATCAGTCTCCGTCAAGCCCGTTTTCCTTCACTGAATTCAACTCGGATTCGATCGTGGTCGTTTCGGGCACCTGAAATCATTAATATCGTCTCAGTTTTTTTCACTCATATTACTAAAAATTCTCTTCATATTACATTTTCTAATTGGGCACTTCATATAAATTTCAACACCGATAACATACGTTCTTTATGATGCAGGATGATGTTGATTTTTCACTTTTTACTTTCCTTATTTATTTTCCGTGCTATATCGTATCTGTTAGAAACATGCATAGTCGAAGAAGTAGAGTTTCTGCACAGTAAAAAATTTCATGTACAAAGATTTCCGCTAAGTTTTCCTCCATAGAAAAACTAAGATCCCTACATCTGACGAATCTTGAGAGCTACTTTTGTGAACAGAATGCAAAAATATACTGATGGAGCAAAGAAACCTTTTCGAAGGCAATTTTTCGTACTGTCCACTGGAGTAACCTAAACTGAAACTAGACCTCTACCCATCCTAATGCTTTTATTAGAAATAAGAAACTAATCTACTAATTATGAGAAACAATAATAATAATAATAAAAATGACCTTTCGAAACTGGATGGGCTCAGTGTGGCAATGTGGACATCGGACGGCACGGAGGAGCACGAGCTCACAGCACTTGGGGCATTCGGCCCGTTCCTCCACGGCCACCACATCCCGCTTTCTGATCCACATTATCAGTTTTACGACCAAATACACACAGATTGACAGGATCAGAAAGTTAAACACGTTTATGAGGAAGGTGCCAATGTTCCACGTAATGGCACCGGCGTCCTTGGCCTGTTGCATCGTTTCGTATACAGGCGTGGTGCCATTCACCTCTTCCGAATCTGCATCATGTGAAAACTCATCAGTTCACCACACTCACTCACTCACTCACTCACTCACTCACTCACTCACTCACTCACTCACTCACTCACTCACTCACTCACTCACTCACTCACTCACTCACTCACTCACTCACTCACTCACTCACTCACTCACTCACTCACTCACTCACTCACTCACTCACTCACTCACTCACTCACTCACTCACTCACTCACTCACTCACTCAATCACTCACTCACTCACTCACTCACTCACTCACTCACTCACTCACTCACTCACTCACTCACTCACTCACTCACTCACTAACTCACTCACTCACTCACTCACTCACTCACTCACTCACTCACTCACTCACTCACTCACTCACTCACTCACTCACTCACTCACTCACTCACTCACTCACTCACTCACTCACTCACTCACTCACTCACTCACTCACTCACTCACTCACTCACTCACTCACTCACTCACTCACTCACTCACTCACTCACTCACTCACTCACTTACTCACACGACCAACGGTTTCCATAACGCAGGACAATAAACTGCTCGGCAACAGTTCCTCCACTCACCAGTAAAGCCAATGGTGGTGTCAAGATGTCCGATACCAGTGATCGTACGACAGCAACGAAAGCTGTACCGATGATTACGGAAATGGTTAGGTTGACCACGATGTCCTAGAGTGAGTGAGTTAGTGAGTGAGTAAGTAAGTACATAAGTCAGTGAGAGTGAGTGAGTGAGTAAGTGAGTGAGCGAGTGAGAGAGTAAGTGAGTGAGTGAGTGAGTACGTGAGTGAGTGAGTGAGTGAGTGAGTAAGTGAGTGAGCGAGCGAGTGAGTGAGTGAGTGAGTGAGTGAGTGAGTGAGTGAGTGAGTGAGTGAGTGAGTGAGTGAGTGAGTGAGTGAGTGAGTGAGTGAGTGAGTGAGTGAGTGAGTGAGTGAGTGAGTGAGTGAGTGAGTGAGTGAGTGAGTGAGTGAGTGAGTGAGTGAGTGAGTGAGTGAGTGAGTGAGTGAGTGAGTGAGTGAGTGAGTGAGTGAGTGAGTGAGTGAGTGAGTGAGTGAGTGAGTGAGTGAGTGAGTGAGTGAGTGAGTGAGTGAGTGAGTGAGTGAGAGAGTGAGTGAGTGAGTGAGTGAGTGAGTGAGTGAGTGAGTGAGTGAGTCAATTTTGCATATTCATAAAATACTTATTGGGTTCGAAAATCACGTTAGAACAAAATTATTGAACGTCCCAGAATTTCCAACCATCTTTCAGAGCTTTCAGTAGGCGCATATTTTTGCTGCTGATTGAGACTGAGAGCCATTTCAAGTATTTACTTGAAATGAATTCGCCAAGCACTTGTTGCTGTATTTTATATTGTTATTATTAAGCTCAGCCCATAAACTGAATGATTGTTCTTTCAATTTGCCGTTGCCTTTAACGATCTTGTTCAATATTGTTCCGAGAGATTTGTTTTCATGTAAGCGAGCCCACGTAGATATTCATACATACTCATAACGAGCCGACGATGTACTTAGTTGGCTCAGCAACTTACAAAGCTCGCATGGTTGAACAATAGCGATACCAGCTTACCAGATACCAGTTTACCAGATACCAGCTTTCGGATACCACCTAACCAGATACCAGCAAGTAAAATATCCAACTGTCCGACCAACCTTCCATGAAGCGGCGATTTCATCTGTCCATTTGCCACCGCCACGCTCTGCACCATTCCATCTGCCATGTTATTGCACAAATTTGGGGTTTTATATAAATTTATCAAAAGGTTGAAGTGTTATCTGGCTAAAAAAATTTTGGTGTTGGTATTGCTTCTGAAAACGTATGAAATATCCATCATGAAATGACAGTGGCTTTTCTAGATGTGTAAATATTAGTATTGAGTTGCGACTGCGAGTAAACAAGTTGGACATTTTTATATGAACTGTCTTTCATTGAATCAAACGCTCTACATACTTACGCTAAGAAAACTATTTTCTCACTTAACAAATGCGGCAGTGAATTTACTTTATGCGTCAGGTTAAAGTAATGCCAGTATAATAATAAATAACTGTGGTGGTTTTACTGTGAGAATCTCAACAATGCTTCATCTGGCTGGCGGAATCATCTGGAAATATCTGGAATCTTGCATGACACGGCACTATACAGGTGAAATAACGTCTCTTCAGTCGGTAGCCGAAGAATTACTTTATTGTTACATGTCTGTGCTTAGAGAAGCTCGTAAACAGAGGGACATACCTCGGGCCCACTAGTGGACGAGAAGGGGGGGGGGTGGAATTCCCCCTTGTTCGGCGAGTTTGAAAAACGCAGTTTGTTCCACAAGGTGTGAGTAAAGTGTCATCAAAACTGCTAATTCCCCCTCTTTGATGAATTTCCCTCCCTTTGGAAGTTTGACTCGTCCGCCAGTGCCTCGGGCACAGGGACTTGCCTATGTACTACCATACCAGTGGTATAGTTGCCATGACACTCAGGTGTGTGGTACAGAACTGCATTCAATCCAGATTGTATGCTTCCCACTGCGGTACTGAAAAGCGATGATGAAAATGTGGGAAATTGAATCACCGAATGAGTCACAGGAGACTGTGGATCATGTTCATTTTATGAAAAGGAAAATCGGGAATGATAATTTATCAAAGAAATGTTAGCTGAAAACCTGGTGAAACTTTCATTGTGCGAACTACCAGGAGTTGAAGTGGTTTTGAAGTTGTCTGTTAGTTTCAAAAGTGTACACCCGACAATTATCAGTATGAATATTGTTCTGTTAATAAAATATGACATACGCTTCAGCTTCACAAATGTTTTTCCAACATTTTGAGGGTCATATTTTCGGCCACATTTCCGTAATTGGTTTTAGCTACCGTATTTACGATATTTACTATGTATACTATACGATTGTACAGATGTCTTACACAATACTTGTTTTTGTCCAAACCAGCAGTGTAGCAGACCCGGTAACCATGTATATAGCTAATTGTTGACAATAACATTCCAGCATAATCTAGCGGCATTCATGTGAACAAATTTCAATAATATGTTGTGGGGATTTACATCCATAAATGGTTTCCGGCATTATCATATCTGCAGAATATGGGAATTCAATTATCACAAACGTCGAATTATAATATTTTGTTGGAATTCAATATCGGGTTTATATATAAAAATATGGTCATCCTAATTCCGTTATAAAAACACAGAACGAAACAAACCATGAAAAAACTTTCAGTGAAAATAATCACATAAAGAGCTAATAGAATTAATTGGCCAACAAATATATTAAGAGCCAATAGCGAAGTAACACTTCTCTCGTTCTCTCGTACACAAAATCCACTTCAAAAAAATTGCATGAACACAGTCAGTCAATAAGCATTCCATCCACATAAAACATCACGAATTTTTGAATTCCTCGCTTCCTCGCTATCGTGCTATGCGCATGAAAATATTTATGTGACTCATGGATTTTTATGCATGCATAGGGTATTTTGAAAAGGGTAAACGAACATGACGTTTTTGATGTGGTTGGTGTTGTTGTTGTTGTTGTTGTTGTTGTTGTTGTTGTTGTTGTTGTTGTTGTTGTTCTTACCTAACTGTCAGCAAATTCGGTTGGTCATTTTTTTCCGTAAAAGCTAAATACCATAATTGCAGCTTAACAAGCTAACTCATGAGTGGCATCAGATTGGTATGAATAGGGTGGAGATTCAATAAATAAAAAGGCCTTGAAAGATATTCCCCAAAGAATAAGGTTGGAGAAAATAAAGCGAGAATTTTCAGTGAAATCGTTCGACAGAGAGTGCTGCTAATCCGGTTATAAGAAACCCAAGAATCTCAAAATTAATTTGAAACAATGTTTTTATTGAAACTGAATGAAATATTCTCCAAGATTTCTGGAACAAATATGTGTAGCAAGTCTACCCTGGTTTTAAATGAAATGTTTTCAAAAGCAACATCTGTCTAAATGTTTGTAAAATACATCGACAGATGCTTATTTTGCCAAGTTGTTCGTATTTAACGCATCGCCAATTCGTCAAAGACAAACATCGCAAAAAAATTGCGACAAACTATAGGTGTAAATCCGAAAAATAGTAGTTTACTTGCGAAATTAGTGACTAACCACAGCGATTACTCATCAATATTTGTATCCGTTCCATCGGTGGGAGAACCCGTTCGAACTGGTTACAACTGTAACTGACTGACTGAGTGACTGACTGACTGACTGACTTATTCAGGGACTGACTGACTGACTGACTGACTGACTTTCTGAAAGACTGACTTATTGATGAACTGACTGACTCACTGACTCACTGACTGATTGACTGATGTTCAACCTTAGACTTTAGTACATTGGCCGACTGTAACAACACGTACTGGCCGGAGTGCAAATTACGTGAAAGTTTTACTTTTAACAGTAATAATAGTCATGGTAACTGTGATGTGTGTATCTCACGTACAACTGTAAACTACTTTTATTAACGTTCAGTAACAAACTACAATTTCGAGGAAAATCGTAGTCACATGATAACAATGGTACGTACATTTATTAATCAAAGTATCATCAATCAATCCTGGGAACCCAATATACATAGAATAACTGTGTGGTTGAAACATGAGACTCAAAACAATTTGGACTTTAGCATTTACAAACCATGTACATAACTTAACCATGTGTTTAATTATTAACTTGGGTTGAAGATAAAAGAAGTTACAGCTGAAATTATGTTAGAACTAACTTCGATATTCACTTTTTGCAGTCAGTACCAGGCACCAATGGTTCACGGATATATTGGTTTCCGGTGACCCATATGTCCCTACTTTCCTAGTTACAGTACTTGTTTTATCTGGTACTCTTGTATTTTGATACCAGCTAAGAATAAAATAACGGCTTGTATTGAAAAGTTTTTTTAAACCGTTTCGTTCCTGTCAAATCATAGCCCTACGACTAAAAGTTGCCACACAGGGTAACCATTTGGTTCCGTCCAGTGTCCGTAATCATTGTTGGTTGAGTAAACAAGCAAACTAAGGATAAAGATAGCACACACACATTTTCATCATGGTGGTAACAAACCGACTGGAGTTTGCGGCACTGATTTCAGTATTGAAAGGTAAGACCCATTGGCCTATTCAATAAATGAATGAAGCACATTTATACAGTATGTACATGGGCATACACAAGTACGAATGTACCTGATCGAAAATGGAAATTTGTGCCGCCAATTTGTGAAATCGACCCATGAAACCTTATGTGGATGACTCATATCAAAGTCTTTGGCTACACTATTAAGCTGCTGAAAACAAATCGTAGTCCGTTAACTTTTCACAGCTTTTGCGTACGTTCATCAAATAATTTTTTCCGGTGTGACTCTCTCAATCAATTTAAAAGTTTTTACAAGACATACCGAAACGCATGTGACCGTGAAAAATGTGTTCAATGAACAGATATTTTTTCTTACTTCTACATTCTCTGCTGTTTCTTTATTAATCGTTTAATCAAGTGTTAGGAAAGTTCGATAATTTATTTGATGGTTTATTAACCATTTCCGTTGATATGCGTTTTGTTATAGTATTATACCACATGCAATGGGAACAATTACACCAGGCACAGTAACGTTGTATTTCAATAGTACGTTGAAAAGTATTACCACAAGTTGTCTATTTTTGGACTAAAGAGAAACTAAATATATCCTAGTAAAATAAAATTTCAAAAGTAAAAAATCAATCACATGAAATGATACAGTATTTGTGATATACATCCGGATTTAAATGCTAATATTTTATCCCCAAACGGCAGGACGACGTCTGCCACTGAAACGAGTGCATCTGATCAGCTCACATCGTCGACATTCGTAGCCCGAGTACAGATACCAACAACTGCAAGTATATTTGAGCGGCCGTCTGGCCGTCTGTCTGTCTGTCTGTCTGTCTGTCTGTCTGTCTGTCTGTCTGTCTGTCTGTCTGTCTGTCTGTCTGTCTGTCTGTCTGTCTGTCTGTCTGTCTGTCTGTCTGTCTGTCTGTCTGTCTGTCTGTCTGTCTGTCTGTCTGTCTGTCTGTCTGTCTGTCTGTCTGTCTGTCTGTCTGTCTGTCTGTCTGTCTGTCTGTCTGTCTGTCTGTCTGTCTGTCTGTCTGTCTGTCTGTCTGTCTGTCAGTCAGTCACTGTAACCTGCAACTTGTACCGACACACCGTTGCCATGCGATCGGTAGTGGTGGGATCACTGGGGTATCTACAGTAAGAAGGTGTCATTTATACTAATGATGCCTTCTATACAGGTTCCCTTTAACTTAACCACGTGCCGGAATATATTACCTTGAAACTTTTCTGCGGGTTTCGCTCCGCGACAACCAAAGCAAACAACAGTTTTTCAATGTTCGAAGAATCCGTGTCTTCTTATGCAGAAATCCGTATACAAGTTTTATGTACTGTACAAGCTACTGTACTCCGCAACTTCCTCCATAAACTTTAAGTTACTCAATTCGAGTTTGTTGTGTATTCGAGTATTTTACTTCATAAAAACAATTTGCAAAATCTTAGAAAAAGCTTTCCGTTATGAGGAAGCACGGATTTTTCGATTCTAGTTCCCCGTCGCAAAACCGACTTATAGGTTGGACAGAGTTTTATTAGAATCGCAAATGGTAAAATTATACCCAACCCCCATTGACTAAAAATTAATTTTGAATTTAGAAACCTGTAATGTAAAGGACTTATCTGAAAATCTACCGTTTCAGTTGTTCAATTGAAGAACTTTGACCTTAGATCATTCAAGAACCCTTCTAACCGCATCCCCAAATTAATTTGACTTACGACGTAACATATTTTTCATGAAAATAATATTTTTTTTAATTTTAGGAAAATGATTTTTTTTGCATATTTTTTTGATAATCCAAAATTTAGAAAATATCATTATGGATTTGCTATATTAAAATTTATTATTATATTAATTATACCTGTTATTTCTACTTCTGGTTCCTCTTCTACCACGGGTTCTTCTTCAACTGTTTCTTCTTGTGTGGGCTCTTCTACCACGGGTTCTTCTTCAACTGTTTCTTCTTGTGTGGGCTCTTCTACCACGGGTTCTTCTTCAACTGTTTCTTCTTGTGTTGGTTGCTCTTCCACAGTTGTTTCTTCTTCTTCTTCGGCCGTTTGTGCGTCTGCAAGCAATGATCACATTTGCTTCAATAAATTCTTAATTGAGAAATAACCTAAAACTTTCAGATGACTTTTTTTACGAAAACTATTATGAATGAACAACAAAAATTCATTGGAAGTACTGAAAAAGCAAAAGCTAGAATTTTATGTGCCTTAATCGTGTTTTACAATCTGAATTGTGGAAACTGAACTGATAAAATTGTGTTTGGATCATTTTCTTCAATTAAAAACAGATTTCTAACTGGATTCATGAATGATGACCGTAGCCATCAGAAACACCATCGCCAGACTGATCAAAAATTTCGCAGATGGCATTGTCGTTGATTGGTCAGACAAATCAGTAGCAACAGAGGGGAAAACTAAAATGCAGTATTGCCAATCATAATGTTGATTTTTATATTCACAGATCCTTTTAATGTTTCAGGTACCTTAATAATTGAGTTGCTTATTTTTTCGGAACTTATCGTAAAGTTTCGTTATTCTCTTTTTTTACTGAGTACGACATCTGGTAATGTTATGAAAAGTTCCAAAAACGTTGTATTGTAACTCGACTCTGAAGGCACCATAAGCGATGCTAACTTGTGATTGAGTGTTGTGAATCTTGCACAAGGATTCTTTATATAGGCAGGTTTGGTGTGAACACAGCTATGTATTTCGAGTAGCCAGCCGTTAGAAACCCCAATTTTCTCATGCAAACTTTCAATGAGGAAAAACTAGAATTCATGCATTTTACCACAGTACTTTTGTTATCGTACACATTTTGAGCCATTGAACCTTTTTGGATTATAGCGAAATAACAAAACTCTGGGAACAGACTCGTCCTGCTAAATCGGTTCGGTGTTCAACAAGGGATTAATGATACAATTCACACACACTTGTTTCTTCCTTCCATTCAAGATCACGATGGCATACATGAAAAGTTCCACAAGAATGTATTCATAATGGTGCTAGAAAGTATTACCAAATGTATGTGACTTTCGGTTTTGAGTATTCTTATACAATCCATGTATAATTTATCAATAAGTTTTGTATTTTGGATCCAACATTCACGATTCTCTTTCTGGTTTTGCGTTTTTGTTGACGCCAAGTGGATCAGAACTTGAAGTGGGTGTTCCATTGTAAAACCTCAGTACCGAAAATAGAACTCATTCATATGAAGAGTTTTAATCAATTGTCAACTCCATGAACGTTTTTTTCGCCCAATCTGTTTATTTTTTTATAAATTGGTAGTGAAGTTCGATGGTTTGTTTGACATCTACCTATACGAAAGTTGAAATATATGAAGTAATATACCTCATATTGATATTTGAAAAGGTACGCTATATATAGGCCGAGGTTTAGGCGTGACAGGACGAGGTTTAGGCGTGACAGGACGAGGTTTAGGCGTGAAAGGACGAGGTTTAGGCGTGACAGGACGAGGTTTAGGGGTGACAGGTTTAGGCGTTACTGAAACGGTGGTAAAATCAGTTACCACAAGCACAACTGATGATTAGTCACCACAACGAAATTCATTAACGCTTACATTAAAAAAAGTAGGACAAGTACGTTTTTCATAATATTCGTCTTTCGTAATATTTGTACTTTTCTATTCATTCATGAAAGTAGATCGGAAGCCAGCCTCAAACAGTAGATGACAAAAGGTAGCAACAACCGAATGAGTGATATGATTCTAATGGTAAAATCAATTAGATAACAAGTCAACTTAACTTGCTCAGCATTTATGAAACATTATCCTGTATGATCTAACCTGTTGCTTCTCCTTCTCCTTCTTCACCTTCTTCGCCTGTTCCGCCTTCTTCGCCTGTTCCGCCTTCTTCACCTTCTTCGCCTGTTCCACCTTCTTCGCCTGTTCCATCTTCTTCACCTTCTTCGCCTGCTCCACCCTCTTCACCCTCTTCACCTGTTCCACCTTCTTCACCTTCTTCGCCAGCTCCACCTTCTTCGCCTGCTCCACCTTCTTCACCCGTTCCGTCTTCTTCGCCCGCTCCACCTTCTTCACCTGCTCCACCTTCTTCACCTGCTCCACCTTCTTCACCCGCTCCACCTTCCTCACCTGCTCCACCTTCTTCACCCGCTCCACCTTCTTCACCTGCTCCACCTTCTTCACCCGCTCCACCTTCTTCACCTGCTCCACCTTCTTCGCCCGCTCCACCTTCTTCACCCGCTCCACCTTCTTCGCCTGCTCCACCTTCTTCACCCGCTCCACCTTCTTCACCTGCTCCACCTTCTTCGCCCGCTCCACCTTCTTCACCCGCTCCACCTTCTTCGCTCGCTCCACCTTCCTCCCCAGTTCCACCTTCTTCACCTGCTCCACCTTCTTCGCCCGCTCCACCTTCTTCACCTGCTCCACCTTCTTCTCCAGCTCCACCTTCTTCGCCCGCTCCACCTTCTTCGCCCGCTCCACCTTCTTCACCCGCTCCACCTTCTTCGCCCGCTCCACCTTCTTCTCCAGTTCCACCTTCTTCACCTGCTCCACTTTCTTCACCCGTCCCACCTTCTTGCATGTTTGCTGGCGTTGTGGTTTGAGCTCCTAAAACATGTTTACGCAATGTAGGTACTGCCAATATTATTAAATATGCTAAAATTATTTTCGGTCTTGCTTAACTGATGAGACCTCAAGACCCTTCTTCTACCTCGGTGTTTTAATATCTGGTCGAAACACCATTTCAACAATTTTTGAAACCTTTACTTCTAATTCTAATTCTTCGAAGTTATACATATTGCAAAATAAATGGTTTCGCGTTATGTTTCGTTTCATCTTCTAACTTGAGTCCTTGAACGCAAACGTAAACACCAGAAATGCCATCCATAAACTGATCAAAGTACGAGTGGATGCCATTTGGCGCATTCGGAGGTGGAAAGTGGAATTGTAAAGCGCAAGGACTGACTTCCGAAAAATGTTTTTTACTAATTGAGATTATCCAAATCTGTAACAGAATATCATGTTCAAGTTAAACGTTACAAAATTATTGAAAACATCACTGACATGTTCAGTGATTTGCTTTTTCGGGTAAATCTTACACGATTCATGCATTCCTTTTATACCTCGAATTTTCCTGTGCTGCTGCAATTTTCAAATTTGGTAATCATTTTATTATATCAGTTATTACCCTTTCACTGAAGTTCTGGAACCCATTGTTTGCTTTCCCATTCCCAATGTTTGCTAACGGAACTCATGAAGAAATGGATTTCATTGGACTTGCGCCACTTCTTTCTGAGATAATGACATTATTGTCAAATTTCCCATGTGCGGAGGGTGGTCAGACATTTCTTTATTCATCAAAAGAACTGTACCAGTACGGTAGTATGCAAACATCACATGATTTTTATATAGTTTTATACACGACAAGACGTTTCTCACAAATCACATAAAAGGGTTGTGCACTCCTTTTCCAAGGGGAATTGGAACGTGACCATTACATAAAATACATAAACGAAAACGATAACTGTTGTTATATGAAACCACTGAAAAATGTACAGCCCTTAATAACCGGGCATTTCAATGATCTAAAGTTAAGATCTCACAGGGTATCAATGAAAAAATACAATTATAATGAGTGAAACAAAATCAAAAAATATTCTATAAATATGAAGATCAATCGATGGGTGGCAACAATTTGTTGGGGTCGCACTTTGGTTGAAGCATGACTTGATGCGTGTCACGCCACAGTTGGAATGTGTCACACAATGGCACACGGATGTCATGCTGCTGCAAACACTTTATACTAAAGTACTTAAAAAAACTAATAAAAACACCTTGTCATGTCGCGTTTGAACTTTTTTTATTTGATTATAGTGACTTTTTATTGAAAGAATATGTATATGTATTAAGACAGTTATTGAAAGAGTGTTTCTCACCTCACATGTACTGCCGAACTCCGATGGCTCACTCTCAGTTTCTGACGAACTTGAATTATACGATTCTACCGTCATCGAATCTCCGTTCATCATCATTGACGATAAGTAGGCGTTTTGGTCAAACTGTTTAGCACCTGCTAAAGAACACCTGACATTAACAACAACAAAAACCACAACAACAACAACAACAACAAAAACAACAAAAACAACAACAACAACAACAACAACAACAACAACAACAACAACAACAACAACAACAACAACAACAACAACAACAACAACAACAACAACAACAACAACAACAACAACAACAACAACAACAACAACAACAACAACAACAACAACATTAACAACAACAACAACAACGACAAAAACAACAACAACAACAACAACAAACAACAAGTTATCGTTCTCACCTTTGTTTCCGACCGCCAAATAAAGCCCAATAACGGATTTTATTTTTCTACCGGCGTGTCTTAACGAGTGACTGGGCTCGCTGACTGATTTTGATCGGCCAAGTTTTATAGTGTCCAGCTTGGTGACGGTGGTATCGTGGTCATTTTGAGTGGACAGTGGACTGTGCACTGAAATTGGTTGTCTGACACTGTGAGTGAGTGAGTGAGTGAGTGAGTGAGTGAGTGAGTGAGTGAGTGAGTGAGTGAGTGAGTGAGTGAGTGAGTGAGTGAGTGAGTGAGTGAGTGAGTGAGTGAGTGAGTGAGTGAGTGAGTGAGTGAGTGAGTGAGTGAGTGAGTGAGTGAGTGAGTGAGTGAGTGCGAGTGAGTGAGTGTGTGAGTGACTTTGAACATTGATTCGTTAATCATGTTATGAGATGTTGTCTTACAGAAGGAGGAAATCATTCAAAGCTGACGTGCTGCAGTTTTCCCTGGTTCCTCATCGTGTGGTTTTATTGAAACTTTTTGTTTTTGGATGACATTTCAGTAACAAACTGATTCTCAACAACTTGTTCTACAAACAGAGTTAACCCTCGGCTAGCAAGTAAAGAAAATCTGCTTCCCCGACACTAACCGACAATCTGGATGGTCTTCCGCCTCTGTCCCAACTTCTGTGCCAGGTACTGTTTGGCATCTCGAAAATCAGCCGCCATCGACAGGTCATTTTGGCAGGATTCCGGGGTCAGCCGAACCGTCGGCACACTCATACTCACCGACCGATGTGGTTGTTGTTGTTGTGATATGCAAGGTGACGTTGTTGCATGATCTGGCGTGTGCACCGGTATAACCATTATGTTCTTTGGCTAGAAATACAATGATGTTAATCATGTATGGAGTAGCGGAAAAAGTGCTTAGTTCCATAACAACTGTAATTATTATACTGTATTATTAAATATTTTACTAGATTTCCTGGGGTAAGAATCAAGTTGGTTCAATATTAACCTTAACTTTAATTAAAAGAACACCTAAGGATTCTCGTGGTTGCATAACACACTGTTCCCATATTTGGCTAAACATGAAAAGCTGCTTTTATATTACCAATATTAGAATTGGGATTTTTGTTTTTCAAAGTAAATGTACCAATAGTTAACCTTGATGTTAGTGACATTCTTCAGCAGCCGACGCTGCATGATTTTCACCGAACAGATTAGGCCGGTATCTTTTAGACATGAGTTGGTCATCTTGCCTGAGTGAGGGGTGTTGCCCATCGTTGCGATTAGCTATTGAATTGCTGGAATAGTTCATTGAATAATTATTATAGAAAGTTTTAACTTTTGCAAATACATGGATAACCGGTGTAAAAAAGCGTTTTTTGAAAATACGGCCGATTTAAATAAATTTTAGAACCATAAACGGGTAGACTGTGGACAAATCTGATTTTAACTGATAAATGGATTATTCAGCTTTATGATAAAGCAAGTATTGGCGACAAGTATTGGACACAGTTCAAAGCAGTGCATAGAATTGTATATAACCAGAGAGTCTATTAGTCGATCTTTTCGAGTGCAACCAAGCGGCGATTGAGTCGAGTACAGTAACACCTCATACAACGTGCGTTTTCAACCCTATGGTACTGTCACCAGCGGAACAGAAGAGGTGGAATTCCCCTCCTTCTTGTCGTTTTAAAAAATAAAATTTTTTCCCTAGGGTGTAAGTTAAATAATCTGAAAACTGTTCAATCCCCCCCCCCCTCTTTGACAGAGTTCCCTTCCCATTGAAGGGTTCGCTAGTCCGCCAGTGGTCACAGTACATAAATGTTTCTAAAATCGGCTATAAAAAATCCAACATTCAATATGTATATTGTTTATTATACTTTAGAGTGAAGCTGAAAACATTTTTATTGAAAAACGGTTCGGTCTTATTTCATTCGGCCGTCCGCCGATCATTAAATTTTTCTCAATTAACTTACATGTAACATCTCTCATCTAACATCTAAATATAAATAAATAACAATAATAATGTATAATGAAGCCCTGATATTTTTTCAAAATATAAAGGTTGGACATAAAGGTGAACATAAAAGACAAATTCACAGCCTAGCTTTTTCTACAGTACCGGAAGTGGCAGCATTTTCGTTGTGTATTTGAATATATCCGTAGAACTTGTGACTTCGACGGATTACGAGTAATCCGAATATCCAAAACGGTTATATTCGGATACTTTTGCTTTGACGTACTTTAAAACAATGACTAATTAACTGTTTGGCTAATTATCTAAAAATAAAGTACATTTTCACTGGATGAATCTCAATGCCCACTCACGTGCACACCGCTTCAATGCCTCGTGTTTTTGGTAATCACCAATAGTTATTATATGACGTCAAACTCATATGAAAAGCTTCGTGAGATTCTAGTGAAAAGTTTGCACGTTAACTTTCCAGACACGGGTAACATTAACTGAACATGATGAATATATGTTATTGCATACAGATGTTTGGTTGTGTGGTATCAAGGGTCGGACGATAGTCCGTACCCTTAATATGGCTCAATAGAGATATACTTTTTTTCATACGATGTATCGGATGCAGCTGATGTTCCGAAGTTGGAGTATTTAGTATTTCAACTGGTCCTTTATTCCAGTAAATATGTTGATGAACCAAACCAAAATGAGAATTGCTAGAATACTAAACTTACAATTGTTGGAAAACCGTTCGTGGGCTTCGCAATCATTCTCGAGAAAATGGTCGTTCTAATGACTTAGTAGAGCTTATGATTTTTCTAAAAACACTGCCATGTCAGTTTTCAGAAAGGAGCTGACCAGGTTGTTAAAACTGCTGGTTTCACTTTGTCAGTCATCTCATTAAGCTTAGATCATCATGTGTTACTATTTTCATGTATTGGAGCGTATGGATTTTATGCTTCAATTAGCCATCGATGACTCAACGGCAATGTTATTCGAAAACTTAAGGTTACAGTGAAGGTCAATAGAATACGTTCGAAACTTCTTTTGATAACGAGCATCGACCCCGAACGGACCATGTTAGTCGTTACCCAACCCATTACGTTACGTTTAATTGCCAGTGCCACAAGTTGACCAACGAGAAGAACACGTATTTTTACATGTTTCCTTTTACTCAACCTTTGAAACAACCGAAAAAACCACAAACACTCACCACATTCAAATGATTGTGATTAACTGCGTGACATAATGACAAATAGCTAAATATAAATTCACCCACCACTACCAGGATAAAGGTGGATTCCATGAATAATGATGCAAAATACCATAAAAATGGGTGCAAAATAAAACCAAACATTTGAACAGAGAAACCTCAATAATAAACAGCTCAACCAGTTGATCGAAAGGCACAGCCAAAAAACGTATAGTTCTTGTATCACAGATTCCGACAACCAAAATTACAAAAAATACATTGAAATGAATCAAGAAATTGGATAGGATGACATAATTATGGCATGACATGGGAATGAATTGAGCGTGAGGAAACAGACAAACGTTCGCGGACTTGAAGAAGAACCATCGACTCGACATTAAAAACGTTTGCAACTAAGTTTACATAAAAACCTAAACCCAAACAAGAAAATTTGAAGAAGAAATAATATAAACCATATAATATCAGTTTACAAGAAGAAATGCTCAAAAAGGATGAAGGTCATTTGACTGAGATGGTCGTCGGGAATGATTCTCAATTCCTCAGCATCTACGCTCATGTATTAATCGTAGACTTGACGTGTTCAAACGACTTTATAAAAGAAACAAACGTAAAAGTAAGAAAAAGGGTCAGTTTACCTAACTTTCTAATGATTGCAACAGCAAAATTAAGACAAAATGAAAGCCGTGTAAAAGAAACAAGCAAACAAACTAAAATTAATCCACAAAATTCGACAAATACACAAAATCTCTCAAATGTCATTGGTATTTTTCAAGGGTGCCCAAGCACGAACGGCGGCGGCAGTCTGCTTGCGGGAACAGGCGGCGTAGATGAGCACGACCACGAGTGTGAAGAATAGAAAGTAGGAGGTATACAGCAGATGTAGACGTGCCATACGAGTGTCGCGCTAGAAAACACATGATCAGTAGGTAAACTTCATTTTTACCATATAATTTTTTCATTGGGAATAGGACTTCTTCATTTCTGAAGCCATCAAGGCACAGTGATACCATACCAGAAGGTCAGAAACAGAATGTTTTTTGTAGTAGCGAGGTTGAAAAACTGAAGGGCAATGGAAACTTCAGAGCATAGCGTCAAGGATCGTGCCTTAGACCAGGACCACCAGTTTTTGAAGCTGGCGCCCTACACATTAAATAATATAACAACCGAAAAACTATAAACTTCGTGGTTTATTGCGACAAGCAAAAAACTTGAGTCCTGTAGACTTGTAGAGCTTTGGCACTGAATAAGCCTACGAAATCACTCGTGGTGAATGAGTGCCTGACTCGGACGGGAAGGGAAGGGATAAATGGAATCCCTTCCCCCTCTTTGGAGATTTCAAAAAGTTGGGTTTGTTCCTTTTAAGGTGAAGGTAAAATGGCTTAATTTCTTCTAATTCCCCCTCTTTGGGATGATTCGCCTCCCTTTGGAGGTTTGGCTCGTCCGCCAGTGGCCTGACTGACTGACGACTAATAACCTGCAGTTGTACGACGGCGTATTTGGTTTCCTGATCCAACTTGATGCTGATCAACCCACGCTTGGGGCACTTTCTATCCGGCTGGAACAGGTTGACACTCACCACCGGCGCCGACGTGTTCGGATGCAAACGCGAGTCGGTACAACGCATTGAAGGACTGAAATAACAACGAATGGAATGATATGAAGCAACAATTTATTACCTTATCAGATAACTTATTTGTTCTTGATAGTCAGTTCAGATAAATGCGTACTTTTTATTGGCTTACCTCTGCGAGAGGTTGTAGGTTGCTGATTGCTGGTACTAAACTGAACATATGTGAATTCTGAACAGGTTCAGTTCTCAACACCAAGTCAACCACACTTTCATTTAGCGTTCGATTGTTACAATGTACATTGGCAAAACAAATCGGATGACAATCGGATGACCGTTATTTCACTATTGAATTTGATTTTTGATCAAACAGGAAATGTGCTTCAACAAGGACATGGCCTTCAAACAGCTACAATAATAATAATTTTATTAAATAAATTGACTATAACTAATCAGATACTCGAAAACAAATGAACTGACACGGTACGGGGCAGCTGTGGATGTTTATTGGCATTGAGCTTGAGGCATGCCATGGCTTGGCAAAATTCATTGGTACATGTCCACGAGTCACCCGGCACCAGCAACGTGTACGACCACGTATTCACAAATGCGTCCGGGTCCCACGCTGCAACTTATATGCATTTTTTTGATTGGATTATAGGTTAACAGTTTCCAGTTATCACATTCACTTCGTCCACTGACAAACATGAAAAAAATAAGACACTAGTGATGAAACAACCATAACAGTGAACGAGCTTTGATAATCTAAAATTAACTAAGATGTTTGGTACACTACAACATAGGATACACAACCGTACAAAAACTAACGCAATAGACCAAGATCACCCACGGTTATGGAGCCGATGCCTTTTACATTGGATGTACCATTCACAGACACTGCTATTGGTGCCGTTACCTTAAAGTCAAATAGAGTATTCAGTGACACAAATTATTTTGCAGTTGATTCACTTCACTGTTATTGTTAGTAATTGTAACATACTGTTAGCAAACATACACACCTGAATCATCATAGAAGTTGTGTAAGGCGCGTCTGTGCTCACCGTCAAACTGCTGTCTTTCTCAGATGCAAAGCAGTACGAAATGGCTTCACTGGCAGCCTGAAACATAATAAATGTACATGAGATTGATACTCTGGATCTATAACTCTTGTGTTAAGACTTGTGAAGACGATCATTATATAGGATTCGAGCACTAGCGGACCAGAAGGGGTGGGAAAAGTGGAATTCCCCCCTCTTTGGCGGTTTTGAAATGTAAAATTTGTTCCTTAAGGTCACTAGCGGACCAGAATGGGAGGGAAAAGTGGAATTCCCCCCTCTTTGGCGGTTTCAAAAAGTGGAGTTTGTTCCTTAAGGTGTAGGTAAAATGGCATAATTTCTGCTGATTCCCCCCTCTTTGGAGAAATTCCCCTCCCTTTGGAGGAATGGCTCGTCCGCCAGTGCTTAAGGTATAGGTGAAATGCCCAAATTTCTACGAATTCCCCCCTCTTTGGGAATATTCCCTCGTCCGCCAGTGGATTCGAGAATGAAACAAACAAATTTCCGTTTTCAAATTGGGTCCTATTTAACCGACTTACTTTACGATGCTACAAAATGCTATAAAAAGCGTCAACCTCTCTGTTAATGGGCTCCAGATTGAGTTTGAAGGCGAGTATCAGTACGCCGAACGCCATAATTCCGATGGAAAGAGCGAAAATGACGCATGGTGGATTGGACACGATGTAGCGACGTATGTTCTCGGTTGACGCGCTGTTACAACCCATGATTAGCCTGAATAACATTGATTTTGTCAATTTACTTTTATTAGTTTTTATTTTGCCGGAGATTAATCAACCCACTACGCATTATACTAATCATCTAGATGATTAGTATAATTGAAAGAAAAGGTTTACAAAAAAAAGACATTTTCAGTAGATGATTAGTATAATCTTGACAAAATGTTACAAAACGTAGTAGATGATTAGTATACAACCATGTTGTCGAAAAGTCATTTGTTCGAATTGAAGTTTGCTCGAAGAGTCATTAGTTCGAATTGAAGCTCGGAATTAATTCGGGAGTTTCGAATTTGAAATTCGATAACAAGAACGAACATCAATCGTATTTTAGTCACTCAGTCAGACAGTCACTCCATAAACAAGTGATTTACTCGCTCAGTCAGTCTTCTCGTCAACCAGTCTGTCCATCAATCAGTCATCCATATGTCAGTGAGTTATTACACCAATCAATAAACTGATAAACCAATCAGTCATCTCGTTGGTCATGCATTCAATCGGGCACTCGTCTCACCAATCAGTCATCCTATCCACCCATCAGTGAGTCAGACATGCCATCAATCAGTCACTTAACCAATCATCTATTGACTAATTCATTCACTCACTCACTTAATCATGTATTTATTCACTCACACACACATTCATTTATTAACTCACTACACTTATTGATTCCCTCACAAGTTAACTAACCCATTCATTCATTCACTCATTCATTCATAGCCTCATTCACGTACTTACTTTTGATTCACTCACTCACGCACTAAGAAAATTACTCACTCATTCACAATCCCACTCACTCACCAACTCACACATATTCATTTCAGTCAGTCATTTCATGAATCAGTTAATCGATAAATCATTCCATCGATCAGTCACTAAAGTCAGTCAATCTTCATACAAACCAATCACTTATTCACTCTGTCAGTCATACCTCGATCACTCATCTCATCAATCAACCATCCAGTTATTCATTCTATTAATCAGTTTATCAATCGGTCACTCAGTCAGTAAACGATATAAACTGCTAATCAAACCCAATTCAACCATAGCTGCCAACGGAAAGTTATAAAAAAGAAACTAAAATGTAAAAATATATTTATTACACTTTATATTTCAAAAGTAAATCATCACATGCGACCACAATTCATAACAACTTCAAAATCAATGGTAATCAATCAAAATCAATAATAAATCACAATACAATCAGAACATTCAGTAGATGCTGCCGAGTGTCGGGAAACTCAAATTGCACTTCTTTGCCGGTCAGGCTCTTGCACACGTTTGTGAACGCCTGGCTCTGAAAATAAAATAATTAAAACCTTGAATAAACAAAATAAATACCAAACATACCACAGAGTTCAGTGATACTAAAATGACAATACAAGTTAAGAATAGTGATTCGTAACAACAACTCATTACCTTGTGTCCGACAGTGGTTTCGTGGTTTTATCGAGATGCACCTTCATCAAACGTTTGCCGTCCAACTTGACCCAGGTGCGCTTACCAACGATTTAGGCTAGGCTAGGTAAACCAGATCAATCAAGATCCCGTTTTGGACCGAGATCAGTATTCGGCTGAAATCATATACGTAGCACTATGAAATGAACGGAATAACACGTCATTAGAAATGTTGGCTTGATTGCACTATTGGGACACGAACCCCTAAATAACCGTTCAATTAAGGGTCGAACCCCTATATGAACAATATGTTCAATTAGGTGTTGTTCATATGGGGGTCCAAGAGGTCAATGGACCCTTAATCGAACTGGTTCAAACAGGGTCTAGACCCTTGTTTAAGAGAGGTCTAGACCCTTATTTGAAAGTAAAATTAGGGGTCTGTTCAAATAGGGGTCATTCAATTAGGGGTTCGTATCCCAAAAGAGCAATCCAGTAGACATTTAATGAACTAAACGAACCTTGGCTTTAACGAAGTACAGTTCCCGCAGCTGAGCTTAGATGTCGCTACTGTTCTTCAAATCCATAAGAGCCTGTGAAACGGTTTTCTCCAGGTCATCAATTTACCGGCGAGTTTCACGCATTTCGGCGCAACGACGTTCATCACCATTTTGACCGATAATCGGGACACTTTGACCTAGAATATATCAGCATATAACAAGAAGAAATTAGCAATTAAATTTACAAAATTGCCAAAAGAATTGACTGTTATTTTTATTAATTTATTTATTATAAAAAAGTAAAATTGGGCACTGGGAAATTATATTATCCCATAAATTAGGTACAGTAATCTATAAGTCATCTCAGTAAGCATTGAATTGCTTTTATACTCGTCTCACTTTCATTTGAATCATTGGAAGCTCTATATCGAAGCTCACTCTAAGACTACTTAAGGAAAATTAATTTCATTTTGTTATAGGCAGAAATGTTGAAATAGTTTGAAGTTCAATAAGCTTACTGACTCCTCGATTCTTTTATTCCTATGTTTTAGTTAGTAATTTTGAATTTTAGATTGCTGAAATAAATCGTTACAATCACTTCTATTTGCCTCTAAATTGCTTTTCTGTTTGACTAAAACGTAAAGCTTGTATAGGTAGTGGTCGGTTGAGTTTCAAGTACACTGAAATTGACCTGAAAATGAAAGTTTTTCAAGTGTTTCTTTGCAAAAATTCATGGAAAGGTGGCTGTACTGGCACAAATTTTTTGTTTGGACGGGTTGCGTTGACGTGTTGACACTGAAAACTACGCACACGTTACCTTCTAGTCCACAGTTAACAATAAACAAATTGCGATGTGGCAGATCCGATTTCGCAGACCCGAATCTGATTTATTTTCAGAAATTTCATTTATTTGAAATTATGAATATGTGATTCTCATTTATTTAATGATAACTGAAAATTGAGACGAATACCGTCAATCTAAACAAATATACCGTTACCATTTTATATACTTTAAACAAAACTTTAAATTTAGTTACGGTAAGAAACTTAAGGATTAATGCGTTAACCGCACGCTGAAATTGGAAACTAAACAACCCTGAACAACTGTGAAAAATATTTATTTGTAAACCAATTTTTTTCGGGACATTTTAATCCGATTGTAGCGGTTAAATTTGAGACAGGGAATTTTTAGAATAACAGTAAGTTAAATCAATTTTAAGAGCTGGAATTGATCAACTGTATACTCGAAAATTCAGAGAGTCAGTTAGTAGGTGAGTGAATCAATAAGTTAGTCAGTCATTCAAAAAGTCAGCCAATCAGTGAGTCAGTCAGTTGTTCAATTAATCTTTCAGTCAATCAGCCAGTAAGGTCAATCGTTGGCCAGTCAGTCAATTGCCCCGTTCACGTTTATTTATCCTAGATCTTTATCCATAAGCCGCGGCTTAAGGTTGATTCAGTGTAAAAATAAAAAGCCAGCATAAGACGGATTCTTAAAAAAATTAAATCCAGAACTACTGATTTCCGGTGAACGCCAGCTTTATAATTATAAGATTCGGCTTCAAAGTTCAGCTGCGGCTTAGCTTTGAAGCTAGAGTTCAGTTTTTCAAAGAAAAATTCGGTTGCAAATCGCACCAAAAACCCGTTCTCTTGATGATGGTTAGCTTCATTCTGTAGCTTCATCTAAGCTTTAGGACTGGCGTTTTATTGAAATTCAGTAGTAATGGGTTTTAGTTTGAAGCCGCAGCTCTATTTTAAAGACATCGGCTCAAGCTCGCCCTATTCCTATACATTATATTCTGTTTAAAGCCGCGGTTTAAAATATGAAAACCTCAGATACATACGTGAACGGGGCCAATGTGACAGTCAGCCCATCAATAAGCTAGTCATTCAGACAGTTATTCCGTTAGTCAATCGGTAAATCAATCAGAAGGTCAGTCAGCCGTTCAGTATCTTTATCAATAATCAGTTATTTACTCTATGGTCAGACAGTCAGTCAAGTAATCGGTCATACAATCTGTACTGCGTGAGCTGAGTAGAAGGCCAATTTATTAGGAAATCAACCAACTGTATACTAGCCAAACGGTCACAAAAAACGATCCATTTGTACCAGTATCGATTCAAATAAGCTAGCAGTTGCACAAAAAGTTTTTTAATTTTATTTTATTTTATTCGAGGTTATCTGATGGATCAATGAGCATTATATAAAAATTGTAAGGTTTGACCAGAATATGTATATTAGCGATAAACCTGGATTAACCTGGGATAACCTAGATTTTTTGTTGTTATTATAGTGATAATCGTCTACTTTTTATGAGCGAAAATCTCCGAACAAACAAATTTTTTATTCTTTTGTCTGTAAACTTTTTCTTTATATAAAATGCAACTTTTATGACTTTAAGCAGAATTCGTAGAATTCTTCCCCTGCGCGTAGTGAATGGAGTGGTCACCTATTTTGCCAACAACAGAAGACAATTTTTTATAAATAAATGTGTCATAAGTTTTCAGACTTTTATTTAGAAGTCAACGATACTTCCGTCGACAGTTTTTGAACTCGTATTTATAGTTATTCATTACATTTTGATAAAATTCTGAGATACATGCATGAACCCAAGTTCCAACAGCATTTACACAGCCAATAAACCGAGTATATCATGCGAACTGCTATTTGTTTTGTAACCATTGTGCATACAAAAAATGTTTTTTATAGATCTCAATTCAGTTATTATACCTAAACACTTTTTTCTGTATTGGTTGCTTTGTCTTGTGATCTGTCTGTAAATAAGTCATCAGTTTCAACAGCATTTATTCCCAGAAATTACATACTTTTTGACATGTTGTTACTGTCACCCTTGCAATTTCACTACATCAATGTCAGTGATCAAACTGAATTGAAAACTCTAGGACCGCGAAGTAATTTATTCGCAGTCAAACGAACCAAATTCGTCAATTTTTCGTCGTTAACTTGTTTCCTATTTACAAAGCATGGTGTTCGATTTTGTTGTTGCACACCAGTTTCGCGATTTCAAGGGTCACGGCAGGCCCGCCCGTTTCTTTGATTGACCTACCTGACTACGTAAATAAATAAATAAAATACATATTATTTTTTATAATGGACATGAATACGAAAAGCGAAATTTCTTAACAGATGCCTGCTACAATCGGTAAAATGGTCGAATTGCCGTTGAATTAGCGAGTGCGTTCGCACTTCTGTTCGGCGCGTGCTCACAATGACGCGCACGTGCTCATCACCATTGCCTGCATGCACTAGCGGACGAGAAAGGGATGGGAAAGTGCAATTTCGTAAAGTATAGTTCGTTCCTTAAAGGGCAAGTAAAATGGACTAAGTTAGCCAATTCCCCCTCTTTGCAGTTATTTCCCTCCCTTTGGAGGTTTCGCTCGTCACCCAGTCGCCGCATGCAACTGCAACAGTGTGCAACCTGTTGCCGTCGCACACGTGGGAACGCAATTTAAATCGAGTTAGGAAAACGGTGATGCAACAATAGCGCAATGTCGCACGCGACTGATGCTAACGTTGAGGAGGATGATTCAACCATTCAAGTTCTAGCCGAGAAAGGTGATGTGCAAAAAATGAACAGCTGGTTGAGACGGCTGATTGACGGATGGGTGCGCTGTCAATGAAGTATCATGACCAAGCCGTTATTCAGTGTCAGTCAATCACTACAACACATGACACACTTACAAATACTAGACATAACATAGTCGTCAGCATTACATCATAAACCCGTGCCTTGTAAACAACCATGATAACGGACTACCAGCCAAAATGGTGCCTCCGTTGGATCGTTGGCGTATGCGCCCTTATTGTGCCCGCTGTCATCGCTTCCAGTTGGTATACATTTGATAAAAACATACAGAATCAAATTCCGAGAAATCATACCTCTGATGGAGAACCTCACTATTACAGTATTTTTAAATTGACATGCGTGTTAATCAACGAATAAAAGTTTATAAAAACCTATATCACACCTTTTTTCATGTTACAGCTGCCGCTAAAAACAACCGCAAAATCGTGATCGACATGCGCACAGGTCGGGCGTGGTACAACTTTGAGGGCAACGAGTTTGAGCTGGCACAGAATTTGCTGCACAAGCGAACGCTCGAGAAAATAGAAGCCGGAGAAATTCATGATACATCAGACATCGCTAGTCTGATTGGTCTGCCATGGAGCGGGGACATTGTCCAACAGGCATTGAATCGAGGAGCAGATGGTTTGTTGTCGTTGTTGTTGTTGTTGTTGATGTTGTTGTTGTTGTTGTTGTTGTTTTTGTTGTTGTTGTTGTTGTTGTTGTTGTTGTTGTTGTTGTTGTTGTTGTTGTTGTTGTTGTTGTTGTTGTTGTTGTTGTTGTTGTTGTTGTTGTTGTTGTTGTTGTTGTTGTTGTTGTTGTTGTTGTTGTGGTTGGTGTTGTTGTTGTTGTTGTTGTTGTTGTTGTTGTTGTTGTTGTTGTTGTTGTTGTTGTTGTTGTTGTTGTTGTTGTTGTTGTTTTTGTTGTTGTTGTTGTTTTTGTTTTTGTTGTTGTTGTTGATGTTGTTTCAATTTGTTCCAATTGATTTGAGTTAGATTTCAGAAGAGCCACCAACAATCGTGGAACGTCGCAGCCAGCTACAGTATGCCAGCAGTCAACAGTCGCAATCGAGCGGTTACTCATCCCAGGGTGGTCAGACCGGAGGTCAATTCTCGCAACCCACATCTAACTTCCAGGTATTAAGAAAAATATATTGAAATTTCAAAAAATATCATATAAATTATTAATAACAGTTTTTATTAACGTCTTCGAAAGTGGCTTGGTCGACAGTGATTTCACTGGACCTGTTGCAATGAATACGTTGCGCGTGCAAAGTTTTCAGTAAAACTTTTTTGGATAGTTTGAACGATCGCCGCTGTTTTTGCACCTCATTTTATTTATCTGTAGTTCAAACATCAAAACAAACTACTCTTCAGCAAACTTCAAGCACACAATTCAACTCAAAATTTTATGTTTGTTCTCATCACACATATATGTAGCAACCTTTTAATTACAGGCCCCAGCACCGCTGTCGGGTAGTGGATCTGGCGACTACGCGGGAGGTCAGAGTGATTTCGGTGGTAGTAGTAACGGACAATATCAAGGATCAGGATCAAATAGTGGTGCAGTTACCGGTGGAGCGTTTAAGATTCCATCGAGCCAGTTCCAAGCTCCCGCTCCAGTTGGCGGAAGCGCATCGTTCAGTGGAGGGTCTTCATTCGGAGGTGGTAAACCATCGTCTAACTTTCAAGCTCCGGCTCCACTGAGTGGTCCATCGGGTCCACAAGGAGCGGGAGGACAGTTCAACCGACCCAGCTCCAACTTTCAAGCTCCAGCACCGTTGAGTGGATCATCAGCAGATGACGGTCAATACGGAGCAGGAGCATCGGCGGTGAACGGTGGACAGTACAGTGAACAGTCATCGTCCAGTTTCCAGAGCAGTCAGACTTACAACAATAACCAGCAGCAACAACAGGGTGGTGGTTTCCAACGACCTCCTGTACCGTTGTCTGGCGGAGGTCAAGGGGCCTATGATGAATCAGGCAGTCAAGCTGGTGGTGACTACGCCGATGGCCAGGTCGGTGGCAACAACTTCAACAGTTTCCAGCAACCCGGATCAGCTCCGCAGTTCCGCGTTCCGTCCAGTAACTTTCAACCTCCGGCACCTTTGAATGGCGGTGGCAGCAGCAGTGGCGGATCATTCGGCGGCGGTTCAGGTAGTGGTGGTCGACCGACGAGTAATTTCCAGCCACCAGCTCCGTTATCTGGCAGTGGCTCCCAAGCACAAACAGGAGGTAATTATCCACAACAGGGGTCATCGTTTTCACAAAGTTCCTCTTCATCATCATCTGCCTCCTATGGTGGAGCCGATCAGAAACTGACGGCCAGTAATTTCGATATCTTCAGTGGCATCGATATGCCCAACGGAGGCGCGGCGGCACCCAGTACTGGACCGCAGTCATTTGGACAAGCCTTTACACCACCATCCAGTGACACACACGCACCTGCACCTCTTCAAGGTGGTGACAGTGGCGGATACATCGATGTCGATCAGCAACAGGGTGATTCATATGGAAACGGGCAGAGTCAGGCCGCATTCAGCCAGGGCGGACGACCCGCTACCAACTTTCAGGCTCCTGCACCCCTTTCTGGAGGTGATGGACAAGGTGGTCAAGGAGGCCAATATTCCAATCAACAGCAGCAGAGTGGCAATCAGGGACAATATGCAGCTGGTCAACAACAACAACAGCAAGGACCAAGGGGTCCAGGAGGACAGTATGCAGGAGACAACAGCAATCAAGGTAGTTTCAGTGCCTCCGGAGGCCCTCGTGGACCACCAGCGAGTTCTTTCCAGCCGCCAGCACCACTTAACAGCGGATCAGGATCGGCAGGTGGCAGTTTCAGTCAAGGCGGTCGTCCATCCAGCGACTTCAAGCCCCCAGCACCACTCTCAGGTTCTGGATCACAAGGAGCTGATAACGGAGCTGGATATCAAGGAGGAAGTGGACAAGGCTTTGGAAGTCAGGGATCAATCAAGGTCGATCTGGAGGCACCGGCAAAGAACTACATCGTGCTTTACTTGGATGGAGACGGCCAGTTGAAAACAGCCGATGGAGGCAATGGCAACTCGTTGGACATTGTTGAAGCTCTGGCTAAGCAACTAGAGTCCAAAATCAAGGTCCCAGCGGGTGCCTCTGGAGCATATCCGGCTGGTGCGGCAGATGACCAATCATATTCCGGAGCTGGTGCTGGCAACAATGGTGGTTCATTCAGTGCTCCAAGAACGGAGACACACGCCCCGGCGCCTTTGAATGGTGGCAATTCAGGATCAGGATCAGGCGGGGACTACGCCGGAGCCAACAAAAGTCCGTCGGATCAAAGCTACGCGGGTGGAGTGCCCCAGCCCGATCCGTATCTGTCATCAGGTGGCTCGCAGGTCAGCTCCGCTTCATCTGGTACACCTCGGGGCCCACCAGCCAGTTCATTCCAATCACCCGCTCCACTCAGTCCATCACCCAAACCGGCAGCTACACTTCCATCACAAGGTGGTAACTATCAAGCATCTGGGAGCAACTCATTTTCTCAATCGCAGTCTTCGCAAAACTACGACGCAGCTCAGCAGTCTTCGCAGGGAAACTACCCTGCGCCGGGTCAGAACCAGCAACAATCGCAGCAGAACTATGGCGCAGCTCAACAGTCTTCGCAGGGAAACTACCCTGCGCAGGGTCTACAGACCCAGCAACAGTCGCAGCAGAACTACGGCGCAGCTCAACAATCATCGCAAGGAAACTACCCTGCGCAGGGTCAGCAACAATCGTCGCAGAACTATGGTAGTCAGTCGAGTAATGCACCGAATGGTGGTGCATGGGGTCTGTCCAACCCAGCTCAACAGTCAGCCAATTACGGACGTGACCCACCTGCTGGAAGCAACTATGGAGCACAACAACAACAACCACAAGCAGGTGGTAACTATGGTGGACAACAACAACAGGGAGGTGGAAATTATGGTGGACAACAGCAACAAGGTGCTGGCAGCTACGGTTCACAACAACAACAGGGAGCTGGTAATTATGGTGGACAACAACAACAGGGAGCTGGTAATTATGGTGGACAACAACAACAAGCAGGTGGTGGTAATTACGGCGCTGGATCACAAAACGTGCCTCCATCAATCCGACCACCAACACCACAACAACAACCGTCATATCAAACACAAGGTGGGTGTTTTTTATGTATTTGTCTGGTATCTACTTGATAACTGATGACTGGAGTAGTTATTGACCCAACTATGTATAGGTACACAAACCCTTACTACAACAAACCTCAAATCATTGTAATCTGTTAAGAGGTCGGAAACTGAATTGAAATTCTCATCAAATGATATTCAGTCAGGCGAATCTGCGAACATTTGCATTAAAATCTGTTCAAAGTAAATATTTTACCTTAAAATATATTTTCAGGATGAGTTTATAGCATAAAAAGTGTGTCTATACAAAAATTAGTAGTGAGTGAATGAGTTATGTAATTAGTGAGGAAGTAAGTGGGTGAGTGAGTGAATGAGTGAGTGCGCTAGTAAGCTTAACCAATAATTGATTAAGTGATTAAATAACTCTGTTCAGGTGGCTCCAATTCGTGGCAGTCCCAACCAGCACCAGCACCGTCAACTTCGGGCAATTACGGTGCTTCGCAGTATCCGACTCCAGTGTCATCCAGACTTGGCACTCGAAGTCAGCTAGTCGAATCTGCCAGGATTCAGGCCGCTTCACGACAGCCACCACATAAAATTTTTCATCCACCGACACGACCGACCCGGGTATTGGTTGGTTGGCCATATTTCTCTATATGCAATTTCTGTTTTTGTCTTTTTATCGAACAGGGCGACTAGAACTTGTTTTGAAACTTGTGTCTTGATTAGTGGGTGTCATGAAGAAGTTAGAAATAAAGTTTACCTTAAAAAGTCATGAATTTAGTCCTTCTAATTTTGAAAATCAAAATGGTCGGTGGATCGAGACACGTGCCTTCGTTCTTTTATTTTTCGCTGTAAACTTTTCCATACATACCTGAACAACTTACAACAATTTAAAGTCTACAATAAAAAATGTTCGATCAACAACATTCCAGTAAGTGGTTGAAACATATATTAAGGACCAATGATGGGTTACTATCGATTAAATTGTTCTGTTTGTTGCCGAATCTTGACTCTATAATTTCAGGTGCGTTCCGGTGGTAGTGCGATTCCCGACATCACAGTTGTGGATCGGACTGCTGGTTAGGCGATGAGATACATCATTTGACCGATTCATAACCCATTGATCTATGCCATTTGTTGGAATCTCATTATATGTATTTTCATTTTCTCACCTTGTGCTTGCTCAGCTTAGCTCCACTTCACTGGCTTCGTACAACTTTGTTCGATTAGCACTGTGTCGCATATGATATTACATATGTATGTTTAAAAAAATCTGTACGGCAGTCTAAATCTGATATGTAAAAAGTACGTTCTCTTCGAATTATAAAAAATTGAGCCGCCTCAATTAATTATTAAGTATGTTACACACTCACACTTTTCTATCCAAAGTTAATGCTTGTTTGGCTTTCAGAATGGACGGAATGGACACGATGGTCATCCTGTGGTGTGCTCAACACTCAGCAACGCACCAGAAAGTGCGAGTTCTCGACGAATCGGGTCGGTGCCGCCGGATGTCTTGGCAAGTCATACGAAGTACAAAACTGCTGATCGCTTTGGCTTAGGCTTAGGCTTAGGCTTAGGCTTACGACGCCTTAGCCATTTTAAAACCTCTACATAAGATTTTTTCAAACTGTTGTCTATAGAGTTTTCTTTACTTATTATATAGCGTTCTCAAATGATTGGGAGACTATTTTTGAATGCATGATCTTATTGCAAAACTTTTCCACGCATAACAATTTGAGCCTACATTTGCTCTGTTATCCGAAATCCTTCCATGGAAGAATTTATATAGGACTGGCGCGAATTCACATTTAGTCTCATAATCAATTGAGTCGGCTACACTAATTTATTTTTGGCTTACTTTTTTTTGACTGGACAAGTTAAAGGAGTTATCGGATTGGGTATACTTATTTTTTCTTCTTCTCGGTGATGGTTTTTCGTATATAGCTCGTACACTGTTGATGGTAGACATGGTACAGAGTTTGGTCAGAGTCGGGGGTAAAAATGGCTGAATTTGTTATGATGAAATATATTGTACGAGTAACATACAATACAATACAATACAATAAATAATTCAGCTTTTTGCACATGCACGCCAATGCAGTCAATGTGTTCTCGAATTCAATGTTATAAATCAAATGTGGCGCAAAATCGTCATTTTCAGTCTATACAATGTCCGCAGTCCATTATTCTCCATTTGACGCTGGTGATGTTGGGTAGTTCAATTATTCAACGATGTGTGTATTTATGTTTTTGCATTTATTTATTGAAATATTTTCATTAGTGTCATGCATTTATTTATTGTTATTTACCATTGTTGAGTACTGTGATCGCATTTAATATTAACGTTGGCCAGCTGTTCTAAGCCAAGTGTGAAGCAATGAAAAGCAAAATGAAAGTCTTTGATCCGGATCATAGTAGAATAGTATTATAGTAGTAGATTTATTAGGTCAACAACATTCGCCCACGTGTAAAACCCCCGAATTTCGGGTAACACGTTTCAACGACATTAATCTTTATTCTATTGACGGTAATAAATTACATAGGTGTGGTAATTTACGTCACAATGGTTCTCAAATAATAATCTACAAATATGCATACATAAGCACATTTATATTTCAAATAATAATGCTTGGATGCTCCTATAATTTATACTCATTTCACCCGACAGTGATAAATGAGAGAATTGTATGTTTATAATGTATCAATTTTGAATACGGTGTACATGTGTACCGTATCGCATGATACATTTCCATCAGCCACGTGTTCAGTAAAAACATCGTAACTTTTTAGAAAAACAAACTGGATATTTATCTCAAATTTGTTGAACAATCGGTTATTATTGACCGGCAGCGCAGATAAACATAAGTAGGACAACCATTCAGGGAATCAGTCAGTCTGTCTGTCAGTCAATAGACTGCCATGATCACTCCCAGTTAATATCATCGGCAATCACTGACAACTAGATATGCTTAGTTTTCGTGGTTCCCCGAAGAAAACCAAAATAAACACGGCGCGTTCGCCAAAAAAGCAGCTGATGATGAATTGTTCGATGATTGGTTTGATGATGGGTTTGGTGATTGGTTGGATCATTGATTGGGTTTGATGAGGACCCTTCTCAAAAATTGGAAATAATATGACTTGTATCTGGAGATTCCTATAATCTGGGGCATCATTACACAGTTGCAATCTGGGTTGCTTAGTCGAACTTCTTACTCGGCACTCTCCTATATTTTAGTTTGTTTGACTCATTCTTATGTTTGCATTTGTTTGTAACTTGTTTTCATGCCTGAAGCATTCATTCACATGAACTCACACTCGCGATCTCGGTGAAAATATTAGTACTCATAATTCGGGAGTTTTAAAATGAAGAAAATGGATGTAATTTTTGTTTGAGACGTTTCTCCTATTTTGAAATACTGTTATCGATATTTCTGTTCATTTCTTTGGCTTTTCGATTCGTGATTTGCCAACTATGTAAGACGAGGGAAAATTGAACAGCAACAACAACAACAACAACAACAACAACAACAACAACAACAACAACAACAACAACAACAACAACAACAACAACAACAACAACAACAACATCGGCTTCTTATCCATCATCAGTGCCGTTTTTTGGCGACCGTTTTTTGTGCAAACTACTCCCACGGGTACAATGCCAAACACCAACGAAAAGTAACAAAATACATGACTGTGCATTCATTTCTGTTGCTGTTGTTTGTTGTTGTTGTTGTTGTTGTTTGTTTGTTGTTGTTGTTGTTGTTGTTTTTGTTGTTGTTGTTATTGTTGTTGTTGTTGTTGTTGTTGTTGTTGTTGTTGTTGTTGTTGTTGTTGTTGTTGTTGTTGTTGTTGTTGTTGTTGTTGTCGTTGTTGTTGTTGTTGTTGTTGTTGTTGTTGTTGTTGTTGTTGTTGTTGTTGTTGTTGTTGTTGTTGTTGTTGTTGTTGTTGTTGTTGTTGTTGTTGTTGTTGTTGTTGTTGTTGTTGTTGTTGTTGTTGTTTTTGTTTTTGTTGTTGTTTTTGTTGTTTTGTTGTTATTGTTGTTGTTGTTGTTGTTGTTGTTGTTGTTGTTGTTGTTGTTGTTGTTGTTGTTGTTGTTTATATGGTTATCGCAATCATGAAATAAGTCATAGTCGACAATTATTTGAACTATTATACTTATAATGCCGATGTCTATCAAACAACATGTATCTGTCTAATCAATTTATTTTGTTAGCTAATTTGAATTTGTGTGATTGTATTTGACAACTTCAATGTTAAATTGTTTTTCAGTTGAGTCTGTCAGATAGCAACCGGCATTTAATTAACTTACAAACATATCTACCCATAAAACCTACATAACTTACACTACAAGCCAATCATTCCAGTCATACTTAGATAAAATAAACAATGTAAATAACTCAAAATCAATCGACCACATCACGGCCGTTCCATTATATCTTTGTAGTCAACAGAGATAACAAGACGAATTTCTCATGTTCAAGTTACTAGAAAAAATATTTTCCACTACAATCAAACTATGTACTAATCTATTTGTCCTTCACTAAACAAGAGTACATACTAACTGAGAACTCTGCCAGCAAAATGAGGTTATTTAAAGTACGTAATTTTAACACATCCTGTCGACGGAAAGCTGATTTGAGTGCTTGACCTTGGATCAGACACGTCCAACTTTTGCTTATTATATGGATTTTTAAAACTTGAGTGTTTTTTTTTCGAATTAAATCGGATGCAAACACTAAGTTGATTGAGCCCATAAACTATGGTTGTTACATGGGTGACCTATTTTAAACACTCCACAGATTTTTCTCGAGATGCCAAATATCTCCAATTTATTTCAGTGCGCTTAGCAAGCAGTTAGTTATATTTTATTGAAAAAAACATTTTGTTTGCTTACACAATTTCAACTTGCAGCAGCATGCCAATGTTAGTTTTATATAGCAGCATACAAACAGGTGTTCACATAATCTATTATATATATCTGAATACAGATATAAGCATTCTTAACCTATTCCAACGTGGTCGGTTTTTCTATATCACTATGCATTATTTTTCATGTATTCAGAAAGTGAACTTCTTTTTGTATACTCTTCAAAAAGCTTTCTTGAATTTTTTTAATGGCCCAAAAACCGTGATGAGTATACATATCTTGTTACAAAAATTTATTCCTACAACAATCCCATCTAGACATGCAATAAAAAAATATATACACGCCTCGTTAGTTTGTGGCATGGCCCTATTTTTGAATCCAAAAGGAAGCCAAAAAATGTTTTAATAACAGGAAACTCTGAATAGGCATTATGAGTGACATGATTACATTAGAAAATAATAAGAGTTAGGCTTCAGTTTAGGCTTAGGCTTAGGGTCTGTTATGGAATTCGCGCTCAAGCCTTCGCTAAATACACAGCCTAAGCGTAAGCCTTCATGAAACCTAAGTTTTATGGCCCCGCCTTGGACCGTTAGCAGGAGTGAGTGAGTGATGAATCATTTTGTGATGTAATCTGTATATAGTCTACGCATTGTTAGCTATAAAAGTCTAAGCCAACAATATGAACTTAAAAATCATTCTTAATTAAATTTGACTAAAGGATAAGCTGATAGGCGGTTATAAACATCAGTCAATAACATAATTAGAAATTATTAATAATTAACATAATTTGGTAAACTGGCCAAAAGGTAAATTGGCCAAAAGAAGGTAAACTGGCCAAACGGTAAACCAGCCAAAAGGTAAATTGGCAAAAAGGGAATTTGGCCAAAGGGTAAATTGTCCAAAAAGTAAACTGGCCAAATTTTTGGCCAATTCATATTCAATAATAGAATACTAATCACAAACATTGAATGCAAGCACGATAGTCACGAAAAATCATTTTTCTCATCGTTGGTCTACCAAAGTTCCCCCAGATTTTCATCTCAAGTTACACAACCCAGAGAGTGTTGACTGTGAAACATGAGCTAAACCAATGATTGCACTGTTAATGATCATCTGATCCACAGAATGATCACAGAGTGATAGTGTTTCGTTGTTTCATTGTAATTTATAACATGCCTATTATCATCCTAAGTGTAGATGTCACTGCTGACTTATTACCTACATATGTACCTACGGGAAAAGCCCCTTAGAAGAATCTGGTTTGAGAAGGTTCGTTTATTATCAGCCGCTGAAGTCGGGAAAAGTAGTGCTTTTGTATTTGGTGAAAAATTAGCGTCAATAACTGTATCTATGATTACTGCCGTTTTTATGAAAAGAAAGTTTATGATTCGTTACATACATATTTCTCATATGACAACATGCAGCAAAATAGCATGTGAGATATGTATTTTTGGTTTTGAATGTGTTTGATATTGCAGGCAGTAGTAGTTTTCCATGAACTCTTCATGAATGAAAATATATCCTATTCTAATATGAACTATGATATGTAATGAAAAATCATCTGTTAAAATTGAGAGGTTTATGTTGATGTCAGATCCATATCAAATTCACATTTATATCGGATATAAGAACTCTGCATGGGTGTTATATTTCATTTGAAATTGGATGTGGATGCCAAGTTGTTGCGTTGATTACACTGCCATAAATATATAGAGCAAACCGCAAGCGAGCGGATAATAAATAATCAAGTGGTCCATAGATGCATTCATGCTGCACTTCTTCAAGTCTTCGTCATCCACCCGTCTAAGGTTTTTTAGTCTATTTTCCCCAGTTCCTATTGATAATGTTAACCAGAGTTCTATAAACCTTTTTTCTAAGGTCATAACAGGTGATGTAACCCACCTATTTGATGACTATACCCCATTTACATGGCCGTCTGCGCACAACACATCCGCAACTGATTAATACTGATTCTGGCGCGCGCAACAGCGTGCAACACCTGGGTAGCGGATTATATTACTACACAAACACAATTATTTGTCTTTTTTCATTATTTTTCTGATCAGAAGTTGAAAAGATAGAAGAATCAACTAACTAGAAATTAGTTTCCATACTTGGTATATGGAGCAATGTTACTATATAATAAATAACTCCTCTCTTGCATAGCGTAACACAACACCCGATTATTATATTTATTCATGTGTTGCGGCAGTTGTTGCGCGCAACAACACGTGCATTCCGTGTACTTGGAAACCGCATGAAGTTTTCTTTAGTTTTGAATCTCGATTGTTATTGCGGTTCAACAGATTTGTGACTGGTGGTCCTTGCAGTATTTCATGATTTAGTGTGAAACACCTTTAAAAATCAAGTTGTTAATCGCATTGAATAACAGTGAAGTCGAACAGCTTTTTGTCCATGCCGACCTTGATCCAGATTCATTGGGATCTGAGATTTACTGAGATGTTATTTTTGGCTGTCACTGTCAACGTCACCAAGCTTTGATTTTGTGAACTTCTTCGAATAGTTTGCAACGTAAACATACACATAACGTTGATGTGAATGGCAACACTTTAGTTTCCGATACCATAAACTGTTCTCAATGACTCATGGAACTTCGATCAACTGATAAAACGCCATATGATTCGACCATTGTTTGTGGTTGAATCTAATGTTATGTTATATAACTTTTGTACTATTGTTGTTGTTGTTGTTGTTGTTGTTGTTGTTGTTGTTGTTGTTGTTGTTGTTGTTGTTGTTGTTGTTGTTGTTGTTGTTGTTGTTGTTGTTGTTGTTGTTGTTGTTGTTGTTGTTGTTGTTGTTGTTGTTGTTGTTGTTGTTGTTGTTGTTGTTGTTGTTGTTGTTGTTGTTGTTGTTGTTGTTGTTGTTGTTGTTGTTGTTGTTGTTGTTGTTGTTGTTGTTGTTGTTGTTGTTGTTGTTGTTGTTGTTGTTGTTGTTGTTGTTGTTGTTGTTGTTGTTGTTGTTGTTGTTGTTGTTGTTGTTGTTGATGTTGTTGTTGGCTAACATCAGCTCAGATCAGTGCCAAGAGGGTGCAATGCGGTAATCCTCGGTGCCATTCAGCTTCTGTGGAGCGGAAACAATTATGGCCTGCCGGCGTGCTTTCGGTAAGCCATACTTGGATACAGTATGTACTTGATCTCATGTATGTTAAAGAAAATGTACTTACAAACACATGAGTTAGATTATGAAATATGGTTAGATTATGAAATATGGTTAGGTTATGAAATATGGTTAGATTATGAAGCATGGTTAGATTATGAAATGAAATATGGTTAGAAAAAACGTTACCGTCTTCGATACTTTTACGATATTTTTTGAAATTTTTTCTTCGATGATTTCATGATGCATGGATTAGTTAGGTTCACCACACAACCCATAACCGTTTGAAATAGTGCTTCAATATCCAATGAGCATAAATCAAACAAAAATCTGCAATAATACATATCATCGTCTACGAATACTCGGTCGTTCACGCAAGCCATATATCGTAAAATATTTATGCCGAAACACATCCGTAGCACATTTTTATACATATATTTACTGTTTATAACACACCATCCCATTAGGTGCCTGTTTGTGCTGTTCACTTGAATCAGAGCAACTGGATATACATAAATAATGCAAAAGCAATGCTTGTTGCATCTTTGAATCTATAGTTATTGAATCATCTTGTTGAAAGGATATTCAATAATTCAGTTTCAAGAAAAGAGATGTGGCTTACTCGTGTCTGTTTGGTTGGAAAGTGAGAAATCATGCGTCATTATTTCGTTTTTTTTTAATTCATGATTCACCAAGTTGAACTAAATATATCTTTTTGTAAAATATTTTAACAAAATACTTTGTTTTTTATATTTAGGGTATTTTCATCGTATTCGACGATTGAATCTGAATCATTTCCCTCTCAATATAAGCGGCTTATGTACGTTTATGATCATGGGGTGGTGCACTGCCCATCAATAAAACTTTTTATTGTCCATAAACCAATGTTTGTACAATATTTCGCTGGGAATGACGTTTCGTGTCAACACGTGTGGACAACCGTCAAACAAATCTCGGCAACATTGAACAAGTTGAGATTATTCTTGGGTTTATTTTTATTTTCACGAAACACTTACTAAGTTGGTCAGATTCATTGATTAATAATTGCTTGCATTGAAAATTTATATCTATGTGTTTTACTTGGTTTGTTGTTGGTTTATGTGAACCCATGAATTTTTATTAACGATACTGGGCCAAACACACCTTTTTCATGGGAAAGGTTCTGAACACTTCCACTTCCTGCAAATTATACTTTCGAAGTTTTTGAATATAAAGTAAATTAAGTATTGTCTACAAGGATCCGACTGACTGAATCAGTCTCTCAATACCAGCAGACACTAATACCAGTGTGGTCTATTGATACGACCAACGGTAATTATGCTGACGTTAACCCTTCAGGCATCGTATTGCCATTGACCCAAAGCGGGTAATTAACCTCTCTTCATGTCCATTCTTTGAGCAAAATATCTGGATAACAATCCTCGTTCTGCTTTCTAAAAAAATCTGGCGTTTGCGTCATTTATTTCTGCCATGCTTCTATGAACAGCAGATACTGATACATACGTATGACTCGTGGTAAGCATCGTGGGCGAAACTAATCTTGACAGTCAGTGCCACCAACTAGGAATGCACACAAATACTGTACAGATCATGATCGTTTCTTGGAACTGAAGATTCATTATGTGGCCAAATAACTAAAGAAATTCTTTCGGGTGAATAAATCTAAATTTGTTAGTGTAAAATAAGGCTACATTGTATTTGAAGTCTTCATTGTGGTTTGCAGTCTCAAGATTATGAATCATTCACATGTATGGTGGTTCACAAAGTTAACATACCAATTCAAGATAATTGGTCGGATAAATACAGTACTTTCTAACTTACCAAGCACTGAACAAACAACACAATCTGGGCAACAAATCTTTTATTTTACCAATTGCGGCTAGGGATCTCATCATTCGTTATCCGTACTGTTCCTTGTGTTAGTTCAATGGCCCGTATATGATCGATCTACCAAAACTTGGCATATCATCCTATCCTCTATGATTATGGCTATCTTGAAT